>CM077096.1:124805401-126005401 GCA_039513925.1 Platanthera zijinensis
TTAATAATATATTATTTTGGATATTTTTCGAATTTATATTTGAATATGCATGACTCCTTGTTCGTTTACTTGTTATATTTATTTTTTTAACTTTAAAGCATATAATTATATTTCGTGTACATAAAATAAATTTTTTTAATCATATGATATGAAAAGAAGGGTTTTAGGTTGAGCAGTGTAAAAACAGAGTATATGGAGCTTAAATTTAGCAGTGCAAGAAAGACGGGTGACTTCGTTATTAAGTTGGGTGATAAAGATATTTCCCGTAGTAAGTGTTTTAAATATCTTGGATCGATAGTTCAAAATGAAGGAGGTATTGATAAAGATGTGACACAGAATCTAAGTGGGTTGGTTGAAGTGGAGAGGCAGGTCAAGAATCTTCTGTGATCGTAAAGTACCATTAAAACTTAAGGGCAAGTTTTACCGTACTGCAATTAGACCAACGAAGCTCTATGGTTCTGAGTGTTGGGCAATGAATTGTGTACATGAGCAAAAAATGGGAGTTACAGAGATGAGAATGCTTAGGTGGATGCGTGGACACACGAGACTGGATAAAATTCAAAATGAATGTATCAGGGATGAGATGGGGGTAGCACCAATTGCGGAGAAGATGCGAGAAACTCGACTAAGATGGTTTGGACACGTACAAAAAAGACCATTAGAGGCATCTGTTGGCCGTTAGGCGTTCTAGTCACTAGGCAAGTTAAACGAGGGAGGGGTAGACCAATAAAGACTTGGAACGAAACTACTAGGAAAGATATGATGTACTTAAGCATTATTGAGATTATGAGAAAAGATAGGGAATAATGGCGACAAAGGATCCATGTAACCGACCCCACTATAGTGAGATAAAAGCTTGAGTGTTGTTGATGATGTTCATCAATATAATGTATTTAAATGTTTTTGTCAATAGGCAAGGGAAGAACTGAGGCTTGCACTTGGGCCTGCATGCAGGATAAACAAACAGGAACTAAATCTAATAAATTAAAATAATTTTTATCAATAGGCAAGAGAAGAACTGAGGCTTGCACTTGGGCCGGCATGCCGGATAAAAAACAGGAATTAAAATTAATAATTTTAAATAATTTTTTCAGGAGGCAAAAGAAGAACTAAGGCTTGCTCTTGGGTCCTCATCCAAGAATTAAAAAAATCAAAAATAAAAACAGTATGCAGGATACCCACATCGTGGAATGCGAACTATCAATGATAGTGTAAATTACAAAGCTTGCTAAGAGGAGTTCATTGTGACGGCAAGTGATACTCTGCAGGGTCCAACAACCCGAAGACGTGTAATTGAAAGTTGGGTTGGGTGTGGCAATATTTTTGCAGTAAAAAGGGTGAAATTGTGATTCACTAATGGTCCATTTGACACGGCGGTGGCGTTTGGGAACAAGGTAGTTATGAACTGTCGTTCGTGAACACCCGACCTGATGTAGGCCTACGTGCCGACACGATCGTGACATTTTAGGCGACGTGTCACTCAACTCCCTTCCGATCAACGTTACGCATTAGAACTTCTTAGCCACACAATACAACACCTTTGTTCGCAACACAAGCACAAGCTACACAGGAGAGAAAATTACAACCAAAACGACGATTCGGAAAGAGGTCGGAATTATTCCCGAAAACAAGAAATGGCGAAGGATTATCCAATCCTTTAATAACAAAATTTAAGGATTTATCCAATCCTCTAGATCATCAAAATCTCAAAAAAAACAACGGCTAAAGCTTGGCAAATAAAAATCAAAGAATCCACAAAGATTTCGGATGCAACGCCCGGCCTCGCCCACCGAAAATACGATGGAGAAGAACACACAAGGAGAGGAGGAAGAAATCGTTACCCACAATAATTGATAAAAGGTTGTGGAGAATCTCTCTTCCACGGATCCACCGGAGTCACACCGAGAGGAGGATACACACACCAAGACTTCAATGGAATCACACCAGAGAAGCTTTCCCGGCGGCGAAGCGGCCGTCCGAGGGCAGCGAGCGGCGAGCACAGCGCCTACCCATTGAAATTAAACAAAACATATAAATGTTTGAACTAGTGCAGGAAATTCAGATTCTGACTAAAAAATCTGCATAAATAAAATTTAATAAGGACGTTAAATGTGCCGAAACGCATCGTAACGTCAAGTAGACGCCTGGGGCCGCGGGCGGAGGTTGTACCATCTTTCACTCTTTAAGGAAAGACTTTGTTTTCTCTTCTTTATCTAGATGCCACACATTCTGCTCCCATCCCTCGTGTGTTTGTGTGCGCTGCTTTCGTACACACTCCAGTACCTAGTCAAGGCAAACTCTCTGCTCGGGCCACCAAATATATCGTAATCCCCAACTCAGAAGGGATATCGGTGTTTCGACCGTATCTTTAAACGTCAATATGTCTCTGTTGATGTTATATTTTTTGAGTTTACTCCCTACTTTTTCATGAAAGGTGAGCCTCTCACTCTCGAGGCTCAACCTCCTCCTTTCTCATCCCCCCTACCTTTATTTCATCTTTCCCTATCATTCATGTGTCTCCACCAGATATCCCACAATTGCCACCACTTATTGAACATATACCTCTTATTTCCACCTTTCCTTATCATTATCATCATCGTCTAGCTTCCCATCAATTCCTTGCACCTTCCACTCCAGAGTCCCCACTACTAGTTCCTAGACTACCTCTCTCCTTTACTAAAGGTTCCTTCCTCAAATTTGGATGTCCTCATTGATATGCACAAGGGAATAAGGAGTACTCACCATCTAATTCTTAATGTCGTATCTTATGCAAATCTTAGTCCTTACAGCTAACTTGCTCTGGCACTCTCTACCAACCCCATCCTGACTACTTATCATGAGGCCCTTCGTATGCCTTGCTGGAAGACGACTATAGATGAAGAAATGTCAACTTGACATCATGGGGTACTTGGACTCTTGTTCCTACCCATTATGGGTTGATATTGTTGGTTTTCATTGCGTCTTTGTCATCAAATTTCTTTATGATGGCACTGTGGATAGATACAATACTCGTTGGGTTGCAAAGGGGTTCACCCAGACTTACGGTGTTGATTTCTTTGACACAATCTCTATAGTTGCTCGTACTGGTACTATCTGAGTCATCTTCTCTATTGTTGTCAACAAGAATTGGCAAATGAATCAGCTTAATATTAAAAAAAGCCTTCCTCTATGGTGTCCTGCACGAAGAAGTCTATATGGAGCAACCTCCAGGGGGCATTCTTAGGTGTGTAAGCTATGGCCTAAAGTAAAACCCTCGAGCGTGATTTGAAAATTTTAGGCAATTTGTCTCTACCATTGGTTTTTCCATAAGGACTACTGATCATTCTCTCTTTATAAGAAAAATCAATAACTGATTAGTTATTCTGATTGTCTATGCTGATGACATTCTTCTTACGAGAGATGACTCTTTTGGAATAGAGATAATGAAAAAACATCTTCGTAAACACTTTGCCACTAAAGATATGGGTCTTTCCAGATACTTCTTGGGAATAAAAATCGCATGACAAAACAACTATATTGTTCTCTCCCAAGTCCCAACGCATTAATATCCTAGATCGAGTCAACAAAACAACGATATTTCTGCTCGCGCCACCAAATATATCGTAATCCCCAACTCAGAAGGGATATCGGTGTTTCAACCGTATCTTTAAACGTCAATATGTCTCTGTTGATGTTATATTTTTTGAGTTTACTCCCTACTTTTTCATGAAAGGTGAGTCTCTCACTCTCGAGGCTCAACCTCCTCCTTTCTCATCCCCCCTACCTTTATTTCATCTTTCCCTATCATTCATGTGTCTCCACCAGATATCCCACAGTTGTACCTCTTATTTCCACCTTTCCTTATCATTATCATCATCGTCTAGCTTCCCATCAATTCCTTGCACCTTCCACTCCAGAGTCCCCACTACTAGTTCCTAGACTACCTCTCTCCTTTACTAAAGGTTCCTTCCTCAAATTTGGATGTCCACATTGATATGCACAAGGGAATAAGGAGTACTCACCATCTGATTCTTAATGTCGTATCTTATGCAAATCTTAGTCCTTACAGCCAACTTGCTCTGGCACTCTCTACCAACCCCATCCTGACTACTTATCATGAGGCCCTTCGTATGCCTTGCTGGAAGACGGCTATAGATGAAGAAATGTCAACTTGACATCATGGGGTACTTGGACTCTTGTTCCTACCCATTATGGGTTGATATTGTTGGTTTTCATTGCGTCTTTGTCATCAAATTTCTTTATGATGGCACTGTGGATAGATACAATACTCGTTGGGTTGCAAAGGGGTTCACCCAGACTTACGGTGTTGATTTCTTTGACACAATCTCTATAGTTGCTCGTACTGGTACTATCTGAGTCATCTTCTCTATTGTTGTCAACAAGAATTGGCAAATGAATCAGCTTAATATTAAAAAAAGCCTTCCTCTATGGTGTCCTGCACGAAGAAGTCTATATGGAGCAACCTCCTGAGGGGCATTCTTAGGTGTGTAAGCTATGGCCTAAAGTAAAACCCTCGAGCGTGATTTGAAAATTTTAGGCAATTTGTCTCTACCATTGGTTTTTCCATAAGGACTACTGATCATTCTCTCTTTATAAGAAAAATCAATAACTGATTGGTTATTCTGATTGTCTATGCTGATGACATTCTTCTTACGAGAGATGACTCTTTTGGAATAGAGATAACGAAAAAACATCTTCGTAAACACTTTGCCACTAAAGATATGGGTCTTTCCAGATACTTTTTGGGAATAAAAATCGCATGACAAAACAACTATATTGTTCTCTCCCAAGTCCCAACGCATTAATATCCTAGATCGAGTCAACAAAACTATCTTCTTGACAAAAAACCTGCACAAAGTCTTATGTCAATGGGTGATAACAAATTTTGGAGTGAGATATCTCCTTTAAGATATTAGGCGACTGGTCGGTAAACTCATTTATCTTACCATAACCAGACCTAAAATCTCTTATGTTGCTGGAAAGCTCAGTCAATTCATGCAAGCTCCAGAAAAGTGTCATCTGGATGTTGTATTAAAAAATTACAATATATCAAAAGATCTCTGAGAAAAGACATTATTTCAAGGAAATAACAATTTGCGTGGTGAAGCATATTCGGATGGTTAGTCATGCATATGATAAAGGAGATTGAAAATCCACTTCTGGACTATGCACGTTCGTTAGAGGAAATCTTGTTACTTGAAAAAACATGAAACGAACAGTAGTATCCAGGTCAAGTGCAGAAGTTGAATATAGAAGTATGGATCAAACTATGTCTGCATGAAAGTGGTTATGAACACTTCTAAAGGACTTGGGAGAAATATATGATTATCCTCTATGTTATGTGATAATAAAGTTGTAATCTATATATCTAAAAATCTAGTATTTCATGAAAGAACAAAACATATTGAAGTTGATTGTCAATTCATTAGAGAGAAGGTTATGAAAAAGTAAATATACACTCTATATATCTCTTCAGATAGAAAGTTGGTTGACATTTTCATCAAACTAATTTCATCTTTTTCAAATATTCGTGTCAAGCTAGGAATGATCAATATATATGCTCCAGCTTGAGAGAGAATGTTAAAGCATAAAGAAAAGGAAATTATTGGAAAAACCCCTTGGATTTGATGGTACAAAAACCTTATCTGATTGATGATAAGAAAATAAGAAGAGTTAGTGGTTTCGACTTCATAAGGAGCGACTCTGAAGCAGGAAGAAGTGTGAAGGAAGCTCTCTAGGAAAAGAGATTGAAAAGAAGTAGGCCTCATCCTGAAACTGTTGGATATCATTGACCAGGCAATTTGCGATCGGGGATTCAATCATTAACCAATTACCGGATCACCGATCCGAAAACGGATCGCAAACTGTCATTCTCAGCTGTAGCGCTCCCAGATCAGTTAGATATCGTCAAGCATGGACCAGAGCTGAAGTTGATCGCAGACCGAGCCATCCTTTCATTAGCGCTCAAAGAAGAAAGATTTTGCATTCCCTGAACGTCGGACAGAACTCAACAATCGCTGACCGACCAAAGATCAGTGTTCGTTGACTGAGTTGAAAATTTGTCGAGACTAGGAATAGAGTTGTTGCATAAGTCAAAAAAGTTGAAGCCACTTTTTGCGCTCTTACCTTATCAGGACTCGGACGGGCAGAAGATAACGGGGTTTCCCTTGAGTCCTCTCCAATCTGAGGAAGGTACTTAAGAGGATCGAGGACTTGAAGATTAGTTAGGGAAAAGTAAAAGAGCATAGAGAATGCAAATTAAAGTGACAGAAAAAAGAATGAAAAATGAGTGGAGCAATCTCACTTCTCATGAAAGTGGAGCATTCTCTCTTCTAACATCCTAGCTCTATCGTTGTAACTCTCCACGCCTTCTCTAACCTCTCTCTCTATCTAATGTAAACTATGTTCTATTCTATATATACACAGCTACCAACCTCCTCGTCCGTCTCACTCTCAACATCCTTCTCTTTTTATGATGTAAGTGTCATCCGATTTCCCTTCAAAAAATCTGTGCAATGGTTTCGGAGTCCCCAATGTAAAAGACAAAAAAGGATTCTTGGGTCCCCAGTGGAAAATGCTCGTCGAGTCGTCGTCTTGGTGAAGGCAGTGCCATCCCACACATCGTAGAGGAGAGGATAACCCATGTTTTGGGGAATCTCTATAAACTTTCTTTTTGTCATATGATCGAATGCAGTATAACTTAGATCTGTGACTTCTTTCTATTTCTGAAATATTTTATGCTTTCTTCTTATAATCTCTATCGGTTCTAGGAAAGATTTAGAAGATTCAGATCTTATTTATAATTTAACATCTACTTGGAATTGACCTGCAATAAATTGTGCGCCAAAGTTTTTACTTCTCTTCCCCACTTCATTTTAAAAATATTCAGATCCAACTTCCCCACTTTCATTTCCAAACATATTTTTAAAATGAATTTATTATCAAATTTAAGGAACACAGGCACTAACAACAATTACATCAATTATTATCAAATTTAAGGACTCTGATCTAGCTGTTCTCTTAAGTGACCATGCACACTAGCACTCGACACTAAGTAGTGACATAACCTAGGATTCTAACCCTATTCACTTCAATAGGTTTATCTTTCAAATCTCTAGGACACATTATCCATGCTTGGTTCTATTGTCAACTCTTCCAATAAAAGACAACCTATAACAACTACAATTATTTTCAGATATTATTTTTAGACTTCCTAAAAACAAGTAATAGTTTGAACATTACAACTCTAAAATGAATATCAACTATTATGTTATCTACTAAATAAAAATAGCTAGAATATTGATGCATGGTTTTTATGATTGCTTCGGGCAGGAATTTATTATCCTCTTTGCAATATCATATATCAAATAGATACTATTTGATACACAGTGAATAAGATTATATAACAGAAGGTACTTATTCTCCATTTCCAGAGAACATAAAAATGTAAAAAATTTGGCATGAGATTACGAAGCAGGAAGGACCATAATAGAGGGAAATACAAACATGATAAGTTACCACAAGAAATAAGAACATCACTTACAGACTGAGCTTTCCAACCATCTGCAAACGAGAAATCAGTGGGCTCAAAGCCTCTGCTATCGAAAATCATCAATTTGCCATATTCTTCTCTCTGGCTCTGCTGTAGAGTTAATGGTTGTCCATGTCCAGTAATCATCTGAACGTTTCCTTCTCTTCCACACAGTTTACACTAATAAATAAAGTTGACAGGATAAAGAAAAAAGTTTCAAAAATTACATACAGAATTTCTCAATAGATATGGAGCAAATTGTTAGGCCCTTGCATACTTGGGAAAATATCAAAATCCTATGTTAAATTAAGAAGCATGTATAATAGATAGGGTAAATCCCAAACGCTTGGTGTATGGATGTTATAATTAATACGTTATAACAAGCAGTCAGAGAATTACAGTTTTTGATATTTCTTTTCTTTTCACAATGAAAATTAGTTTACTATCTTTGAAGTACAAGAAATTTAAATTTATATTTCAGGGTGTAACATAAAATAACAACAACACTCAAGGCTTTATCCCACTATAGTATATGGATCCTTTGTAGCCATTGTGCCCTATCTTTTGTCATATTCTCACTAATGCCTAAGTACATCATGTCTTTCCTTATAGTTTCATTCCAAGTCTTTATTGGTCTACCCCTCCCTCGTTTAACATGCCTAGTGACCGGACTCTCGCAACGCCTAACAGGTGCCTCTAATGGTCTCCTTTGTACGTGTCAAAACCATCTTAGTCGAGCTTCTTGCATCTTCTCTGCAATTGGTGCTACTCCTGTCTTACCCCTGATACACTCATTCCTAATTCTATCCAGTCTCATGTGTCCACACAGCCACCTAAACATTGTCATCTCCGCAACTCTTATTTTTTGCTCATGTTATCATGTACACAATTCCTTGCCCAACACTCAGAACCATAGAGCATCGCTGGTCTAATCGTAATACGGTAGAACTTGCTCTTAAGTTTTGTAGAAATCAGCCCAAAGCTTGTATATCTGTGTTAAGTATCCAAATACAAGGAGAGAATACAAACATATAGGAGAGAAGAGAGAAGAATAAATCATATACATGATGTGGGACTAAAGAAGGAGAGAGAAATAAATAAAATGGGCCAATAATGGGCCCCTTTACATGGGTTTTTCTAACACTCCCCCGCAAGCTGGAGCGTACAAGTCGTATGCTCCAAGCTTGGATAAGCACTGATAGAAGAGGGTACTTGGTAAAGCTTTTGTGAGGACGTCTGCAACCTGTTCAGTACCAGGAACATGCTTGAGTTCGATCTTCTTCATGTGGACTTTCTCTCGGATGAAGTGACAATCTACCTCAATGTGCTTTGTTCTCTCGTAAAAGACCGGGTTCTTGGCTATATGTATGGCAGCTTGACTGTCACATAAGAGGAGAGCAGGTGAAGAGAGCCTGACCCCAAGGTCAGCAAGGAGACTCTCAATCCACGTGAGTTCCGAGACAACAGAGGTCATTGCCCAATATTCTGCTTCTGCTGAGGATCGAGCAACTACTGCTTGTTTCTTGCTCCGCCAGGTAATCAGATGTCCTCCAAAATATGTGCAGAACCCGCTAGTGGATCGTCGATCATCCAGAGATCCTGCATAATCAGCATCAGAGTATGCCACCAATGTTGGAATTGAAGGTGAGGTTCTGTATACAAGTCCTTGGCCAGGAGCTGTCTTAAGATATCTGAGGATTCGTTCCACTGCTTGAAGATGAGAGCTCCGAGGAGAGTGCATATATCGGCTGACGATTCCCACAGCGTAGGATATATCGGGTTTTGTAACTGTTAGATTAGTTTCCCAACGAGGCGACAGTAATATTCTGGATTTTGTAGAGGAGTATCTGACTCTAATGCCTGAGCACATAGTTTGTGATTTACCTCCATGGGTGTGTTCACAGGTTTGCAGCCGGAGTAGCCTGCATCATGAAGGAGATCTAGGCAATACTTCCGCTGAGAGAGGAAAAACCATCTGGTCGTCTAGCAACCTCCAGACCTAGGAAGTACCGAAGATGTCCCAGATTTTTAGTTTGAAAAACGGAACTAAGATGTTTCTTTACCGCCTGTATTCCGTTTGAATCGTCGCCAGTAATGATGATGTCATCGACGTATACCAATAGGAGAACCGTACCTGTTGCCTGGTGGCGAGTAAATAATGAGAAGCCAGCCGAGCTTCGAGTAAAACCAATTTCCCGGAGAACTTTCTTGAACTTATCGAACCATGCCCGAGGTGATTGTTTGAAGCCATAGAGCGATTTGTGAAGATGACATACCCGAGACTCCCTCGTGGTCTCAAACTCGGAAGGTTGATACAGGTAAACCGTTTCGTGGAGGTCTCCATTCAGAAAGACATTCTTGATGTCTAGTTGAAATAAGGGTCATTGTCGATGAACAGCCATGGAGATGAGAATGCGAACCGTGTTGAGTTTGGCTACCAGGGAGAAAGTCTCGTCATAGTCGAGACCCTGTTGCTGGGTGAAGCCCCGAGCGACCAAGCGAGCTTTGAGTCGGTCAATGGTCCCATTAGGAGCATGTTTGATAACAAACACTCATTTGCATCCAACTGGTTTCTGTCCGGGAGGAAGGGGCACCAAGGTCCAAGTCTTGTTTGCCCAAAGCGCAGTCATTTCTTCTTCCATGGCAGCACGCCACCCAGGATGTTGAAGAGCCTCCTAGACGGAGTTAGGAATAGAGACCGAGGATAATGATGTAGCCAATATCTGTAGTTGTGGAGAGAGCCGATGTAGGGACACAGTTGGCCAGTGGATGTGTTGTAGAGGCGGGCACCGAAGCAGCAGAACGTGGAGAATCCAAGGGCGAAGACGACTGCAGAGGGGCAACGGGAAGAGGAGGACGACGAGAGTAGACCCGAATGACGGGCGGCCGCGAAGGAGCAGGTGGGGAATGTGGTATAGGGAGGGGAAGAGGCGTGTGGACCGGGATAACAGGTCGAGGAAGGGAAGATGGAAGAGTGGTGGTTGGTGGAGGAGTCTGCAGAGGAGGAGGGAAGAAGGGTTGATCCTCCCGGAAGGTGACATCAGCGGACACAGAGACTGTCTGAGTAGCGGGTGAGTAACAGCCATAGCCCTTCTGGGTGCGGGAGTAGCCGACAAAGATGTGGTTTACTGCGCGGGGGTCTAGTTTGTCGATATGGGGACCAAGGTGATGGACGAAGCAAGTACATCCAAAAACCTTGGGTGGGAGGGAGAAGGGTGGAGCTGAGGGAAAGAGAAGGCTGAAGGGTGTAGCATGTTGGAGAACCGACGAAGGGAGGCGGTTGATGAGATAGCACGCAGTAGAGACGGTGAAGTTCCAGTAAACTTTGGGAACATGCATGTGAAGCATGAGGGAGCGAGCCACATCAAGAAGGTGGTGGTTCTTGCGTTCGGCTACCCCGTTTTGTTGAGGGGTGTAGGGACACGATGTCTGATGTACAATCCCGAAGTCCGCACAAATATTGGCAACCTCGTGGCTAGTGTACTCGCGGGCATTATCAGAGCGGAGGATCTTGATAGTAGTAGAAAATTGCGTTCGAGTTTCTAACACAAATGCCCGAAAGACACGAGAAAGCTCGGAGCGATCACGAAGTAAATACAGCCATGTTGTACGCGAGTAGTCGTCAATAAACGTTATAAAGTAACGATAACCAAAGATACTCGTAACCTTGTACGGACCCCAAATATCAGAATGTATTAAAGCAAAAGGAGCAAAGCTCCGAGTACAATTTGCAGGAAAAGAAGAGCGTGGTTGTTTGCCAAGAATACAAGAATCACATTTAAATGACTGAAGAGATACATCAGGGAGCGTCTTTTGGAGGATAGGAAGAGGAGCATGCCCAAGACGACAATGCCAATCACTGGAGGACACGGAAGAGAGAGCGGTAGGATAAGCATCAAGGAGGTAAAGCCCATTCTGCAGTCGTCCTCTACCAATGGTAGTCTGCGTCTACTGATCCTGTATAACAAAACCAGTAGAGGTGAAGGTAATATAGCACTTCATATCATGAGTAAGACGGCCAACGGAAAGTAAATTAAATGGGGATGTCGGCACATAAAGAGCGGAGCGAAGAGGATGGAGGGGTGGATCAAGAGATCAGCACACCCAGAGACCGGAACAAGCGCACCATTCGCCACGGTAATAGATGTTGGATGAGGAGCATCTGAAAATCTTGGCGGCAGTAGAGATGTAAGGTGGTGAGTGGCTCCCGAGTCCAGGATCCAACGGGAACTGGAGAAGAAACATGCACTACCTGTAGTGGAAGTGGAGGCAATACCTGCAGTAGAGGTGGAGGTAACCGAAGCAGAAGGAGGGTTGAGGAGCCTCTGGAGTTGCTGCAGTTGAAGGCGAACAGCTTCAAGGTCCGTACCGCTGGGTGAAGGAGTATCAGCAATGGCAGCAGTAGGCGGACGAGGAGGGTATCCATGTTTCTTGTGACAGACGGCTTCAGTGTGTCCATCCCTGCCGCAATAGGAGCACCGAGGGCGACCTCGACCGTCACGGCCCCTTCCTCGAGAGCCCGTACGACCACCCCGAGTAGAAGATGGTGGGGGAAGTAGGGGAGGAAGGGTCTGCTGAAGGACCGGAGATGGAGGTGCAGTGGGCTCCAGGGGAGGTGGGACGCGAAGTAACATAGAGCAAACATCCGAAAAGGAGGGAGTAACAGGGGATGCCAAGACCTGTGCTCGGATACTATGAAGGTGGGGCGGGACTCGAGCCATAATCATCGCAATGCAAACAGCCTCCTTTTGGGCACGCTGAGCCGCAAGATCAGTAGTGGATGGTTGGTGTTGAATCCATGCCTCCGTGAGAGTTTTAGCACGAGCCACAAAGGAAGTCATGTCCATGGCCTTGCCAACATCCAACGCATGTAGATCAGTGATGATGTCGAAGACGTGCTGAAGACTGTCCTTGCAAGAGTACAAGGAGTGGAGCTCTTCCCACATTGTTTTAGCGGTCTCATGATACATAACCATCTGGTAGGGCTCACCCTCCAGAGAGTTAAGGATCCAGGTCTGAACTCGACCATCATTTCTTATCCAGTCATCAGTAGTTGGGAAGGAGGATCCTGGGTAAGGTGACCCACAAGGCCCTTAGCTTGCAGGACCCGACGAACGGAGTGCACCCACGGGATGAAGTTTTTCTTCCCAGAGAGGGAAAGAGTAGTAATTCGAAGCTCGTCGCGGAGTTCAGGAGCAGGAGTCGGGCAGTCTGCAGGAGGGCTAGCAGTAGTGGAGTCGGTATAAGACATGGCGGGTTAGGAGAAGGGAGAAGAGCAAGAACTGCGGACTAGGCAGGTCGCGGCGACTATCAAAAGGCAGGGAGGTCGCGGCGACTAGGCAGGGAGGTCGCGGCGACTAGGCAGGGAGGTCGCGGCGACTAGGTGGAGAACAGAGGGTAGGTCGCGGCGACTAGGCAGGGCACGAGCAATTAGGCAGGTTGCGGCGACAACACAGGCTGCTGCGGGCTAAGCAGGTCGCGAGTAACTGGGCCGGTCGCGGCGAGCAAGAGAAGAGCGAGCAAAAGACAGGCCGCAAAGAGAAGGAGAGCTCGGCAAGGTTGCGGCGACCTGGAGCAGGTCGCGAGCAAAAGGTAGACGGCCGGGTTGAAGGGCAGAAATCTCACAAGAGCGTGAGTCCGCAGCAGGTATAGAGAGGAGCCCGCCAAGAGGGAGAAAAGCAGCAGCGGGCAGAGGGTGACCGAGCGGACAGAAGAGAACTCGCAGCAGACACCGGTGGGAAGAGAGCTCGTCGAGCTCGCAGCGGATACAGGGGAAGAGAGCACGCCGAGCTCGCAGCGGACAGAAAGAGGTCGCAGCGAACAGAGTGGAGCTCGCGGCGGACTGCGGGAGGCTGTGGACCCCACAGGGCAGAGAGAGGGCTATAAAAAGAACAGAAGGAGAGTGGAGCCACGGGAAACGAAGAGAGAGTAGAGGGAGCGGATAGAAGAGGTCAGTCCGCAAGAGGCTATGCGAGAAGGGGGGAAGCGCGGACTCAAAATGCAGACCGCGGAGACCGCAGGGCGCCGGGAAGCGGGGGACGTGCGGATTAGAGTTTTGAGTCCGCAGGAGTCTCGTAACCTGCCTCTGACACCACGTAGAAATCAGCCCAAAGCTTGTATATCTGTGTTAAGTATCCAAATACAAGGAGAGAATACAAATATATAGGAGAGAAGAGAGAAGAATAAATCCTATACATGATGTGGGACTAAAGAAAAAGGAGAGAGAAATAAATAAAATGGGCCAATAATGGGCCCCTTTACATGGACTTTTCTAATAAGTTTTAATGATACTTTACGATCACACAAGATCCCTGACACGCCTCTCCACTTCAACCATAGAGCATCGCTGGTCCTCGTCACCCTCGATCTTCCGCTCCGAGGTCGGCTGCTATCGCATACGGGCACCACGAAGTTAAATCGCTCACTCACACTAGGTGGTTCAACGGAATGACTCAACAAAGTAAGGAAGCCACAAACAAACAATCTAAACACACTCGCTTTCACGGAAGTGGTTCCACGAAATTAATTTCACTCTCTTCCTCACAGAAGTGGTTCCACGAAATTATCTAACACTTCACTAATTTGGACAATCAAACAACCAATTTCTACTTTTCACGGCAACAGTCCAAAAAACGAAGTTAACAATCACTGTTATCGGTCTATGGGGAATCACAACCTTAGCACAATAAATTTATTTATATTGTTCATCTTCTCGGGCAAAAAAAAGAATAGGTAGCACCTCTTTAATTAACAACAAGTTCTCACAATTGGGATCAAATTAAGTGGAGCTGTTAAGAGAATAGCAAAATCCACTCTATCGGAGGCAAACACAAGTAACAAAACTCAACTATTCATGCACATCAACAACTCTAAACTGGGAAGCAAATGCAGTCTTCAAACAGTTTTTACAGGAAAACAAGAACAGGAAATCTCCAAATGTTTTGATCAATCACCAAAAAAATACTGAGATCCCTTTATATAGGGTTTCAGAAAGAAAACTAAACAGGTACCGGTGGAACTTGAGGGTGCGGCCAAGGCGGGACGATCGCGGACATTTCATGGCTGCGGGGCGTGTGGGAGTGAGCATCGTAGCCTCTGATGGCGTCGAACTGTGGCGTCGGGCGAGCGGAGGAGCATGAATTCCGCTGGGCCTTAGGCCGGTAATGGCGGGTGCGGGAGAAACTGCGGGATTCGGGCGAAAGATGAACAGTGTGAATTTTCTTTTTCCTCCTGCTCGGCTGCCCTAATATGAAAGACTCAAGGCCGATAAAGGTCCGGTCGGGTGCGACGTCGGGCACTTTTGCGACGACCTGATCTGGGTTGGTCTCCACCAACTCTCCCCATCTCGAAATCACTCGTCTTTGGTGAGTGCTCCGAGCGGTAGTGTTGTAGAAGATCAGCATCCATGCGTTGTAACTCCTCGGCCAAGACTCAGCTGGTCTCGGTCTCTGGTCTGCCATGCCAACGAACCAAATATCTCTGAAAATCATCATCAGTAGTGGTCACTGTCTCGTCATCCAATATCTGATCGGAAACCAAAATCTGTCGCGGAAGTCGATCAGCAGCTCTGGGAACTGGTATAGAAGACTTTTGGTGTCTCATGCGTAACCTGAAAACTGTCAGCGGAAACAGGAGGAACTGCAGTGGACGTATCAGTAGCGGAATGAATGTCGGTATGTCCTGAATGTTGCTCCTCACTCTCACTCACCAACCCAGAAGAATCAAATGGAGGAGAAGGCAATAGAAAATCTAAAGACTCATGCGGGTAATCGTGGAATAAAGACAAATCGGCTGCGTTAAAAACAGGATTGGCTCCCCAAACAAAAGGCATCTCAAGTTCATACGCATTTTGCCCAATCCGCTTCACCACTCTAAAGGGTTCAGTTTTACGGTCAGCTAGCTTCTTTATGGTACTTGAAGGTAACCGTTCCGGATTTAGCCGAACCATAACCAAGTCATCCACTTTAAAACTAATAGCTCTCTTGTGCTTGTTAACTTGAGTTGCATAAAAATCATAAGTATTATGTAACTTCCGCTCTATTTCTTTATGCAAATCATGCAAATGCAATGCATACTCATGTGCAAACTGGCTAGTCCTAAAAGTGGGTGGTAGTGGTGTTAAATCTAACGGCACTCGTGCAGTGTGACCATAAACAACCTCATTAGGTGATAAACCCGTGGATCTATTCTTCGAATTATTATACGCTAACTGAGCATGCAGAAGAATTAGATCCCAATTTCCCTGGTGATCTACTACCAAACATCGCAATAAGTTTTCTAAACTTCTATTCACAACTTCCGTTTGATCGTCGGTCTGTGGATGATAAGCGGTCGAAAATAGAAGTTTAGTACCTAAAAGTCTCCAGAGTGACTTCCAAAAATAACCAGTGAACTTAACGACTCGATCGATAACGATAGTCTTAGGTAATCCTCGATGTGCGACGACCTCTTTATAATAAATACGGGCTATATGAGAGGCGTCATTAGTTTTGTTACAAGGGATGAAATGCGCCATTTTAGAGAACCGATCAACCACTACAAGTATGGAATCGTGTTTCCTAAAAGTGTGCGGCAACCATATTCTTTGTTCCCTTACAGTGTTGCGAATTGATATAACGCAACGCCTGATGATCAGAGTGGGGGGCAAACTCCTTAGGAAACAAATAATACCTCCAATGATGTAACGTTTGTACAATCGCATAGAACTCGCGCTCATAGTTGGAATAATTCAGCTTCGGGCCTGAGAGCTTTTCACTGAAAAATCCAACGGGGTGACCCTCTTGACTAAGTACACCTCCTATCCCAACTCCAGAGGCATCACAAGATACCTCGAATACCTGACTGAAATAAGGGAGTCTCAAAACAGGTGCAGTGGACATCTTATCCTTGATAATCTCAAAGGCTCTGGTTGTGACTAGTCCATGAAAGCTACGAACATCATGAATGCTCTGAGGGGTAGGCCACTCACGAATCGCTCGAACTTTTTCAGGATCCATAGTGATACCAGTGAAGCTCACTATATATCCAAGAAAGATAACAGAGTCAGCCATAAAAACGCACTTCTTCAAGTTGATATACAGTCGCTCGGCTCGCAAGAGCTCAAAGATAGTATGTAGGTGAGTCAAATGCTCACTCTCAGTCCGACTATATCAAAATGTCGTCGAAATAAACAACTACGAACTTCCCAATATAAGGTCTGAAGACCTGGGTCATCATCCGAGCGAAAGTACTTGGGGCATTGGATAACCCAAAGGGCATCACAAGCCACTCATAAAGGCTATCCTCCGACTTGAATTCAATCTTCCACTCGTCTTTTTCGCGTATACGAATCTAATGATAACTACTACGAATGTCGATCTTAGAAAATATTATGGCTCCAGTCAACATGTCATCAAGTCGGGGTATCGGGAATCGGTATTTCACAGTGATCATGTTGACAGCACGACTGTTAACGCACATATGTCAAGTACCATCCTTTTTTGGGGCAAGGAGGACAGACACCGCACATGGACTAACGCTATGTCGAATAAAGCCTCTATCAAGTAACTCTCCAATCTGCTTCTGCGGCTCCTCATGGGCGACAGGATTCAATCGGTAATGCGGTAAATGTGGGAGGGAAGATCCAAGAACAAGATCGATCGCGCGCTGAATACATCTCATGGGAGGTAACTCAGTCGGAAGCTCATCAGGGTGTATATCCTGGAACTGCTCTAATAGTCTCCTAGCAGGTACAGGAATAGACTCGTATCTCTCTAATACGTCAGATGCCTGTAAAACCACTAAGGTATAATAAAATCCACCATCGAAACTCTCTCGATGGAACCCAACGCCTCGTATAATGCTAAGAGTCTTCTTTCATTCAGTGGGAGGAAGAGATTCTTTCGCACTACTACTCATACGGGATGTAGGTGTTGTGGGTCGCACCGGGTTCAACATTGTTGTCTTTCCGTCCAATAAGAAGGAGCAAGTGTTGGATCTGCCATGTATGAGGACATCTCGGCCATACAACCAAGGTCTCCCTAGTAATAGTGGCACACATCCATAGGCATAACGTCACACCAAATCTTATCGGAATACGTACCGATAGTGATGGACACTAAACATCTCCTAGTCACTGATAAGGTAGTCTTGGTGACCCAAGCAACCTGGAATGGGGATGGGTGCGGCTCAGCAATGAGTCCCAAGCGGGCTAAAGCGGTCTCAGCTATCACATTCATACACTTTCATCATTCAAAACGTGTGAGTCTCTATCGACTCCAGCTTCTTTTACAGGCTCATCCTCCTCAGTCATCTCATGAATAACTAGCGTGCCTTTCCTCTTGGGACAATCCCTAGATATATGGCACATCTGCTGGCACTCATAACATCGGATCTGTGAAGGGGGCACAGTTCCCATGGGGGACTTCCCTTTTTGATCTCTTGTATAGGTCGAGGTAGACTTTGACGCACTCCTTACCTTTTGGTTTTTCTTTCTTGTAAGGGGGTATTTGTTTTGTTTTGAGGTTTGAACCGGGAGGTTCTCTTTTGGTGCGCTTCTATATCGATGACGATAGATACAGTCTCGGCAAAGGAATAGTGATCATATCGAATCAACTCATCGCGAATCTCGGATCGTGGTCCACACTTAAATTTAGATAATGTATCTCGTGGGTGTTCCACTACGTTGCACCTAATCATAAGATCCTTCATTTCAGCTAAATAATCAAAACGAATTTGGACCCTTGACGTTGAGACGTTTGCTCGTCTCGAGACGGGTCTGGTAGTGTTGGGGAATGTACTGCTCCTCCAATATGGCTTTCATGTGTGCCCAATGTGTAATGGGAGGGCGTCCAATCCTCTCTATACTTTGTTCCTCACATATCCAAAAGATTTTCGCTCACCCACCACCTCATCTTGGCAAACTGAACATTTTGGTCTTTCGTCATATGATACAACTCAAAATAGGTCTCTATGTCTATAACCCAATCTGAAAAGACCTTGGGATCCGTAGATCCATCATAAAGTGGCGGATCTAACTTCACAACACGTGTATGATCCGGTCGCCTATCCCGGGGAGGATAGTCGTAATTGTTAGAGTTTATGTTAAGTTTATTATTTTTTGGTGTGCGTTTAGCCCTGTATTATCCCCTCTCTATATAAGGGGGAGTTTAATATGTTCTCAAATGATTTATTTTTACCCTAATTCCAACATGGTATCAGAGCCTCCGTAAACCCGCACGCCTTCCGCCGTTCGCCCGCCTGCTCGCGTCCGCTTCCGCCTTCCGCCGCTTGCCGCCAGTTCGCCGCCCGTTCGCCCGCCGTTCGCCGCCTCTCTCTCTCTCTCGCCTTCTCTCTCTCTCTCTCTCTCCTTCCTCCGTTCCCCGTCTCCTCTCCTGTTACCCGCCGGTGTTATGGATTAACCGGGTTTTTTTCTCCTTTTTTGACCTTCCAATGGTCCGATTGAGCCGAAATTCTGGGAAAAGTTTCGCTTTCCTTTCCTTATGATCACCCTTGATTCTTGTTTTTTTCCGCTTCATCTTTCCGGAAATTCAGATCTATTTTTTCCTCTCCGTTGTTTTTTTCCGTCGTTCTTCTACTCCCGGAAGTTCAGATCTATGATGTCCTAAGTTTCCTCTCGTCCTGTGGACCGTTCTTCTTCGTTGGTGCCATGTCAGACGTTGATTCGGGCGCTTCCGGTGCCTCTGTGCCCCCCGCTGGATCTACCCGGGTTGGCTCCGATCACAGTTTCTCTCAGCTTACTACGATTCGTCTGGATGACACCAACTACCTCTCTTGGTCCCGCTCTATTACTCTGGCCTTAAAGAGTCGGCGTCTCTTTGGCTATGTTAGTGGCGACACTCCTGCGCCTGCTCGTACCTCTGCCACCTGGTCTCAATGGGACTCTGAAAACTCGCTGGTCATGTCTTGGCTCATCAATTCCATGCAGGAGTCCATTGCTCGGAATTACCTCTTCCTCGACACTGCTGCAGACATCTGGAAACGGGCTGAATCTACTTACTCCCGCAAAGGGAATGCGGCACAAATCTACCATCTTCGCCGCCAGCTATTCCATCTTCGTCAGGGAGATCGTCCTCCTTCTGCCTACTATTTGGAGTTTACCCAACTCTACCAGGAGTATGACCATTTTGAGTCACTTGCAATGGTTTGTGATGCTGATGCCCTCCTATTAAGGGCTCGTGAGGATCGCAACAGGGTGTTCGAATTTCTCCAGGGGCTTCACCGCGACTTCGATCAGATTACTGTACAGGTTTTGGGCCGCGTTCCCATTCCTTCCTTGCCTGAGGTCTTTAGCATTATTCAGCAGGAGTTTGATCGTAGACAGTCCTGGAACATGACCACCACTCCTGAGGGTTCAGCTTTGGTTGCTCATCCTACAACCACTGGTAGCAGAGCCTCTCGGGACTTCAAGCCTCGTGCCACGGATAAAGATCATCTCATGTGCGATTATTGTGGCAAGCCCCGTCATACCCGAGATACCTGTTACAGCTTGCACGGCTTCCCTCCCGGATTTTCCTCTCGAGGTGGTTCTTCTTCCCGTGGGGGACGTGGTCGTGGACGCACTTCTGGCCGTTCACCTCATTCTGCCCATCTGACCGAGATTCCTGAGAGCAGCCCTCCGGGTCTTCTTGGACCTCCTCCTGCAGCTATGTCCTCCTTTTCTGCTGATGAGATGCAGACTCTTCGCCGCCTGATGCAGGGCCTTCTTACTGAGCCGGTTACTGCTTCTTCATCTGCCCTTGCCCATTCAGGTATCTCAGGTGCTCACTCTGCTACAACTGGTTCTTCTCCCCATTGGATTATTGACACCGGAGCTACTGATCATATGACTGGATCGGCCTCAGGTTTTGTGTCTTATTCCCCTCTCTCTGGTCGAGATAAAGTGAGTATTGCTGATGGATCTTTTTCCTCCATTGCTGGGAAAGGATCCATACCGTGTTCCTCTCTCACATTATCTTCTGTCCTCCATGTTCCAAACTTCACCCGCAGTTTACTTTCTGTTAGTCAGTTGACTACTTCTCTTCAATGCTCAGTCACCTTTTTTCCTACTTATTGTGTTTTTCAGGATCTGAAGACGGGGAAGGCGATTGGGTCTGGTAGCTTGCAGGACGGCTTGTACGTGTTTGACCCCTCCAACGGGTCTCCCTCTCCGCACGCTCTTCATGCCACCCAGTCATCCCAGCTGCTCACCTGGCATCAGCGTCTTGGCCATCCTTCTGTTTCCACTATGCAGCGTCTTTTATCTACTTTTCCCTCTAGTTGTTTCAAAAATTTTGTGTGTGATGTATGTGACGTTGCAAAACATCATCGTCTACCTATTAATCATGTTTCGTTACCTAGTACTATTCCTTTCCATATTGTTCATACTGATGTGTGGGGGCCTTGCTCTATTGGCTCTATTTTTGGATGTCACTGGTTTATTTCCTTTATTGATTGCTTTTCTCGAACAACATGGGTTTACCTCATGAAACATAAAGATGAAGTTTTTTCTATTTTTCAACGCTTCCATAAAATGGTTTCTACTCAATTCTCTGCATCCATAAAAATCTTACGCAGTGACAATGGTAGAGAGTATATCAACTCTACCTTTGACCACTACCTTACCACTCATGGCATTATTCATCAAACCTCATGTGCTCATTCCCCGTCACAGAATGGGGTAGCCGAGCGAAAGAACCGTCACTTGTTGGATGTTACCAGGTGCCTCTTGCTTACTATGCATCTCCCCAAGTTCTATTGGGGGGATGCTGTCCTTACCGCTGCCTATCTCATCAATCGGTTGCCCTCTCCTGTCCTTGGTAACCAAACTCCTCTCACCACCTTAGGAGTTTCTCCGACCTCCTCTCTTCCTTCTCGCATATTTGGAAGTACGTGCTTTGTCCACATTCCCTCTCCTGGGCGGTCCAAACTCGACCCCCGCGCCCTCAAGTGTGTCTTCATTGGTTATTCCCCTACTCAAAAGGGGTATAAATGTTATCACCCTCCTACTCGCCGGACACTCGTATCTGCTGACGTTACTTTTCGTGATTCTACTCCTTATTATGCTCCCTCACTTCAGGGGGAGTCTGCTGTTGAAGTGAGTTCTCCTACCTTCTCCCTGCCGATTCCTCCCGTTATCTCTTCTCCTCCGCCTACTCGTCCCTTACAGGTTTACACCCGACGGCGAAAAGGTCAGAACACAACGGCTAACCCCATGCTCACAGACCCTATGCCACCTCCGTCAGAAGATCTCTCCCTCCATGAAGGTATCCGATTGAGCACTCAAAACCCTATATCTCAATATGTTTCCTATGATGCGCTGACTCCTTCTTATAAAGGGTTTGTGTCGTCCCTTGCTTCGGTCTCTATTCCATCTACCTGGCAGGAGGCACTTGAACATCCTGATTGGAAAAGGGCAATGGTAGAAGAAATGACAGCCTTGGAGAAGAACAATACTTGGGATTTAACCACCCTTCCACATGGGAAGAAAACAGTTGGGTACAAGTGGGTCTTTGCGGTCAAACAAAATTCCAAAGGCATAGTGGAACGTTTCAAGGCAAGATTAGTGGCGAGAGGGTATACTCAAACTCTTGGCATCGATTATCAAGAAACCTTTGCTCCTGTGGCAAAAATGAATTCTATTCGAGTCCTGCTGTCATGTGCTGCTTGCAAGGGTTGGGATCTCATCCAATTGGATGTTAAAAATGCCTTTCTTCATGGCAATTTGGAAGAAGAAGTGTATATGTCTCTTCCACCCGGTTTTATCTCTCAGGGTTCAGATGGAAAAGTTTGCAAATTGAAGAAGGCTCTCTACGGCCTGAAGCAATCCCCAAGGGCGTGGTTTGGACGGTTCCATAGTGCTATGGTCTCCCTGGGGTACAAACAAAGTCATGCTGATCATACTCTGTTTATCAAAAAGAGGGCCAACATGATAACAATTTTAATAGTCTATGTGGATGACATTGTTATTACAGGGGATGACAGTGATGAAGTAAAAGCCTTAAAGAAACACTTAGCACAAGAATTTGAGGTGAAAGATCTTGGCAAACTGAAGTATTTTCTGGGTATTGAAGTTGCCAGATCTAAGAACGGAATTCACATCTCTCAACGGAAGTACATTCTTGATCTCTTAGAACAAACAGGTCTGAGTGGGTGTAGACATGCTAACACACCCATGGAGGTTAACCACAATCTTGGGAAAAATGATGGCGATCTTATAGAAGATGTTAAAGGCTATCAAAGACTTGTAGGGAGATTGATCTACTTGTCTCATACTAGACCGGACATTGCTTACGCCGTTGGAGTTGTGAGTCAATACATGCACTCTCCGAGGGCCAGACATCTCGATGCTGCTCATCGGATCTTGAGATACTTGAAAACTTCACCTGGAAGAGGAATTCTATTCACCTCTAATTCTGACCTGAAGATCGAGATTTATACTGATGCTGACTGGGCAGGAAGTGTTGAAGATAGACGATCCACGTCTGGGTATTGTTCGTTTATTGGGGGGAATCTTGTCACTTGGAGAAGCAAGAAGCAACAAGTCGTCTCCAGGTCCAGTGCTGAGGCAGAATTTCGTGTCATGGCTCATGGCATTTGTGAAGGACTCTGGCTGCGCTCCCTCATGAGTGATCTGGGGTTGAGTGAAACTGCTCCTATTCAGCTGTACTGCGACAACAAGGCTGCCATTAGCATTACCAACAATCTTGTTCAGCATGATCGCACTAAACACATTTAGGTGGACAGACATTTCATTAAGGAGCACATTGAGAGGAAGATCATATGTATTCCCTTTGTTCCCTCAGAGGGCCAACTTGCAGACATTCTTACTAAGAGTCTTGGGGCAAATCTTCACTATGGCTTGATTGACAAGTTGGGCATGAGAAATATAACATGTCCAACTTGAGGGGGAGTGTTAGAGTTTATGTTAAGTTTATTATTTTTTGGTGTGCGTTTAGCCCTGTATTATCCCCTCTCTATATAAGGGGGAGTTTAATATGTTCTCAAATGATTTATTTTTACCCTAATTCCAACAGTAATCATCATCGTAAGGATCACAGTAGTCTCGACGTCGTGGGGGTGGCGGTCGATGCCAATCTCTAGGTCGATCATCACGATGCATGGCTAGTATAGGCCTACGATGATCTCACGGTCGCTCTTCTCTAGCTACGTCATTATAGAGTCTCTCCTGGTAATGATCTCGCGTACCTAGGAAAGGCTCTCGTTGGGGTTCAGGAAAATTCCTCGGGAAATTCCTACCCTGATCATACTCAAATTCATACCTATCTATGGGATTTCTAACTTCTTCCTCAAAAAGAGGGTTTCTCCTAAGTGCAGACCTTTCTCCATAAGGTGGTGGAGCCTCATAATGGGGTCGCACAGAATGCTCTTCTCGAACTGGAGGTGGCATTGACGCTCGAGGGGGTACTTCTAAGCTATACCCTAACACTAAGGTTTTTGAACCCTTCTCTCATTAGGTAGACGCTCTCGGTTAATGTCGTCATTTTGTGGGAAAAAGATAAAACCACGGGAGTGGTTCATTCCCTTCGTTTCCACGACTCGGTTGACCATGTTCAACTCGACGCATCTCTGGGTATACCTCGTGAAGGTGTTCAGGTGGTGAATTGTGGTGTTGTAAACTCATACTCACTAACCTACACTACGCAAATGCATACAAACATACAAATAAATGGAAATGTATGTTTATGCAATAAATTCTTTTTTTAAAAAAAATTTAAATGTTATGCGGGTTCCTATTCTACGCAGGGCGGATCCCAAAACTTAGAAAAAATTCGGAAACTCGTTTTAATACCAAATTGATGCAGGACGGCGCGTAGGGTTTACGCGCCTGTCGGCTTATTCCTAGGAAACCCTAAATGTGTGTGATGATTAATTTAAATTTGAAAGCAAATTAGAGCGGGTATTGCACACACTTTGAAATTAAACAACATTGATTTTGAAAAGCACAAAAAAACTATTTGTTTAAAAATATTGAATTTTCTTGAATCATTGGTTCAATTCTAAATTTGGGAAGAAAGTTCGCAACTTTCATTCCGTGCCCCTTATCGTAGCGAAATGGAAATTGTGAACTCCAAATACGTTTCCGTTTGGAGTTTTCGACATAGCGTTCGCTAATAAAATTCGGGCGAAAACCCAGCAATGAGCTATTTATCTTAATGAAAAAATTTAGAAACACCTAACAGAAAGGGAAAGAACAAGTTACCCACGGAAAGATACGTCTTTCTGTGTTCGAAGTCGTTGGCGATCACGCGAAGAACTCCTCGTCAACCTCGATCTTCCGCTCCGAGGTCGGACGCTATCGCATACGGGCACCACGAAGTTAAATCGCTCCCTCACACGAGGTGGTTCCACGGAATCACTCAACAAAGTAAGGAGCCCACAAACTAACAATCTAAACTCACTTGCTTTCACGGAAGTGGTTCCACGAAATTAATTTCACACTTACTCACAGAAGTGGTTAAACGAAATTATCTAACACTTCACTAATTTGGACAATCAAACAACCAATTTCTGCTGTTCACGACAACAGTCTAAAAAACGAAGTTATCAATCACTTATCGGTCAAATGGGAAATCACAACCTTAGCATAATAAATTTAATTATACTGTTCATCTTCTCGAGCAAAAAAAAAGAACAGGTAGCACCTCTTTAATTAACAACAGGTTCTCACAATTGGGATCAAATTAAGTAGAGTTGTTACGAGAATAGCAAAATCCACTCTATCGGAGGCAAACACAAGCAACAAAACTCAACTATTCATGCACATCAACAACTCTAAACAGGGAAGCAAATGCAGTCTTCGAACAGTTTTTACAGAAAAACAAGAACAGGAAATCTCCAAATGTATTCATCAATCACCAAAAAAATATTGAGATCCCTTTATATAGGGTTTCAGAAAGAAAACTAAACAGGTACCGGTGGAACTTGAGGGTGCGGCCATGGCGGGACGATCGCGGACATGGATCTGCAACCGTGGGGAGAGAGACATGGTTGCGGGGCGTGCGAGAGTGAGCATCGTAGCCTCTGATGGCGTCGAGCTGTGGTATCGGATGAGCGGAGGAGCGTGAATTCCGTTGGGCCTTAGGCCGGTAATGGCGGGCGTGGGAGAAACTGCGGGATTCGGGCGGAAGATGAACAGTGTGAATTTTCTTTTTCCTCCTGCTCGACTGTCCTGATATGCAAGACTCAAGGCGGATAAAGGTCCGGTCAGGTGCGACGTCGGGCACTTTTGCGACGACCTGATCTGGGCTGGTCTCCACCACTATCCCTACAAACAGATTTGGTAGAACTAGGAACTCAAATGTCTGAATGAACAAATTCAAATGAACAAACATAACTTTTGCATTGTTTTGCCGGGAAGAAAGTACGAGGATGCATGCCATATTGACTAACCTCACTTTCTAAAGCAGAGTTGGCATGTAAAGAAGGCATGAGGTGATGGAGGAGACGCGATAGCAGATGTCCAAGACATTGATGCCGCTGGAGGACAGAAGAGTTCACAATAGATGCAGAGAAAGGGGGAATGTCGTCAAGGTAGTAAAGACTGCCGAATTCAGTGTCAGTAGCAATCGTCCTCTGTAAGTGAAGGTTCTGAATATATTAAGCAATTGGAGAAAATGAGATAAAGCATTGCAATTTTCATGAGAGAGCATTAACAGATAGAAAATTGCAATGAAAATTGGGGACAAATAAAGTGTCGTCCAGCTGGAGGAGAGAGGCAGTAGTATCAACTCCAGATCCGTAAACTGGAGCAGGAGAGTCATCTATCACAAACATTAGAGGTAACTGATTATGCTTCTCAAGGTACGAGAAAACAAAATGGTTGTCATTCATATGATTAGTAACACCTGAGCCAATGAGTCACTTACTCTGAGTAAACATGCGCGCTATCTGACGAAGTTGCAATGAAGGCAGATTGCTTGGACGCTTTGAGGAGAGCATCCATATATGCAAATGAGAACCAGTGGCCAGACTCTGGTGGTGTAGTAGTCGGTGAGGCAGATGGAGCATGGGAGGTAGTGCTGGCATGTGCCTGAGGAAGGAGGTGAGGATGCTTGATAAAGCATTTGTCAACCAAATGACCAAGTTGTCCGCAATGAGAGCAAAGAGGGTGGATCCCCCACGACCACTGTTGCGACCTCCACGACTGTGGCGAGATCTACGACCGGCCGCATGAGCAAAGTCGTTGGGGGTAGAGGGAACACGATCAGAGGTCGGTGCAGAAGTGTAGTAACCGCAGAGATGCGGACAACATTAGCATCTAGGGTGGGAGTGTCTGGTTCTCCCAAGATCTTTTGGAGGGTCATCTCATATGAATCAAGGAGACGGAGAAGATGGCAGACCAGCAGGAGTTCCTGAAAGTGTTGCATCTGAGTGGCTAGATCAGTAAAGAAGGGGCGATGCTGGAGAAGTTCCGTGCCGAGAGATTGAATTTCCTAATAAGCATCATCAAGAGAGAGAGAGAGTAGGGCGCGCCAAGAGATCTGAGTAGAGATTGTAAATGTGAAATGTTCTGAAACCCTTGGAGTAAAGAATAACAAGATGATCCCAAGCGACCTTGACAGTGTCGTCATGATGGATAATGGGCTAACATGCTTACAAGAGATTGTTAGCAAGCCTTGTATGAACCAGTGAATCACCGGCATCCCAATCAGTAAATGTGGGAGACATGGAATAAGGTGGAGCATCAGTGAGATAATGTCGTTTGCGTTGAGAGCAAAGGAGAAAAGCAAATGAAACACTCCAATCGGAATAATTTGGACCCATCAATTTTGAAGTCGTCCCAAGATTTCCTAAAGAACTAGAAAGAAATGTTTGTGGAGGGCACGGAGTGATCGGAGGAGTCGACATAGATCAGAACAAAAAAGGAACTCAACGAGATAGGAAAACAAAAAAACCGGGGAGTACCCAACAGTGGTTAGGAAGAACTCACAAACCATGGACATCTTCTCATGGAGCGCGGCGGACATGCAAGGGATTGATGCGGATGTTGCTTGCCACCGCCTCAACCTTGATCCTGAGGCTCACCCCATCCGGCAGAAGAAGAGGTCTACCGCTGACAAGCTGGCCGAGCCCATCCGTGAAGAGGTGGAGAAGCTCCTGAAGGCGGGGTTTGTATCGAAAATCCAGTATCCGGGCTGGGTCTCCAATATGGTGATGGTCAAAAAGAGAGACGACCGCTGGAGGATGTGTATTGACTTCTCTCTTTTAAATAAAGCATGTCCTAAAGATTGTTACCCCCTGCCTCGAATCGACGCGCTAGTTGACTCAGCCGTCGGTTTTTCTCTAATGAGCTTTCTAGATGCATTTTCAGGTTATCACTAGATCAGGATGCACTCACCCGACATGAAAGATATCGCCTTCATGACAAGGTAGGGGTGCTACTGTTATACAATAATGCCCTTTGGGCTGAAAAATGCAGGAGCGACATATCAAAGGATGATGGATCGGGTCTTCCGGGAGCAGAAGGGAAGGAACCTGGAGGTGTATGTGGATGACCTCATGATCAAGAGTCGGGATGTGGACTCTCACCTCCAAGATCTGGAAGAGACTTTCAGCACCCTTCGAAGGTATAAAATGAGGCTGAACCCCTTAAAGTGTGTCTTCGGGACAAGCAGGGGCAAGTTCCTAGGGCATCTCCTTACTCCAGCGGGGGTGGAGTCTAACCCCGATAAGGTGAGGGCAATTATGGAGTTGGGGTCACCTCGGAACGCCAAGGAGGTCCAACGCTTAACAGGGAAGTTGCAGGGTTGAGCAGGTTCCTCTCTCAGGCATGAGAGAAATGCTCGCCTTTCTTCAAAGTGCTGAGAGGAAGCCAGAAATTCGAATGACCTGAGGAGTGCGAGGGGGATTTTCAAGCCTTGAAGAGGCAGTGGACCCAGGCTCCACTTCTCCAGGGACCAAAGGAGGGGGAAGATTTGTCCCTATACCTTGGGGTCGGGGCCGAGGCCGTGAGATCTGTCTTGGTTTGGGGAAGAGGGAAAAAAGCAGCTGCTAATATACTATGTGAGTAGGGTCCTGAGGAAGGCAGAGCTTCAGTACCCTATTTTGGAAAAGTTGGCTTTCTCCCTGGTCATCTCAGCTCGGAGGCTCCGACCATACTTCCAGGCATATTCTATCCGGGTAGTGGCTGACCATCCCCTTCACAACATCTTTAAGGGGGTGGAACATTCTTGAAGTCTGGCAAAGTGCTCGGTAGAGCTGAGCGAGTTTGACATTTCTTTTATCCCTCGTCTCTCGATCAAGGCCCAGGCGATGGCCGACTTCTTGGCCGACTATGTGGTCGAGGTGGCGGAGACCGAACTCACTTATTCGGTCCCTTGGAAGGTGAAGGTGGATGGCGCGTCGGGAAGACACTCTTTGGGCATAGGGGTGATCCTGGAGAGCCCTCAAGGGACAAGGATAGAGCAGACGGTGGTCATTCATTTTCCCATTACCAATAATCAAACAGAGTACGAGGCAGTGATAGCGGGGCTGCGGCTGGCCAGGGAATTGGGAGTGCACGATGTGGAGGTGCTAACGAACTCCATGGTGGTGTCCTCTCAAATCAACGGCGAGTTCGAAGCAAGGGAGCCTACCCTCCAGTTATACCTGGCAAAGGTGAAAGGGGTCATCGGCATGTTCCAAACATTCTCCATCTGACACGTGTCGCGGGAAGAAAATGAGCAAGTGGATCGGCTAGCCAAGTTCGGACCCCGTGCGGGTGGAACCCTGACCGACTTATTCCGCCCTTCCATTGAAGAGGGGGACTGATGGAAGTGGATCGGCGCCCTTCCTGGATGGATCCCTTCACAACCCTCCAATCCACAGGGGAGTTCCCAGAAGGCCTGGACAAAAAATAATTCAAGTATAAGTCAGCGTACTATCTGATGCGCGATGGAAAGTTGTATCAGAAAACTCTCTCGGGGCTTCTAACACATTGCGTGGCCGAAGAGGAAGTCCCAAGAATCATGGAGGAAGTTCATTCCGGGGAGTGCGGAAGTCACTCAAGGAGCAGGACCCTGGAGGGAAGGATAGTAAGGCAAGGGTATTACTAGCCAACCCTGGGTCAAGACGCCACCGAATTTGTGAAGTGTCAGAAGTGCCAGCTGTTCGCCCCTCTCCAACTTCTACCAGCTCAGAGGCTCAGAAGTATCATTGCCCCCTGGCCTTTCGTCATTTGGGGAATGGATCTTGTAGGACTCTTCCCCTAGGCCAGCGGACAGAGGAGGTTCTTGTTGGTCATGATTGATTATTTTTCTAAGTGGTTGGAGGTCAAGGCGCTGGCCAAGGTGACCTCCCAGGTGATTCGAAACTTCGTGTGGGGAGAGATCGTTTGTCGGCACGGGTTGCCTCAGACCATTGTCACGGACAATGCGCCATAGTTCGTCAGAACGGAGTTCATCAGTTTTTGTGGTTAGCTGGGGATCGATCTTCGGTTCGCGTCAGTCCACCACCCCAGGAGTAATGGGCATGTGGAGGTAGCGAACAAGATAATTGTAAACTTGTTAAAAAAGAAGGTGGAGAATCTGAAGGGGAGTTAGGTGGAGCAACTCCATTCAGTCCTTTGGGCCCTGAAAACCACTCCCAACACAGCCACGAGAGAAACCCCCTTCAAGCTCTCTCATGGCTGCGAAGCTGTGCTCCCGATAGAATTCGAGGTCCGAACGCCACGGATAATGGAGGCAGAGGAAGGCAAAGAAGAATGGAGGGATGGGAACAAAGACGAGTTGCGGCTCTCCTTAGATATGGTGGAGGAGCTGCGCGATTTGTCAGCCATCCGGCAAGAAGAGGTCAAGCGGCAGATGGCCAAGTACTTCGACAAGCACGTCCGGATCAAGCAGTTCGAAAAGGGAGACTTGGTATTAAAGAAGGTCGATGCAGCCGGGAGGTCGGCAGCCGTCGGCAAATTGAATCCTAACTGGGAAGGTCCTTATGTTGTCAAAGAAACCTTGAAGTCGGGGGGACCTCCAAGATGTGGAAGGGGAGCACCCCAGTAACACCTGGAGTGGCGATGACTTAAAACGCTTCTATCTCTGAGAGTTATGAAATGATTCTCATTCACATTCTTATTTCTTATCGATAGCTCATTTGCTCAACAGGAGGAACATGGACGATGGCTGGCCAAAGAGATATATCTAGTTGATGCTCAACATCCACCGTCAGGCTTTCAATAGTTGATTGGGTCGGTGGTAGCGCCCGGTAGCTGGCCAAAAAGATATGCCCGGTTGATGCTCAACACCCGCCATCAGGCTTTCACTAGCTGATTGGGTCGGTGGTAGCGCCCAGTAGCTGGCAAAAGAGATATGTCCAGTTGATGCTCAACACCCGTCGTTAGGCTTTCACTAGCTGATTGGGCCGGTGGTAGCGCCCGGTGGCTGGCCAAAGGGATATGTCTGGTTGATGCTCAACACCCGCCGTCAGGCTTTCACTAGCTGATTGGGCCGGTGGTAGCGTCCGGTGGCTGGTCAAAGAGATATGTCCGGTTAATGCTCAACACCCGTCGTCAGGCTTTCACTAGCTAATTGGGCTGGTGGTAGCGCCCGGTGGCTCGCCAAAGAGATATGTCTGGTTGATGCTCAACACCCGCCGTCAGGCTTTCACTAGCTGATTGGGTCGGTGGTAGCGTCCGGTGGCTGGCCAAAGAGATATGTCTGGTCGATGCTCAACACCCGTCGTCAGGCTTTCACTAGCTGATAGGGTCGGTGGTAGCGCTCGATGGCTGGCAAAACAGATATGTCTGGTTGATGCTCAACACCCGTTGTCGGGCTCTCACTAGCTGATTGGGTGACTGGTCGAAAAGAAAAACTTGGTTGATGATCACCTCTCGCTGCCAGGCTCTCACCTAGCTGACAGGGTTGTTGGGCCTTCGGTGGGCGTTGTGAAAAGTTTTGAAGCTAGGCCCAGAATTACCCCCGTTGTCAGGCTCTCACCTAGCTGACGAGTCTGGAAGGTCCTCATTGGAATATTGGAGTTATTGAAGAATCCTCAGGGATCTCGCCATCAGAGATCTCGTCGTTAGGGATCTCGTCGTCATGGATCTCGCTAGTCACTAGAAGCCACTCAAGGATAAGCCTGAGGCGAAAGTGTCATGGGCAGGACAGTCTGCAAGCAAATGTGAATGCCAAGAAGAAGATCTCGCACGTCGCTCACTCCAGGCGCGCGTAAGCCAATATGGAGAGAATGACACTTGGGCTAAAATCCGAAACAAAAGGTTCCAAGTCAAGCGTTGTCGGTGCGCGTGAGCCAATACGGCGAGAACAGCGCAGGGCCTTATTCTAAGCGGCAAAGTTCGAGAAGTCGAGCACTCTAAGCGCGCGTGAGCCAATGGGGCGAGAAAGACGCGCCCGATTCTATATGTATCGAGATAGCAAAATGAAGTATACGGGTTGACGCGGCGAAAAGTTTATTTATGGTCTCGCGAGATGTCTCGACCTTGGGCTACCGAAGTTGAAGCGCGAGTAGAATGTGTTTTCGCATGACAAATCATTAAAAAGTAGAACAAAAGGAAAGAAGATAGAAAAATTTTAAAATCTTATCATTTTCATTCATTAGTCAACTGTCACATCTCGCAAAAGAAGGGCAATGCCCAAAAAAGAAAAAATACAAAATATATAAGCGAGAGCTTCAAGGCGATGATGTTGATTGCTCGCTCTCGTCGGAGGCGCCGTCAGCACTGTCCTCGGGTTCGGGGATGGGGAGGAAGAGCTCCGGAACCAGGATCTCGACGGTCACCTTCTCACCCTTGCCCTTCAGGAATCCAGCTCTCTGCATCGTCTGGAGCGAGTGTCTTGTTGCCACGATGGCATTCTCCTGCATCATCAGCTCCAGCTCGTGCTGCGAGTACAGCAGAGCTTTCTTCTTCTCGGCTGGGGGAGGGAATCAGTGAGCCGATCCACTGTTGGTTCTGGGGCCTTTGGCCTCCGGTTCTCCTCCTCGAGTTGGGCTTTGCGCACATCCTTCTTGGCAACAGTCGCGGCATCCTGCAAGACAATCAACGTTAGAGCGAGAAAGGCGTTCAGCGAATGAACGGGATGCGAGAAAGCTTACCACTCCGCCCACTTGCCCGGCGAGATCGTTCTCGGCAACGGCGAGCTACTCCTTCAGGATTGCCACATCTTTGGAGAGTGCCGACCGCGCGTCGCTGACGTCTGCCACCTACCGCGACAGTCGGATGCCGCGGCGAGCCGTCATATGGGTAAGCTCGATGGCGCGAAATTGGGCTCGCAGGCTCTCATAGGCGAGTGACTACATGCGCGCGTCATCGTAATAGGCGGCGTTGTCCCGCCCGTATAGCCCAAAGGCGAGTGCATAGGCTTGGCCGGATACATTCTCGCCCTCCTGCCAGGAGGGGAGGACTGTGGCGACATGGGTCCTGTTGTCCTCTCGGTCCCAGACCAGCAGGGGCTCGTCGACGTCGTCCAACAACTTCTCGCCCAGGCCAAAGTTTTTATGGCCTCTGGGCTCCGGTTTCTCTGTCGTCGTCGAGGTCCCGCCGATCTCGCCGGTCTTCTTCCCGGCAGACTCGCCAGCAACTGAGACACTCGCGGGAGGATCTGAGATGGCCTCTTTTCTTTTGGCGGGATCTGCGTTTGTGGGTTTCTTAGGAGGTGGTGGAGGAAGAAGTGTCTCGGGCTTCCGCTTTTGGCTGCCTGATTTCGGCAGCGACTTTGGTTCGCTTCTGCATGCGGCAGCGGCGGCCTCCGCGCGTGCTTTCCCGGAGACGAGTGTTGTGCTGCTCGGGAAAGGTGGGTTGAGGGGAAGATCTCATGCCCCCTGCATATATGTCATAGGTTAGCAAAGTTCCATTTTTTCTAAGGGTAAAAGATTGCGAGAACTACCTTCCCCGGCAAGTACAGGTAGGAGCGAGTCGACGTTCCTTCTCAGATAGGGAACGTCGAAGTCCTTTCCGAAAAGGAATTGATGGAGCTTGGACTCGTGGCCGCCAAGAGATGGAGGGCGGTAGGTCGACTCTTCCTGTTGTACTGGCGAGAGGGGTAGGTTGTCGAAATCCCCGGAGACGAAAATGAACTTCCGAATCCAGTGATGGTTTTTGTTGGCGAGACCTTTGGCCTTGAGGTTGTTGCCGGAGAAGAACGTGATCCCATCCCCTTGGCGCGGAAGTTGAATAGTTTGCGGAAGACGGGAAGACTGAACTCCATCCGCTCCTCCCGCAAGTAGCAGGCGAATGCTACTAGCAAAACGATGGAGTTGGGGTTGAGCTGTGCGGGAACGACGCCAAAACAACGCAAGGCCTGGCGGACTTCTGACCAAATGGGGAGGCGCAATCCTACCTCAAAGTGTTCGGCAGGAATGGCGAGTTCATAGGGCGAGAAGTGGTTGATTGATTCGTCCTTCCCCGGGTGTCACGCGGTGAAGCCCGGAGGGATATAGAGACTATCGAGCGAGTGGAACTTTTCTTCAGATAGGTTGCAATTCATGAAGGGGTAGCCGGCGAATGCGGCTGCGCACTTGGTTCGACCATCGGTGTCTCCTGTCATTTCGCGAGAGTTGGGGAGAGAGCGTAGAAGCGCGAGTGAAAAGGAAGGAAAAGCAAGAAAAAGTGTTGGAAGTTATTAAAGCGGCTAGGAAATTTTGGGCGGGAAAGGGTCCGGGCAGGGAAAAGTGTGGATAGTCAATTCCCCGGATCCCATCTACAATCCTTTTGAGATCTCGCACTCCCTCACTCGATGCCAAGATAAAGTTGAATGCTACAAAGCCTTAAAAATAAGTTCAGAAACAAAACATGCGCGAAAACAGAAAGAACAGATGGCGAGAACGTTTAAGCGACATAAAAAAGAAAAAGAAAATAATAATGCAGTTTCATTGTCCGTTGGCATTCGGCACAAGGGCCAAGAATTATTACAGAATGATTGAAGAAAGAGTGCAGGAAAGCGAGAGTCGGTAGGCTCGACTTGGGTCGTCACCACCGTCTCTGGCCTCCCCTTCCCGCCCTAGGCATCATGCGAGAATACTGCAGTGCGCAGATGGTCTGCAGCTCCTGTTGGGCAAGGCGCAGTTGATTTTCTGCTCGCGCGACGTGGATTCCGGGAAAGTCCCTCCCGCCACCAGCATCTCCCCCCAGCTCGGCAATTAGTTACATGTAGTTGTTCTCCAGGCAGAGCACCCGCTCCTCGATAGATTTGTGGTTCTCGCGAACCTGGCTGTAGAGCTCGCGCAGTATCAGGGCATGCTTCCACAGAATCTCCGCTGTCGGCCGCTTCAGCGCCTCGGCATCCTTCGGATCGCCTAGGAAGGCGACGATTTGAGTCAAGTGATGGGGGAGGTGAGAACTCCTCCTCGTCAATTTCAGCATCTGTCGACGAGATCTCGCGGTAGCCTACAGTGGATGGTATTAGATGTGCATGATCTTCAATCCTTTTAGAGAGCGAGTGCGATTGGTTACCTGGCCCGGAGTTTGCCTCCTTGCCCGAGTGTTAGCGAGAAGTGTTGGGTCGCCCCTCGAAGGGAGTGTCGAAGGTGATATGTGCCTTCCCAAGCCCGGGGCGCAGAATTGTCGGCTCAGCGGCGGGAACGACATCTTGAGCGGTAAGGTTGGGCGCGTCACTCGCTGGAGGTAGTCGGCCCAAGGCGGGATCAAGGGGCGTCGGGCGAGCAGGGGATTTGGGCGTTGTAGTACCCAGTCCCAGGGTCCCAAAGGCGGGAGCTGTAAAAACAAAGGTAAGCAGACTGATAAGAGGTGAATGGGTAAAAGAGGAGTTACCGTTGTCTTCCGGGAGATCCTTCGGTTTGTGAAGAGAGGTGATCTCGGGGGGCTATCTCATTATTGTCGGCCTCAAGCGAGTGCGGTGCAGCACTCGCCTCCCCAACCTCCTTCCCCTTCGACGGGATCTGCAGGCGAACACGTTAGCATCTGTTTTTATCCCAGTGAGGAATGTAAAGCGAGTGAGGATACCTGAGGGATCCCGGAGTGGGAGGGAGTCCGCGAAATGGACTTATCCCTGGCCAGGTCGCGCCTGACCATCTTGGCCTTCTTCATTTTGGGGGAAGAGCTCGGGGCCTTTCAGGCAAGCCAAGGGGCGAATGAGCCCATCGATGTTTTGGTCTCGGCTCGGGCGGCGTTGAGCTGATCTTAGGCTTCTTTCGAGAGCGACATCGAGTTGGAGGCGAGAACACCAGGAAAAGGGGTAGGGCAAAGTTCGTTTGTCCGCGATTGGATATTTATAGAGCCATGGAGGGGCCCACGAAAGATTCTCCTCCAGGTCAGCAAGCACTCATCAAATACTTGTGGTTGGATGATTCTTTCTGAGCTTTGCGAAAGCTCGCAAAGATTGGGGATTGTGTACAACCCCGTATTCGCTGAATAAGCCCCTTCCGACAGGTTTAGGGTATTACAGGACATTCAGGCCCAAAAATACCAGATTGGCGAGTGGGGTAGGCCTGCCTGCACTCGCCCAGTGCCCAAAGGAGCACTCGCCCAGACCAGGGGGAAAGCGATCAGGCCCTTAGGCGAGTGCGATCCTCATCACGCACTCACCCCGATCTCGCGCCTCAGCGCGCATGCAAGAAAACATTTCGCCGAGCCAGACGAGTGGTTGCCCAAGCTAGCACTCGCCCTTCAGAAAGAACCTAGGAGGCGAGTGCATGGCTCTCCCAGCACTCGCTCCCTTAGGCGAGTTGTGCCTTCGTAAACCATTCGCCCAGTAGGGTCCAGAGTCAAAATTACCCGGATGCCCTCAAAGGCCTGCATTTAGCTCCTCAGAACAGCGGAGTTTGGTTGTTGGCAGACCACTTTGGGCTGCATATAGCCGTTTAGAACAGCGGAGCCACGCTATTTGCAGGCCAGATTTTAAAATCTATAAATAAGCCCAAGGGGGTACCTCAGAAGGCAAGCTTTCTGTTTTCCCATTCTCTGATCTTCTTACGCTTTCTGAGGTGCCCTTAGCTCAACACTGGCTAAGGAGGGGAAGCGCTCTACGATCTTCCGGATGTGTGGTGAGACATCCGTGCTGGAGCCTTGAGTCAGTTTTGAGTTCTAAGTGTTCAGTCAGTCAAACTTGCTAAGAGAAGTGATGGGGGACCATCGGCCCATAACAAGGCGGGGCCCACTTTCGTCTATTCTCGCCGGAAGACTTGATCGGAGGGACGATCCGATCCTGCGGATGCGTCCGGATGCGCGCCGCGAATCTTTTTGATATATAACTTTGTTATTTTAATTTCATTTGCTTATGTTTGGCACGTGGATTCTTCGGCCAATCATAGCCGTCGAATCCGGGTTGCCCTAATGTTAGAATATTATAAATAGGAGTGTTGAGGCTTGGAAAGACTCATTGCTGATTTTGGAGAAGATATTCCCGGACCTCCGCGATCACACCACGGTGCCGACGCCGTGGAGCCCTAGGTGTTGACTCCTAGTGGTGGAACTTCATCCCCAAGGTAAACCCTATCCCCCTCCATCATTTTCCAACCCTTTTTCCCCTTTCCCACCGCCGGAATCCCGCAAAACGTCCCCCCAATCACCGCCGACCTGCAGCCCTGCAAGCAGGCTGCCGCCCTGCCTCCTTTCCCCTTTCCGTCGTCGCCTGGCCACCCAAATCCGGTCGCCGGCCCCTGCTGCCAGCCCCAGCCCCTCCGCCTCCCTTTTCCCGTCCATACCCGACCACCCCACGGCCATCCCAGCCCTAGCCAACCACCCCGCTAACCTCCCCTTTGTGGATCCACTTCACACCCCTCCGAAAATCCTAGATCTACCTTGATCTAGCACTACCCTCCCCGATCTACCACCCACTCTCATATCCCCCCTTCTGAAGCCCGGATCCGTCACAATATTACCGGATCTACCCGTTTCCAACCCTCCGCAACCATCTTACACCGGGGACAGCCACCTTCTCGATTCGCCAACCCGGATCTACTCCCAAAACCGCCGGATCTCTCCCACCTCGAACATTCCTTTGTTTGTGAGTTGTTTGTTGTATGAATTTCTAGTTTTCAGCATTTGGATATTGTTTGGGATATTTGTACTTGCTTAAAATATTTATTGTTGAATTTTGCTCGTAAGAGTATTGACTGCAGGAAGGAGCTATTCGCAGCGCGCTTAATTTGGCCTTCCGTTTGGAGGAAAGCCTTGCTTGATCGCCTTAAAAGAATTGTTGTTGTCTAATTTAATTATGCGTGGTTGTGAATCGTCACTTGGAATAATTGCCTAGCGAGTTTTCTACATCTCATCATAGCTTTCACGTGTCCACTCACTCAAGTCGACCTAGATTGCATAATACATAGCCTACCCTACATCAAGAAGTAAGTGTGCGGTCACCCCTTCCCCAAGGATTCGAACTACACAGACGCTGGTTCTCGGTTTCAACAATTAGCCTCCATGTGCAATTGAGTTTGAGGAGGCTTTCTCCTCGACGTAGATTAATGTATGCCCGGGTAAACTATGACCTTTTCTTGCTCCTATTTATTAGCTTAGTCGTACGCAATTCAGTTAATTAGCAAAAGCTTGCCTCAGACGTTCAATCTATTTTTATTGTCGTTATTCATAAATGTTGTCGTGTTTAAGTTTGTCGGAAGATGAAAATACCGCTTTGAAACGAATCTTTTAAACACGTAAGAATTTTTCCTTCAAATAATGATTAACTAACTCTCGTAATTTCATACATCGGAGTGACTTCGCGCTTAAAATCTTGAATTGTCCCTCTCGGCCTACATCATCAACTCCTATCTTTCTCTCTAATTTTTCTTTTCCCTATTGGGGGGGCATCGCAACAATTTCAGGCTCGACTGGTCTGTTCATGGGGACAGTAAAGACCACTACAAAAATCAGAGCAAGTCAATAATATTAAAGTCAGGTTATCACGTGGATTCATCAATAATGTTTGCAATTCCGACCCTGATTTTCGTCCATATTCAACGCGTCAAATGCTCGTGACACATTATACTAAACATTTAGAGGACAGCCGAAGAGAAAGTCGACTATCTCCTTTTCAACACCCTTCACATCAACTTCCCTTAACTCCTTTTCCTCCCTAACATGAGGTCTAGTGAAAAGGTTACCAAAATCGCATTCAAAAAAAGTAAAAGAGTCGCTTCGATAATGAATCTTATTTGGAAGGTTCAATATCCACAACTTCTTTGATCCAAAGTATATCAAGAAACCCGCCGTAGATCTGACATGAAAGAGAGTGTGAAAGATGGGAAAGGTGAAGTAAACTCTCTCCATCCTCAAATAAATAACAAATGAATATATCGACACTATTGAGACCGGGGAAAATTGAGCATGAATAACACTATAATGAGCCAGATTTTACACAATCTCCGGGAAGATTGGGAACCTCCATCCATAATCAAAATGATCAGAAGGAACCGCGAGTTTGATGTTCCTAACAATATTTATGCACTCTTCTCCCTGCGGAAGCCGCACCGCATATTGAGAATTAATGGCATGGCTTGCCAAAAATTGCCCTGATTTAAGGTTGTGGTTGTAGGAGTTGTAGGCGTGCCTTCCAGGAATGTCTTTGCATCTATAGATCTCGCGGTCATCATTTGAAGTACTCGCTTTGACATCTGCATCAGTCTCATACAAACCACGGGCCAAAGACAAATCTTAATAACGTGAAGCTAGGAAAAGAAACCCCTCCCTATTTATAGTAGTTGAAGGAGAAGTCGAAAGGACAAAAAATCAAAGTGTTTGCGTATCATATAAATGTATTCGCACAAACATGTTAAGAACCATACACCCATACAAGTAAAAAGGTCGAACAATAAACGTGAATTCAATATCAGGAACACACCCTACTATGAATTTTTAAATTCCAACCTCCTTAATATAGGTGAAAAATAGCTGATGCGGAATATTAAACAAACATTTGCACAAACTAAATTATAATAAATAAAAGCATGCCACAACATAACACAAAACGTAATTAGCACAAAAACATCAAGTGTCCACGGAGAAATAGAAATAAACATAGTATCAAACTAAAATTTTAGTTCCTACACTCTCTCCCTAAATAAGGAAGACCATATGTCAACTTTCGTCATATCCACGAACACGTTCGCCAAATTGTTATTAACTTGAGCAACTACCACATGAAGTCGGACGATTTTTTATCAAACCGCGTCTCATGAGGGATCTCATTGGTCTCTTGAGACTCCAGTCTTGATCGGATAGGGGGAACAACTGGAGGAACATGTCGCTACTTCAAGACCGACACCTCTTCAAAAAATGGGGAGACCTTCTCTTTATAATATTTGTTATCATTTTCTAGATAACGAACTCTGTATGAAAGTCTCTGCATCTCTTTTAGGATTTTCGCCACCTCTCCTGATGCCACAGAACCAAACGATGCAGTCACTACAAGAAAAGAAACATGGAAACATCAATAAAATAAGGCATACATCAGAAATACAATTTGAAATGTCGTGAATATATTGACAGCGTCAACATTCGTCATTCCCCGAGCTCACTGACAAATCTCCTCAACTACTCAAGAATTCACAGCAGCTATCACATCATTTGAGAAGTTTGGGTGTTTTTGGCGTTCGGGACCGATGGTAACAAGTAACTTTTTTGTTCAACCTCCCTTTGAAACCACAGCCGCTTCAGTTCTTCAATACTTAAAGGAACCTCACCATAACTTGGACAAAGATGGTGCTCGCTCATTCACAATGATAGACTGGAGAATCAGCATTTTCTCCTTAAGAGGTAACGACAACTGAAATCTGGACCCCCCTTCTCCTTCTGAAGCCGCAAATGCTTCTCAGTGTCCACCTGTGCCAGCAACTCCACATTGGTCTTCTCCCTTGCAGTAGCGTCCGCGACTTTATCATCACCAGCTCCTTCCTTGGAGGCAGCATTCTACTTAGCCTCTGCCATAGACCATGATGTGGCACCCGTCGCAGATTTGTCTTTTGAATTCGATGATGCGGCTCTGGATTTTGCATCCTCCAGAACTTTTGCTTTAGCATCCGCTACAGCTTTATCCCCAGCTTCCGCTGCGGCTTTAGACTCCACCTTAACTGTGGCCTTAGCCTCCGCCTCAGCTACGGCCTTAGCCTCCACCTCAGCTACGGCCTTAGCCTCCACCTCAACTTTTTCTTCAGCAGCATGACATCACACCTCCTCAGTCTTATTTTCCTCTTCAACTCTAACCCTTTTTGCGGCCTCCTCTGTCTCCGTTTGAGCATGCAACTGCTCATCTCAACCTCCTCCACCTCAACAGCATCAAAACTTTCGAGCTTTTCAAATAAAGCAGCTTTTCTGACTTTAATCAATTTTCCTCCTGAAGAGGAGAACATGGATGTCAGCCTTTTGCCTCCTCAAATTCGAAGAAAATGGCTTGGAAGACGTTGGCAAAGAAATTTTTCTCCCTCTTTTCTTAATCTTTCTCTTGCTAAAGTATCCACTCCAATTAACTTCTCAAAAAGATCACGTGCATCCTCCTGTGAGCTCAAAACATAAGTATTCTCTTTAAATAGTTCGCTATCCTGGTACTTGTTAAGCTCTTTAGTATGCAAATATTGACCCTCAAGTCTAGCTAGGGAGACTTTTGGAGGTCATTATATCGACAATTGGGGAAATTCCTGGGGTAATGCTGCGGACATTACCCTGGTTGTCGCGTCATCTTTTGATCGAACTTTCGTTGTCTTCTTCCTCAATGATGATTGAACCTATATGTGTTTCTTCATTAGAGTGAGCAAAGTAGTATTATTTCCCGAAGACGTCGTCAACTTTCGGAAAGTAGAAACCACTACTGGTGAATATTGTTCTGTTTTCTACATAATAATCTTTCAAATGAATAAGCCCTTGTGGTATTTATAAGAATACAAGACATTAAAGGTAGTTCGCAGCATTCGCGGAAAAGTTTAATTTTTTTAAGACTTCACAAACTTGGAAAAATGAGGGGATCCTATTTACCCGGAATACAGCGACTGCAGTCAACCCTCAATAATTGTGTTTCTCAACAGAAAATCTCAATATCAGCAGCTCGAATGGACACTATCGATGAAACCACACAACCTCAGTTTCCAGCAATCATCTGTGTGAACTCAAAAATTCCCAGCATATCTCATGCACGCCTCTCCCACTGCCCGTTTTTCCTGTATTCGGGAAGCCTTTTCTTTGTTAGCTTGCCCGCTTGGGTAGTACCCCACAAGTATAAAGGGATGAACAGTAATCCATGGATCCCAAACAGAGTCATCGAGCTACTCAAGAAATTTGGCGAGCTCCACTAAAGTTTGTGTTGTGTGAAACTTGGTTTCACCGTCCACGGCATTAATTCTATCTTAACACTCCAGAGTAATCTCCCATCTAAAGTACTTAACTTGCACCACCTCTCCTCGAGTGTGGAGTTGAGGCATTTTCAACCCAACAGGTTTCTTCTCAAAAGTTCAAGTAACTCCTTCAAAGGCACAACCCGCCTATTTATAGAGTTCAAAAGATTGTTTAAGCTCTGATCAGTAATTATTACTGTAATGAGTCTATTAATATTGATAAGAATAATTAATAATATACCCCTCGTCTTATTTAATATATTGCGGGAGTTCATCCATAAACATATCCCGTCTTTGCTCTTGTCGACGTTGAAATTCGGCTGCAGTTTCTTTAATCTTATTTATTTATTCATTAATTTACTATGTATCTGGCATGATTCTCTGTGGATATTGCAGTATGAATCAAAATGGCATCTATATAAGATATGCTTCGATATTATCGATGTGTGTTTTCAATTAACTGAAAACCATTCATCCTATACAATCCTAACTAACTCATCCTCCAAGACACTCAGCTTGTGAAAGGTGCTACTATTCTGTGAATAAGAAGAAACAGACAATGGAATTCTTTACTCCATCTTAAAATTGCATCAGTCTAGATAATAGGAGACCCAACTTCAATACTTAGCAAAACAAACCATATGTATCACTAGCATTTAACGAAACTCTGGAGAAGAAAACAAAAATTATGCTTCCTCAATAACGCAATCTAGTAATCAATTTTTTTCTGAATTCATCAAAACTGAATAACATGCAAGCTACCAAAGAGATGTGGTTTCAGAAAAGGGAGAAACCAGAAGACGGTAAGCTGGTTACCTTCTGAACCAGATGAGCAACTCCCTTGCCAGTGGAGAGGGGCACCTGTTCAGATAACATAACGCACGATTCTTTCAGGCTGGTCTCCCCACATCCCTCACACTTCACCTGATGGCGTCGGAATATAATCAGACGGAGGGCCAAAAAACAACGAAAATAATGAACAGGAATAGGAAGATCCGAGAGAAACCTTGAAATAGTAAGGGTAGGTTGGATCGTCGCAACCACCACGAGGCTGGAGGTCCGTCAGATTATCCAGATCCGCCGCAATGGAGAGCAAGTAGTACACCATTTGAAGAAGTCGTGGAATTAGGGCTCGAATCTGGGAAGATCGGGGAAACCAGGGCAATATGCTCTTGTTAAACACCAACTAGGGCAGGAGAAGGGGAGATGAAGTCCGAAGGAGAAGGGCAGAGTGGGAGAGACGAACAGAAGGGAAAAGGAGAGAGAAAGGACATACTGTACGATAAAGTAAGAAACTAAGAATACTTGTTTTTATTCATTAGACATAAAAGTATTAGAAATACACTTATTTTAAATATTGGCCAAGGTTTTAAAAATCGGATCCGACATCGAATTGGCTGAGGGAAAGATTTAAGATTGAATCGGTTCAAACGATTCAATCGGGGTCGAACCATTACACACACATATATATTAGAAAATAAAAATAATTAATATTATCTTAAAAATTTACCTATAAATTGATAATTTATTATCATTATATTGTGATACAAATAAAATGATGTATACATTATCACTATACTTGTATAGTTTCATTTTGCATGATGTTTTTGTTCTAGTGAGTTTAGATAAAAACAACATTGTACTAGAGTAATAGAATGAAACTTTACATGACAACGGTTAAGACCACAGTCGAGAAAATAAAATTAGTTTTTTACTTTTGAACATAAAAGTGTAAGAAGTTTCTTGGATAAGATCGGACGTTCAAGAGTGACAGTTCATAACGACCACTTGATGACTGTCACCGTCGTGTCAAATAGAACATAAATTTTACTTGAAAGATAGATGTATGTATATATTAAAAATATATAAAAATTTTAATTTTTAAAAAATAATTTCATATGTTAATATAATAATATATCTAAAAAAATGTAATTAATTTTTATATAGATATTTATATTAATTATATATGTTTATTTTATATATACGTTAATATTTATATGTATATAATATATTATAGGATAAAACAATAAGAATTAATTTGCTATGTGGTTTGTTGTTCTCTTAATTTGGTAAGGGTGTCGGTTCAAATCCTCCCGCCTACAATTTTTCTGCTATTTTAATATTGGGCTTTTGGCCCGCCAGGTTGCGTAAAACCGCGCCCCGTTCCCGGCCACCGGTCCGCCCGCCCGGTTCCGCGATTCTTGAGCGGTCAGTGGATGGCACGGTTTGCTTACCTGGACCGGACCGGCTGGGTGTCCGGTCCACAGTTCGACCGGCCCAGCCGGCTGGTCCGATCCGGTTTTTAAAAGCTTGATATTAGCACATTAAAATTAAAATAATACTTTTTTTAGATTTAGTTCAACATTTTATGTGTCCAACCGTGTTTCCACTTTTGCCCATTAATTATATTCCCATCAAACCCTAATTTTGTGATTCTTCACATGCGACAACTCCTGCTCGATCGCTCTCGTTGGTGTTTGCTTCTTCATAGGCTTGCCAGAGTTGTCTTCCTCGGATTCCGGCGTCACCTGCCTCAATTTCTTCCAAACCCGATGCCGACCCTCCTCCGATTCCGAAGTCCTGGTCTAGTTTCTTCCTCTATGGCGACCGATTTAGTTTTTTATGTTTTAATTATATGGTGTGGTTGTTTTGTTTTATTTTCATTTTGGATTAAATGTTTTGCATTAATAAGATAAAATTTTGGGTACTAAGTTATTTTTTATGCTCATGAAAAAAAATCAACTCAGTGTACTCATAAAAATTTGAGTTGCAAATAAAATTTCATGTTCTGTCAATATCAATGGTGTGCTAATATTCAAAATAGGTGTTCTCTCAATAATGCTCGAACTATATTTATGCAAGTATCGGTCCATAAGACCGTTGGGCCCAGCCCAAGAAGAACGCTACTCCTAAATTATACATTATACACGTGCTAATAATGTTGAGATGGCGCATAGTGAACAGAAGTCTTTGGTTGGCAAAGCTGACAGACATATATCATTGATGGTAATACACTGTGTACAACCCGTATTCGACGAGGGTAGGTCCTACTGCAGCCAGCTCAGCAGAAGTCAAGAATCAGCGCGTCAAGCAGCAGAAGGCCTAGACAAGTATGGCGAGCTCCCCTCGCATACTCGCCAAGTAGGCGACTAGGTGAGATACTCGCTCAGCCCGTGCGAGTTCCTCCAGGAAGTCGCCTAGTCGCAAGGGGGTGGGATATAAATATGACCCCCCCCCCCCCCCCCGCCCTCCTTGGATTTCCCTATAAATAGGACCCCAGGGGTACGAGGAGGGGGACTGGAAATCCTCTGCAGGATACTCGCGAGCCCTCCTTTTCGGATACAAGTCGAGCCTTTGGATTCTTTTCCCTTAAAGACCAGGTCGCGACCTTGCGACTTAGTCATCGGCTAGTCTTCCTCATACCTAGTTCGGCCATTTTTAATTGAGAAGGGGTTGCTCCTTTCGAGCATCTGGGTACGTGGTGGGACCTTCCTGCCGCAACGTCTGGGGTTCTGTTCGCCTTCGTTCTTCATTCTAGCCGCCTTAGCTGTCTGGTCTTACCCCTAAACCGGTAACCTTAGGCTGTCTTGATCCTATTTCTGAGGTTAGGAATTTTCCTGGCTTCAACACTTGGTGCAGTGAGCTGGGATTGCAGACAAGGAGGAAATTTGGTGGTTTAGCGAGATGACCAATGGTGGCGAGCATGGAGAGTTGGTCGGTAACTTGGCGGGAGTTGGTGATCTCGCGCGAGGTGGCGAGTTCGTGACCGTTGCTAGGTTCGAGGAGTTCTCAAAGAGGATCGAGAGGACCATCCTCACCGGGCTTTCTCAGCATCCCGATGTCACGACGACCTCCCCCCGTCGCGTGACACCGCTGGAGGAGGAAGCGTCGTCGAGGCGAGCTGGGAAGGAGCTCGCTTGGGCAAGAGAGGAGCGACTGATGCATTCGCGGCACCATCCGGCGGGCAACCAAGGGGTCCGTTTCCGAGATCCAATGTCGCCGGCGAGATTTCGTGATGCTCGCTATTGCAACGAGTATGATGTTTCCAGCGAGGATGAAACTCGGCACTGCTAGGAAGGGAGGATCCCCTTCTGTGACGAGATCCTTGTCGCCCTTGTCCCCGAAGGGTTCAGAGAGCATGTCCTCACTTACTATTCCGGTAGAGACGACCCGGTCAGGCATCTTTAATGGTTTGAAGACGTCGTCTCCATCCGCAACATGTCCGACGCTTTCAAATGCTGGTTTTTCTCCATTACCCTCAAAGGTAATACAAGGGACTGATTTCACAAGCTGCCAGCAGGTTCCGTCTACTGTTTCTCCGATCTGCGTCGGGGCCTCATGGCGAGATTCGCAACATCCAAGAAAAGGAAGAAAGAAACAACCTCTCTCTTTAAAATCAACCAAGGGCAGCACGAGAGTCTCGGCCATTACATAGATCGTTTCCAGGAGGAGATCTTGGAGGTGGATAGCTTTACTCTGATGGTGGTCCTGAAGTTCAGTTTGAAGCAGGGTCTCTTCAGCATGGAGATGGGGACCAACCCCCGAGGTCCTTTGAGGAGATAGTGAAGAGGGTGAATACTTTCGTCCGAGGAGAGGAGAAGAACAATGATTTCTTGGCACGGCTGGACGAGGAGGAGGCGTTGGGAGGGAAAAGAGCATGACCTTCAGAGGTGAGGAGGTCGCCAGGGAGGCAGGTCGAGATAAGGAAGGAGGAGCCCAGGAGGAGAGAGTATCGGAAGAAAAGAGAAGAGCCCTGGAGGATGGAAGAGAGGAGGCAGGAAAGACCTCGGAGGCAGGAAGAGAGGAGGCCTGCAGAGTCTCCGGCGAGGAGAGGAGAAGAGAGACGATTCCAGTACCCTGAAAATCGCCCCCAGTGGAAGCCACTAGTGAGGCCGCATTTCCAGCACGAGAGGAAAAACGACAACCGACAGGAGGAAGGCCGAGGATGAGCAAGGAGGGAGGCAATGGCTATTGTTCGTCAAGGCAATAAGCGTCGCAAGCGGGAAGAGAGGGCAAGGCGTCAGGAGGCGGAGATTCCCCTTTACTGCGACATCCATCGAGTAGAGGGGCATGAGACGTTGGCTTGCCCTGAGTTCTGGGAAGCGAGGAGGAGGTTGGAAGCAGGAGTTGCAGAGAGAGAGAGCAGAGGTAGTGGGCCCCGGTGGGGCAGGCGGCATTCCAAACTGTGTTGAGGAGAAGGAATGAGGACCGGGTCAACCTGGGAGGTCGCGGAGAGGTGGTCCATAGCCCAGGAGGTGGGCACATTGGGGTGATCAACGGAGGAGCCGGGCTCGGAGCTTCCCGCAAGGGAAGTCTCCATCAAATCTACAAGAAGAGGGTCACCTCAACCTCGCAGAAACCAATGCCGCTGGATGAGATTACTTTCTCAGAGGAGGACATGCTAGGAAATGAAAACCCCTTCCACGATGCCCTGGTTATTCAAGATGTCATCGAAGACTTCATCGTCGACCGAATCCTCGCAGATAACGGGAGCTCGGTGAATGTCATTTTCAAGAGAACTTTCGTCGGGTTGCAAGTAGAGGCGTCTCGGGTCCAGGCTGCTGATGGACCCCTCTTTGGCTTCTCAGGAGAGAAGAAAGAACTGGAGGGGAGCGTGGACCTTCTGGTCACTCTAGGCGGGACTTCGATCCGATGTCGTTTTGTCATCGTCGATGCGTCGAGCGGATACAACGCCATCTTCGGGCGTCCCCTCATCAACTATTTCAAGGCTGTTCCATCATCTTATCATCAATACCTGAAATACTGTCGGGGGGATGTCCAAGTCAGAATCAGAGGAGATCCCAAGGCCTTTAGGGAATGCTACCTGAATGTCGTCAGTACCATCAGCTGGATGGGGGACGCGGAGAGGTTGGAGGAGCTGCTGGAAAGGGATAAAGGACTCCGTGTTGCTGAGGAGGTAGAAGAGGTGGAAGTGACCTCCCGAGGAGGAGAGCCTGGTTTGTTGAAGGTTGGATGATCCCTGCCGCTTGAGGGAAAGATAGAGATGGTCGCTTGCCTACATGAGAACGTTGACGTTTTTGCTTGGAGCGCTGCAGGAATTGATGTCGATGTTGCTTGTCATCGTCTCAACATGGATCCCGCGGTGGCTCCCGTTCGTCAGAAGCAAAGAAAGAGCGATGTCGTGTTGGCTGGTCCAATCAGAGAGGAAGTAGAAAAGTTACTGAAGGCAGGTTTTATTTCGGAGATCCAATATCCTTGTTGGGTCTCCAATGTTGTAATGGTAAAAAAGCCTGGAGGGGGCTGTCGTCTATGTATTGTCTTTTCCATGTTGAATAAAGCTTGCCCGAAGGATTGTTACCCATTGCCTCAAATCGACGTGCTGGTTGATTCCACCGTCGGGTTTCCCGTGATGGGTTTTCTTGATACTTTTTCAGGGTATCACCAGATCCGGATGAATCCCCCCGACTGCCGCGACGTCTCCTTCATCGCTAGCGATGGCTGCTACAGCTACAAGATGATGCCCTTCGGGCTCAAGAATGCGGCGTAACTTACCAAAGAATGATGGATCAAGTCTTCAAAGAGCAAAAGGGGCGGAACCTGGAAGTATATGTGGACGATCTCCTTATCAAAAGCAAGAGCATCGCGAAACATGTAAAGGATCTGGTGGAGACCTTCGCCACCCTGAGGAAGTACAAGATGCGACTTAACCCGATCAAGTGCGTCTTTGGTGCAGGAAGATGGAAATTCTTAGGTCACCTCCTCACTCTCAGGGGGTAGATCCTAACCCAGACAAATTCAAGGCCATTCTGGAGATGGCGTCCCCGAGAGATCCCAAGGAAGTCCAAAGGTTGACGGGAAGGCTAGCAGGCCTTAGTCGTTTTCTCTCCAAGGCAGGAGAGAAGTGTTCTCCATTCTTTAAAGCTATTCGGGGAAATCAAAAGTTTGAGTGGACCGCGGAGTGTGAGGAGGATTTTGGTAAGCTCAAGCAATAGCTGACTCAAGCTCCTCTCCTCCAAGGCCCCTAGGGAAGTGAAGATCTCCTACTCTATCTGGGAGTAGGAGCAGAGGTGGTTAGCTCGGTGTTGGTCAGAGAAGAAGGCAAGAAGCATCTCCCCATCTACTATTTGAGTAGAGTGCTGCGACAGGCGGAAACGAGATATCCTATCCTAGAGAAGTTGGTGTTCGCTCTAGTAGTATCGTCTCGGAGGCTTCGTCCTTATTTTCAGGCTCACTCCATCAGGGTCGTCTCCGACCATCCGTTGCATAGTATCCTGGATGGAGTGGAACATTCAGGGAGGTTGGCAAAGTGGGCGGTAGAGCTTAGCGAGTTTGACATTTCTTACTCTCCGAGGGTAGCCATCAAGGCGCAGGTAGTAGTGGATTTCCAGGCTGACTTCTCAACCAAGGTGGGAGGAGATGAGGGCTCTTATAGCCCAGTCTCTTGGAAGATGTTCCTTGACGGGGCTTCAAGCAGGAATTCCATAGGAGCCGGAGTCGTGCTGGTAAGTCCCCAGAGAACCAGGATTGAGCAAGCAGTCGAGATCCTCTTTCCCGTCACAAACAATCAGGCAGAGTACGAAGCCATGGTGGCCGGCTTGCGTCTCGCCAAGGAGCTAGCAATTTGGGATATCAGAGCCTTCACCGACTCAATGGTGGTCGCATCCCAAATCAAGGGGGAGTTCAAAGTGCATGACCCAATCTTACATAAGTACTTTGCCAAGGTAAAAGATCTGATCGGGGGATTCCAGTCCTTCTTCGTCAAGCATATACCCTGGGAGGAAAATTCTGAAGCAGACTATCTCGCCAAATACGATCCCCGGGCGGGGGGGGGGGACCATGACCGAGTTGTTCCGACCGTCAATCGAGGAAGGGGAGATGATGGAGATCGAACAAAGAACCTTGTGGAAGGATCCGTTCGTTACGTTCTTAGCGACCGTTCAGCTGCCTGCCAGCGAGGGGGATCAGAGAAAGTTCTGTTACAAAGCTTCCTATTACTTGCTGTAAGAAGGAGAGCTTTACCACAAGACCATCTCGGGCCCGTTAGCCAGATGTTTGTCAGAGATCAAAATTCCTCGCGTTCTCGAAGAGATCCATTCAGGAAAGTGCGGCAGCCACTCGGGAACTCGTACTCTGGAGCAGAGAATTTTATGACATGGATACTTCTGGCCCACCATTCGGAAGGATGCGGAAGCTTTCTCCAGGAAATGTCACCAATGTCAGCTCTTCGCACCCCTTCAGCTACAATTAGCTCAGCATCTTCGCTCGATCACTGCTCTATGGCCCTTCGCCATCTGGGGGATGGACTTGATCGGCCCTTTTCCTCAGGCTAGCGGACAGAGGAAGTTTGTTCTTGTGATGATCGATTATTTCTCCAAATGGATCGAGGCAAAAGCTCTATCCAAGACCACTTCTCAAATTGTAAAGAATTTTATATGGGGAGAGATTGCATGCAGGTTCGGTATTCCTCTCGCCATCGTCACCAACAATGGTCCACAGTTCGCTAGCTCGGAGTTAGAGGACTTTTGCAAGCAGCTAGGGATGGATCTTCAATTCGCCTCTGTGCATCATCCTCATAGAAACAGCCAGGTGGAAGCTACCAACAAGTTGATCATCAACCTCCTAAAGAATAAAGTCACCAACTTGAAGGTCAATTGGGCGGAACAACTCCCCTCAGTACTATGGGCTCTGAGAATGACCCCAAACTTGGCCACGGGAGAAACACCTTTTAAGTTATCCTACGGGTCTGAGGCACACATCCTAGTGGAGTTTGAGGTGTGGAGTCCAAGGGTGGTGGCAGCAGGAGATGACAACGAAGAATGACGCCTAGAGAATGAAGACACTTAAAGGCTCTCACTGGACTATATCGAGGAGCTTCGTGACTTGGCCTCCATTCGCCAAGAAGAAATCAAGAGACGTATGACCAAGCACTTCGACAAAAATGTCCGCCTCAAACATTTCCTCGCAGGAGACCTAGTCATGAAGAAGGTAGATGCCGCAGGAAAGGGAGCAACGGTGGGCAAGCTACATCCAAACTGGGAATGCCCCTTCATCATTCAGGAAGCCCTAGCAACTAGAGGCTACTATCTGCATGACCAAATAGGAGAGCAGCTGGGAGGTACCTGGAGCTGGGATGACCTAAAATGGTTCTATCCCTAGCGATAACATGTGTATTCTTTGTAATCATGTTGATGTTAATATGAGCAAGTGTAATAAATTTGTTACCTCCTGTGATATTTCTTCTCAAGACATCTGATGGCTTTGAGATCCAACCCCGCGATCGACTCCAGAAACCAGTGGATGACCTGTTCCTCATAAATAGCCCAGTGCGGATGATGGGACGATGCTTCAGAACTTAAGCGCTCTTGTAAGATCGAGCCTCTGCATTGATGACCGAGATCAGCTCCCCCCTCATATGTCGGCCTAGGTTCCCCCGATTGCACCTCTCTTCCAACTGACGGAATTATCAGGAACAGGTCTTGACGCCAACTTCCCGATTTGACGAGTTCGAGATCTTTCATATTACTAAAACATTGGTACAGCTAATCCATCTGTCACCTCTCAAGTAACAGGATAAAATCTTCTCAACGATGACTGAAGTCCTCGAGTGGTAGTGTTATCATAAGTCTGAATTCATGCATGAGCTCCTCTCCCGCACATCGGCCAACGACCTCCTCGGGTGAAACCAAGTTTCTCGTTGAAGTGATATCGTAGTCCATGAACTATGTATGGGCTTCTCCCCTGAAGACCGACTACTATCCACCCGAGTCGACTAATTCCCACCCCCAATTGAGCTTGGCTCCTATTAGGGTGTCAACTGATTCCCACTCCAGTTGAGCTTGGCTCCTATTAGGGTATCGACTGATTCCCACCCCCAGTGTAGCTTGGCTCCTATTAGGGTGTCGACTGATTTCCACCCCCAGTTGAGCTTGGCTCCTGTTAGGGTGTCGACTGATTCCCACCCCCAGTTGAGCATGGCTCCTATTAGGGTGTCGACTGATTCCCACCACCATGTAACACCCCAAAAATCTCCAATCTGGTTTTTGAGATGCAGGTTGTTTGACACGGCCTGGGACACGGGCGTGTCCCAGGGCGTGTCGGGGGTACACGGCCTGGGACACGGGCGTGTCCCAGGGCGTGTCACTCAAGAAAATGCCGGATTGAGTCAGAAGATTACACGGCCCGGAACCAAGCCTTGAACACGGCCGTGTCAGATTGGACACGGGCGTGTCCGATGCCGTGTGCCTACCCGTGTACTGCTTGTAGCTCGATGAGGCAGGGGTGACACGGGCATGTCTCATGACTGACACGGGCGTGTCAGGTCCGACACGGGCGTGTCGATGCCCGTGTTCTGGTAAATATCAGTCGGTACGAATACCGCGTGTACCGCTTAAGGGTACACGGCCTGTGACACGGGCGTGTCACAGGCCGTGTCAGCCAAAAATATGGGATTTTGGGAAAATCGTGGTCGTTCCTTTTCTCTATTTTGATCCAAGGGCTCAGGTGATTCCTGGCTGGATTAAGTCAACAGAGGCTTGATGAAGAAATCATTCTTCATTTGGTTAAGGAAGAGAGAAAGAGAGAGAAGGAAGAAGAAGGAGAAGGAGATCAAGCCACCGACGGAGCTCCCGTGATCCGATTCGTGATCCGAGGCCAGCGTTGTGAAGGCAAAGCTGCTGTGGTGCTTTCTCACCGGCTAGATTTCGATGGCTCCGAAGAGATCGTCAAGGGTAACGATCTCCCTTCTTGGACATGTGAAGTCCTTCTTTTCTGCATTGCATAGGGAAAACCCTTCCCCGCGAGTGTGCGGTGGGTTGTGGCATCCCTTGGGGTAGATATGTGAAGTCCCCCTTGTTAGAGTCCGGAATTGGAGTACGGATCTAGGCATGCTGTGTGAAGCCCATCTGGACATGTTGGTCTGGATTGGTGATGCTTGTTTGCATATCGGAGAAGACTCCGTGGTTATGGCTTGTTTGCCTTGTGCCTACCTATTGCTTGGTGCAATAGGAAGTACTGGATGAGGTCCAGGAAATGAAGAGGGTTGGATGCAACTCTTGTGGCCGTACGTTGCCACTTTGTGTGCAGTTGAGCCGTTGGACTGAAACTCGATGAAAAGGCAGATTGCCGAACAGGAAAGGTGAAACCGACCCGCGCCTATAAATTGCCATGGATACTTCCGTATTCGAAGTGGCACGGCGACTTGAGCCACGGGGGGTGGCTGATCCGTACCCGCGTTAGGTCCGTCCGACTTGGAAGCCTGGTTGTGGGTTTTGTTGGAGCGCCTAATGAGCCCCGAGAAAGGGGTAGGATTGTTATAATTGGGTCAGCTGAATGCTGACCGTTGCCATGTTTGCCACCGTTTGGGTGGATTGTCCCTATGCAGGTGCTGGAGAGTCAAGTGGTAAATGAAGGGCTGGAGCCCTACTGCTGTTGTTGCTGCTGCTGCGGCTAGCCCTTGAAGGCTGCGAAAAGGGTTTTGTTTGTTTTGCTTTTCCTCATATATGGCCGGCCTGCGCGCCGATGTTTGTAATCCATGTTGTATGGAAAGAGGAACTGTAAGGCCTTAAGGCCAAACCTTCACCTTTGTTGTATATTCCGTGGCTGTATATATAACTGCGGTTTATATATTGGACATTCCTGGTTAGAGTTCAATTTACAACTTAAAGCTTCCGCTAGCATGCTCTGAGTTAGGATACGTGTATGGTTTGGTATTATTATGTGACCTCACCGTCTGTTTGTGGCATATAGTGTGGGGCCCCGGCCGGACCTTCTACTATACGTCATGTAACGGATGGGGTCGTTACATTTTGGTATCAGCTTCGTCCGGTCTTCCTCTTTCGAATTCGTGGTCGCATTCTTTTATGGGGTGGCGAGCGCATGTTTGTGCGCCCTGCTGTAATGCTAATGAACTCTGGAATGTCCACTAAGGAATGTACAAGATCTTGTTTGAGGAATCTGCGCGTTCCTTTTCTGTTGTTTTGCTTGCATGCGATCGCTAATGTGTGTCTTGTCCACCTATAGGTGACGCGTAGTGGTGCTGGGCAGTCTGAGCCCCAGCGCATTTGCCAGTTCGTTGTTTTGTTTTGCTTTGCTTGCCCGGCCGGCTGCATTTGCCATGATTCAGCCGACCGGGCAAGCGCAGCCGGCAGTAGTGCCAGTTCGTGTTGATGTAAGACCCGAGCCGGTTGAGGCTATCGATCCACGAGCAGCTGACCGACAGTTGAAGCAATTCATGAGCTTCAGTCCGCCTACGTTTACGGGACTGAGATCCCCAACGCAGGCAGAGGATTGGTTATCGCGTGTCAAGCGGATAATGACAGCGATCAGGGCGGAGGAAACTCTAAAGGTCACCTTGGCCACCTTCATGCTCGAAGGAGAGGCGCGGTTGTGGTGGGACGAGGTTGAGGTACACCATTTGGCGGGCAGGCAATTAACGCAAGTATCGATTGAGGAGTTCTCTCGAATCTTTCTGGCGAAGCATGTCCCAGCGGCGCAATGCATTGCCATGGAAAACGAGTTCCAACGGTTAAAGCAAGGAGAAGATAGCGTGGATACCTACCTGCATGAGTTTACCAGGTTGGGGCGGTATGCGGGAACAATCTTCGCGGATGACCAAAGGAAAACGAATAGGTTCTATGAAGGATTGCGGGATGAGTTGAGGTTCCTGCTTTCGAGTTCAGTGAACCAAGGGTTTCAGGCGTTGGTTGATACTGCATGTGCGTTGGAGAAGGACATGCGACGGGTGCAAGGGAACAAGGGCTTGGTTGTGTCAAAGCCAGAGGTTCAAGCACCTCGCCCTAGCAAATCGTTCTACCAGAAGAAAGGGGGCAAGAGGTCCAAGCCGTCTGGGCAAGTGACTACGACCGTTGTGTCGGGGGCGACATCAAGGCCGGAGTCTCGTACATGCTATAACTGTGGCCGGGTGGGGCATATAGCCCGTGACTGTCGGGTTGTTCAGCCCAAAGGGGAAAAGAAGACGGGTGCGTCTTATGCTGAGAAGGGCAAAGCGGTGGTTGATTCCTCTGCGTCCCAGGCACAACCCCGAATCTATCACCTTGGCCAGCAGGAGGCGATTAAGCAAAGTGACGTCGTCACAGGTACGAGTGAATATAGATTATTTGCTTACGTGCTATTGCTTTTGGTTATGTATAGCTTGTGCATGATGTGTGTGTGCTGCAGGCTTTGTCCTGATTCGGAATAATCTGGCGAGAGCCCTGTTTGATACGGGTGCTTCACATTCTTTTCTGTCTGAGGACTTCGTATCTCGAATTGGGGTACCGAGTCATGTGACGGTTGATAGTACAAGGGTGCTATTGCCGAATGGCTGTGTGATGTTTGCGGATAGGGCTTGCGACGTGGATGTTCAAATAGGAAGTCGGGATTTCAGTTTGAGTGCAGCTGTGCTACTGTTATCGGAGTTTGATGTGATCTTTGGCATGGACTGGCTCTCGGAGCAGCGTGCCTTTATTGATTGCAACTCCAAGGAGATCAAACTGGGCCAGAATACCGGACTTGTGACGAAGTTCGCTGGTATGCGAGGAGTTGGCGGGACTCTGTTGTCTGCGCTCCAAGTCGTCAATGCTGTTCGGAAGGGCGCGGAGTTATTCTTCACGCTAATTCAGGCTGTTGAGCCAAAGGCCAGTGTCGGTGAAGTTCTGGTTGTGTCAGAGTTTGCCGATGTGTTTCCTAAAGATCTTCCTGGGTTACCACCCCAGCGGGAGATTGACTTCTCTATTGAGTTGGTGCTATGTGCTAAACCTGTGGCCCGCTCACCATATCGCGTCGCGCCAAAAGAGATGGCTGAATTGAAAGTCCAATTGCAAGAGTTGTTGGAGCAGGGATACATACACCCAAGTATGTCACCTTGGAGCGCGCCTGTTCTATTTGTGAAAAAGAAAGACGGTAGTTTACGGTTATGTATTGACTACCGCGAATTGAATAAACTAACGGAGAAAAACAAATATCCGATTCCACGGATTGATGACCTATTTGATCAGCTGGCAGGATCAACGGTCTATTCCAAGTTGGATTTGAAATCGGGATATTATCAGTTGAGGATTCGAGAAGGTGACATTCCCAAGACGGCGTTTGGAACATGCTACGGTCATTATGAGTTCACGGTAATGCTGTTTGGCCTATGTAATGTGCCTTCGATATTTATGGATCTAATGCATCGCACGTTCCGAGAGTACTTGGATTTGTTCGTAATTGTGTTTATCGATGACATCTTAGTATACTCTCAGTCGGAAGAGGATCATGCAAACCATTTGCGGTTGGTCTTGCATACCCTGCGGAGGAATAAGCTTTATGCCAAGTTCTCAAAGTGTGAGTTCTGGCTCTCTTCAGTAGCCTTTTTAGGCCATGTGGTAAGTGGAGAAGGTATCGCGGTGGATCCGTTGAAGATAAGTGCCATTCGAGATTGGCCAGTGATGTCTTCAGTGGCCGAGGTCAGGAGCTTCCTTGGGCTTGCGGGCTACTATAGACGGTTTGGGGAAAACTTCTCACGGATTGCTTTACCTCTGACCACGCTGACGAGAAAAGATCAAAAGTTCATTTGGACGCCAGAGTGCGCACGAGCTTTTGAAGACTTGAAGAGTCGTTTGACCACGGCGCCTGTGTTGACATCGCCATGTGGTACAGATGGCTATGAGATCTATAGTGATGCTTCCGGGAGCGGCTTAGGCTGCGTTCTTCTGCAGTTTGGTAAAGTGATTGCTTATGGCTCGCGCCAGTTGAAAGTGCATGAGCGGAATTACCCTGTCCATGATTTGGAGTTGGCAGCGGTAATCTTTGCGCTCAAGTTGTGGCGGCACTATCTTTATGCCGTGAAAGTGGATATCTATACAGATCACAAAAGCCTAAAGTACTTGTTGGATCAGAAGGATCTGAATATGCGACAACGAAGATGGATGGAGTTCCTTGGGGACTACACCTTCGAGATTCACTATACGCCCGGGAAGGGAAATGTGGTCGCTGATGCTTTGAGTCGGAAGACTCCGGTACGGGCAAGCTGGTTGCAGAGGCATGATCAGCGTTTAATCCAGGAATTGGAAGCATTGGAGATATCTTGTGTTGACAAGGGTTCGTCGACTGATGCATGCTTGAACTGGACGGAGGTTCAATATGACCTTACGGACAGAGTTCGGCGAGCAACAGAGCTTGATGAAAGTCTCCAGCGCTATGCTAAAGATGGGCCGGATGACCAATTCTCTTGGGATAACGGTTTGTTACGAAGAAATGGTCGAGTGTGCGTCCCGAGTGTGGGTAAATTGTGGGAAGAGTTGATGTACGAAGCTCACTTTGCAAAGTACTCAGTTCACCTAGGGAGCACAAAGATGTACAGAGATCTGAAAAAGCTGTTCTGGTGGCCCGGACTAAAGAAAGATGTAGCACGTTATGTGGTGGAATGCAATACCTGTGCGTTGGTGAAAGCGGAATGCCAGAAGCCTGGCGGTTTCCTGAAGTCGTTACCCATTCCAGAGTGGAAGTTCGATGACATTTCGATGGATTTCGTGCACGGGTTGCCGAGATCGCAACGCGGTCATGATTCAATCTGGGTGATTGTGGACCGGTTGACAAAAGTGGCGCACTTCCTTCCAAACAAAAGAGACGATTCAGTGGAAACCTTGGCCAAGCTCTATGTGGAGCAGATTGTTCGACTGCACGGTGTTCCTCGGAGCATCGTCAGTGACCGTGATGGGCGATTCACATCGAATGATTGGCGACTAGTTCATCAAATGTTGGGTACAAAATTGGCGTTTAGTACGGCCTTTCATCCCCAAACGGATGGCCAGACTGAACGAACCAACAGGACGATGGAGGACATGCTCCGCATGTGCGCCCTAGACTTTGGTAAGAGATGGGAAGATTATATTTTTCTTGTAGAATTTGCCTATAATAATAGCTACCAAGCGAGCATCGGTATGGCACCATTTGAGGCTTTATATGGTCGTAAATGTCGTACACCGTTAGCTTGGGCAGAAGCAGGCGAATCTAAGCTGAGTGGGCAAAAGGAAGTCAAAGAAGCTACTTCGCTCATACGCTCTATTCGGGAGAGGCTATTGATAGCCCAAGATCGTCAAGCAAAGTACTACAATGCCAAACACCGGAACGTGGAGTTCGCGGTGGGTGATTGGGTATATTTGAAGATCAAACCCTTCAAAGGCGTGTCCAGGATTCGGCGTTTGAAAAAGCTAAGTCCGAGGTATCTTGGTCCATTTGAGGTGGTGGAGCGAGTTGGGGAAGCTGCTTATCGACTAGCACTTTCAGCAGACTTGGGTGGATTACATGATGTATTTCACATCTCAGTACTTCGTAAGGCTGTTAAGGATCCAGCTCAAGTAGTAGAGAATGATCGGGTACCGGTCGAGTATGGGCTAACGACGAGGGTTCGACCCATTCGGATCGAGGACCAAGCCGAGAAACAGTTGCGGAACAAAGTGATCGGGATGGTCAAAGTCCGATAAGACAATTGTGGCCATGAAGAGCTAACATGGGAGCGAGAGCAGACCATGCGAGCTGAATTTCCCGAGCTGTTTGTATAAACTGTAGACCATGTACCTTTTGTTATAACAGAGTTATCAAGTTATAGCATTGTATTTGCTTGTTTCCTTACCGTGTCAAATTTCGGGACGAAATTTTATTAAGAGGGGGAGGATTGTAACACCCCAAAAATCTCCAATCTGGTTTTTGAGATGCAGGTTGTTTGACACGGCCTGGGACACGGGCGTGTTCCAGGGCGTGTCGGGGGTACACGGCCTGGGACACGGGCGTGTCCCAGGGCGTGTCACTCAAGAAAATGCCGAATTGAGTCAGAAGATTACACGGCCCGGAACCAAGCCTTGAACACGGCCGTGTCAGATTGGACACGGGCGTGTCCGATGCCGTGTGCCTACCCGTGTACTGCTTGTAGCTCGATGAGGCAGGGGTGACACGGGCGTGTCTCATGACTGACACGGGCATGTCAGGTCCGACACGGGCGTGTCGATGCCCGTGTTCTGGTAAATATCAGTCGGTACGAATACCACGTGTACCGCTTAAGGGTATACGGCCTGTGACACGGGCGTGTCACAGGCCGTGTCAGCCAAAAATATGGGATTTTGGGAAAATCGTGGCCGTTCCTTTTCTCTATTTTGATCCAAGGGCTCAGGTGATTCCTGGCTGGATTAAGTCAGCAGAGGCTTGATGAAGAAATCATTCTTCATTTGGTTAAGGAAGATAGAAAGAGAGAGGAGGAAGAAGAAGGAGAAGGAGATCAAGCCACCGGCGGATCTCCCGTGATCCGATTCGTGATCCGAGGCCAGCGTTGTGAAGGCAAAGCTGCTGCGGTGCTTTCTCACCGGCTAGATTTTGATGGCTCCCAAGAGATCGTCAAGGGTAATGATCTCCCTTCTTGGACATGTGAAGTCCTTCTTTTCTGCATTGCATAGGGAAAACCCTTCCCCGCGAGTGTGCGGTGGGTTGTGGCATCCCTTGGGGTAGATATGTGAAGTCCCCCTTGTTAGAGTCCGGAATTGGAGTACGGATCTAGGCATGGTGTGTGAAGCCCATCTGGACATGTTGGTCTGGATTGGTGATGCTTGTTTGTATATCGGAGAAGACTCCGTGGTTATGGCTTGTTTGCCTTGTGCCTACCTGTTGCTTGGTGCAACAGGAAGTACTGGATGAGGTCCAGGAAATGAAGAGGGTTGGATGCAACTCTTGTGGCCGTACGTTGCCACTTTGTGTGCGGTTGAGCCGTTGGGATGCAACTCGATGAAAAGGCAGATTGCCGAACAGGAAAGGTGAAACCGACCCGCGCCTATAAATTGCCATGGATACTTCCGTATTCGAAGTGGCACGACGACTTGAGCAACGGGGGGTGGCTGATCCGTACCTGCGTTAGGTCCGTCCGACTTGGAAGCCTGGTTGTGGGTTTTGTTGGAGCGCCTAATGAGAGTCTTAGGCCCGCGCGCCAAAAAGACTAGAATGCTCAATACCGTGTAAACGGTAGTGTTGACCCTGGTTTTCCGGTGCACCAAGAATGTGCCCTGAGTGCACGGACTGTCGGGCCGTGTGGCCGACGGTTGTGATGGCTTGAATGTGACTGCGCGCACATAGTTGCTATTGTTGATACCATGCTGTGCAGGGAAAGAATGCTACTGCCCCGAGAAAGGGGTAGGATTGTTATAATTGGGTCAGCTGAATGCTGACCGTTGCCATGTTTGCCACCGTTTGGGTGGATTGTCCCTATGCAGGTGCTGGAGAGCCAAGTGGTAAATGAAGGGCTGGAGCCCTACTGCTGTTGTTGCTGCTGGTGCGGCTAGCCCTTGAAGGCTGCGAAAAGGGTTTTGTTTGTTTTGCTTTTCCTCATGTATGGCCGGCCTGCGCGCCGATGTTTGTAATCCATGTTGTATGGAAAGAGGAACTGTAAGGCCTTAAGGCCAAACCTTCACATTTGTTGTACATTCCGTGGTTGTATATATAACTGTGGTTTATATATTGGACATTCCTGGTTAGAGTTCAATTTACAACTTAAAGCTTCCGCTAGCATGCTCTGAGTTAGGATACGTGTATGGTTTGGTATTATCCTGTGACCTCACCGTCTGTTTGTGGCATATAGTGTGGGCCCCCGGCCGGACCTTCTACTATACGTCATGTAACGGATGGGGTCATTACACACCAGTTGAGCTTGGCTCCTATTAGGGTGTCGACTGATTCCCACCCCTAGTTGAGATTGACTCATATTAGGGTGTCGACTGATTCCCACCCCCAGTTGAGCTTGGCTCCTGTTAGGGTTTCGGCTGATTCCCACCCCCAGTTGAGCTTGGCTCCTGTTAGGGTGTCGACTGATTCCCACCCCCAGTTGAGCTTGGCTCCTGTTAGGGTGTCGACTGATTCCCACCCCCAGTTGAGCTTGGGTCCTGTTAGGGTGTCGATTGATTCCCACCACCAGTTGAGCTTGACTTATGTTAGGGTGTCGACTGATTCTCACCCATAGTTGAGCTTGGCTCCTGTTAGGGTGTCGACTGATTCCCACCCCCAGTTGAGCTTGGCTCCTGTTAGGGTGTCGACCGATTCCCGCCGCCGGTTGAGCTTGACTCCTGATAAGGTGTCAACCCTTCTCCACCCCAGTTGAGTTCGGCTCCTGGGGGTGTCGACTACAACCTCTGACTCAATTGAGCTGAGCTCCTATGAGGAATACGACCATGCAGTTGCAGGCAGCAATGAGAGAGCATGCGACAACGACAATGCAGGTGCGAACATCAAAGCGCGAGCAAGAGGCGGTGACCTGCGAGTAGGTGACGAACTTTGATGAGCGAGATCCAAATGCAAGTTTGAAAGTGAGGGTAGATACAACTCTAGAGGGGGGTGAATAGAGTATTCAAAAATTATGACACCCTACTCAACTCCCTTAGAGTTAATTTGCGGAATTAGTTTATAGATATTGAAACCCTAAAGCCTAACACAAAGTGTAGTGCACAAGAGAGAGCTAACTGTAATTACAGTTAAGCTTGGGATCCTATCACAGCAACTAGCAATCCTAGTTAATTCTATTCACAGCCACAGTGCAATAAATTAAATGAGCAACACAGACGACACAAGGAATTTATAGTGGTTCCCTCTAAATAGGTACGTCCACTCTTCTGCCACCCTGGTAGGAATCCACTACAGGTTTTTGTTCAGGTGCCCTGCCACCAACTGATCTGCTTCAGGTAGATCAAGTAGACCCTTTGAGCTTTTGATCAGGAGCTCAATATCTAACACAGGTTTTTGATCAGGTGCCCTTCCACCAATGGTTCACTTTTGAAGGGAGTAATAACCTTTTGTACAGGAGGTTGAGAGAGTTAAGGCTTCTTCTCTATTGTTAAACAGATTAGAGAAGCTAGTGGATTGCACAGAGCTAGAAAGCTCTAAAGAATCAAGGCTCCCCCTGGCTTAGAGAATATCTAGGAAAGAGTCTTGCTTTAGGGTGCAGGAACTCTTCTGAACTAAGACAAAGAATTGTCTTGAGGTTCTGAAGGAGAAGCTTGAAGAGGATTCTGAATGTTCTTCTTCAAACAGCTTCCTTTCTTCTTCTTCTTCTTCTTCTAAAGGCCTCTGAGTGAAAGTCTTCCTGTAAGCAGGATGAACTCAGGATGAAGAAGAATGCAGAAGAGCTTTGATCTTCTCAGTTGAATATGAAATGCTGAGAGCTGTAGAACTTTCTTGCTTTCTCTCTTTTTCTATGCTGCTGAGGGTATATGATCTGGGTTCTGTGTTCTAAGTAATTTCTTCTTTTAAAAGAAGCTCTTTAAATATGAGCCTTTGCAACGGCTTTAATTTGAGTTTGAATCTTTGTCTTCTTCTGACATCAACAATCTGGGCTGCAAAAAGCATAAAGCAAAAACAAATCCTGCAGACAGATATACTATAAGAGGATAAAGCTTTCTAAGAAGCTGCATAACCAATCAGATAAGAAGGGTGCAGGAAAAAGGTCACATCAGAAATAACTCTTTACAGCCAGAGAAGACTTTCTGAGTCTAACGACTATAAAGGACAGCCTGGCAGATAAAGCAGAAATTATATTTCAACTAATAAGACAAAACACTTTGTCAGATAAAGATTGGCTCATGCATAAGGAATGGAGCAGAGATTGCATGGAAATAATATCACAAATTTACAGAAATAATATGCCAAATAAATATGAAATAAAACATAGAATAGAAGAGGACAAGATTACAAAATACATACAGCAAAACGTCGAACGACCCTCGGAGATCGTCGACCGAAGCACAGAGATCGTCAACCTATCAGACAGATAGTCGAACGATACAGATAGTCGAACTACCCAAGCAGATAGTCGAACTACCACAGTAGATAGTCGAACTATCAGGACAGATAGTCGAGCTATTAGATAGTCGATCTATCAAGACAGATAGTCGAACTCCCAAAGAAAAACAGATAGTCGATCTATCAAACAGATAGTCGAACTATCAAACAAAACAGATAGTCGACCTATCAAATAGATAGTCGAACTATCAAAGAAAACAGATAATTGACCTATCAAACAGATAGTCGAACTATCAAAGAAAACAGATAGTCGACCTATCAAACAGATAGTCGAACTATCAAAGAAAATAGATAGTCGACCTATCAAACAGATAGTCGAACTATCAAAGAAAACAGATAGTCGACCTATCAAACAGATAGTCGAACTATCAAAGAAAACAGATAGTCGAACTATCAAACAGATAGTCGAGCTATCAAAGAAAGCAGATAGTCGACCTATCAAACAGATAGTCGAGCTATCAAAGAAAGCAGATAGTCGACCTATCAAACAGATAGTCGAACTATCAGATAGTTGAACTATCCAAGCAGATAGTTGAACTATCAAGAAATCTGTCTGGTCAAAAGACGTCGAGCGGGGTTCGACGATCGGCGAGGCAGATTCCACAGAACGTCGAGCTACCAAGAGTTGAACTAACTCAGAGATAGATGATCTGCTGACAGACAAACATCGACCAACTGATATACGTTCGTCGAACAGTCGATAAATGATAATCGAGCGGCGTTCGACCATAGTCGAACAAAAAACAACTTAACCAAATTTTCATCTGGATAAGTGATAACTCTAAACTAGAGCAAACTAACTAAACAACTAACCTTTGAACATAGATAAATCTTGGGTTAAGAGACTAAAAGAGATGACTGAACTTAAATCAAAACTAGGGTACCAACAATCTCCCCCTATTTGAGTTAAGTCTCTCAACAACTAAACACACAAAACAAACTACTGAAAATAAATAAAGTGCATGAAGGGAAATAGCTAAGCAGATAAAACCAATCAAACAGATAAGTAAATAACTGTCAATCAATGAATTTTTAAGGAGCTTCAGAATTAGGTTTAGGTTCAGAAGAACTAGGAATAAAAGTAATCTTCCTAGAAGGATCTAGAGCTTCTTTCTTTGACAACTTTAAATCTTGCTCTCCAATGATTTTAGATTCTGATGCCCTTGGGACAACTGCTTCAGGATGCTTTTCCATGTATTTTGAAGGGTCAAATACCTCAGGTCTAACCTGGAATTTATCGAGCTCCTTCATTCTGAATTTTGACATAGTGGTTAATCCTGCAGTGTCTTTACCTTCAGCTTTGGCTTTCTTAATTTGGGCAGATCCAACAAGCTCAAGAAATCGAGCCATCCTGTAATCAGGATCAAGCTCCGGGCTTTCATACACATTTTCAGAGGTTGTATCTGAAAGTGAGGGTAAGATCTATCTCAACTCTAGAGGGGGGTGAATAGAGTATTTTAAAATAATTTTTCACAGTTGAAATAAACAGCACATATAAAATTCAATTTATGATATAGTGTAGAGTGCTAGTAAGAAGTTAAAAACCAAGAAGTAAAGAGCACAGCACACAACAGACAAATCACACAAACAAACCAGAAGACACAAGGAAATATAGTGGTTCCCCAAAAACCTGGGTACATCCACTCTTCTACCACCCTTGGTAGGAATCCACTCAGGATGAGTTGATCAGGTGTCCTGACACCAATGAGCTTTTGATAAGGTGCTCAAAAACCAAAACTGGATTTTTTGATAAGGTGTCTTGCCACCACTGAGTTTTGACAAGTCTCTCAGAACCAGACATGACTTTTGAAGGGAGTTCAAGAACCCTTTACAGCAGGAAAAAGAAAAGGGTAAAGAGGTGAGGATGTCTTCTCTGTTCTCAAATCAAATGAGAGAAGACTAGTGGATCTTTTGTTGTCAAGGCTCCCCCTGAGATGTTAAATGAATCAGGAATGAAAGCTTTGCTCTAGGGTGATAGGTCTTCAGATCTTTAGATCTCCAGCAAAGAATTGTTTCAGCAAAGAGGCTGAAAGATGAGGTGTCTGGAGTTCTTTGAGATGAGGCTTTGATCACTTTTCTGTAAGCAAGAGGATGGTTATCTTTCACAGCTTAATTCTTTCTTGTTCTTCTGTAACAGTGTGTGTCTCTTGATTCTATCGTGTATTGACTCTGGATTAATTCTCTTGGAGAGTAGTAGAGGAGAAGACGATCTTATTCTCTGAATATAATTCTTCCAAGATAGCCGTTATCAGACATTAAATGCCTTCCATAAAGGATTTGTCCTCTAGAGGAAAGTCCAATGAAACATTCCTGAATAATTCCTTGAAACTTGTTCTAGAATAAATGAAAACGGCTGGCAAATCTTCTTGAAATTAAATGCTGAGAAAACATTCCAAAGACCGGCAGCATTTGAATCCTTAAGAACGTCGATCTCTCAAAATAAACGTCGATCTGAGCTCCACGATCGTCGACCAGAGCTCAGAGAAGGAATAGATCATTCTGACAGAAAACGTCGATCTGAGCTCCACGATCGTCGACCAGAGCTCAGAGATATTGAAGATAAGCAGTAGACAGAAAACTTCGATCTGAGATCGACTATCTAAATTCTTGGTCTGGCAGAAATAGTCGATCTGATTAAGACAGAGATCGTCGACCTAGACTTCAACAGAAAACGTCGACCTGAAGCAAACAGTGATCGTCGACCTGAACTTTCCTAGAAATAGTCGACCTAAGCACAGCCAAAGATCGTCGACCAAAGCTCGACGATCGTCGGACTGAACCTCGACGATAGTCGACCGAAGTCAGCAACAAGCAGAAGACTGAGGACATAAGTAGTCGACCTAAGCTCGACGATCGTTGACCGGAGCTCGACGATAGTCGACCGTCGTTCGACTATTTTTATCTCTTTACTTAGCTTGAAATCCTGAGCTTGAATGGTCCTTGGGGGCAGCTTCAAACCTAAGTTCTAAGCCCTAGACTCATTCTAATGTTGACCTTTACACCATACAACTAGGTCAACCTGGTTTCCTAAGAGAAACATAGTGATCCTTGCCCAAATTAGTAATAGGGTGTTCCAACAATCTCCCCCTATTTGGGTTAGGATTACTATTTACAGACAAAAATAGGAAATAAATAAGCATACATCAACACAAAAGCTAAATCAATACTGTAGAGGAGATATATAGCAGCAATGCAGATCACAGATAAAAAGACAGCAAATATCCAAGGGAGAATGATGTTCAGCTTACACAGTTCACTTCTTTTCAGTTCCCTTTTTAAACAGAATTTCTCTATTGGGATTTAGGGCTTCTTTCTTGGATCTTCTATCATCTTCTGCACCTAAGGAAGTTTGAGATTTGGGCCTTGGAACAATAGCCTCAGGGTGCAGCTTCATATAGTCTTCTGGATTAAAGAATTTCCTTGATGCATATCTCTCTAGTTCTTTCTTTCTCTGCTCTGATAAAGTTGTTATGTTGGAAGTATCCTTGCCTTGTTCTCTGGCCTTTTTCATTTGATCAAGGGTAGCCAATTCTTTCATTCTAGCTGTCCAGGACACAGGGTTGTTCTCAGGATCCTCAAATGGAACAGGAGGTTCATATCTGTTGATGGTTTCAGAATCAGTAGGAGGAGTCCTGGAGACAACAACATCTTTTAGCTTATAGGGAAAAGGACCTGAAGTAGAATCAGTATGGCCTTGTCCTTCCCTTTGATGAAATCTGTGCCCTCTCTGGCTTCCTCTATATTGATCTCTTCTGGATTGATATCCCCTTTGATGCTGTCCCCTTTGATAGGATCTCTGATAGGACTGGGAAGAACTGTGTCTGGAAACTGGAGCTTGAGGAGCTGAGCCTGAACCAGAATCTGGAGGAGGAGGAGGAGGAGGCTGAAACTGAGAAGATCCTTTTTCATACTTGTCTAGCTTCCTCTTCTTCTTCATAGCTTTTAATTGGTTCTTGGAGTACTGCATCCAAGGCTCAGATAAGGGGCAGTCATGCAAAATATAGTAGGGAGTATCATTAGAATCCTTTGCTTGAGCTGGGGAAACAGACATCATGGCCTTGCTTCTGGCCTTCCTTTTCTTGGCAATAGTGCTAGCAGAATCATCAGAATCTGTCCTGTACTGATCACTCTCAGAACTCTGAGGTTGATCATACAGATCATCAATTCTTCTAATATACTCTTCTTGAGCTTTAAGCTTTGCAGAAACAGTAGGAGCAGGAGGAGAGGGAGCAGCAGCAGAGCAAACAGAATCAGCAGCAGAAGTATCAACAAGCATATCAGAATCAACAGCAATATCAGCAGAAATATCTACAACAGCAGTAGCAGCATCATCAACAAGAGGCACAATGGCCTTAGTAGCAGCATCAGAGATGGACATAATAACATCCACAGCCTTCCAAGAATTTATATATGCTTCAATTTGGCTGGGATTACAGACAGAAATAGGCACAATGGCCTTAGACAGATCTTCAGTATGAGAAACTGACAGGAATCTGAAGTATCCAGCATTAAACTTGGAGAGCAGGCTCTGGAGGTTCATTGCAAAAACTACTTCATATGGCATCTCCCCCTACCTTGGTTCAGAGATAAGTGAATCAAGGCACCCAGAAGATGAAGTTGCCTGAGAGGGAATGAAAGATGATAGCTTGGAAGACAGCTCCTTGACATGGGTCAGGAGTGGAGCCAGAGTGGTCTCCAGTAATGAGGTTAGCTTTGGAGCTAACAGCTCATATAACCTGTCAGCCAGGGCTGATAGATCTACATGCTCAAGAGGTGCTTGAGCAGAGGTAGGAGAGAAGGTTGTTGGAAGGATGTTGGCTGGAGCTGGTGGCATGGGGAAAGAGGAGATAGGAGGTGAGGGAATGGATGGTTCTGATATAGGAAAGGAGGAGATAGAGTGAGGTGAGATGGAGATAGAAGGGGTAAGAGAAGGAGTGAAGATAGGTTGAGAGAAAATGCCTTCCATCATTTGTTGTGATAGTTTAACTTTCAAGGCAGCCTAAACACCTAGAGGGGGGGGGGTGAATAGGTTCTGCTTCTCTTTCTAGAACTTCTAGACAGAATTCAATTTATTAACTAATATAAGAACACAGCAATCACAGAAAACAAAACATCACAGATTGCACTATGTTTTATAGTGGTTCCCCAAGGTCTGGGTACATCCACTTTCCCCCTTCACCTATCTAGCTGTATACTAGATTCGGCCAAACTTCCACTTATCTCAGATCAATAGATCTTACAACTCAGAACCCAACTGGTTCCTACAACTCAGGCACAACTGCCCTACCTCAGCCTTGCCCCAAGGCTTACAACTCAGAGAATATCCTTCTCCTACACTCAGGCGATCAGCCCTACCACTCAGAGTTCAACACTCCTACACTCAGCCTTTATAACATAGGCTTACAACTCAGATCTGTATAAACAGATCCTACAGAAATATAGAAAAGATTGTTTAAATTGTCTTGCCAAGTTGAGAGAGAAAAGGCAATGACAATTCTTAATCAGCTGATGCAATCAACTATTTCTTAGCCTTCTTCAAAGCTTCTTGAAAATGTACTTAGCTGAGTTGATTCCAAACAGCTTCTTGAGAATCCACTGGTGGATTCCTTCTTCTTCTTCAAATTCTGACTTGATCTCTCTCTATCCAGAACTTTGAATGATTCTTCTGAATTCTGATTAGAACTCTTCTTAGATCTACCCTTAGATAGTCTTCTTAGATCTCCCGGAGAAGATCTTCTTAAGTGCCTAGCACTTTCTTGAAATGAGTAGAATGTAATCCTTCTCCACTTTCTGATCCAATGTATTTCAAAGGGTCAGTTCTATATCTTCTTAATTGTATTTTTTTCTCCTTCTGAATCTGTCTATTTATAGACATTCTTCATGGTAACCGGCTGATCCGGTTTCTAACCGTTTTCTGACAAGTCTGACAACTTCAGTTAACTGGTGATAACTCACAGCTGTCAAGTCTTCAAACAAGTCCTGTGCCTTAGTGTTGAAACAGTCTGTCAGAAAGTGTCGAGACCATCTGTCTATTTGTGTCGACACAATTGACTTTGGTGTCGACACTGCCTTCAGTGATGTCGACTAAATTGCCTTTGTGTCGACACATCTTCTTCTGAAACTAACTTGGTCTTTGACTCTGCAGTGTGTCGACACAAGTCCTGTGTGTCGACACAGTTGTTGTAGAATCATAACTTTAGTAAGTGTTGACTTAGCCTTCAGGTGTCGACACATTCATTTTTTTTAGCTTTGCTATAATGTGTCGACTTACTCACTATGTGTCGACACATTCTGCTGGTGACGACAAACTTGTGGTCGACTATTTTCTTCTGTGTCGACATATTCAGATGATGTCGACAAACTTGAGATCGACTATACTCTTCAGTGTCGACGCATTCTCCCAATGTTGAGGTCGACGTTTTTCTTCTGTGTCGACACAATTTCCCAGTGTTGTGTCGACTTACTTCTTCTGTGTCGACACTTTTTCCCAGTGTTGTTGTAGACTATGTTATGTGTCGACACTTTTTCCCAGAGTAGTGTCGACTTACACCTTCTGTGTCGACACACTTTCCCAGTGTTGTGTCGATAACTTTCTTCTATGTGACGACACATGTTCCTTTGTGTCGACACTTGGACTTAGAATTTTTTCCTGTAAACTTTAACAATTCTTTACCTGCACATGTCAACTCAAAACAACATCAAATACAACATGATGTATATCATTGAGCTAGGTTGGGCTTCTTCAAATCAGGTACACATTTTCCAATGTACCCAACAATCTCCCCCTATTTGGAGAAGTCATAACCCTTATAGCCAATGATATACACCATTTATAAATAGTATAAAATGATGATATATGACAATACACAGGGATACTTAATTATAAACAAAATAATAAGAACATCATGGATAAAACAATCTATCACAGATTTAACAATATTTTGTTTATTACTGGGTAATGTTTGATTACATGGTTTTTCTTTGACTGATCACATTACATCATTACAAAACATTATGAAAGAACTAAAACATTATCAGGATTGATCAGGCTCTCTAATAACAATCCCTTGGCCAGATTTAATTTTAGCTGTCACAGGAGCTTCTGATTCTTCAGCCATCTTTTTTCCTTTAAGATCAGCTTTCTTCTTAGCTTCTTCCTTGAGCCTTTGCCTTTCAAAATAGTGAAAAGGCTTTGGGAAGTATTTGCTTGGCTCCATAGCATCAGGTGGAAGTCTTCCCAGCTTAGCTTTCCTTCTGAATTGTACAATGGCTTCTTGTCTTGCCTCATACTTCTGCCATTCCTGCTCATTGTACCACTTGCCCCTTTCATGAACTTGATCTTTGACAGCTTTCCATGCAGTGAGTATTATATTTCTGGAAGTAGGACTCCACTGCTCAAAATCTGGCTTCAGCTCAGCCTGCTCTCTAAATCTTTTCTTTGACAGTAGAGCATCTTGCTGTTCTTGCAAATTTACCTCAGGCTTATCAACCTTTCCAAAGATAACATTTACAACCTCCTTTGAAGGACTATACATATATTGCACTTGCTGATCCAATATATCAAAATCTGGAGGGGGGTATATGACTTGGGCAACCTCAGGTTGGTCACCTTCAAGTAGTCCTGTTTGTAGACCTGACTCAGCCACCATGTTATCATCACACAATGGTGGATATCCCAATGTGGCTCTTATACTATTGGTCACCCATTTGGCATGCTTAGAGCCTGCATGAATTAGCATCCTCTCCCCCTTTATGGCTTCTCTTGATACATGATCTCTAAGATCTTCTTTCTGGAATCGAATTTGGCCATCCAAATAATTCACTCCCTCCTTGAAAAATGGTCTTAACTTTTGAAGCTTTTCAGATATTTCCTGTTGAGAGGTTGTGATGGCAGTCTTAACAGATGCAATAGCAGCCTGAAAATTCTTATCAAATTCTTCCATTTCTTTGGCTCTATTTGCAGGCATCCCTGGCACAATCTTCTTCACCTCTTGAATGATCTCATTATGAGATTCAGTTAAATTGTCATTCATTCTTATTTGATTTTCCAGAACATAACCTTGCTTCAAAGCAATATCATCCACCTTTGTAGAGATAGCCTGCTGTTGTTTAGCCAGATAAACTACAGCATTGCCACCCTTGTGGAAGCAATCTGTCATTTCAGTTTTATGCAAGTTGACTTGAAATTGGATGGACTTGATGTCCTGAGCTAAGTCAAACTGAACTGACTTGCTATTTTCATCAACATACTTCTCCAGAGCCATCCTTTGGTCATCCAATTTTACTTGAAGATCTACCATAAATTTATTGTAATCAAAGGCTGGAGAAACTTGTGGAGTTGTTGTCTGCAATGCCTGCTTGTAGTTCTTGCTTCTTCTCTTAAAGACAACAAATTTTCTTTTCTTAGCCACCCTGGCTTCTTCAGTTTCTGTGTCAGAGGAAGTATCTACATGAATTCTTTCTGTGCCAGGGAGTTGTTGCTCAGCTTCAACATCCACTGGCTCATCCTCAACCTGTGTTTCCACAGCAGCTTCCTGATCAATGTCCATTCCTATGAACTTCTCAATATCTGGTCCACCTCCTTCTTTATCAGCAGCAGTATCAACATCTGGGAATAACTCCTCCATAGTAAATTCCAGTTGAGTGGTCATATCTGCAGCAGTTAAATCTTGAGATATGTTTAACTGTGCTTCTTCTTGGACTTGCACTTCAATATTTGTAGTGGCAGGAGGAGGTGTGGACACTAGCTCCCCCTGAACCTGTGCAGTAATAATAATTTGAGCAATGTCTTTTATAGTAAAATACATTAGCTCCCCCTAAACCTAAGCAGGAGTAGATACCTTTGGAGCAGAAGTGGAAACTGGCTCCCCCTGCATCTGGGCAGGTGTTGATACTTCCTGGACCACAGTTGAGGCAAGCTGTGTCCCTTCTTGTACTTGTTCAGATTCTTGATTTGGTGTAGAGGATTGCACAGGGGTGTCTGGCCTGCTCTCTTCAGGCACATCCTTTGACAGCACCCTATCCCACCTGGTGAATAGTCTCATATCCATTCTTCTCATATGGTTAATCTTACTCCCTTGCAGCTGCTGCATCACATCTGGAATCACCCCAGTGAAGTATAGACTCATGATCCTAGCCATGTTAGGCTTTTTAATTCCCTCTTTGATCTTGTCAAAGAGTACTCTTGACCAATCAGTAGGAATAGTAAAAACTATCCTGGTCATCAGGCTGAACATATAGGCAGAAATCCTATCATGTCCACCTGTCTTGCAGAGGATTACCTTTCCAACAACTTCCGACAAGAACTTCCCTTGCTGATTCATTCCCTTTCTGTTGAATGCAGCTCCTATCTTCAATCCTGAATCCAGGCCACACCATTGAAGGGCTTCCCTTGTCTTAGATATAGGAACTGCCTCTTCATTCTCAACCACTTGCAGTTGGAAGATCTTTCGTAAACTTCTTTGAGTAATCTTTACCTTCGTCCCTTGAATAGTGGACTTAATCTTGAGGCCAGTAGAATGGACTGATGCAGAGGTAAAGAACTCGTGCACCTCCTTCTTCCAGATCTTAGTTGGTTCTGAAATGAGAAATTCTAACCCTGATGCAGAGAGAAGGGTGATAACTCCTTGAACATCAGGCGGCGCCTCTGCAAAGGCCTGGCGCACTAACTCATATCCTTCATTGATGTTATCTTCAATCCTTGGCGCCATCGTTGTGTCGAGAAAACTTGAGAGAAGAGAGAAAGAAAGACTGTCGACACAGGGTTTGAGTCTCGAAAACCTTGAAAGCGTGTCGACACAAAGAGCTTTTGACCTATTTATAGCTTCTGTTGAAAGAAGTTCAAAAGGCGCCAAAAACAGTCTAAATGTGTCGACACAGACGGAATGTGTCGACACAAGCTTCTATTAACTCGACATTTCTTCAGCCTACTATGTGTCGACACCAATTTGTGGTTATGTCGACACCTTGGATACATAGTAGAAAGACAGAAATTCTGTGTCGACACAAAGGACAAGTGTCGACACATATTTTGTAAGTGTCGACACCATAATTCTGGTTGAGTCGACATTACATTTCTGGTTAAGTCGACAATAAAACTCTTAAGTGTCGACACATATTCTCTGTGTCGACACAATATTTCTGACTTGTCGACATAATTTCTCTGAGTCGACACATTATTACTGAATGTGTCGACACATTCTTACTTAGCCAATTTCTGTAACTTCAATGTGTCCTTTTTAACACTTGATTATTGTTGTTACTACTTTTACTTACTTATAAACCATTTCAATAGCATTATTAATGATTTTGTTTAATACATTAATCAATGGTTAACATACCTAATTCAATTTTGAATTTATTGAATTTGGTTTCATCTAAAGGCTTAGTAAATACATCTGCTATTTGATAATCTGTTTTTACAAATTCCAATGAGATGTCACCTTTTTCTACATGTTCTCTAAGAAAATGATATTTGATTTCTATATGCTTAGTTCTACTATGAGAAACTGGATTATTAGCAATAGAAATAGCACTCTTAGAATCACATAAAAGGGGTGTTCTACTTACCTGAATACCATAATCTTTAAGCTGATGCTGCATCCATAATAGCTGTGCACAGCAGCTTCCTGCAGCAATATACTCTGACTCAGCTGTGGAAATTGCCACACTAGTCTGTTTTTTACTACTCCAAGATATTAGTCTTCCTCCCAGGAATTGACAAGTACCTGTAGTACTCTTTCTATCCTCTCTACATCCTGCAAAATCTGCATCTGAATAGCCTGTTAGTTGAAAATCTCTATTCCTAGGGTACCAAAGACCTAGAGTAGGAGTGCCCTTTAGATATCTCAGAATCCTTTTTACTGCAGTATAATGAGATTCTTTAGGGCAGGCTTGGTACCTAGCACAGACACATGTTGCATACATAATGTCAGGTCTACTAGCAGTGAGATATAGTAGTGACCCAACTATTCCTCTATACAATGATTCATCAACAGGTTTACCTGCCTCATCTTTGCATATTGGCATACTTGTGCCCATAGGAGTTCTCATGGAGGAGGATGACTCCATACCATATTTTTTAATTAATTCCTTGGTGAACTTAGACTGGGATATGGACAATCCATCATCAGTCTGTCTTACTTGGAGTCCCAAGAAGAACTTAAGTTCTCCCATACTGCTCATCTCAAACTTCCCTTGCATAAGTTTGGCAAACTTTTTACAAAGGTTGTTTTCAGTAGATCCAAAGATTATGTCATCAACATAGATCTGGACTAAGATGATCTTTCCTTTGGATTCCCTAAGGAATAGAGTTTTGTCTATCTTTCCTCTTGAGAATTTATTCTCAATGAGGAAGGTAGACAGGGTTTCATACCAAGCCCTTGGAGCTTGTTTTAACCCATACAAAGCTTTCCTAAGCTTATACACAGAATCAGGTTTAAGAGGATCTACAAAACCTGATGGCTGCTCTACATATACTTCTTCTTTAAGATCACCATTCAGAAATGCTGACTTTACATCCATCTGGTATACTTTGAAGTCTTGGTAGGCTGCATAGGCAAGGAACATTCTGATTGCCTCCAGCCTTGCTACTGGAGCAAAGGTTTGATCAAAGTCAATCCCTTCTTCCTGCCTGTATCCTTTTGCAACCAATCTTGCTTTATTCTTTATTATTATTCCACTTTCATCTAGCTTGTTCCTATAGATCCACTTAGTCCCAATTATGTTGTGGCCTCTTGGTTTAGTAACAAGCTCCCAGACCTTGCACCTTCTGAACTGATTCAGCTCCTCTTGCATAGCATCAATCCAGTGCTGGTCTTGGATAGCTTCTTCAAACTTCTTAGGTTCCATTTGAGACAAGAAACTAGAATGCAAAACTGTGCTTTGATTTCTGCTTCTAGTTTGCACTCCTTGTCTTGGATCACCAATTATCTGATCAGTAGGATGATCTCTTAGATATCTTATAGCTGGAGGTAGATTCCCTTCAGGTTGAGCATCTCCAGCTTCTTCATTCTGCTGTTCCTCTTGGTTTTCATCAGCTTCCATTATCTCTTGTACTCCCCCTGGACAGCAGCCTTCATTTTCCAATGCTCCCTCTTCCTTTGAAGCTTCAGCAATGGAGAGCTTGTCCATCTTCTTGCTTATACCTGTTGAGTCATTTGATCTACAAGACAATTCACAATTGATTAATCTTGTTTCATCAAATACAATATGCACAGATTCTTCAACAACTTGAGTAGTTAAGTTGAAGACTCTATAGGCCTTACTATTTGTGCTGTACCCAACAAATATCCCATCCTGGGATTTGGCAGCAAACTTAGTCAAATAAGACTTACCATTGTTAAGTATATAGCACTTGCAGCCAAAGATCCTAAAATAGGATAGATTTGGTTTTCTGCCTTTCACAATCTCATAGGGAGTCTTCCTGTGGCTTTTGGTGATAGAAGCCCTATTGATGACATGACAAGCAGTGTTAACTGCCTCAGCCCAAAAATATTCTGGGAGAGAGGTGTCACTCAATAGAGTTCTACCAGCTTCAATTAATGATCTATTCTTTCTTTCAGCAATTCCATTTTGCTGAGGTGTTCTAGGTGAGGAGAACTCTTGGAAAATCCCAAAGTCTATACACAAGTTTGTTATGCTTTCAGATTGAAACTCAGTACCATGGTCACTTCTGATTTTGACCACTGTACTGTTCAGTTCATTCTGAATTTGCTTTACAAACTTAAATAATACACTTGGGGTTTCAGATTTTTGTCTCAGAAAGAACACCCATGTAAATCTAGAATAGTCATCTACAACCACTAGTGTGTAGACCTTCCTACCTAGACTGTGAACTGGCATAGGACCAAAAAGATCCATATGCAAGAGGTATAAGCACCTCACAGAATCCTTGTTTTCAAGGCTTTGAAATGATGTTTTTGTCTGCTTGCCCTTTTGACAAGCTGAGCATACCCCTTCCTTTATACACTTAACTTGAGGCCCATTCCTCACTAGTTCTTTACTAAAGAGTTGGCCAATTGTCTTGTAGTTTAGATGAGCCAATCTCTTGTGCCACTTAACACAATGAGAAGCATTGTCATCAGCTACAAGACAAATGGGGGATGCCTTATTCTCACATTCAAAATTAAGGCAATACACATTTCTCTTCCTATACCCAGTCAATATGATCTCTTGATCACTTGACCTTTTGATATGACATCCATCCTTACCAAATGAAATGTCATATCCTAGATCACTCAGCTGGCTTATGCTTATTAGATTATGTTTCAAACCTTTTACATAGGCCACTTGGGTGATAGTAATTAGGTTTGAAGAGATGTTACCAAATCCTTTGATGACTCCTTTTTCAGATCCACCAAAGATCACTTTATGTCCATCTTTGACAGATGAATACTCCTTCAGCAGCCCCTTTGTTCCAGTCATGTGCCTGGAACAACCACTATCCAAGTACCATATAGGGGCATGGTAACTTGGATTCACCTGCAATACAGAATTACTTACCCTTAGAACCCAAGTAAATCTTGGGTCCTTGGTTCAGGTTAGCCTTAATAAAGTTATCATAACCTCTTCTAACAGGTAGACTCTTATTCTTTATAACACTTGTGTTATACCAGCAGTCCAATGCAAAATGACCCCTCTTGCCACAGCACCAACATTCAAACTTATTGTATCTAGATCTAGATACATCCTTGTCAGAAGCATTTCTGTTCATTGCTGGTGCTGTTGCAACTTCTCCTACTGGTTTCTTAAAACCATAGGGCTTATGATCATAGGTAGGCCTGCTTGCCTTAACACCCTTGTTCTTCAGAACATTTGTCTTGATATGATCCTGAATGTCTTCATGATCATATATGTTAGAAGGCACTTTCTCCTTACCAAACCTTATGGGGACTGAAAGGTTTAGTGGCTGAATAGGGGCTTTGCCTTTCCTCTTGAATCTGCCAGCCCTGGAGTTACCCTTAAATCCTAATCCAGCCTTACCCTTCTGAGTGACAAATTCATCTATCAAGGGTAAGACAGATTTTGGCTTAGAGTAACTAGCCACTAAATCCCTTTCAATTCTCAGTCTGTCCTCCAGACTCTTCACTTGATCATTAGTATAATTAATTGTGCCCATCTGAATAATAGTTATATTCTTCAGCTTGGCAATTTCAGCTAACTTTTGATCAAGGACTTTTTCTAACTCAGTTGTTGCAACCCTTAGATCAGCAATTTCCTGAGCCTGTGATTTAACCAGGTTCTTGCTTTTCTTAAGGGCCTGCAACAAGTCCCCATACTTGTCTATCAATTGATAGACATCTCCTTCAGATTCAGATGCATCTTCATCACTTGATGCAGATGTAGCTGATTCTTCACTTGTACTACAAACATATGTACTGGAAGGACAGTTTACCTCATTAGGACCAGACTGATTCTGGCATAGGTCCTCTTCTGATCTAGTCATCAAACCCATGCATTGATGTTCATTGATGGAGTCTAGCAACTGCATAAACTCCTCTTCCTCAGATGCAGCATATAATCCAATATATGCTTCAGCTTCAGATCCTGATTCTGAAGTTGACTGGTCTGACAGACTTTTATCTTTCTTTGCTACAAAGGATTTCTCCTTCTTGCCTTTCTGATAAGTCTTCTTCTTTTCTGAAGATTCCTTCCTTTTGTCAGGACAATCAGCCACTACATGTCCAGGCCTATTGCAACAATAGCAGACAATCTTTGAAGTAGTGGCTTTGCTGGGCTTTGACCTGCTTTTCTCTTTCCTAGATGACCTTCTTTTCTGATAATAGTCATCTACTTGCTGTGATGAGGAAGGCCTAGACTTCCATTGCTTCTTTTTCAAGAACCTTTGAAATTGCCTAGTGAATGCAGCAAAGTCTGCATCTGAATCACTGCTGACTGAACCCTTATCTGAATTTTCAGAACTACCTTCTTCAACTTCCTTAGGAGGAGATGGTGATTTCCTCCTATTCTTTCTGGTGGCTTCAGCATTAAATGCCACAGTCTTTTCTCTATGCTCTCCTCTTGAGTTTCTTTCCTCCTCCTTCCTTACCATAAGTTGCATTTCATAGGATAGCAACTTTCCAAACAGAGTTGGAGGAGATATCTCTGCCAATTTTGCCACTTCTCTTATGGCACAGATCTTTGTATCCCAATCCTTTGATAAGGATCTTAAGAATTTGTCATTCAGTTCATAGGTACTGAAGACTCTTCCATAGGAAAGTAGCTCATTCACAATTCTATAGAATTTCTTATAGCACTCAGTTATGCTATCAGATTTTCCTTGTCTAAAACTTTCATACTCCTGATTTAGCATAGATTTTCTGTCCAGCCTTACTTCTTCTGATCCCTCCATGTAGACAATCAATGTGTCCCACATCTCCTTGGAGGTCTTGCAGTGAATCAGATTCTGAAATGTTGAATCATCTATGGCACTGACAATGATGTTCTGTGCCCTTTTGTCCATGGTTGCCAAGATGATTTCATCCTTGGTCATTTCAGAATAAGTCTTTGGTGTTTGGATATTTGCATCAAGAACAGATATCTTCATTGGTATGAAGGGGCCTTCCTGTACTGTGATGTAAATCCTTGGGTCAGATGCTTCCATAAACAATCTGACTCTTTCTTTCCAGATCCCAAAGATTTCCTTCTTGCATATGGGTAATTTCATTGACCCTAGCTCCTTATGATTCTCTCCAGAACCCATCTTCTTGATTCTTGAATCTGCCTATCAGATCTACCTCAGACTGTTAAGTCCTTTTTGAGGAACCTCCCTCTGATACCACTTGATAGTTTAACTTTCAAGGCAGCCTAAACACCTAGAGGGGGGGGTGAATAGGTTCTGCTTCTCTTTCTAGAACTTCTAGACAGAATTCAATTTATTAACTAATATAAGAACACAGCAATCACAGAAAACAAAACATCACAGATTGCACTATGTTTTATAGTGGTTCCCCAAGGTATGGGTACATCCACTTTCCCCCTTCACCTATCTAGCTGTATACTAGATTCGGCCAAACTTCCACTTATCTCAGATCAATAGATCTTACAACTCAGAACCCAACTGGTTCCTACAACTCAGGCACAACTGCCCTACCTCAGCCTTGCCCCAAGGCTTACAACTCAGAGAATATCCTTCTCCTACACTCAGGCGATCAGCCCTACCACTCAGAGTTCAATACTCCTACACTCAGCCTTTATAACATAGGCTTACAACTCAGATCTGTATAAACAGATCCTACAGAAATATAGAAAAGATTGTTTAAATTGTCTTGCCAAGTTGAGAGAGAAAAGGCAATGACAATTCTTAATCAGCTGATGCAATCAACTATTTCTTAGCCTTCTTCAAAGCTTCTTGAAAATGTACTTAGCTGAGTTGATTCCAAACAGCTTCTTGAGAATCCACTGGTGGATTCCTTCTTCTTCTTCAAATTCTGACTTGATCTCTCTCTATCCAGAACTTTGAATGATTCTTCTGAATTCTGATTAGAACTCTTCTTAGATCTACCCTTAGATAGTCTTCTTAGATCTCCCGGAGAAGATCTTCTTAAGTGCCTAGCACTTTCTTGAAATGAGTAGAATGTAATCCTTCTCCACTTTCTGATCCAATGTATTTCAAAGGGTCAGTTCTATATCTTCTTAATTGTATTTTTTTCTCCTTCTGAATCTGTCTATTTATAGACATTCTTCATGGTAACCGGCTGATCCGGTTTCTAACCGTTTTCTGACAAGTCTGACAACTTCAGTTAACTGGTGATAACTCACAGCTGTCAAGTCTTCAAACAAGTCCTGTGCCTTAGTGTTGAAACAGTCTGTCAGAAAGTGTCGAGACCATCTGTCTATTTGTGTCGACACAATTGACTTTGGTGTCGACACTGCCTTCAGTGATGTCGACTAAATTGCCTTTGTGTCGACACATCTTCTTCTGAAACTAACTTGGTCTTTGACTCTGCAGTGTGTCGACACAAGTCCTGTGTGTCGACACAGTTGTTGTAGAATCATAACTTTAGTAAGTGTTGACTTAGCCTTCAGGTGTCGACACATTCATTTTTTTTAGCTTTGCTATAATGTGTCGACTTACTCACTATGTGTCGACACATTCTGCTGGTGACGACAAACTTGTGGTCGACTATTTTCTTCTGTGTCGACATATTCAGATGATGTCGACAAACTTGAGATCGACTATACTCTTCAGTGTCGACGCATTCTCCCAATGTTGAGGTCGACGTTTTTCTTCTGTGTCGACACAATTTCCCAGTGTTGTGTCGACTTACTTCTTCTGTGTCGACACTTTTTCCCAGTGTTGTTGTAGACTATGTTATGTGTCGACACTTTTTCCCAGAGTAGTGTCGACTTACACCTTCTGTGTCGACACACTTTCCCAGTGTTGTGTCGACAACTTTCTTCTATGTGACGACACATGTTCCTTTGTGTCGACACTTGGACTTAGAATTTTTTCCTGTAAACTTTAACAATTCTTTACCTGCACATGTCAACTCAAAACAACATCAAATACAACATGATGTATATCATTGAGCTAGGTTGGGCTTCTTCAAATCAGGTACACATTTTCCAATGTACCCAACATGTTGGAATGAGGAGGTAGAGGGAGGCTCAGGAGGAGAGGAAGGATGAGAATCATCCATAAAGGATTCATCTAAAAGAGAATATGATGGAGTGGTAAAGGATGGGTAAGAGAAGAGAGGAAGGAATACCTCAGAGGTAGATGCTGGAGGGGATGAAACTGGTGAAGAAATGGTAATTGGGGAAGATATGGCTATGGTAGAGATTGGAGGTGAGGATGAAATGGCTGGGGTAGAGACAGCTGAAGGAGGAGGAGGAGCAGGCAACCCTTCTGCTGGTGCAGAGACCAGAGGTGGAGTGACTAAGACAGTCCTTGTGCCTGAAGCAGGAGTCGATGCAGCAGCTCTGGAGGGATTGATGATTTGCCTGTCCCATTTGCTGAATAGGGCACAGGAGAGCCTCTTGGATGCATTGATGAACATCCCAGAGGAGGTTAACAGCTCAGGGCATCTGTGGTGCAGATAGACCCCTAAGATTCTCCCAAAACTCACGGCAGTCTTATTGATCTTTTTCTTAATCGGATTGAAGAAAATTGATCCCCAGTTCAGATGTTTCTTATCCAGCAGAGCTCCCATCAGACAAAACTGATATCTTGAAATTGTATCATGGGCAGAGTGCTTGGCCAGCAACACTTTCCCAACTACATCAGCCAAAAACTGAAATTCCAATGACAGATTCTTCTTCAGCAGTTTATTAGAATTCACAGCATTGTGACCCATTCGATCAAGCATGGAATCATATTCTTCTTCAGATAACTCGATGGAATCTTCTCTAGAACTGAGATGAAACACTTCAGTTAAGAGGGCCGGGGACAGTTGTACCTGGGTCCCTTTTATGAGGCCGACGACAAAATTCTCATTCTCATCTGTCGCTGAATAGCACCATTCTTTTATTTCATCTGAAGCGATCTTCATTCTGCAAGTCATTATTTCCAACAGTTGTTGATCTCTGAACAGATTGAGAATATCTTTGAAGCGCTGATCGCTTCCATCAAATGAGCTTATATCGATATCAAATCCGGTGTCAAATTTCATCTTCGAAAGGGCGGCAATAGTTGAAGCCATCTGTACCTGCAAAGATTGAACAAACGCGACCAAGTGTAGAAGGTTTGGAGGGAAAAAGAATTTGCAGAGAGTATGAAGGCGTAAACGACGAGCAGCGGCCAAAAAAATGATTTTATATTAGGGTTCGACGCGAAAAAGGAAAATCGTGGAGCTCAGTTCGAAGAAGCGTCGAACTCAGCTCGACGATTTGGGCTGCAGAAGGAATCTGAAGAGACGTCAATATCGTCGATCTCTGTTCGACGATGTTGATAAGCGTCGAGCTCCGCTCGACGGCCTCTGAACAGAAGGAGAAAAAGCCTAGATCTAGCGAAGACTCTGAACTCAGATCGACGACCTCGGGAACGTCGATCTTTGGTCGACGATTTTTGGAAAATCGTCGATCTTCGTTCGACGATTTCTGGGAAAACGTCGAGCGCAGTTCAGAGACAAAACTTGTTCTACAGACACAAAAAGAATTAATTTTTAGCCTAGTATTGGTCTGTTTTAGCTTTTCAAAAACTTGTACTTTAGTTTAGGCTTCCTCCATCTAACATGCCTAACTGATTTAGGAAGAAGCTGTGTTTCTTTTCATCCAAAGGCTTGGTGAAAATATCTCCCTTTGCAAATCAGTTGGGATATATTGAAGTTCAATTTTATTTTTCTCTACATTATCTCTCAGAAAGTGATGCCTAATTTCTATGTGTTTTGTCCTACTATGGAGGACTGGATTTTGTGCTATAGAGATAGCACTAGTATTATCACAAAAAATTTTTGACTTCTCTAAGTTGTAACCATAGTCTAGAAGCTGATTTTGTATCCACAATATTTGTGAGCAACAACTGCCTGCAGCCATATACTCAGCTTCAGCAGTTGAAGTTGACACAGATGTTTGTTTCTTACAAAACCAAGAGACAAGTCTATCACCAAGGAACTGACAAGTTCCACTGGTGCTTTTCCTGTCTATTCTGCATCCAGCATAATCAGCATCTGAAAATCCAGTTAAATCAAATGCTGAATCTTTTGGATACCAGAGACCTAGATTTGGACAACTTTTAACATACCTAAGAATCCTCTTAACTAAGATTAAGTGTGACTCTCTAGGGCTAACTTGAAATCTAGCACAAATACATGTAGCAAACATTATATCAGGCCTACTAGCTATAAGGTACAATAAAGAGCCAATTATTGCTCTATATGTTGTCTGATCAACAGGTTTCCCATGTTCATCAGCATCTATTACAGCATTTGAGGGCATGGGTGTTTTCATACATGATGCATCAGACATACCAAATTTCTTAACCAATTCTTTTGCATACTTGGTTTGAGAAATAAATATGCCTTCAGCATGTTGCTTGACTTGCAGTCCTAAGAAGAAGGACAGCTCACCCATGCTACTCATTTCAAATTTAGAATGCATAAGCTTGGAAAACTTTTTGCACAAGTTTGAATCAGTAGAACCAAATATAATGTCATTTACATAAATTTGCACTAGTAGGGTATGAGACTTATGGGTTCTAATAAAAAGAGTTTGGTCTACTCTCCCCCTAACAAAATCATTTTCCAGAAGAAAACATGCTAGGGTCTCATACCATGCTCCAGGAGCTTGCTTGAGACCATATAATGCTTTATGCAATTTGTAAACATAATCAGGGTGAGTTAGAGAGATAAAACCTGGAGGTTGTCTAACATAGACTTCCTCTTTGATGTCCCCATTGAGAAATGCACTCTTTACATCCATTTGGTACACTTTGAAACCTTTGTGAGCAGCATAGGCTAGGAATATTCTGATGGCTTCTAACCTTGCAACTGGTGCAAAGGTCTGATCATAGTCTATTCCTTCTTGTTGAGAGTACCCTTGAGCAACTAGCCTTGCCTTGTTTCTGACTATAACTCCTTGATCATCCAGCTTGTTCCTGAATACCCACTTTGTTCCAACAATGGGATGATCCTTTGGCTTAGGCACTAGTTCCCAAACCTTGTTCCTTTCAAATTGATGCAACTCCTCTTGCATTGCAATGATCCAGTGTGGATCTTGCTCTGCATCTTGAATGTATTGAGGCTCAATTTGAGAGAGGAAGCAAGTGTGCATCAGGTTCTGGTTGACCTGATTTCTAGTTTGCACACCAGCTGAGATGTCTCCAATTACTTGAGAGATTGGATGGTTTCTTGTTGTTACTAGATCAACAGGGGGTGTTGATGGTTCACCAACCTGTGTGGTTGTTTCCTCTCGTGGAACAACAACTGGCTCTTCAAGGTGATTTTCTTCCAGATGTTGAACTTCTTCTTCATCATCACTGCTCTCAATCTTTTCAGCAACTTGCAATTTGTTCAAGTCTTCAGCTAGAGAATGTACCTGCAAAGGTTCTATGGTAGAAGCATTCTTCTCCTTGAAAGACATGTTAGCTTCATCAAAAATAATATGAACAGATTCTTCAATTTTACAGGAAGATTTATTATAAACCCTATAGGCCTTGCTGATCATGGAGTATCCCAGAAACACTCCTTCATTAGCTTTAGCTTGGAATTTTGCTAGATATTTCTTGTCATTATTATGAATAAAACAAGTGCAACCAAAAACTTTAAAATAGCCTATTTTAGGTTTCTTCCCTTTGAGCAATTCATAGGGAGTCTTGCCCTTCAGTTTGTGTATCAGGCTTCTGTTCAACACATAGTTGGAGGTGTTCACTGCCTCAGCCCAAAAGGATAGAGGTAGGTGAGCATCTGCCAATAATGTAGTTGCAGATTCAATGAGTGTTCTATTTTTCCTTTCAGCTACCCCATTTTGTTGACGAGTTCTAGGAGCTGAGAAAGTGTGCCTGATCCCTTCACTTTGACAGAACTCTTGCATGAGAAGAGAATCAAACTCTGTCCCATGATCACTTCTGATCAGGGCAATGTGAGTGTTGAACTCAATCTGAATGCATTTGAGAAAATCTGTCAAACACTTGAAGTTATCAGACTTCTTCCTCAGAAAGAATACCCAAGTGAATCTTGAGAAGTCATCTACAACCACTAAAGTATAGGATTTCCCTCCTAGGCTTTGTACAGATATGGGTCCAAAAAGATCCATGTGCAACAGGTACAAAATCCTAGGTGAATCACTCTTATTAATTGATTTAAAACTACTTTTAGTTTGCTTGCCTAATTGACAAGCCTTGCAAAGTCCTTCCTTCTTGTAGGGACCAGAAGGTAATCCTCTAACAAGGTTGTCTTTGGATAGCCTAGCAATGGTTCTAAGGTTAATATGCCCTAGTCTCTTATGCCATAAAATATTAGATTTTGAAATGGAGTTGAACAGGCAAATATCTACTACAGGTGAATGAAAATCCACTAAGTAAATGTTACCTCTTCTGTTACATGTCAACACAGTTGTGTTGTCCTCTGACTTGACCTTGCATATGGCTTTGTTGAATGTCACTTGATATCCTTCATCACACAGTTGACTGATACTTATCAAGTTGTGCTTGAGTCCTTCAACATATGCCACCTTCTTGAAAGTGATTGGGCCAATTTGGACTGCACCATATCCTTTTGTAGTTCCAAAGCTTGAGTTCCAAAAATTACTTTGGGTCCAAGCTTGGCTTTGAAGGAAGTGAAGTTGTCCTTGTCCCCTATCATGTGCTTTGAGCACCCACTATCCAGATACCATTGATGGTTTGATGCTGGATAGGTCTTCACCTGCACAAAAACAGCTTATTTGTTTTTGACCCAGTTAACCTTGGGCCTAGGTTGATATCCCTTGAATTCTGAAATAAAAGACATCCCAGGTTGATCCTTATAACCTTCAGGATGGTATCTCCTAGGAGGTACTATCCATTCAGTATAGGGATTAAAGCCTTGGGATGTGGGGCTTCTAGGGTTGAATCTAGATGTGCCATTGAAGGAATGTTCACAGTCCTGATTTCTGTTCGACGTTCGTCGAGCTGAGGTCGACGATCTTGGGTCAGATCGTCGATCTCTGTTCGAAGATCGATTATACTGAAGTTCAGAGTTTGGATATCATCGAGCTGAGGTCGACGATCTGTGGTTAGATCGTCGAGCTCTGTTCGACGATCGTCGAGCTCTACTCGACGCCATCTGTTGAACTGAATTTTTCTTTGACAGATCTGCATTCTTCCTAGCTACCTCTATTACTCCCTTTCCTTTGTCAGAGACAAATTTGATTGGAGTTGATAATATTATAGGTTGGCTGGATGAGGCACCCAAGCCCAGTGTGCTATTAAATCTCGAGTTCACTGTGCTTGTGATGTCCATCAGTCTTTTTCATCTGCATCATCCTCATCATCACTGGAACTGGATGAGGCTTCAAATTCCTCTTCAGTCTCACTCCATGTCTCAGCAACAAAGCCCTTCCTTGTATGTTTGTGTTTGTTCTTGCTTGAGGAGGCTTTGTCTGAGCTGTTCTTCTTGTAATCCTTTTCTTTTCTTCTTTCTCTTCTTTCCTTCTTGTCCTTATTCTTGTTTTCTGGATAGTCAGACACAATGTGGCCTGGTTTCCTACAACCAAAGCATATAATTTCTTTATTGTTATTTGATTTATCATACCTTGGTTTATCATGACCCTTGTATGGTCTCTTTCTGAAGTCTTTTCTGGCCATCTTGTAGAATCTTTTGGCCAGTAGACTTATGAGCTCATCATTTCCTGTAGCTTTATCTTCAGGCTCCTCTTCTGCAGTTTTGAAGGCTATGGTCTTTTCTTTCCTTGTGGCTGGAGAAATAGCCTTTAGTTCTTCTTCTCTATTTTTAATGAGCAGCTCATAGGATTTGAGCTTGCCCAGGAGAGCTTCAGTGGTAATCTCATTTAGACTTCTGGCATCTTTGATTGGCCAGATTCTTGAATCCCAAGTGCTGGGGAAGCACATCAGGATTTTGTCATTCAGCTCAGTCAGTGAGATTTCTTTGTCCAGGGTTTTTAACTCATTGACAATTAGACTTAGTCTATTGTACATGTCAGCCACTGATTCAGCTTCTCCCTTTTTGAAGTTCTCATATTGGCTTATCAGATGAGATCTTCTATCTTTCCTTTCATCAGCAGACCCTGAGACAATCTCAGAGAGCTTGTCCCAAATTCCTTTGGCTGAGTTGCAGTCAGCTACTTTCTGAAATATCTCATCAGACATTGTCTGAGCTAAGATGTTCATGGCCTTTGCATCTGCAGTTTTCCATTTCTTTATATCTGCATCTGTTCCTGAGGGAGGTGGAACAGCATTTGTGCTTGAGCTTGCTGGTGGACTTGGACAAACTGTCAAGACAGAATTGAAAATATCTTCATCAATAGAATTCATGTATAATCTAATCCTTGCCTTCCAGAGTGCAAACTTGGAAAGGTTGCACACTGGTGGTCTGGTGCTTGCATAATCTTTGTTCTGTGCCATGTCTTTAAATAAATAGATAGATGTATAGAAAATAATCCTCTTAAGAGATTGATCTTATCAAGGATCTTTTGGTTCAGGTGTTAGCCTGTATGAGCAACCAACCTCCCTCTGATACCAATTGAAAGTGAGGGTAAGATCTATCTCAACTCTAGAGGGGGGGTGAATAGAGTATTTTAAAATAATTTTTCACAGTTGAAATAAACAGCACATATAAAATTCAATTTATGATATAGTGTAGAGTGCTAGTAAGAAGTTAAAAACCAAGAAGTAAAGAGCACAACACACAGCAGACAAATCACACAAACAAACCAGAAGACATAAGGATATATAGTGGTTCCCCAAAAACCTGGGTACATCCACTCTTCTACCACCCTTGGTAGGAATCCACTCAGGATGAGTTGATCAGGTGTCCTGACACCAATGAGCTTTTGATAAGGTGCTCAAAAACCAAAACTGGATTTTTTGATAAGGTGTCTTGCCACCACTGAGTTTTGACAAGGCTCTCAGAACCAGACAGAACTTTTGAAGGGAGTTCAAGAACCCTTTACAGCAGGAAAAAGAAAAGGGTAAAGAGGTGAGGATGTCTTCTCTGTTCTCAAATCAAATGAGAGAAGACTAGTGGATCTTTTGTTGTCAAGGCTCCCCCTGAGATGTTGAATGAATCAGGAATGGAAGCTTTGCTCTAGGGTGATAGGTCTTCAGATCTTTAGATCCCCACCAAAGAATTGTTTCAGCAAAGAGGCTGAAAGATGAGGTGTCTGGAGTTCTTTGAGATGAGGCTTTGATCACTTTTCTGTAAGCAAGAGGATGGTTATCTTTCACAGCTTAATTCTTTCTTGTTCTTCTGTAACAGTGTGTGTCTCTTGATTCTATCGTGTATTGACTCTGGATTAATTCTCTTAGAGAGTAGTAGAGGAGAAGACGATCTTATTCTCTGAATATAATTCTTCCAAGATAGCCGTTATCAGACATTAAATGTCTTCCATAAAGGATTTGTCCTCTAGAGGAAAGTCCAATGAAACATTCCTGAATAATTCCTTGAAACTTGTTCTAGAATAAATGAAAACGGCTGGCAAATCTTCTTGAAATTAAATGCTGAGAAAACATTCCAAAGACCGGCAACATTTGAATCCTTAAGAACGTCGATCTCTCAAAATAAACGTCGATCTGAGCTCCACGATCGTCGACCAGAGCTCAGAGAAGGAATAGATCATTCTGATAGAAAACGTCGATCTGAGCTCCACGATCGTCGACCAGAGCTCAGAGATATTGAAGATAAGCAGTAGACAGAAAACTTCGATCTGAGATCGACTATCTAAATTCTTGGTCTGGCAGAAATAGTCGATCTGATTAAGACAGAGATCGTCGACCTAGACTTCAACAGAAAACGTCAACCTGAAGCAAACAGTGATCGTCGACCTGAACTTTCCCAGAAATAGTCGACCTAAGCACAGCCAGAGATCGTCGACCAAAGCTCGACGATCGTCGGACTGAAGCTCGACGATAGTCGACCGAAGTCAGCAACAAGCAGAAGGCTGAGGACATAAGTAGTCGACCTAAGCTTGACGATCGTTGACCGGAGCTCGACGATAGTCGACCGTCGTTCGACTATTTTTATCTCTTTACTTAGCTTGAAATCCTGAGCTTGAATGGTCCTTGGGGGCAGCTTCAAACCTAAGTTCTAAGCCCTAGACTCATTCTAATGTTGACCTTTACACTATATAACTAGGTCAACCTGGTTTCCTAAGAGAAACATAGTGATCCTTGCCCAAATTAGTAATAGGGTGTTCCAACAGTATCAACAGGTTTTACAGCTTTAAATTTAATAGACATATCTAGCAGACTTTCAGCTGGCTCTTTATCCTGAATAACTAGAGAAAAAGGAGGAACAAACTCAGCAAATTTCTTGCTAGATTTTTCAGAGAAAATAATTCTTTTACCTTTTGAAATAGCTTTCACTGCATGATCTGGCTGTAAGGAGGATGTGCACTTGAGTTCTTGGAAGGAGGAGGAGAAAAGGTTGGTTTTTGATAAACCACCTCCTTCACTTGTTCCTTTACATCAGCATCAAGTCTTTGATAACCAGATTGCGTTCTGCCTTGATATCCTTGAGAACTTTTCCTTTGAGATGACTGGGATGGGTTAAACTTATCAGACTGAGCAGAAGGATTTGCAGATAAGTTTCCAGAGGCTCCTGCACTGGGAGGTGGAGGAGGAGGGCCTCTAGGAGTCCATCTTGGGGCAGGACTATCATACCTCTTAGACTTCTTCCTTAATTTCTGCTGATTCTTAGAGAATGCCATCCAGTGCTGGAATTCTTTAGATTTAGGATCAATACCTTTCAAGATATAGTAGGGGACATCATTATCAGGATTTGGAGGAGGAGGAGCCACAATTTTCCTTTTCTTCTTAACAGATCTCTTTTTCTTGGACTCATCAGATTCATCAGAATCAATCTCATCCTCAGAATTTGAAGAAGGAGGAAGATCATACAGATCAATCGCCTCTTGCACAGCTCTTTCCTTCTCTTTTAAGGCAGCTCTTTTCTAACTCTTCTTCCATGGCATCCTGTGCTAGAAGAGTATCTAAATCTAATCCAGGAGTGTCATCCCAGACAGTAGACTTTTCAATTTGAATTTCTGAAGCCTTTTCTTGTTCATCAGCAACTGTCATGGGGACCAGTTCTTCTTGCACTGCTAGCTCAGAATCTTGAACACTTGGTTCTGGTTCAGGTTGAACTTCTGGAGCTGGTTGGTGATCAAGCTCTTGGACATCTAATACTTCTTCCATTATATCTGTAGTATTATGAACAAAAATTTGCTAAATGACAACGTATCATTCCTTCTAGGTATTCCCATACTAGCATGTCAGTTAACAAGTCTAAAAAATGAGTAAAAGGGATACCTTTAGAATTTTCCTTTGAATGTCCTAACTCCCATAATTCATCTAGGAAGGAAGTAATGACTCCTTCTAGGTAGAGGGCAACCAGGGGAGTGGAGCATTCTTCTAGGCATACTTAGACAATAAACTCAGATTTCATTACAGCATCAGAAATATCTTTTTCAAACAATGGAGGAGGAGCTGATTCTTCTATCTCTTTCTCTGCAACTGCAGGAGGATCTGCTGGAGGGGAGGCCAAGGGCAGCTCAAAGGCATATTCATAAAGCATCTCCCCCTGCCTGATTTCAGTAGAAACTGAAACCGGGCCCCTAGATGAAGAGGGCTCAGCAGATTTTGAGAGGGCTTGGATGGCAGCAGTCAAAGAAGAGATGGAGGATGCAAGGGGAGCAATTGCCTCTTTAATCATGATTTTGATTGAAGGAGTAATTAACTCCAAGATGCTAGAGATGAATGCTGGGGTGATTTCAAATGAAGGTGGGGGAATCACAATTGATGGATGAACAGCAGAAGATGGAAGATCATCAGGAAAGACAGTTTCCTGATGAGAAGGAGAGTGAACTAGAGAGTGATGGGTGGAAGCAGGATGATCAATATGATCAGAATGAGGAGTTGGAGACTGAGGAGGTGTAGAAAGCTCAGAAACCAATAAATCAAAATTAGGATGAGATATCCTAGCAAGATGAGAAGGGAGAGGAGATGCATGAGGTGATGTATGAAGAATTGTAGATGAATCAGGAAGATGAGAGGCAGAAGGTCGTACTTCAATTGAAGTTGATGGAACTTCAACTAAAGTAGACGGTAATGCAGATGAAGAAGATGGAGCAGAGAGAATGGCTGAGTCTGCTTCTTGAAGGAGGGGAGCGACTGAAGCAGTCCTGGTGCTCTCAGATGCAGCTGGAGCAGCCCTTGCAGGAGCGGGCTTCAGAAAACTTTTCTTCCACTTGACGAACAGGGTTGGGTCCATCTTTTTGCTGGCATTTATTGAAGTAGAAACAAAGACTAATAAATGGGGACATTTCTCCTTTAGAAAAATCCCAACCACCCTACCCAGGGTGACTTCCTTCTTGCTATTCTTTTTCCTGATCAAATCAAACAGAACTCCTGCCCAATTAATCTGTTTCTTATTCACAATTGCACACATCAGTGCAAACTGCTGCCTGGTAATATTGTCATGGGCAGAGTGCTTTCCCAGTAGCACTTTTCCGACGAGTTCAGCAAGGAACTTAATCTTAAAAGGAAAATTCACCTTAAGCAGCTTAGAGGGAATGCCTTCGGCATGTCCCAGTTCAGTCAGCATTCTTCCAAACTCAGGGGTATCTTGCTCATAATCTTCTTCCCCATTTAACAATCCAAAAATTTCAGTTAGAATGGCGGGAGTCAAAATTACCTCTTCTCCGCCAATTGTTCCGGTCATAGTGTCGTCATTTGAAGACGAAGTAAATGCCCATTCTTTAATCTCGGGAATGTTTATCTTTATTCTTGTTGACATGAGCCTTTCCAATCCTTGATCTTTGCATAGGTTGAGAATTTCCACTATAGCAGATTCGCAGCAACTGAAAGAATCGAAATCCATACTGAAGCCTGCATCGAACTTCACTACGGACAAGAGGGCTGGAGCAATCGCCATCGAAGAGGCTGGAGAAGGCGAGACAGAGACGGCGAAGACGAAACGGCAGAAATCGCAAGACGGGGAGCAAGCAGAAAGACGGAATCCGAGAAGACGCTCTCCGTCGACGATAAAAAGAACTATCTCTTAACCTAGGTCGACCATCGATTTTATATTAAACCAGCGATCGTCGATCTATTTAAAAGATACTGGAGACGATGGTCGAACGGTCGTTCGACGATCGTTCCTGAAGCAGAGTAGTCGATTAATCGTTCGACTATTTCTATCTACACAAACAGCAAGCTATCGTCAACCATAGATCGACGATAGGCTCGACCTGTTCGACTATCTTCGAACGCCGGTCGACGATCTTCAAGCAGATAAGCTATCATCAACAATAGGTCGACGATGGGCTTGATCCGATCGACTATCTTCGAACGTCGTTCGACGATCTTCAAACAAGTTTCAACAAGGCAGACGTCACACTTAGTCTCTTCCATTAATCATACCTAGTTGAACCAAAAAGAACAGATGCTTCTGTTCATCTAAGGGCTTGGTGAATATATCACCTCTCTGAAGGTCAGTGGATATGAACTCAAGGCTGATCTTGTTCTTTTCCACACAATCTCTCAGGAAATGGTGTCTAATCTCAATGTGCTTGGTTCTAGAGTGGTGCACAAGATTTTGTGCAATGGAGATAGCACTGGTACTGTCACACATGATTTTTGTGTTCTTGTGTGAGTACCCATAATCCAAAAGCTGGTTTTGAATCCACAGGATCTGTGAACAACAACTAGCAGTTGCTATATATTCAGCCTCTGCAGTTGAAGTTGAGACAGAAGCCTGCTTCTTACAGAACCAAGAGACCAATCTCTCTCCCAGGAACTAACAAGTTCTTGAGGTACTTTTCCTGTCAACTCTACAGCCAGCATAATCAGAATCAGAGTATCCAATTAACTCAAATTCTGATTCAGCTGGGTACCATAGTCCTAGATTTGGGCATCCCTTCAGGTATCTCAAGATTCTCTTGAGAAGAATCAGATGAGATTCCTTGGGGTTGACCTGGAACCTAGCACATAGGCATGTAGCAAACATTATATCTGGCCTACTTGCAGTTAAATACAATAGGGAACCAACAATGGCCCTATAATTCTTTTGATCAACAGGATTTCCCTGATCATCAGAATCTATAACTACATTAGTAGCCATAGGTGTATGCATTGCTGAAGTATCAGCCATCCCAAACTTCTTTACCAATTCCTTGGCATATTTGGATTGGAGATGAAGATGCCATCAACATCTTGCTTTACTTGGAGACCAAGAAAGTAAGACAGCTCACCCATACTACTCATCTCAAACTTAGAATGCATCAAGTCAGAGAACTTTTTGCACAGTTTGGGATCAGTGGAACCAAAAATAATGTCATCCACATACACTTGAACTAACAGGATTGTGTCCTTGTGGTGCTTGATGAAAAGGGTTCTATCAACTACTCCCCTAACGAAGTTGTGCTCTAACATGAAACTAGCTAGAGTCTCATACCAGGCTCTGGGTGCTTGTTTGAGTCCATAGAGAGCTTTTTGCAACTTGAAAACATGTGAGGGCTGAGTTGAAGAAACAAACCCAGGTGGTTGTTCAACAAATACCTCTTCCTTTAGCTCACCATTTAGAAAGGCACTTTTGACATCCATCTGAAAGACCTTAAACTTCATATAGGCTGCATAGGCTAAGAAGATCCTTATTGCCTCTAGACTTGCAATAGGAGCAAAGATTTGGTCATAATCTATACCTTCCTCCTGTCTGTAGCCCTGAGCTACAAGCCTAGCTTTGTTCCTTACAATAATTCCATTTGCATCCAACTTGTTTCTATACACCCACTTGGTGCCTATGATCAGTTGGCCTTTAAGTCTTGGAACCAAAGTCCATACTTTACATCTTTCAAATTGATTGAGTTTCTCTTGCATGGCAATGATCCAGTGGGGATCTAGCTCAGCATCTTTAATGGTGAGAGGCTCAATCTGTGAAAGGAAACAAGCATGCATCACATCCTGTCTTAATTGATGTCTTGTTTGAACACCAGCTGATATGTCTCCAATCACTTGAGATGTAGGATGATCTCTAAGTGTGACAACATCAGTAGGTGGGATGTGATCTTCAGTAATAGTTGGGATTAATTCCTCAGGAGGAATTTGATCTACTATTGGTGGTACAACAACAACTTCTGCAAAGTCTTCATCACTGTCTGACTCAGTGATATGAAGAGTTGATAGATGGAGAATCTCTTGAGTGACATCTGGTACCTGCAATGAACTTGAGGAAGGGGAAGTTTCCTTCTCCTTGTAAAACATCTGGGATTCATCAAAAGATACATGTACAGATTCCTCAATTTTAGAAGATGATTTATTAAAAACCCTATAAGCTTTGCTTACTTGGGAATATCCAATAAAAATTCCCATTGAAGCTTTTGCTTCAAACTTTCTAAGGTATTCTTTATTATTATTATGAATATAAACTACACAACCAAATACTCTAAAATAATTTATTTTAGGTTTCTTTCCTTTAAGCAACTCATAAGGAGTTTTACACTTAAGCTTGTGTATAAGACTTCTGTTCAGCACATAATTAGCTGTGCTAACAGCTTCTGCCCAATAGGAGAGAGGCATGTTAGCATCTGCCAATAATATTCCTGCAGCTTCAATCAGAGTTCTGTTTTTCCTTTCCACTACCCCATTTTGTTGGGGAGTTCTAGGAGCTGAGAAGCTATGTTTGATACCTTCTCTCTCACAGAATTCTTGCATGAGAAGAGAGTCAAACTCAGTACCATGATCACTTCTGATCAAGGCCACATGAGTAGAGTACTCAGTCTGCACACATAATAGAAAATCTGTAAGGGCTTTGAAGTTATCAGCCTTAGTTCTAAAAAAGAACACCCAAGTGAACCTGGAGAAGTCATCTACAATTACTAAGGTGTAATACTTCCCTCCTAGACTCTGTACATTTATTGGGCTAAAGAGGTCCAAATGTAATAAATACAGGATTCTAGGAGAATCACTTTTATTTACTGATTTAAATGAATTCTTGGTTTGCTTGCCTAATTGACAAGCCTTGCATAGGCTCTCCTTCTTGTAGGGGCAAGAAGGTAAACCTCTAACAAGGTTGTGTTTAGATAACCTAGATATGTTCTTGAGGTTAACATGGCTAAGCCTTTTATGCCATAAGGTATTGTTATTTGTTACTTCATTAAATAAGCAGATTTCAGAGTGAGTTGAGTTAAAATCTACTAAATAAATATTACCTTGTCTAATACCTACTAACACAACATTATTATTTAAAGTAATATTACAAAGAGAGTTAGAAAATGATATCTGGTATCCAGCATCACATAACTGACTTACTGAAATAAGATTATGCTTCAGTCCAGTTACATAAGCAACTCTCTTGAATGTTACAGCTCCAATTGTAATCCTGCCATAGCCTTCAGTTTGACCACAGCTTGAATCTCCAAAGATCACCTTTGGTCCATGCTTGGCCTTGAACCTTGACAGATTTTCCTTATTTCCTGTCATGTGCTTGGAGCAGCCACTATCCAAATACCACCTATTTTGAGTGATAGGATAGGTCTTCACCTGCAAATAAATCAATTAAACATTGTGGACCCAAGTAACCTTGGGTCCCTTGTTTTTCACATAAGAAAAACTAGAAATAAATGAAAAAGCAGGTTGAGGATGATAACCTAACGGGTAAGATCTCCTAGGTGGGATACTCCATGCAGATGATGGGTCAATGAACCTAGGGTTTCTATTAACATTCGGGTTTCTAAAGTTCTGGTTGAAGTTTTGAAATTCATATTGAAAACGTCGATCAGCGTTCGACGATGGATGCTCAGATCGTCGAGCTTCATTCGACCACTGAGCCTGCGATCGTCGAGCAGCGTTCGACGCTTTTTGTATTTCCTTAAACTTTTGCTTCCTCTTTTCTCTCTTAGCTTTATTTAAAGCTTTATTAACCTGATTAACTTGCTTAGTATTCTTTATTCCACTAGCTGAAATAAAGTTCACTAGAGTTGAAAGATGATTTTTAAGGATAATTGGGGGTTCACTAGATGAAGCTCCTAAGCCTAATTTGTTATTGCCTGACCTAGTGTTAGACATGCTGGTTATTTCAAGCAACTTAAGGCTTCTACCATTCAGAGACTCTTCTAACCTTTTTAACTTAGCTAATTCATTCTTAAGGAATTTTATTTCTTCACTAGAATTAGTGAGTTCTGCTGTTAACCTAATGTTTTCATTAGAGATAAATTCAGATTCAGCAAGTTTATTTCTAAGGTCCTTAATTTCCTTTTCAGAACTAATTAAATCTAAACACAAAGATTTAAAATCTAATTTAACTTCAGCAGATGTAAAATCGTAAGAAGACAATACCTCATCTTCTGTTGACATTTCTTCATCAGAATCTGAACTCTCTGCAGCTGAGTGATTGCTGCAGGCATCAATTGCCATCAGGCAAACTTCCTTTGCCTTCTTTTCTTCCTCATCCTCACTGGAGCTTGAGGAGGAAGATTCCTCATCAGAATCGCTCCAGGTTTCAGCAACGAAACCTCTCTCCTTCTTTTTGTTCTTGTAGGAGGAGGGCTTGGAATGCTTCCTGTACTGTTCTTTTTCCTTCCTTTTCTCTTTATTCTTTTCCTCTGGACACTCTGGTAGAATGTGTCCAGGCTTCCTGCAACCATAGCAAATTATTTCTTTAGCAGGAGAACGATCATACCTTGGTTTATCTTTATATCGTGAAGATTTCTTTCTGAAGTCTTTTCTTCCCATCTTGAGAAACCTCTTGGCAAATAATGTCATTAGTTCCTCATTAGATTGGCTTCCTTCAGAAGCTTCAGCAGCTTTGAGAGCAAGAGATTGCTCTTTTCTTGTTGGAGTTGGAGTCTTTGCTTCAGCCTCAGCTTCCCTAGTCTTCAGCACTTGCTCAAAAGTCTTGAGCTTGCCAAGGAGAGCTTCTGTTGATATTTCATTTGTACTTCTGGCCTCCTTGATAGGCTAGATCCTTAGATCCCATGTGCTAGGGAAGCACATAAGAATCTTATCATTGACCTCTGTCAATGATATATCCTTGTCAAGAGTCCTCAGCTCATTGATGATTGAGTTGAGCCGAGTGTACATTGCTTCAACTGATTCAGCATCAGTTTTCTTGAAGTTTTCATACTGGGAGATAAGGTTGGACCTTTTGTCCTTCCTTTCATCAGCTGAACCAGCTACAATCTGGTTCAGTGTATCCCACATTGCTTTTGCTGAGGAGCAGTCAGCAACTTTCTGGAATACATCATCAGACATTGTCTGAGCCAGAATATTCATTGCTTTGGCATCTGTTATCTTTGCCTTTTTGTATTCATCGTTGTAATCTGGAGGAGGCACTGCACTCATATCAGTTGATGATGAAGCAGTAGCTGCAGCAGATGCTCTTGGTGGTCCTGTCAAAATAGAAGCAAAAATACTCTCATCAATAGAGTTCATATATAACTTAATCCTTGCCTTCCAGATGCTAAACTTAGCTAAGTTGCATGCTGGAGGTCTGGTGCTAGAGTAATCCTTGGACTGGGCCATGAAGTGAATATCTATAAGCTTGGTATCTATCAGGATCTTGTGACTTAGGTGTTATCCTATACAGTCAGTCAACCTCCCTCTGATACCAATTGAAAGTGAGGGTAGATACAACTCTAGAGGGAGGGGGGAGGTGAATAGAGTATTCAAAAATTATGACACCCTACTCAACTCCCTTAGAGTTAATTTGCGGAATTAGTTTATAGATATTGAAACCCTAGAGCCTAACACAAAGTGTAGTGCACAAGAGAGAGCTAACTGTAATTACAGTTAAGCTTGGGATCCTATCACAGCAACTAGCAATCCTAGTTAATTCTATTCACAGCCACAGTGCAATAAATTAAATGAGCAACACAGACGACACAAGGAATTTATAGTGGTTCCCTCTAAATAGGTACGTCCACTCTTCTACCACCCTGGTAGGAATCCACTACAGGTTTTTGTTCAGGTGCCCTGCCACCAACTGATCTGCTTCAGGTAGATCAAGTAGACCCTTTGAGCTTTTGATCAGGAGCTCAATATCCAACACAGGTTTTTGATCAGGTGCCCTGCCACCAATGGTTCACCTTTGAAGGGAGTAATAACCCTTTGTACAGGAGGTTGAGAGAGTTAAGGATTCTTCTTTATTGTTAAACAGATTAGAGAAGCTAGTGGATTGCACAGAGCTAGAAAGCTCTAAAGAATCAAGGCTCCCCCTGGCTTAGAGAATATCCAGGAAAGAGTCTTGCTTCAGGGTGCAGGAACTCTTTTGAACTAAGAGAAAGAATTGTCTTGAGGTTCTGAAGGAGAAGCTTGAAGAGGATTCTGAATGTTCTTCTTCAAACAGCTTCCTTTCTTCTTCTTCTTCTAAAGGCCTCTGAGTGAAAGTCTTCCTGTAAGCAGGATGAACTCAGGATGAAGAAGAATGCAGAAGAGCTTTGATCTTCTCAATTGAATATGAAATGCTGAGAGCTGTAGAACTTTCTTGCTTTCTCTCTTTTTCTATGCTGCTGAGGGTATATGATCTGGGTTCTGTGTTCTAAGTAATTTCTTCTTTTAAAAGAAGCTCTTTAAATATGAGCCTTTGCAACGGCTTTAATTTGAGTTTGAATCTTTGTCTTCTTCTGGCATCAGCAATCTGGGCTGCAAAAAGCATAAAGCAAAAACAAATCCTGCAGACAGACATACTATAAGAGGATAAAGCTTTCTAAGAAGCTGCATAACCAATCAGATAAGAAGGGTGCAGGAAAAAGGTCACATCAGAAAGAACTCTTTACAGCCAGAGAAGACTTTCTGAGTCTAACGGCTATAAAGGACAGCCTGGCAGATAAAGCAGAAATTACATTTCAACTAATAAGACAAAACACTTTGTCAGATAAAGATTGGCTCATGTATAAGGAATGGAGCAGAGATTGCATGGAAATAATATCACAAATTTACAGAAATAATATGCTAAATAAATATGAAATAAAATATAGAATAGAAGAGGACAAGATTACAAAATACATACAGCAAAACGTCGAACGACCCTCGGAGATCGTCGACCGAAGCACAGAGATCGTCGACCTATCAGACAGATAGTCGAACGATACAGATAGTCGAACTACCCAAGCAGATAGTCGAACTACCACAGTAGATAGTCGAACTATCAGGACAGGTAGTCGAGCTATCAGATAGTCGATCTATCAAGACAGATAGTCGAACTACCAAAGCAAAACAGATAGTCGATCTATCAAACAGATAGTCGAACTATCAAACAAAACAGATAGTCGACCTATCAAACAGATAGTCGAACTATCAAAGAAAACAGATAGTCGACCTATCAAACAGATAGTCGAACTATCAAAGAAAATAGATAGTCGACCTATCTAATAGATAGTCAAACTATCAAAGAAAACAGATAGTCGACCTATCAAACAGATAGTCGAACTATCAAAGAAAACAGATAGTCGACCTATCAAACAGATAGTCGAACTATCAAAGAAAACAGATAGTCACCTATCAAACAGATAGTCGAGCTATCAACGAAAGCAGATAGTCGACCTATCAAACAGATAGTCGAGCTATCAAAGAAAACAGATAGTCGACCTATCAAACAGATAGTCGAGCTATCAAAGAAAGCAGATAGTCGACCTATCAAACAGATAGTCGAACTATCAGATAGTTGAATTATCCAAGCAGATAGTTGAACTATCAAGAAATCTGTCTGGTCAAAAGACGTCGAGCGGGGTTCGATGATCAGTGAGGCAGATTCCACAGAACGTCGAGCTACCAAGAGTTGAACTAACTCAGAGATAGATGATCTGCTGACAGACAAACGTCGACCAACTGATAGACGATCGTCGAACAGTCGATAGACGATAGTCGAGCGGCGTTCGACCATAGTTGAACAAAAAACAACTTAACCAAATTTTCATCTGGATAAGTGACAACTCTAAACTAGAGCAAACTAACTAAACAACTAACCTTTGACCATTGATAAATCTTGGGTCAAGAGACTAAAAGAGAAGACTGAACTCAAATCAAAACTAGGGTACCAACAAAGTTCGCATATCACGAGCACTCCACAATCCGAGCCTATGAGCCTATCGAGCGACATCAATCAGCGAACATGCGAGTAAAGACAAAGAAAGGGAGAATAATCAATAACATGTATACATATGACAAAAGGTTACAAATTACAAAATTTCCTAAGTGTTTACAATTATCTATAGGTGAGTATGTAGAATATCGACGAGCAACTAGAACTCATCGTCACCAGTATCAGGCCGATATTCCTCGTCGCCAATATCTACATCTTCTTCTTCCTCGCCCTCGCCACTATCTTCCTCCTCACTCTCGCCATTGCAGTTGTCGTTGCTGCTACTGTCGCTAGAGCCCGATGCTGAGGAAGAGATGCGACCGGGCGAGATAGATTCCTCGGTGAGCAGCTCAGGAATGAACTCGTCGACAGTAAGTTGCTTATCACCCTCGATGAGATGGTCGTTGATCCTCAGCGAGCAAGCATGATGTTCCCCGCCGCTCGCGCTATCCCGTGGCGGACGACCGACACCTCTTCCTCGAGGAGGCGGTATCTCTTAACCGCCCAGTGTGGATCATCCTCCAGTCGTGGCACATCAGGGAGAGGAGCCCAAGTGCTCGCACGTTCCTCGGCAGCAACCACGTACGTCTCCATCTCAGCGGCACAAATCTGGGCAGCCTCTAGCTCAGCTAGGGTGTCGGCGAGCTTTTGCTCGCATTCTGAGAGCTTCCTCGCCGCCTCTACCTTGGCAGCCTGCGAGAATCACAGAACAATCATTAAAATAGTCCAAGTCCAGATCATCCATGTCGCGCACAGAGAGGCAACTTACCTTATAGTCCCTCTAGCGGAATGATTGCATGTCGAGATCTATGGCCTTCTTGGTGACGATCTTCAAAGCCTCATGCGTCTCCAGCAGCTTCCTAGCCGAGTAGTGTCCTAGCTCGACAATCCGTGCGAGCGAGCATGAGGTTTGCTGGGCGAGTACTTCCGGGCTGAGCTCCAGCAGGGACTTAGCGTCAGCTTGCCCATATAAAGCATGGAGGATGGCAAAGGCCTCCCCCTTGTCCTCCCAATCCGCCAACCAGGAGGGGAGGTTGGTGCTCAGCATCACCAAGTGCTCATCCTCGGACCAAGACACCAGCGAGCGACCATAGGTGTCCACCGCTCATCGCCCAAAGTTGAAGTTTGGGTGGAAGTGAGGCGCCCGAGAGTCAAGCGACAACTCTTGATTGTCGGACTGAGGGGATGAGATTTTGGCCCTCTTGCTTGCGGGGCCCGATGATTTAACTTTCGCCTTCCCTTTGGCGAGTTTCTTCTCCTCACCGACGTAGGGTGCAGGGTTGGACTCCAGGAAGGACGAGGCGACTTCATTTGCCGGAGGAAGCGGCTTCTCTGGAAGCTCGCAAGTCACTGCGAGTGTCGAACAAAGGATTAGTACCGAGTTCCAACAAATACGAATGAGCGTTCGAATAATTTTGATTCTCGCTCAAACTTCTTACCCTTGCATGGATGGATCTAAGAGAGCACATTGACGTTGAGCTGCCAATGGATGACGTCAAAGTGGCGACCCCAGAAGGACTCAAATAACTGCTCGCGAACACCTTCCAAGATCGGCGGGAGGAAGGCGACGTCGGCTGGTTGATGCGGCCTCCCCTGAACGCCCTCAAAGTTGCCTTCCACGATGACCAGTTGCTCGCTCCACCTGTGAAATTTGTTCGCCGTCCCCACCAAGGTGCAGATGTGGCTGCTAAAGTAGACGACCCCCTCGGCGGTCGCGGCAAATGCGAATATTTTCCAGAAGATAGAAAGGTCGAAGACTATACTCTCTTCTCGCAGGTAGCAGAGGAATCCCATGATGATCGCCACACCATTAGGGTTGATCTGCGCGGGGACGATCCCAAAATACCGCAGGATCTCGCGATATTTTGGCCAAAAGGGAAGTCGCAGGCCGGCGTCAAAATGACAGAGCGACAAGACTAGGGCCCCCTCGATGTAGGTGTAAAGTCGTTCGCTCCGAGTAGGAAGTCTCGCCGAATAACCATCTAGAAGAAGTCGCTCCCTGAACGCTTCCAGATCTCGCGCTGACGTGATATATTTCTTGAAAGCAGCATCGACAAAATTAGTGGCATGGGCCTGTCGGTGAGCGCTGGCATCGTCCCCGACCATCTTCCGCGAGTTAGATGACAAGAAGAGAAGAGGGAGAGAAGAGAAAGAAGGTAAGAAGGGAAGGACGACAAAGACACGCGAGCAAAAGAAGATACTCGCGTGTTGAAGTTAGAAAATTACAGCAGCATACTTAAGGCTAACCTACCCCCTCTATTTATAGGCGGCGGCAAGGGGGGGGGGTATATATCCGTTTCGACGAGTATCGTCCTAAGTCGCGACCTAAATGATTAGACGGATCCCCGGTATCAGCCCTATCTCGCACAGCACGGCAAGAAATCTCGCAACTCCATCAAAACCTGCAAAATGAGCTCGGCATGCCGCAGAAGGAAAGCGAGTAAATAACGAAACATCGAGGCAACCAAAGGATAGAAGTCAAGGCGAGATGCAAACTCGCTTATTACAAATAGAAGATTGTCCATTACAATAGTCTCCTGAGGCGAGTTCAAATAAAGAAACAAAAATTTCTAAGTCCTAGGCGGCCACTCTGGAGGATGTGGATGTCGTCCGACCCATCCCATCTCGGGCGCTCGCAGATAGTGCTCAGTAGAAATCGACGTCGCTTGATTGCCAAGCCGCAGCTGCTCCTCCATCCTCGATAGCCTTTCCGTGGAACCCATACTCGCCCGCATGCCGGCCAGCTCGTCAAGAACGAGCTGGAGGCTATGGTTGTTTATCGCCAGCTGACGATTGTTCTCTTTTACCATGTGGAAGCGGGCATCGTAGCTCTCCAGGGTAGTCCAAAGCTCTTCTATCCTCGCCACCCGCACCTCCAGAGCTGAGATCCAACGATGAGGCTCGCAGATCGCAAGCTGGTCGAACTTGCTATCCAGCTCCAAGTAAGCGCGAGCGGTGGCATGACGATACTCGCTTATAGATAAACCAATGGCATCAATAAAGGCCGCTCCTACAGTCTCCGGGCGATCTGCCAAAACAGATAATAAAAGGTCGCCAAAGTCAGAAATTGACTCTTATCCCGTCAAACAAGCAGCAATAGCGCGAGTTACCATGATGAGGAGATCGAGATCGCCGGGGAGAATGGCCGCGACCTATGGTATCTCGCTATCCTGAAGATAAGCCGCCCGCGTGATCGGCAGGTCTTCCCTGCCCGCGACCTCCATGATCAGAGCCCCCGACTCTCGGCGGGAAATAGCTTGGCCACGACTTGTCCGGTTTCCAGGCCTGAGTCTTCGACGGAGGCGGTGGAGGCTGAGACAAACTCGCTGGATGATGCGGGATCTTCAGCGGAGGAGGCGATGAAGGTCGCTGCATATCCGCTAGTTGCTGAGCGGTCAGAGGCGGCGGCGGCGGCAAGGGATTAATCGCCTCCTGCAGCGGAGCGACATTCAGAGGAGGCGGCGACGCCAAAATACTACTTGCCGCTGACGGCATAGAATCAAGCGCGGGAGTGGTGGAGAATCTGCTCAGCCCCATGCGAGATTCCTTACTCACCGGAGGATCCTTCTTCTCCAAAGAGTCCTTGCTCGCCAGAGAGTCTTTGCTTGCTGAGAGATTTTTCTTCACCGTGGAAGACGGAGTCTCCGTTGCTTTCTTAGAGCCGAGATTGATCTTAACCGTGTGCGTAGTAATGATCATCTTCCCAGCAGCAAGGGCAAGCAGTGGTGCGGAGTGTAGAGGAGCAACATCCAGAGCCGCGTCAGCAATATCCGACGGAGAGTCTGCAAGCAAAGGAAGTGAGTCAGCGAGAAATAGGCGGCGACCGACTACTTTATAAAAATGGTTCGGCAAAATGGCGACTTGGCAAGGAGACGACGTCAATCTGTGGCGGCGCTGACGATTTGGCGACTTCTAGAGGTGGAGTTTTCAGCAGGCTGAGAAGATTGAAGTCGGGAGCGGCTACGTTAGGGATGTCGTCTAAACCGTGATCACTAAGGAGCTTCTGGGTGCTGGCAGAACGTGCGGGATTGCTGGTGGAGGCGGCGACTTGCTCAGAAGGTGGAGGCGGTTCGCTACCTTTGGAGGCCATTGTCTTCTTCAGCCTCTTTGTCGTTTTCCTCTTGGGGGTGGGCAACTCGGCATCAACATCCTCTTCCCTCGACCTCTTGGGCTTAGCGATACCAAGGTAGATAGACAGTGCGGCGATGCTCTCCTGAAGAAGTTTCTCATCGGTGTTCGACATAGTATGCGAGCTCTAAAAACCTGCCTCAAAAACCACCCCCCATATTTATAGAGTTCAGCAGGAAGCCATCGAGAGCGAGTAACTCAAATACTCGGCACAACAGCTCACCAAATAAGTGTTGGATGATTCTTTTCGAGCTCCTACGTCGCTCAAAAAGAGCGGGGATTGTGTACAACCCGTATTCGCCGAGGGTAGGTCATACTGCAGCCAACTCAGCAGAAGTCAAGAGTCAGCGCGCCAAGCAGCAGAAGGCCTGAGCGAGTATGGCGAGCTCCCGTCGCATACTCGCCAGGTAGGCGACTAGGCGAGATACCCGCTCAGCCCATACGAGTTCCTCCAGGAAGTCGCCTAGTCGCCAGGTGGGGTATAAATATGACCCCCCTCTCCTTTGATTTCCCTATAAATAGGACCCCAGGGGTATGAGGAGGGGGACTGGAAATCCGCTGCAGGATACTCGCGAGCCCTCCTTTTCGGATACCAGTTGAGCCTTTGGATTCTTTTTCCTTAGAGACCAGGTTGCGACCTTGCGATTTAGTCATCAGCGAGTCTTCCTCGTATCTAGTTCGGCCATTTTTTGTTGAGAAGGGGTTTCTTCTTTCGAGCATCTGGGTACGTGGTGGGACCTTCTTGCCGCAACATCTGGGGTCCTATTCGCCTTCGTTCTTCATTCTAGCCGCCTTAGCTGTCTGGTCTTACCCCTAAACCGATAACCTTGGGCTGTCTTGATCCTATTTCTGAGGTTAGGAATTTTCCTGGCTTCAACACACTGCTTTCGTGCTGGAGAAGCAACGACCTCATTGCTAGAGAACTTTATTTAAAGCCTGCATCTTTAGGGTTTTGTTGGTGGAGTGGCTTTCGGAGGGAACGTCGTCTAGGAATGTAGATCCAGGAAAACTGAAGCGTGAGCATTATAGGTGAGTTGATTGTCGGGTAACGATGGTCGTTGTTGTTTAGGATGGCTTGAAGGATGATTCCTTGTTGAGGACATCAGAAGACTTGACGCTATTGGTGCCTCTGTTGGATGTAATTTGAGTAATGTCTGGTGCTCTTTTCAAAGCTTCCTATTGAGTAAAATTAGAAGCTGCCTGGTCGTTCGAACCCCAAAGTGGTGGTGGATCCCTAAAATAGTGGTGGATCGATTTTTATTTTAACTTGAAACGTTCATGGGGATCTAGATTACAAAAATCTTCCCACAAACTATCAACATGTGGTAAATTTCCACTGTATAAGTGCTTAATGCACAGCTTGATGATGATGATGCCCTACGTCCAAGACCCGATGTCGACGCCGCACCTGAAGCCAAAGCCGATGATAAGGATTAAATCAAATACAAGCAGTATTATAACTTACTGTGGGCTGTAATATATTAATGAATTGTAATGTACAACAATAGTAAAATTTGACTTTTCTGTTGCCCTGCCTGTTTGGGCTCTATAAAAGGCCCAATTTGCAACTCATGTACTACTTCAATCCAAAATACAAAGTACTACTTGTAAAACCATCTAAATTCCTGTTGTGTTTATTCATCGAATTACTAATCTTTAAATCTCCTCAGCCTTTATTTAATATCACTGGTATCAGAGCAAGTGTTCTTGATCTATCAGATATATTAAGTAACATCATTGGAGACTATGTCTTCTTCCACTTTCTCTTTATCTCAAACATCCATACCCATCTTCAACGGGGACAAATATGATTATTGGAGCATACACATGAAGGCTATGTTCATCTCTCAAGGCTTATGGGAAATTGTTCTAAATGCTCCAACCTTTCCACAACTGGCAAAGCTGCTGAAGGTTCTAAATAAATCAAAATTTCTAATGAAGAATGACAACAGAATGCCCGTGCAACCTGCATGATTTATCAAGGCATCTCTGAATCCATCTTCTCTCGTGTTATGGGAGCTACTACAACAAAAGAAGCTTGAGATTTATTAAAAGAAGAGTACAAAAGTGATGCTAAGGTTAGTGCCTTTAAATTGCAAAATTACTGGAGAGAATTTGAAAACCTTGCCATGAAACCTGCTGAAAAAGTAGAAGATCTGCTGGCAAGAACTTTGCACATAATTAACCGAATTAGAAGTTTTGGAGATATAATGGAAGACAAGAAAATTGTGCCTAAACTTCTAAGAAGCCTTCCTCCAAGTTTCTACCCTGTTGTAACAGCAATTGAAGAATCTAAGGACTTGTCCACTTTGTTTTTAACAACCCTCATGGGCTCATTAAGATGCATGAAGAGCGACTGTCTATTATAAATCAGCCATTGGAACAGGCCCTTCAAGCAAGACTGAAATTTGTAAAATCTAAACCTCAAGACAGTAAGAATATGAAGGTAACACCTAAGACATCTCAAACTTATAAATAGCCAAATATATGAGATGGTGAGAGAAATAAAAGTAAGAATTATGCTAACTTTCAGAAGGGTAGTTCTAGTGAGCAATTTTGCATAATCTGCAAGAAGGCGAACCACAACTCCAAGGATTGCTTCTTCAGATGCAAAAACTGTCGCAACCCTAATCACTCTACCCAAAAGTGTTGGCATAACACTGGAGAAGAAGCCAAGGTGTCAGAAGGTCAGCAACATCAAAATATGGAAGCCATGTTTTATACCAGCCAACAAGAAGTTGCCAAACAGGATTCTTGGTATCTTGATAGTGGGTGCACTGCCCATATGACAAACAATAAACAAAACTTCACACAGTTAAATGAATCAAGTAAAACACAAGTGATACTGGGCAATGGCCACACTGCAACAATAAAAGGAAGAGGTTCAATAGCTGTTCAAATTCAATCAGGAGAAATAAAATATATACATGAAGTATGTTATGTGCCAACACTTACTCATAACCTTTTAAGTGTTGGACAATTAGTTAAGAAAGGTTATACTTTAACCTTTAATAAAATCGGAGGTGCAATAACTCATGAAGCCTCAAATGCCCTCTTAGCCTCAGCTAGCTTAACAAACAACCAACTCTTTCTTCTACACATGTCAAAAATCAGCCAAATAGCTCTTGTCTGCCGACAGCAAACTTCAATCCAAAATACAAAGTAATACTTGTAAAACCATCTAAATTCTTGCTATGTTTATTCATCAAATAACTAATCTTTGAATCTCCTCAGCCTTTATTTAATATCATTGGATCCCAACAGGAATAGATAGCCAGATGTGCTCTTGCGGTCATCTATGTTGGATCCCCAATCTGAGTCTGCATAACCATGGAGCTCAGATATGGCATCATACTTGTATAGAAGTCCAAGATCAGTCGACCCTTTGAGGTATCAGAGGATTCTGTGAACGGCAGAAAGATGGCTTTTTGTGGGTTTATGCATGAACCGAGCCACAATGTTGACAACATTTGCAATATCTGGTCTTGTATTTGTTAAGTACATCATTGATCCCACTATAAATCAGTATAGGGTAGCATCCAAATGTTTTCAAGTAATCTAGAGCTATTGCAAATGTATACAGATCTATAGTGGGATCACTGATGTACTTAACAAATACAAGACCAGATATTGCAAATGCTGTCAACATTGTGGCTCGGTTCATGCATAAACCCACAAAAGCCATCTTTTTGCCATTCACAGAATCCTCCGATACCTCAAAGGGTCGACTGATCTTGGACTTCTATACATGCATGATGCCACATCTGAGCTCCATGGTTATGCAGACTCAGATTGGGGATCCAACATAGATGACCAAAAGAGCACTTCTGGCTATCTATTCCTGCTGGGATACAAACATATCGCTTGGGGAGTACGAAAACAATCTTCTGTTGCATTATCAACTACAGAAACTGAGTACATGGCTCTCAGTTCGGCTGGTTGTGATTGCATATGGCTAAGATGAATCCTTAGCGAGATCACAGGTAAATATGAAGACAAGCCTACTTCTATCTTGTGTGATAATACTTCAGCAATTTTTATAGTAAAAAACCCCATCACACAAAGAAGAAGCAAGCACATCGACTTACGTTTTCACTTCATACGGGATCAAATTGAAAAAGGCGTAATCGATGTTACTCACTGCGCATCTGAAGTTCAACTGGCGGACATACTCACAAAGGCACTGCATCGTGTTCAATTCGCCGACCTACGATCTAAAATCGGAATAGCAAGTTGCTCGGCGAAGGGAGGGTGATGATGACGATGCCCTACATCGAAGACCTGATGTCGATGCCGCACCTGAAGCCAAAGCTGATGATATAGATTAAATCAAATACAAGGAGTATTATAACTTATTGTGGGTTGTAATATATTAATGAATTGTGATGTACAACAGTAGTAAAATTTGACATTTCTGCTGACCAGGCGGCTGCCTGCTTGGGCTCTATAAAAGGCCCAGTTTGTAACGCATGTACTACTTCAATAAAAAATACAAAGTAATACTTGTAAAACCATCTAAATTCCTGCTGTGTTTATTCATCGAATTACTAATCTTTGAATCTCCTCGGCCTTTATTTAATATCACAGCTTGCCCTCTAATCCATAAAATGTTTTCATCTAAAATGGAGAGCACTTCATAGATCTGGTTATTATCCTGAGAATGTGGAGGTAGATGTAATGGGATTTGAGTAAAAGCGGCATGGTATGGTTTAAGTAAGGATACATGAAAAATAGGGTGGATCTTTGAATACGTGGGTAGTTTAATTATGTACGTTGTTTGACCAATTCTTTCTAGAATTTTGAAAAGTCCATAATATCGCAAACTTAGGCTGTGTTTGGAGCGGCTTATCACAACTTATTTGTTTCGATGAGGTTGGTCAAAAATTTCATTGTCATACCAAAATTCTATGTCTCAACTAGTTTAATTTTTTGTAACATTTGTCATACCAAACATACATTCTATGATAGTGACGTTTTTGTCCAATCTCACCGGAGCAAATAAGTTACTATAAGCCGCGCCAAACGCAGCCTTAATCTCTTCACTTATTTATTATGTAGTGACAGTTGGCATTGAGGGTTCTATTTGAGGAGGACGTAATCACAAATATTGAAGGTAATATGCACACCTATGGAGTCGACCAAAGCTTTTATCCTTTGCTGAGCCCGATTTAAGCTTTCTGTTAATTGATGTAAGAGGGAGTCTCTCTATTGAACTTCTGAATTTATCGCTTCTAATTTTCTAGACAGTTATATCTTAATAGCATGCATGGGGGCCGGCGGCCGCACATAGCCTCGAAAGGAGTCCTTCATGTAAAAACGTCCATTTGCACGATAAAAGAATTCACATGCCAAGAACAATAATGCTTGCAAAAAAAAAACAATAGTACAATTGACAAGGAAGCATACCAACACGACAGTTTTGCGAGGTATTGGACTAATACAAAGATAACAACACAACAATACTAGACTCGACAATTCAAATTCGCTCCTCACAGCTTCATGTCGCACTTCACTGCTTCAAACCACAGGTCGCCACACACAAATCACTGCTCAATTTGCGGCTTGCAATGATTAGACTGCAGCCTGCCTACACAGAACTGTGAACTCCTGCGACCTCCTAGAGCAAGAACTCTCTTCGCTGTACAAAAATAGATGATAACCATGAGCCAATCTCCAAGTAAAACCTCAATTTGTACCCCACCTACAACCTCAAGAAGGCAAGCTGCAACTTCACTGATGATCACTCCAGTTCGCAACTTTACTGAAGTATGTTGGGAAAAAATGGAGATATGGCAATCGGTTAACAGGAAAGAAAAAGAAATGAATTTTGAAGAAGTAAACTCAATTTGAGGGGTGTGAAAACATCTCTATTTTCTCTAATATTTATAGCAAAAGATTACAGCTTTACAAGTTACAAAATGACAACAGTTACTAATGGAAAAAAATCAATTTGTTTAAAGGCTGACATTAAATGGGGCTGTTATAGGGCTGTAATTAGTGCTGCTATTAATACTATTGAAATGGTAGGAGCAGTTAATGGGGCCATAAAGGATTAATTCCAACATACTCCCCCCCTAATCCGATTGTGGCCCATGGTTGTGAACACCTAACAAGTGTCGCATTGTTGCTAGTTTTACTCCCAGCAATGCCTTTGTCAGTGAATCTTCCCGTTGCTCATCTGTGCGAACAAACTCCACAACGATCTGCCCTCCCTTGACACATTCACGTATGAAGTGAAACCTCGTGTCTATATGCTTGCTGCGTCCATGGAATACGAGATTCTTCATTAATGCGATTGCAGACTTATTGTCAACAAATAATTTCACTGCATCAGTCTCCTTCCCGGTCAGCTCGCTTAACAAGCTTCTAAGCCACAACGCTTGGCATGCCGCTGCTGTTGCCGCCATGAACTCGGCTTCACATGATGACAGGGTAACGATTTTCTGCTTCTGTGAGTTCCATGGCACTAAGCATTCATTGATATAGAATGTCATGCCCCCCGGTACTCTTCCTGTCATCGTTGTCGCCGGCCAGATCACTATCTGAGTACCCAATAATCACCTCAACATCTCCTCCTCTGGTATATACAAGACCATAACCCATAGTCCCTTTCATATACCTGAGGATCTGCTTGACCGCCTTATGATGCATCTTTGTGGGCCTCTCCATGAATCTGCTAAGAACACCAACATCAAAGGAGAGATCCGGACGTGTGTGAAGAAGATACCTGAGGCACCCAATAACACGTCGATACTCCGTAGAATCCACTGGTTGTCCATCAGGATCCTTGAATAGCCGAGATCTTGGTTCCATAGGAAACTTGGTAGGATTGCATTCAAACATCCCGAATTGGGCCAACACCTTCTTGGCATAAGCTTCCTGTTTAATTGAGATACCGTCTTCTCCTTGTTTGACCTCAATCCCGAGATAGTAATTAAGCAATCCGAGATCACTCATCTCGAATTCGGACATCATCTGCCGTTTGAAAAATGCGATCGTACCTGGATCTCCTCCGGTCACGATGAGGTCATCGACATATACACCTACGATGACTCCTGCTTGGCCTGCTCCCCTTGTGTACATAGCTTGTTCTTGAGCACACTTCACAAGGCCAAGCTTTTTCAAGCTTCTATCAAGTCGTATGTTCCAGGCTCGTGGCGCCTGCCGGAGCCCATAGAGCGCCTTGCTCAATTTGAGCAACAAGTGCTCCTTGTCCTTCACTATGAATCCCTCTGGCTGGGCAACATATACTTCTTCCTCGAGCTCCCCATTCGAGAAGGCAGATTTGACATCGAGGTGGTGAACTTGCCAACCGCGATTGACAGCAATGGCGAGAATTATGCGTACAGTGTCGAATCTGGCCGCCAGTGCAAACACCTCCTCAAAATCAATTCCTTGCCGCTGTACATACCCTTTCGCGACGAGCATTGCTTTGTGCTTGATCACATCTCCATCTGAGTTCCTCTTCAGTTTGTAGACCCATTTGAGCCCTATTGTCTTGTGTCCAGCTGGTAGCTCCTTGATGGACCAAGTCTTATTCTTCTCAATAGACTTTATCTCCTCAGCCATAGCGTCATCCCAGGCTCGCTGCCCAGCGGCTTCATTGTAGCAGTACGGCTCCTCCGACTCCATGAGCATGGCCTATTCTTCCATGTCCCCCTCGTCGAGCTGCACTATTCGAGCATCTCTCATGATGTCGTTGATGTGCCTGTAACGAACATGCCCGTTATCGGAGCTGCTGCTCCCTCCTGTCAGCGATGTGGCCACATTCGATTCAAGTGTGGAAAGGTCATTTGGCAGCAATCCAGTGGAGGTTGTCACCGTCGGACTAATGGGGGACGTCAGAGAGGAAGCTGCCATGGTTGCTGGCCCTCCTGGTGACACCTTAACGGCCAGTGGAGTTGGTGAAGGGGTTGGGTGAAAAATGTGCCGCGGGCGCTAACTCGCCTGCAAGACCACCCGTAGGTGGTGCAAAAGCGCCCTTTGTCGGCTCGGTGCTGAATTCCTCCTCGATGTTTGTCACAACCCGCATTTTCTCCGAAGAAAACGGATTATCGGAGTAGGAGAAAACACGCGTCATGATGCCACGTCGAGCAGGGGATAACTGCCGACGCTCAGGCAAACCACTAATAACTATTCTTTGTGAAAATTCAATAGTTAGACGATTAGAAAATCAGTTATATTTTTAGAAGCCGTATCCCTCGGTTCGGTGGATCACCTAGTCCACAATTTAAAAACTATACTTATACGCTGCGGAAAATACTTTATTCAGGTTTGACATCCTAAAAGAGGGTATAAGTGTCCCCATAGGACAACTTATACTATGCAGGACCCTACCTTTGATTTATACTATATATATAGGAAAATGATCTTTTTACGTTATTTGGAAAATAGTGTTGAGTTTTATAAAACATGCTGATCATGAGATATACTTATAATAGTGTTTTTAGGTTTAAAAGTAACTAGCAACCTAAAATAAATCATCCCAAGAGCAAGTAGACTAACTCCAGAAAGGTAGCAGCAAAAAGTAACACATCTAGTATCAAGGTAAAACTACCAGTGGGCGCCAACAAACTGACACGAACCCACTGCCAAATATGTATGTCTGTAATAAAAACAGTAAAACTACCTCACAAGACCAAGGAACTAATCTCCGTAGTACGAGAGACCACCAGAAACAGCACCGCACAACTAGCCGCCTAATCGGCTACTAACCAGAACCTGAGGCATTCAAAGAAGAAAAGAATACCTCAGCAAGCTAAACAAGTAAGCTGTACGGAAATGTTAGGTTATAAGGTAAGTAAGAAGAGAAAGTAAACCGAAAACAAGCACCACTGTCCAAGGCAAGACAGAATGAAAAATACTAAGTGCGAGGAAACAGCAATAACCCTGCCCAAAAATAAATCCTGCAGAGTTTACCAGGCTACCATGAGCCCAAACGTTGCAAATTTACAAAGGAAGAAACGTCTAACACCCTAAGCTGTGAGGGATGGTAGTAGCAAAAACAACACGGATCCGGGTTGGAGGCAAACTCAGTCCCCAACCACTATTTCCAAGAAACAAAGCTCAGGGGTCTACATGTGAAAATACTAGGGACCTCCCACCCCCTTGCCCAGCCCGTACCTGGAGCAAGATAAAAGAAAAAGGGTGGCCTTGGCTAAATTACACAACACCTCCCCAATTAAGAGCTTCAAACCACCAAAACTAACCACGACCAACGATTCGGCCTTTTTGGAAAAAAAAATAGCCGACAAGGAACCTCAAAATCAAGGAATTCACTCGGGGGAGAAAATCAAGGTAAGGTAAAAGCGTTGAGATGACTCAACACGGCTTGGCGTTGAGTGAGCCCTACTCACTCAACGCCTAAACAGACGGTGGCGTTGAGTGAGCCAGCCTCACTCAACCACAAAATAGCAATGGCATTGAGTGAGGTTCACTCACTCAACGCCTTCTACAACACTGGCTGTGGCGTTAAGTGAGCTAACCTTACTCAACGCCAAAACAACTATGGCGTTGAGTGAGGTCCACTCCCTCAATGCCTTCAGCAAAGCAGGCTGTGGCGTTGAGTGAGTTAACCTCACTCAACGCCAAAACAGCTATGGCGTTGAGTGAGGTCCACTCCCTCAACGCCTTCAACAAAGCAGGCTGTGGCGTTGAGTGAGCTAACCTCACTCAACGCCAAAACAGCTATGGTGTTGAGTGAGGTCCACTCCCTCAACGCCTTCAGCAAAACAGGCAGTGGCGTTGAGTGAGCTAACCTCACTCAACGCCAAAACAGCTATGGCGTTGAGTGAGGTCCACTCACTCAACGCCTTAGCACTTAACCGCAAAACCCAACAGTGGCGTTGAGTGAGTCCACCTCTCTCAACGCCAAAACAGCTTTGGCGTTGAGTGAGGTCGACTCACTCAACGCCAAAGTACTTAGCCGCGAAAACAAACTGCGGCGTTGAGTGCGTCCACAATTCTCAACGATAGAACAGCTTTGGAGTTGAGTGAGGTCAACTCACTCAACGCCAAAGTACTTACCCGCAGGAAAGGGCTGCGGCGTTGAGTGAGCCCGCCTCACTCATCGCCTAAACCGCCATGGCATTGAGTGAGGCTCACTCACTCAACGCCATCCGGAAGAGGTCGGCGGGAATGCAGATTGATTCTCTCCGAATCGGCGGGAATGCAGATTGATTCTCGCCGAATCGGCCGGAATCACTAACGATTCTCGTTGAAGTCGGCGAGAATCACTTAGTGATTCCCGTCGATTTTGAATTAGAAGAAATTCTCACTCAACGCCACACTACTTAGCCGCAAAAGAACAGACTGCGACATTGAGTGTGTCCATCACTCTCAATGATAAAACAGCTTTGGCGTTGAGTGAGCTCGACTCACTCAACGCAAAAGTACTTAGCTGCGGAAACAGGCCAAGCAGACCCGACGTTGAGTGTGTGCACCACACTCAACGCCAAATCCAAGCAGACCCGGCATTGAGTGTGTGCACCACACTCAACGCCAAATCCTGAAATCCCCAATGCTTGAACCGGCAATCACTTCTCTACTCCCAACCCGAGAACAAGCTAACTTAACATCAGGAAGGGAAAAAAAATTTAATAGCAAAGCTGATTTCGGAAAATAAAAATCTGTACTGGAAACTATCTACAGGCTTAAGCAAAACTCGGTCATAATCAAAAGGAGATTGGGCCTTTTAGCAAGAGAAATTTTGAAAAAACATTAACAGTAAGGAACCAAATAAACAAGAAAACTACATGGCAAGGGCAAGAGCACCACTTGCCTCGATTTACAGAAAGGTCTCGACCGACTTTTCTGCTTCCCCACGGATCTGGCAGCAAACACCTAACCGAGCTTGACTGGACATTTTTTTCGGAGAGGGAGAGGGGTCAAACGAAATTCTACAACACCATAGAAGGGCACGAAATGGAGAAAGCTTACCGTCGAAATGGAGATCTAGGGGAGAGCAGTCCAGATCTACCCTCAGAACGAAAATCCGACCGCTAGAACTCCGGTAATCGGCGGTGGAAGGCACAGCTGCCCGCCGGTTTTCTTCCGCTCACGAACAGGACAACAGTTTTCTTTCATGGAAGGAGGCGATGAATAGTCTCATTTTTAACTTAAGACTATATATACATAGACACGCCTATTCAGCCTTAACTGCCACCTAAAAAGTCTCTTAAACCGCAGCCACCCTTTCAAGAATAATATTTAATATAATATTTATTAAATAGTTTTATTTTTCATAAAATACAAAACGACGCGAAAACCGAACATCCTCGAAATTCGACAAAATTCGCACCGTAGCTAAATATCCACGCTACGAACACAACGGCGAAGTCGAAATTAACTTTCGACGAACAGAACTCGAGTTATACCCACCCAAAGCCAAAACACAAGCATCCCCTGAGAGGCCACACCGGGTCACCCAAAACGACTCGGCTTGCTAGTGAGATCTTATCAATAGGCTAAAAAATGGGCCACTCAGTTCTAAGTAGTTAAGACCACACTCCACAGATGGCACAAGCCAAGAAAAGGCGTCGACGTAACACCAAGCAAGAATTAAATAATCGCAGGAAAATCGGGGGCGTTACAGTCACTCCCCCTAAAAGAAAGTTTCGCCCCGAAACTTTACGCACAACGCCTCAACTATAGAAGGAAAGGTAACAAGCCAAACATTACAACAAGAAAACAAACTAATCTAATCAGGGAAACAGCTGAGGGTGAGCCTCCCTCATAGCCGACTCTGACTCCCAAGTCGCGCTTTCCAAACCCTGATTCTTCCATAGAACTTTGACCATCGGGATGGACTTCCTCCGCAGCACCCGATCCTGAGTATCCAAAATGCGGACCGACACTTCAATAAAAGAGAGGTTAGGCTCTAACTGGGGCACAACATCTAAGACTTGCCAACTACTGCGCACACACTTCCGCAATTGGCTTACGTGAAATACATTATGAACACTTGGGAAGTTTGCTGGCAATTCCAACCTATAAGCTGACACGCCAATCCGTTCAACAATCTTAAACGACCCACATACCTCAGGTCTAATTTCCGGTTCTTACCGAACCTCTTAACACCAACCATCGGGGTAACATTAAGAAACACAAGGTCCCTTACAGAAAACTCAAAGTCCGACCTACGCCGATTGGCGTTCTTTTCATATCTCTCCTGAGCTATACGAAGCTTTTCTCGAATAAGCTTCACCGCGACTTCCATCTCCTCGAGCGCATCCGGACCCAACAAGGGTCTCTCACCTGCCTCAGCCCAAAACAGGGGGTTCTGCAGCGCCTCCTATACAAAGCTTCAAACGGAGCCATTTGCAAATTTTCTTGATAACTGCTATTGTATGCAAACTCCAAAAGTCGCAATCGCTCATCCCACGCTCCACCGTGGTCTAGGATGTAGCATCTGATCATATCCTCAACTATCTGGTTCACTCGCTCCGTCTGATCATTGATCTGTGGGTGGTAAGCAGTTGAATACCTCAGATTGGTACCCAAACCCTCCTGCAGACTCTGCCAAAAGCGAGAAGTAAACCGGGAGTCTCGATCAGAAATGATGCTAATAGGCACACCATGCAATCTGATGACCTCATTCAAGTACAACTCTGCTATCTTCTTCATCAGATAGTCAATCTTATACGGCACGAAGTGAGCACACTTCGTCAGTCTATCCACTATAACCCAAACAGAATCAAATCCCCTTGGAGATTTTGGTAAGCCCGTGATGAAGTCCATAGAAATACTTTCCCACTTCCAAGTCGGGATCTCTAGTGGAGTCAACTTGCCACCAGGCCTTCCGTGATCGACCTTCACACGCTTGCAAGTGTGGCACTCAGCAACAAACCGGGCTATATCACTCTTCATCCCATACCACTAGGCAATCTGCTTCAAATCACGATACATCTTTGTAGATCCCGGATGGTAGGCAACACTGGATCCATGAGCCTCTCTGCATACCATACCCCTGATGTCTCCAACAGCAGGGATGCAAAATCTGCCGCGGTACTTCAAAGTACCCGCATCATCGATGGAAAAATCCGACAACTCCCCTCTCTCAGTCCTGAGGTATAAGTGCAGAAGGTCCGGATCATCCTTCTGGTGCAACCTAGTAAGGGAAATCCAAGATTGCTCTGCCACTGCCAAACTACTCTGCATGCCACAGCATCCCACCGAGATATCCATAAGGAGGAACTCTTCCACTAAACGATCGGCAGAGAGATTAAAGATCTTCCCCGTCTTCCGGCTCAGGGCGTCGGCCACTACATCTGCCTTGCCTGGATGGTACTGGATCTCTACGTCATAATCGGCCACATACTCTAGCCACCGACGCTGGCGCAGATTCAACTCCTTTTGTGTGAACACGTACTTCAAGCTCTTGTGATCAGTGAAGATCTTGCACTGAGCCCCATAAAGTAGATGCCTTCACATCTTCAATGCATAAATTACCGCTGCAAACTCAAGGTTATGCATAGGGTAATTTCTCTCGTGAGTCTTTAATTGCCTTGACCCATACACAATCACTTTTCCAGCCTGCATCAACACGCAACCTAAACCAACATGCGAAGCATCCACGTAAACATCATACTCCACACCCTCAGCAGGTAGGGTCAGGACGGGAGCAGAGCACAATCTGTTCTTTATCTCCGGGAAGGCTTCTTCGCACTTCTCGCTCCAAACAAAGGCCGCGTTCTTCTGAGTCAACCTGGTCAAAGGTATAGCCAGGGTAGAGAAACCATCCACGAACCTCCTGTAGTAGCCGGCCAACCCTAGGAAGCTTCTGATCTCCTTGGGCGTGCCCGGCCTGCTCCAATCCATCACTACTGCGATCTTTTCTGGTTCGACAGAGATCCCATCCTTGTTCACCACATGGCCCAGAAACGAGACCTGAGGTAACCAAAATTCGCACTTGCTCAACTTGGCGAATAACTTGTGATTCCTCAACTCCGATAGGACCAAGCGCAGATGCTGCTCATGCTCCTCAGCATTGCGGGAATAGACCAACACGTCATCGATGAAAACCACAACGAACTTGTCTAGGAAATCCTTGAACACCCGGTTCATCATATCCATGAAAGCTGATGGTGCGTTGGTCAATCCAAACGACATCACCAAGAACTCAAAATGACCATGCCTCGATCTAAACGCAGTCCGTGGAATATCTGCCTCACGGATCCCGAGCTGATGATAGCCAGAACGAAGATCGATCTTGGAGAACACCGTACTACTACACAATTGATCAAATAAGTCATCGATCCTCGGTAGAGGGTACCTGTTCTTAATAGTAACTTTGTTCAACTCCCTGTAGTCGATGCAAAGCCACATCGACCCATCCTTCTTCTTTACAAACAAAACAGGAGCACCCCAAGACGACGAACTCTGCCTAATAAACCCTTTTGCCAACAACTCATCTAACTGGACTCGCAACTCCTCTAGCTCATGAGGGGCCATCCGGTACGGCGCCTTAGCAATAGGACACGTACCCAGTTCCAAATCAATCACAAATTCGACATCCCGATCGGGGGGAAGACCAGGAAGGTCATCAGGAAAAACATCAGCGAAACCACGAACAACGGGAATCTCCTCTAAGCGCGGCACACTAACAGCGGTCCCAACCACCGAGACTAAACAAGCAAAACAACCAGAAATAAACAACTTCTGAGCACATACTGCAGAAAAGACAGGAGAATCTTGGCATAGATCAGCATACACGCTTCCCGGCTGACCATTGTCCTTGATGAAGTCCAAGCGCTTCCCTTTGCACTGAATAACCGCATCATACTTAGACAACCAGTCCATGCCCAGAATAACATCGAAGTCCTCCAGATCAATCATCTTCAAGTCTGCCTTCGCAAGAAAATCCCCTAACAAAACAGGGCAATCTAGAAATGCCCAAATCTGATAACACAGATTCACCAGAAGGGAACTTGATGCGGAAGGTATCACGAACTCGACCTAGAGTTAACCGATGTCACTCCACAAAGGCTCTAGCCACAAATGAGTGGGTAGCGCCGGAGTCGAACAGAACACGCGCCCAGCGGTTCTTCACCTTAAATTTCCCTATAGGAGTATATACAACTAAGGATCTACCAAAACCCAACTGTAACCATTCTAGTAAATAAAACTTTCAAGCTAGAAAAAATAAATAACTAACCTGAGATGACCTGAGTCGAAGCTTGAGCCTCCTCGGAAGAGATCGCGTTCAACTTTCCTTTACCCTTGTCCACACGCTGAGGCGGAGGTTGTAACACACCAAAACATGGAAGGGTAATTGACGGCATCATTTTAGCCAAGTTTGGGTTTTGGAGCAGGCGACACGGGCGTGTCAAGGGCGTGACACGGGCGTGTCAGGGCGTGGTCGACCGCGGAGCCGTGGTCGACGTTTTGAGGGTCGACGTTCGTCGAGCTCAGGAACACGGCCTGGGACACGGGCATGTCCCTGGCCGTGTCCTTCTTGGGCTGTTTGCAGGATTTATTCTGCTAGGCGTGACACGGGTCACGACACAGCCGTGTCGGGTCTGACACGGGCGTGTCGAAGGCCGTGTCTTTGGCCGTGTCCTTCTCTGACTGGAAAAATTGGTCGGTGGGGGGCGTGACACGGGTCTCGACACGGGCGTGTCAAAGGCGACACGGGCGTGTCGGAGGCCGTGTCAAAGGCCGTGTGCTGGTTTTCGAATCGGTCGAGACGGCGAATGGCTAACACGGCTTGGCACACGGCCGTGTTGCAACCCGTGTCCGGCCCAGTTTTTGTAATTTTAGGCCGAATTGTGGCCGTCCGTTTCTTTGGGATGAGATCCAATGGCTGGGGGCTAGAACTGAGGGATTAAACTCGGGAATAGGGTTTGAAACCCTCACTTTTCTCCTATCTTTATCTCTCTTGATTCTAGAGAGAAGGGAGAGCAAGGAGGAGGAAGAAGGCCAAGATCCGGCCGCCGGCGAAGCTTCGGAGGTCCGTTTCGCGAGCGGAGTTCAGATCCGCGAAGGTGGGAGCGTTGCGGTGGTGTTCAACCGAGCAAATCTTCTCCATGGCTAGGAAGAGGGGACGAAAGGTAACGACACTTCTCCTCTCGGTTTTTAGGATTTAGGATGCATGAATAGCATCCCCTTCTTTTCGTATTTTGAGTACCGAATCTCTCAAATGAGAGGGATTCGTGTAGCCTAGGTTCAAGATGAACCTCCGGGTTGAGTATGTTCATCCCGGCATGCTTTGCATTAGAGATCCGCTCCGTTAGCGGATTAGGCATTGTGGGTGAAGCCGTGGTCGCGACCGTTAGTCCGACCCGGTGATGTTGCATAGCGAGCTTCGGGGATTCGGTAGAAACCCGTTGCGGCAATACGCCGTTGTATGTATGCATTTTCCCCCTTATATTTGAGTGAGTACTCGTGGTCGGAACCGGACAAGGTTAGCTCCGTGTTGTGCGGTATATGGTTTCCTTGGAGCACGGGAAAGACCCAGTGCGAATGGTGATTGGGGTGGGGAAACCTTTGTTTGTGCTGTGCAAAGGCGCGACTATGTCTCCGTGGTCGGCTGGCTATCCCGTGACGCGCAAGTCATGTGGGGGAAGTGTCACAGTGAAACTAGCCCCTTGTGTGGACTGACGAGAATGTCGAGCGGAGGACAAGCCCGGGCAATTTGGCCATGAGCGGGTAGGGTCCAGCAAGGCTTCTTAGAATCGGTCAGTGTGAGACGGAACCCTGACGTGCGAAGTCAGAATGTGCGGGCAAGCCCCGGGGTATATGGCCCTTGTGCGGGTGGGGCCTTTGCAAGGTTCCGAGTGACGGCGTGTGTGCCGTTAGGGACATGGTGGTTCCCTTGTGTTTGCAGCTTTAAGCCAATGGGGAAACGGAAGTACCCAGTGTTTGATGTTGTGCTAGATGCATACGAGCTAGGGTGCCTTGGGTGAAACCCGGGTTGCATTCATGTTGCATAGTAGGCGCCTTTCACTTTGTACAAAACATAGAGAACATGTATGCTGTATGAGACATCCAAGCCTGTTTTACCGCTTTAATATATATGCTCTTTTGGTATACGAAGTGCTAACTTGCAGGTGGAGTGGTACCCCGGGGTCCGTTAGGGACTGCCGGGAGGAGATGTGTTTGTTACACAGTAGAGGTCATCCTTTGCTGACCCACATTACTTCAAATCCTTACAGGGCAAGGATCGCATGCAGGAGCTAGCGCGCCGGCCGAAAAGCCCTAAGCCTCATGAAGTGTTACTGTTCTTGGCTATTTTCTTTTCCTTGTTTTGCTGCTGTTGTTTGACTATGTCCGGCTTGCATGCCGAGGTAGCCTATGAGTGCTTGACACTTTTATATTTGGACTTATATTGTGTAAGGCATTAAGGCCATTTAATACTCTTCTGTTAGTGGATAACTTCTGCCTGTTAGTGTTCTGTTTCCGCTGTGTTTGTCTGGAGTTTTGGTGATTGGGTAGTCTTATATCATCTTTTAATACTAAAGCTGTGGCGTCCGTATGTTGTGGGGCCCCGGCCGGACCCATATTATATGGTCTTTACAAGGGAGGTGCTACACTTTGGTATCAGAGCGAGGTTCGCGTTCCAATGAGAAGTTTCGCGGTCGAAAGTATAAGTCGAGTCGCGTATAAGAAGTTATCTACATAGGAGTATTGTGGGACCATGAGTGTCCTTGTGTTCGAGTCTTGCAATTAGAGACTGATTTGCGTTTTCTTGCTTGTGTTTAGAGTGCAAGCAACGAGGCTGGGACCTCGAGGCCAAGAGAAGAGCTCTCGACAAGTAGTGCGACTGCGCAAGGTCCGCTAGGGATGGGGGTCACACCGGCCGACTTCTGCCGTATGCTTGCAGAAGCGATGGTGGCGGCCCAAGCTGCAGCAACAGTACAGGTAGCATCTCTCGTTGCTCAGGTAGCAACTCCTGCTACCCCGGTCACGGCAGCGACCATGCCGGTTGAGGAGGCCAGGCGGGCGGAGCCGCAGGCCGAGAGAGTGGTTGTCGAGCAGGGGGACCGGCAAATGAAATACTTTCTGAGTTTCCACCCTCCAACCTTCAAGGGAATCGACACGCCCACAGATGCAGAGGATTGGTGGGCTAGAATTCAGGAGCTTCTGAGGGCGGCAGAGGCGCCAGAAGAGAAAAAGGCAGAGTTCGCAGCCTTTATGTTGGAGGGAGATGCCAAGTTATGGTGGGTGAGCCACAGTGGCCGGCAGTTTCTAGGACGCACACCGTCCATCGAGGAATTTGGGAATGCCTTCCTGAAGAAGTACATTCCCGCCTCAATGAGGCTAGCCCTCCAGAGGCAGTTTTTACATCTGGTGCAGCGAGACAAGTCAGTGGATGAGTATGTTCAGGAATTTACTCGCTTGGGTCGTTATGTAGGGACGACCATGGCAGACGATGAAGAGAGGGACAATCTCTTCTATCATGGATTGAGGGAGAATCTAAGACAACCCCTCATAGCGATGAAACGTGTGGGTTTCACCGAATTGGTGGAGGCGGCCCGAATTTTGGAGAGTGACATGAAGCGATCCCAGCGTCGTAAGGGTTTCACACCCAAGCAGGGGGAGGAGAAGAAGCCTGCTCAGTCCCATGGAAAGACGGAAGGGAGCCGATGGAAGAAGAAGCCTTCCCCATATAAGTCGGGCGAGAAAAGTAATTGGACGTCCGGAGGGTCACGCTCTAAGGGACCGCAGACGTGTTACAGTTGTGGCAAGCCAGGCCACATAACAAGATTTTGTACCCAAGGGGGCGCTGAGCAAGAGCCAAGACAGGAGCAGACCGTACGCTCCGGACCCAGTACAGCAGAGAAGGGGAAAATGGCAGAGTCGAGTGCTTCCCGGTTTCAACCAGTGCAGCCAAGGGCCTACAACCTTGGGCAGCAGGAAGCAATCCGCCAAATCGATGTGGTGACAGGTATGAGAGTTCAACCTGCATCGTAGATTTCTTCCTTTCAAGCCTTTTTATGTTTGTTGCGTGTGTGTAGGCTTTGTAGTGGTATCTGGGTACCCCGCTAGAGTACTTTTTGATACGGGAGTGTCGCACTCCTTTCTTGCGGAAAGTTTCACCTGGAGGATTGGAGTTGAGTCCTTTGCAACGGACTCAGAGTTGAAAGTGCGCATGCCCAATGGGTCGTCTATGACAACCAGGGCTAAAGGGCGGATTTGTTGGAGTCTTGAGGGAGTCGACTTCATATTGGTAGCGGCGATCTTGCCGTTGTCCGAGTTCGATGTGATTTTGGGGATGGATTGGCTAGCGGAGCAGCATGCCAGTATCGACTGTTTGTCCAAGGTGGTAACCCTGAGGGGCGTGGGGCAAGCAGAAGTCAAGTTTGAGAGCCTGCATGGAGTGGCCTGTTCCCTAGTTTCGGCACTTCAACTAGTGCGAGCTATTAACCAGGGGGTGTAGCTCTAGTAGCGTTGTTGGAGGTTAGCCTTTCCAGGATGTCTCTTGGAGAAGTGCCCGTGGTGGCGGAGTTTGGAGATGTTTTCCCTGAGGAGCTACCGGGAGCACCTCCTCGGCGGGAGATTGATTTCTCCATTGAGTTAGTGCCCGAGGCTAGACTGGTATCACGTCCACCCTTTAGGATGGCACCAAAGGAGTTGGCCGAGCTCAAGGTTCAGTTGCAGGAGCTTTTGGAGCAAGGGTATATCAGACCCAGCTCTTCACCGTGGAGTGCGCCGGTGTTATTTGTAAAGAAGAAGGACGGTAGTATGCGTCTGTGCATAGACTACCGAGAGTTGAACAAATTGACTGTCAAGAATAAGTATCCGATTCCTCGGATAGACGATCTCTTCGACCAGTTGGTGGGGTCAGTGGTGTACTCCAAGTTGGACTTGAAGTCCGGATATTATCAGTTGCGGATTCGTGACGAAGACATACCCAAGACCGCGTTTGGTACGAGGTATGGTCATTTTGAGTTCTCGGTGATGCCATTCGGGCTGACGAACGCGCCGTCCGTGTTCATGGACTTGATGAACCGAGTGTTTCGCGAATATTTGGACTGGTTCATAGTCGTCTTTATCGATGACATATTGGTGTATTCCAAGTCGGAAGCGGAGCACGAGTCGCACTTGCGGACAGTGTTGCGAGTACTGAGAGAGAACCAGCTTTATGCGAAGTTCTCCAAGTGTGAGTTCTGGTTGGAGAAAGTGGCATTTCTAGGCCATGTGATTAGTGGGGATGGGGTGGCGGTAGATCCAACGAAAGTAGAAGCCATCAGAGAGTGGCCAGTTTTGAGGACCGTGGCGGAAGTCCGAAGTTTTCTTGGACTAGCCGGGTACTACCGAAGGTTTGTGGAAAACTTTTCGCGGATAGCTCTACCCCTCACTTCACTAACTCACAAGGATCAGAAGTTTGTATGGACTCAAGAGTGCAATGAGGCGTTTGAAACCCTGAAGGAAAGGCTAATGACGGCGCCGATCCTAAGTCTACCAAAGGGGACCGAAGGGTTCCAGATTTTCAGCGACGCATCCGGATGCGGTTTAGGGTGCGTGTTGGTGCAACATGGTAGTGTGATAGCTTTTGGGTCGAGGCAGCTGAAGCCTCATGAGAAAAATTACCCCATCCATGATTTGGAGTTGGCGGCGGTAATTTTTGCTTTGAAGTTGTGGAGGCACTACGTTTATGGTGCAAAGGTGGAGATCTTCACGGACCACAAGAGTCTAAAGTATCTCCTAGATCAGAAGGACCTAAATATGCGACAGCGTAGGTGGGTCGAGTTCCTTGGGGACTACGAGGTGGCGATTCAGTACACGCCAGGGAAAGCCAATGTGGTGGCAGATGCTTTGAGTAGGAAATACTCGGGGCAAGGAAATTGGATTGAAGCTCACGATGAGCGGTTAAGGCGGGATTGGGAGTCCCTTGGTTTGGAATGTGTGGCAAGAGGCGAGTCTAGCGTGGCTCGACTAAATTGGATTGAGATGCAGAGTGACTTATGCGATCGTATTTGGGAAGCGACCCGTGTAGATGCGGAGTTCCAACCTTTCGTGGAGGAAGCTCTAAAGGGCGAGGGTAGTGCCTGGGAGATGGTTGATGGGATTCTGAGGAAGGGCGGAAGGATTTGTGTACCGCAGTTCGGCAAGCTCCGCAAGGAGTTGATGTTTGAGGCCCACTTCACTAAGTACTCCATTCACCCGGGAAGTACAAATATGTACTTGGATTTGAAGAAGTCCTATTGGTGGCCTGGGATGAAGCGGGACGTAGCTTTGTGCGTGAGTCGGTGCCAAACATGTGCCTTGGTGAAGGCCGAGTGTCAGAAGCCGGGCGGGTTCTTGAAGCCTCTTCCAATCCCCGAATGGAAATTTGATGACATCTCCATGGATTTTGTGCATGGGTTGCCTAGATCGCAGCAAGGTAATGATGCCATTTGGGTGATTGTGGACCACTTGACCAAAGTGGCACATTTCATCCCAAACCGGAAGGAGGACGGTGTGGAAAAGTTGGTGGAGTTGTACGTCCGCAATATTGTATGACTTCATGGGATTCCGAAGAGTATAGTCAGCGACCGGGATGGACGTTTCACGTCTAAGGATTGGCGGTTGGTACAGAAGAGCTTGGGCACAAAACTCAAGTTCAGTACGGCCTTTCATCCTCAAACCGATGGGCAAACTGAGAGAACGAACCGTACTTTGGAAGATATGCTAAGGATGTGTACTCTCGATTTCAGCAAGAAGTGGGAGGATCACCTCTTCATGGTGGAGTTTGCTTATAACAATAGTTACCAAGCTAGTATCAAGATGGCGCCATACGAAGCCCTATATGGGAGGCGGTGTCGAACACCGATGTCTTGGACAGAGGCGGGAGACACCAGGCTTTTGGGGAAAGAAGTGGTAGCCGACGCTAGTGAGCTAGTGCGGACCATCCAAGAGCGCATGAAGGTAGCTCAAGATCGGCAGTCGAAGTATTTTAATGCTCGCCACAGGCATGTGGAATTCGCTGTGGGCGACTGGGTTTATCTTAAGATCAAGCCGTTCAAAGGCGTTTCGCGAATTCGCCGACTCAAGAAGCTGAGTCCGAGATTTTTGGGACCATTCAAGGTCATCGAGCGAGTGGGGGAGGCAGCGTACCGGTTGGCGTTGTCCACAGAGCTAAGTGGATTGCATGACGTTTTTCACGTCTCCGTCCTGAGGAAAGCTTTGTTAGAAGCCAGCGTGGTGATTGAGCCGACGGCGGTGCCGGTAGAGGAAGACTTGAGGACGCGAGTTCGTCCAATCGGGATAGAAGACTCAGAGGTTCGGCAATTGCGGAACAAGGAGGTCAGACTCGTAAAGGTCCGTTGGGACAACTGTGGCTTCAAGGAGCTCTCATGGGAGCGAGAGCAGGCCATGCTGGAGGAGTACCCCGAGCTTTTCTCCTCAGGTACCGTTTAGTTTTGTTTACCTTCCATGTTTTAAATTTCGGGACGAAGTTCTTGTAAGGGGGGGAGAATTGTAACACCCCAAAACTTGGAAGGGGAATCGACGACGTCGTTTTAGCCAAGTTTGGGTTTTGGAGCAGGCGACACGGGCGTGTCAAGGGCGTGACACGGGTGTGTCAGGGCGTGGTCGACCGCAGAGACGTGGTCGACGTTTTGAGGGTCGACGTTCGTCGAGCTCAGGAACACGGCCTGGGACACGGGCGTGTCCCTGGCCGTGTCCTTCTCGGGCTGTTTGCAGGATTTATTCTGCTAGGCGTGACACGGGTCACGATATGGCCGTGTTGGGTCTGACACGGGCGTGTCGAAGGCCGTGTCTTTGGCCGTGTCCTTCTCTGACTGGAAAAATTGGTCGGTGGGGGGCGTGACACGGGTCTCGACACGGGCGTGTCAAAAGCGACACGGGCGTGTCGGAGGCCGTGTCAAAGGACGTGTGCTGGTTTTCGAATCGGTCGAGATGGCGAATGGGTAACACGGCCTGGCACACGGCCGTGTTGCAACCCGTGTTCGGCCCAGTTTTTGTAATTTTAGGCCGAATCGTGGCCGTCCGTTTCTTTGGGATGAGATCCAACGGCTGGGGGCTAGATCTGAGGGATTAAACTCGGGAATAGGGTTTGAAACCCTCACTTTTCTCCTATCTTTATCTCTCTTGATTCTAGAGAGAAGGGAGAGCAAGGAGGAGGAAGAAGGCCAAGATCCGGCCGCCGGCGAAGCTTCGGAGGTCCGTTTCGCGAGCGGAGTTCAGATCCGCGAAGGTGGGAGCGTTGCGGTGGTGTTCAACCGAGCAAATCTTCTCCATGGCTAGGAAGAGGGGACGAAAGGTAACGACACTTCTCCTCTCGGTTTTTAGGATTTAGGATGCATGAATAGCATCCCCTTCCTTTCGTATTTTCAGCACCGAATCTCTCAAATGAGAGGGATTCGTGTAGCCTAGGTTCAAGAGGAACCTCCGGGTTGAGTATGTTCATCCCGGCATGCTTTGCATTAGAGATCCGCTCCGTTAGCGGATTAGGCATTGTGGGTGAAGCCGTGGTCGCGACCGTTAGTCCGACCCGGTGATGTTGCATAGCGAGCTTCGGGGATTCGGTAGAAACCCGTTGCGGCAATACGCCGTTGTATGTATGCGTTTCCCCCCTTATATTTGAGTGAGTACTCGTGGTCGGAACCGGACAAGGTTAGCTCCGTGTTGTGCGGTAGATGGTTTCCTTGGAGCACGGGAAAGACCCAGTGCAAATGGTGATTGGCGTGGGGAAACCTTTGTTTGTGCTGTGCAAAGGCGCGACTATGTCTCCGTGGTCGGCTGGCTATCCCGTGATGCGCAAGTCATGTGGGGGAAGTGTCACGGTGAGACTAGCCCCTTGTGTGGACTGACGAGAATGTCGAGCGGAGGACAAGCCCGGGCAATGTGGCCATGAGCGGGTGGGGTCCAGCAAGGCTTCTTAGAATCGGTCAGTGTGAGACGGAACCCTGACGTGCGAAGTCAGAATGTGCGGGCAAGCCCCGGGGTATATGGCCCTTGTGCGGGTGGGGCCTTTGCAAGGTTCCGTGTGACGGCGTGTGTGCCGTTAGGGACATGGTGGTTCCCTTGTGTTTGCGGCTTTAAGCCAATGGGGAAACGGAAGTACCCAGTGTTTGATGTTGTGCTAGATGCATACGAGCTAGGGTGCCTTGGGTGAAACCCGGGTTGCATTCATGTTGCATAGTAGGCCCCTTTCACTTTGTACAAAACATAGAGAACATGTATGCTGTATGAGACATCCAAGCCTGTTTTACCGCTTTAATATATATGCTCTTTTGGTATACGAAGTGCTAACTTGCAGGTGGAGTGGTACCCCGGGGTCCGTTAGGGACGGCTGGGAGGAGATGTGTTTGTTACACAGTAGAGGTCAGCCTTTGCTGAACCACGTTACTTCAAATCCTTACAGGGCAAGGATCGCATGCAGGAGCTAGCGCGCCGGGCGAAAAGCCCTAAGCCTCATGAAGTGTTGCTGTGCTTGGCTATTTTCTTTTCCTTGTTTTGCTGCTGTTGTTTGACTATGTCCGGCTTGCATGCCGAGGTAGCCTAGGGGTGCTTGGCACTTTTATATTTGGACTTATATTGTGTAAGGCCTTAAGGCCATTTGATACTCTTCTGTTAGTGGATAACTTCTGCCTGTTAGTGTTCTGTTTCCGTTGTGTTTGTCTGGAGTTTTGGTGATTGGGTAGTCTTATATCATCTTTTAATACTAAAGCTGTGGCGTCCGTATGTTGTGGGGCCCCGGCCGGACCCATATTATATGGTCTTTGCAGGGGAGGTGTTACAGAGGTAGTGCCTGAAGTGGAACTGCATGAAGAGCAGGCTGGACCTGAGGACACCTAGAATTGATGTGACCCTTCCGCCCACACTGATAACAGACTTTATCCTTGGACCAGTACTGGGCAGCATCATGCTCGGGTCGCTTGCAAATAAAACAGGAAACATCCCTCTTAGAAGCACCCTGAATAGCATGAACTTGCTCCTTCTTCTGAGTTGCTGCCTTTTTGAAACACCTCTCGACAGGGTGGCCTGACCGGCCACAGAAGCTGCACACCACCTTACTCTTCTTTCCTGAAGTAGCACCGGGTACCTGGGGTTTCTTCTCCTCAACAGACTTCCGCCTGTCCTTTCTCATTTGCTGGCCTCTGCTCTTTGCGGTCTCGATAGCCTCCACCTTCAGAGCAGCCTCCACTACCCCTGCATAAGTCTTTGATCCATAAGCACTGGTCAACTGCTGCACCTCGCTCCTCAAGCCACCAAGGAATCGCTTGACTCGATCAGCCTCAACACTTACCAACCCAGGAGCAAACCGGCTCAACTTGCTGAACTCTACCTCATACTCACCGATCGTGAGTTGCCTTTGCTTCAGGTGGAGGAAGTCGTTCATAAGACGGTCACGCTCGACCGAAGGCAAGAACTTCCTCAGCTACATTTCCTTGAACACTTCCCAAGAGCAACCAGCTACCAAGCTCTCCTTATACCGGAGTACGAGAACATCTCCTCCATGGAGATCAGCCAATCGTCTATGATCATGAAATCTGCCTTCCCATCGTAAGTAGGGGCAAAGTCTCTGAAACTGCGAGATGAATGCCATCTCTGCTGGCACCACCACTGGAGGTCTCAGGGGTGAAGGAGGAGGAGGAACAACTAATCCTCCTACAGGGCCTTACACTCCCTGAGTCTGTCCTGCCACAACTGCCACCAAAGATTGGATCTGGGCTCGCACCTCCACCATCTGCCTGCTCAAGGAATCGCTACTCTGTTGCAGGCTCTCGATCATCGCATCATCCTGTGCTCCCGATGACTCACCCTCAGATAGGGGGGGTCGATCTAGTCAAAGGGCGTCTCGCCATCCTAAAATCATAACTACATTAGACAGATCCTAGTACGATAGCTGCAACTAACTACATGTACAAACAATACATACATAAATATGAACTTAAAGCTACTAAACTTGCTCTGGGGGTTTATTTTTTTTACAAGAATTGATGTTATGCCTTAACCTCGGATGGTTAACCACCACCATACTAACTCTTGTGCCTAGATCGGGAATGCATGACTTTATATTATTTTTGACTCGAAAACTTATGTGTGTACATATGTCATCCTGCTAATATTTAGCTTGGCACGTTGTGCTTATGCAATGTTATGCTATGCATTCTAAAAAGGCCCTAATGCATGTTATGAGCGGCGTACACATGAAAATGTTATGCATCCCATACTGCATAACATCCTTATGCAACGAAAAAGAAAATGAGCTAGTATCAGTCATGTGGTGAGGTTATGCATCCCATACTACATAACCCTCACATGTTGCCCATATGGTGGATCCATATACAAACACATATTATGCATCCCATACTACATAATATGCCCCGTATACTTCGTGTTATGCTATGAGTGTAGTATTCGTGCTGTTGCCAAGACTTGTTGATGACATATCAGTGTGTGAATGACATGATGCTGAACCACTAATGCAATCAAAAGGGAAGGTTGTCTGACTAACTTGTCAAGCAACCTCCCTCTGATACCAACTGTCACAACCCGCATTTTCTCCGAAGAAAACGGATTATCAAAGTAGGAGAAAACACGCGTCATGATGCCACGTCGAGCAGGTGATAACTGCCAACGCTCAGGCAAACCACTAACAACTATTCTTTATGAAAATTAAATAGTTATATGATTAGAAAATCAGTTATATTTTTAGAGGCCGTATCCCTCGAATCGGTGGATCACCTAGTCCACAATTTAAAAACTATATGAAAGTGAGGGTAAATCTATCTAACTCTAGAGGGGGGTGAATAGAGTTTGTTCAAATAAGTTTCACAGGTTTTTAAAATATCAGCATATATAAAATTTAATTTATGCTATAGTGTAGAGTGCTAGAAAATAATGAAAGAAGCAAGAAACTAAGAGCACAGCACACAGCAACAATCAAACAAACAATCCAGAAGACACAAGGAAATATAGTGGTTCCCCAAAACCTGGGTACATCCACTCTTCTACCACCCTTGGTAGGAATCCACTCAGGATGAGTTGATCAGGTGTCCTGACACCAATGAGCTTTTGTTAAGGTGCTCAAAAACCAAAACTGGATTTTTTGATAAGGTGTCTTGCCACCACTGAGTTTTGACAAGGCTCTCAAAACCAGACTCAAAGCTTTTGAAGGGAGTTTTGAAAACCCTTTTACAGAAGGAAAATAAAAAGGAAAAGGAAATGAAGTTGTCTTCTCTGTTCTCAAATCAAATGAGAGAAGACTAGTGGATCTTTGTTGTCAAAGCTCCCCCTGAGATCTAGACTGGTTCAGGAAGGGAAGCTTTGCTCTAGGGTGATAGGTCTTCAGAACTTTGATCTCCAGCAAAAGATTATTTCAGCAAGAAGACTGAGAGATGAGGTGTCTGGAGTTCTTGAGATGAAGTTGTGAACACTTTTTCTGTTATTCTTCTTCTACAAGTGTTCTGTATTATGTTTATATCCTTATGATTGAAAAAGGAAGTTTTTATTCTCTGAAAAATTCTTTGTCCAAAATAGCCGTTGGCAGTCATAAATGTCTTCCATAAAGAGTCTTGTCTTCTAGAGGAAAGTCCAGCAAACATTCTCTGAATAATACCTTGAAATTTGCTCCAGAATAAAGACAAACGGCTGGCAGATCTTCTTATCATAAATGCTGATAATATTCAAAAACATTCCAAAGAATAACAGCATTTGAATACTTAAAAGCATCGATCTCTCAGAAGAATCGTCGATCTGAGCTCTACGATCGTCGAACTGAGCTCAGAGATAAAATGAGATAAAGCAGACAGAAAACGTCGAACTGAGCTCGAAGATCGTCGAACCGAGCTCAGCGACCTGAAGAATGACTGAAGAGAGATCGTCGATCTGAGCTCGAAGATCGTCGACCGGAGTTCGACGATTTATCAAGTTGAGCTCAGAGAGCGTCGAACCGAGTTCGACGATTCGTCGACCTGAGCTCGACGAAAATTGCCTTAGACTTTAGCTCTTCAACCTTGATCTTGGAATGGTCCTGGGGGCAGCTTCAAACCTAAGTTCTAAGCCCTAGACTCACTCTAGTGTTGACCTTCACAACTATACAACTAGGTCAACCTGGTTTCCTAAGACAACCATAGTGATCCTTACCCAAATTAGTAATAGGGTGTTCCAACAATCTCCCCCTATTTGGGTTAGGATTACTATTTACAAATAACATTAGGAAATGAATAAGCATTCATACAAAAAACAAGAGCTAACCAAGCAAAGATATAGCAATAAGCAGATCACAGATAAAATAGCAGCAATTATCCAGATGAGGATGAAAGTTCAGCTTACACAATTTACTTCTTCTCAGTTCCCTTTTTAAACAAAATTTCTCTGTTAGGATTCTGGCTTTCTTTCTTTGATCTTCTGTCATCCTTTGCACCTAGAGAAGTTTGAGATCTTGGCCTTGGAACTACAGCCTCTGGGTGCAGCTTCATGTAGTCTTCTGGGTTGAAAAACTTTCTAGAAGCATATCTTTCCAATTCTTTCTTCCTTTGATCTGATAAAGTTGTTATATTGGAGATGTCCATGCCTTGCTCTCTGGCTTTCTTTAATTGATCAAGAGCAGCTAGCTCTTTCATTCTTGTTGTCCAGGATAGAGGATTGTTCTCAGGATCCTCAAAAAGAATAGGAGGTTCATATCTGTTGAGATATTCAGAAGCAGGAGGAGTCTTGGAAACAATTGTGTCTTTCAGCCTGTAAGGGAAAGGACCTGAAGAAGAGTCAGAGTGGCCTTGTCCTTCCCTTTGATAAGATCTTTGTCCTCTCTGATTTCCTCTATAATGACCCCTTCTGGATTGATATCCTCTTTGATGTTGTCCCCTTTGATAGTATCTTGGATAAGATTGGGAGGAGCTTTGCCTTGAAGCTGGAGCTTGAGGGGCTGAGCATGATCCCGAATCTGGAGGAGGAGGAGGAGGAGGCTGATATTGTGAAGGTCCTTTTTCATATTTATCAAGCTTCCTTCTCTTCTTCATAGCTTTCTGTTGATTCTTGGAGTATTGCATCCATGGCTCAGAAATGGGGTAATCATGCAGAATGTAGTAGGGAATATCATTGGAGTCTTTTGCTGTAGCTGGAGGAACTGACATCATGGCTTTGCTTCTAGCTTTCCTCTTCTTGGCAATGGTATGGGCAGAGTCATCTGATTCAGTCTGGAATTGGTCACTATCTGAGCTTTGTGGTCTGTCATACAGATCATCAATGCTTTTCAAGTACTTTTCTTGTAGCTTTAACTGATCAGAGGTCAGAACAGGAGCAACAGCAGCAACAGACACTTGGGCAGGAGCAGACATAACAGCAGGTGTGGGATCTTCTAGGTAGGAAGCAAGTTCTTCATCAGCAGTTGCTGGAATCATCTCTATATCTTCAGCAGCAGCAACAGCAGTTTCAACAACAGGAGGCACAATGGCCTTAGTAGCAGCATCAGGAATATCCACAGCCTTCCAGGAATTGATATAGGATTCAATGAGGCTGGGATCACAAACAGATATAGGCACAATGGCCTTAGACAGATCTTCAGTGAGAGGTACTGGCAGAAATCTGAAATGAACTGTATCAAATTGAGATAGCAGGCTCTGAAGATTTAGTGCAAAAGCACATCCACTGGCAGGAGCTGGAGCTGGAGCAAAAACAGGAGCATCCACTGGCACATCCACTTCTTCATAAAGCATCTCCCCCTGCCTTGGTTCAAGGAGAGCTGAACCAAGGCACCCAGTAGAAGGGATTGCCTGGGAGGAGGAAAAGGAAGAAAGCTTGGTAGACAGCTCCTGAACTTGTTTCAGGAGTGGAGCCAGGGAAGTCTCCAACAGAGATGTCAGCCTGGGAGCTAACAACTCATAAAGTCTGTCTGCCAATATTGGAAGATCTACATGCTCAAGTGGGGCTTGAGCAGAGGTAGGAGTAAGGGTAGATGGAGGGATGTTGGCTGGAGCTGAAGGTGTGGAGGTAGGAATTGATGGCTCTGAGGATGGAATTGTGGAGATAGAAAAGGTTGAGGTGGAGATAGGTGAAGAGAGAGAGGGTGTGAAGGATGGTTGGGAGAGAATGTCATGAAGCATTTGTTGAAAAGATGAGGTAGAGGGTGGCTCAGGAGGAGTGGAGGGTGAATCATCCATGAAGGAATCATCTGCAAGGGAAAAGGATGGTAGGGTGAAGGTTGAATAGGAGAAGAGAGGATGGAATTCCTCTGAGGTGGATACAGGAGGGGATGAAACTGGTGAGGAAATGGTAATTGGGGATGATGTGGTTATAGTTGTGACTGGTGGTGAGGAGGAAATGGCTGGGGTAGATACAGCTGGAGGAGGAAGAGAGGCAGGCAACACTTCTGCTGGTGGAGTGACTGAAGCAGTCCTTGTGCCTGAAGGAAGTGGTGCAGTAGCTCTTGTAGGGTTGATGATTTGCCTGTCCTATTTGCTGAATAGGGCATAGGAGAGCCTCTTGGATGCATTGATGAACATCCCATAGGAGGTTAACAGTTCAGGGCATCTGTAGTGCAGATAGACCCCTAAGATTCTCCCAAAACTCACGGTAGTCTTATTGATCTTTTTCTTAATTAAGTTGAAGAAGATGGATCCCCAATCAAGGTGTTTCTTATCGACTAAAGCTCCCATCAAGCAAAGTTGATATCTAGAGATGGTGTCATGAGCTGAGTGCTTGACCAACAGCACTTTCCCAACTACATCAGCCAGGAATTGATATTCCAGAGATAGATTTTTCTTTAAAAGTTTGTTAGGGTTGACAGCATTGTGACCCATTCGATTAAGCATTGAATCATAATCTTCTCCAGATAATTCAATAGAATCTTCTCCAGTACTAAGTTGAAAGACATCTGTTAAGAGAGCCGGTGATAGATGTACCTGAGTCCTTTTAATGATGCCGACGACAGAGTTCTCAGTCTCGTCTGTCGCTGTAAACCACCATTCTTTGATCTCTTCTGAAGCAATTTTCATCCGTGTAGTCATTATTTGAGCCAACTGTTGTTCTATGAACAGATTCAGAATGTCCTTGAAGCGCTGGTCGCTTCCATCAAACGAGTTCATGTCTATATCGAATCCTGTATCAAATTTCATCTTAGAGATAGCAGCACTGGATTCCGCCATTTGCACCTGCAACAGAAAACCAAACACGACCAAGTGTAGAGGATTTGGAGGGAAAACGAAGAAAGTTGCAGAGTATGAAAGCGCAAAAGGAGAACGACGGATGAAGAAATGATTTTATATTAGGGTTCGACGGCGAAACGGAAAATCGTCGAGCTCAGTTCGAAGAAGCGTCGAACTCAGCTCGACGATTTGGGCTGCAGAAGGAATCTGAAGAGACGTCAATATCATCGATCTCCGTTCGACGATGTTGAAGAGCTTCGAGCTCCGCTCGACGGCCTCTGAACAGAAGGAGAAAAAGCCTAGATCTAGCGAAGGCTCTGAACTCAGATCGACGACTTCGGGAACGTCGATCTCTGGTCGACGATTTTTGGAAAATCGTCGATCTTCGTTCGACGATTTCTGGGAAAACGTCGAGCGCAGTTCAGAGACAAAACTTATTCTACAGACACAAAAAGAATTGATTTTTAGCCTAGTCTTGGTCTATTTTAGCATTTCAAAAACTTGTACTTTAATTTAGGCTTCCTCCATCTAACATGCCTAACTGATTTAGGAAGAAGCTGTGTTTCTTTTCATCCAAAGGTTTGGTGAAAATATCTCCCCTTTGCAAATCAGTGGGTATATATTGAAGTTCAATTTTATTTTTCTCTACATTATCTCTCAGAAAGTGATGCCTAATTTCTGTGTGTTTTGTCCTACTATGGAGGACTGGATTTTGTGCTATAGAGATAGCACTAGTATTATCACAGAAAATTTTTGACTTCTCTAAGTTGTAACCATAGTCTAGAAGCTGATTTTGTATCCACAATATTTGTGAGCAACAACTGCCTGCAGCCATATACTCAGCTTCAGCAGTTGAAGTTGACACAGATGTTTGCTTCTTACAAAACCAGGAGACAAGTCTATCACCAAGAAACTGACATGTTCCACTGGTGCTTTTCCTGTCTATTCTGCATCTAGCATAATCAGCATCTGAGAATCCAGTTAATTCAAATCCTGAATCTTTTGGATACCAGAGTCCTAGATTTGGACAACTTTTTACATACCTAAGAATCCTTTTAACTAGAGTTAGGTGTGACTCTCTAAGGCTAACTTGGAACCTAGCACATATACATGTAGCAAACATTATATCTGGCCTACTGGCTGTAAGGTACAATAGAGAGCCAATCATTGCTCTATATGTTGTCTGATCAACTGGTTTCCCATGTTCATCAGCATCCAATACAGCATTGGTAGGCATGGGTGTTTTCATACAAGATGCCTCAGACATACCAAATCTCTTAACCAATTCTTTAGCATACTTGGTTTGGGAAATAAATATGCCCTCAGCATGTTATTTTACTTGCAATCCTAAGAAGAAGGAGAGCTCAGCCATGCTACTCATTTCAAATTTGGAATGCATTAGTTTGGAAAACTTTCTACACAAGTTTGAATCAGTAGATCCAAATATGATATCATCTACATAAATTTGTACTAGTAGGGTATGGGACTTATGGGTTCTAATAAAAAGAGTTTGGTCTACTCTCCCCCTAATAAAATCATTTTCCAGAAGAAAGCATGCTAGGGTCTCATACCATGCTCTAGGAGCTTGCTTGAGACCATATAATGCTTTATGCAATTTGAAAACATAATCAGGGTGAGTTAGAGAGATAAAACCTGGAGGTTGTTTAACATAGACTTCCTCTTTGATGTCCCCATTGAGAAATGCACTCTTCACATCCTTCTGATAGACCTTGAAGCCTTTGTGAGGAGCATAAGCTAGAAATATTCTGATGGCCTCTAACCTTGCAACTGGTGCAAAGGTCTGGTCATAGTCTATTCCTTCTTGTTGAGAGTAGCCTTGAGCAACTAGCCTGGCCTTATTTCTGACAATAATTCCTTGGTCATCCAGCTTGTTTCTGAAAACCCACTTTGTTCCAACAATGGAATGACCCTTTGGCTTAGGCACTAGTTCCCAAACTTTGTTCCTTTCAAATTGATGTAGCTCCTCTTGCATTGCAATGATCCAGTGTGGATCTTGCTCTGCATCTTGAATGGATTGAGGTTCAACTTGAGATAGGAAGCAAGTGTGCATCAGGTTCTGGTTGACCTGATTTCTGGTTTGCACACCAGCTGAGATCTCTCCAATTACTTGGGTGATTGGATGATCTCTTGTTGTTACTAAATCAACAGGGGGTGTTGATTGTTCACCAGCCTGTGTTGTTGTCTCCTCTAGTGGAACAACAACTGGCTCTTCAGGATGATTTTCTTCAAGATGTTGCACTTCTTCATCATCACTACTTTCATTCTTTTGCTGAATAGGTTGAGAGGTTGTGTCCTCTTCTTTAACCTGTAATCTGTCCATACTTTCTGATATAGATTGTACCTGCAAGGGTTCTTTGGTAGAAGTAGACTTCTCCTTATAACACATGTTAGTCTCATCAAAGGTAATATGAACAGATTCTTCAATTTTACAAGATGATTTATTATATACCCTATAGGCCTTGCTGATCATGGAGTATCCCAGAAACACTCCTTCATCAGCTTTAGCTTGGAATTTTGCTAGATGTTTCTTGTCATTATTATGAATATAACAAATACAGCCAAAAATTTTAAAATAATTTACTTTAGGTTTCTTCCCTTTGAGCAATTCATAGGGAGTCTTGCCCTTTAGTTTATGTATCAGGCTTCTATTTAATACATAGTTGGAGGTGTTCACTGCCTCAGCCCAAAAGGATAGAGGTAAGTGAGCATCTATCAACAATATAGTAGCAGATTCAATTAGGGTTCTATTTTTCCTTTCAGCTACCCCATTTTATTGAGGAGTTCTAGGAGCTGAGAAGGTATGCCTGATCCCTTCACTTTGACAGAACTCTTGCATGAGAAGAGAATCAAACTCTGTCCCATGATCACTTCTGATCAGGGCAATGTGAGTGTTGAACTCAATCTGAATGCATTTGAGAAAATCTGTCAAACACTTGAAGTTATCAGACTTCTTCCTCAGAAAGAATACCCAAGTGAATCTTGAGAAGTCATCTACAACCACTAGAGTATAGGACTTCCCTCCTAGGCTTTGTACTGATATGGGTCCAAAAAGATCCATGTGCAACAAATACAAAATCCTAGGTGAATCACTCTTATTAAGTGACTTAAAGCTACTTTTAGTTTGCTTGCCTAATTGACAAGCCTTGCAAAGTCCTTCCTTCTTGTAGGGGCTAGAAGGTAGTCCTCTAACAAGGTTGTCCTTGGATAGCCTAGCAATGGTCCTAAGGTTTAGATGTCCTAGTCTCTTATGCCACAAAATATTAGGCTTAGATATGGAATTGAATAAACAGATATCTACTTTAGAGGAAAGAAAATCTACTAAGTAGATGTTACCTGTCCTTTTACCTGTTAACACTGTTGTGTTGTCCTCTGATTTGATCTTGCACAGGGATTTATTGAATGTCACCTTGTATCCTTCATCACATAGTTGACTGATACTTATCAGATTGTGCTTTAGTCCTTCTACATATGCCACCTTTTTAAAAGTTACTGAGCCTATCTGAGCAGCACCATATCCTTTGGTTTGGCCAAAATTTGAATCACCAAAAATCACTTTGGGTCCAAGTTTGGTTATGAAGGATGATATGTTCTCCCTGTTCCCTGTCATGTGCTTTGAGCACCCACTATCCAGATACCATTGTTGGTTAGATACTGGATAGGTCTTCACCTGCACATGAGCAGCTTAATTGTTTTTGACCCAGTTAACCTTGGGCCTAGGTTGATATCCTTTGAATTCAGAAATAAAAGACATCCCAGGTTGACTCTTATATCCTTCAGGATGGTATCTCCTAGGAGGTACTATCCATTCAGTATAGGGGTTAAAGCCTTGGGATGTGGGACTTCTAGGATTGAATCTAGATGTGCCATTGAAGGAATGTTCACAGTCCTGATTTCTGTTCGACGATCGTCGAGCTGAGGTCAACGATCTTGGGTCAGATCGTCGATCTCTGTTCGAAGATCGATTATACTGAAGTTCAGAGTTTGGATATCGTCGAGCTGAGGTCGACGATCTGTGGTTAGATCATCGAGCTCTGTTCGAAGATCGTCGAGCTCTGCTCGACGCAATCTGTTGAACTGAATTTTTCTCTGACAGATCTGCATTCTTCCTAGCTACCTTTATTACTCCCTTTCCTTTGTCAGAGACAAATTTGATTGGAGTTGTTAATATTATAGGTTGGCTGGATGAGACACCCAAGCCTAGTGTACTGTTGAATCTAGAGTTCACTGTGCTTGTAATGTCCATCAGTCTGATACTTCTCCCATTTAGGGATTCTTCAAACTTTTTAGCTCTTGACAGTTCACTTTTCAGTGAAGCTATCTCCTCCCTACAACATTCTAACTCCTCAGAGAGTTTGAGGTTATTTGAGTTTTGGACATTGTATTCAGATAATTTATTTCTGAGAGAGATTATCTCTTTTTCAGATCTTAGTAAATCCAAGCACAATGTCTTAAATTCATTTTTGAAGTCCTCAGAATTAAAATCAAAAGAGCTAATTACCTGATCTTCCTCTGGTTGATTTTCTGAATCTGAATCTGATTCTTCATCAGAGTTTTGCTGTGAGGCATTGATAGCCATCATGCAGAATTCTTTCTCATCAGCATCATCTTCATCATCACTGGAGCTAGATGAAGTTTCAGAATCTTCTTCTGTCTCACTCCATGTCTCAGCAACAAAACCCTTCCTTGTATTTTTGTTCCTGCTAGAGGAGGCTTTGTCTGAGCTGTTTTTTTTTGAAATCCTTTTCTTTTCTTCTTTCTCTTCTATCCTTTCTGTCCTTGTTCTTGTTCTCTGGACAGTCAGGCACAATGTGGCCTGGTTTCCTGCAACCAAAGCATATGATTTCTTTGTTATTATTATTTGACTTATCATACCTTGGTTTGTCATGACCTTTGTATGGCCTTTTTCTGAAGTCCTTTCTGGCTAGCTTGTAAAATCTTTTGGCCAGTAGGCTGACCAATTCCTCATTGCCTGTGAGTTTTTCTTCAGGCAGATCTTCAATAGCTTTGAAAGCTATTGACTTCTATTTCCTTGAGGCTGGTGAAGCAGCCTTCTGTTCTTCCTCTCTGTTCTTGATAAGCAGCTCATAAGATTTGAGCTTGCCTAGGAGAGTTTCAGTAGTGATTTCATTTAGACTTCTGGCATCTTTGATTGGCCAGATTCTTGAATCCCAAGTACTGGGGAAGCACATTAGGATCTTGTCATTAAGCTCAGTCAATGAGATTTCTTTATCCAAGGTCCTTAGCTCATTGACAATCAGACTCAATCTGTTGTACATATCTGCCACTGACTCAGTCTCTCCTTTCTTGAAATTCTCATATTGGGTTATGAGGTGAGATCTCCTATCTTTCCTTTCATCAGCAGACCCTGAGACAATTTCAGAGAGCTTGTCCCAAATTCCTTTGGCTGAGTTGCAGTCAGCTACTTTCTGAAATATCTCATCAGACATTGTCTGAGCTAAGATGTTCATGGCCTTTGCATCTGCAGTTTTCCATTTCTTTATGTCTGCATCTGTTCCTGAGGGAGGTGGAACAACATTTGTGCTTGAGCTTGCTGGTGGACTTGGACAAACTGTCAAGACAGAATTAAAAATATCTTCATCAATAGAGTTCATGTATAACTTAATCCTTGCCTTCCAAAGTGCAAACTTAGATAGATTGCACATTGGAGGTCTGGTGCTTGCATAATCCTTGTTCTGTGCCATGTCTTAGAGTAATATATATATATGAGAAGAAATAACCCTCTTAAAAGATAGATTTTACCAAGGATCACTTGGTTCAGGTGTTAGCCTGTATAAGCAACCAACCTCGCTTTGATACCAATTGAAAGTGAGGGTAAATCTATCTAACTCTAGAGGGGGGTGAATAGAGTTTGTTTAAATAAGTTTCACAGGTTTTTAAAATATCAGCATATATAAAATTTAATTTATGCTATAGTGTAGAGTGCTAGAAAATAATGAAAGAAGCAAGAAACTAAGAGCACAGCACACAGCAACAATCAAACAAACAATCCAGAAGACACAAGAAAATATAGTGGTTCCCCAAAACCTGGGTACATCCACTCTTCTACCACCCTTGGTAGGAATCCACTCAGGATGAGTTGATCAGGTGTCCTGACACCAATGAGCTTTTGTTAAGGTGCTCAAAAACCAAAACTGGATTTTTTGATAAGGTGTCTTGCCACCACTGAGTTTTGACAAGGCTCTCAGAACCAGACTCAAAGCTTTTGAAGGGAGTTTTGAAAACCCTTTTACAGAAGGAAAATAAAAAGGAAAAGGAAATGAAGTTGTCTTCTCTGTTCTCAAATCAAATGAGAGAAGACTAGTGGATCTTTGTTGTCAAAGCTCCCCCTGAGATCTAGACTGGTTCAGGAAGGGAAGCTTTGCTCTAGGGTGATAGGTCTTCAGAACTTTGATCTCCAGCAAAAGATTATTTCAGCAAGAAGACTGAGAGATGAGGTGTCTGGAGTTCTTGAGATGAAGTTGTGAACACTTTTTCTGTTATTCTTCTTCTACAAGTGTTCTGTATTCTGTGTATGTCTTTGTGATTGAAAAAGGAAGTTTTTATTCTCTGAAAAATTCTTTGTCCAAAATAGCCGTTGACAGTCATAAATGTCTTCCATAAAGAGTCTTGTCTTCTAGAGGAAAGTCCAGCAAACATTCTCTGAATAATACCTTGAAACTTGCTCCAGAATAAAGACAAACGGCTGGCAGATCTTCTTATCATAAATGCTGATAATATTCAAAAACATTCCAAAGAATAACAGCATTTGAATACTTAAAAGCGTCGATCTCTCAGAAGAATCGTCGATCTGAGCTCTACGATCGTCGAACTGAGCTCAGAGATAAAATGAGATAAAGCAGACAGAAAACGTCGAACTGAGCTCGAAGATCGTCGAACCTAGCTCAGCGACCTGAAGAATGACTGAAGAGAGATCGTCGATCTGAGCTCGAAGATCGTCGACCGGAGTTCGACGATTTATCAAGTTGAGCTCAGAGAGCGTCGAACCGAGTTCGACGATTCGTCGACCTGAGCTCGACGAAAATTGCCTTAGACTTTAGCTCTTCAACCTTGATCTTGGAATGGTCCTGGGGGCAGCTTCAAACCTATGTTCTAAGCCCTAGACTCACTCTAGTGTTGACCTTCACAACTATACAACTAGGTCAACCTGGTTTCCTAAGACAACCATAGTGATCCTTACCCAAATTAGTAATAGGGTGTTCCAACACTATACTTATACGATGCGGAAAATACTTTATTCAGGTTTGACATCCTAAAAGAGGGCATAAGTGTCCCCAGAGGACAACTTATACTATGCAGGACCCTACCTTTGATTTATACTATATATATAGGAAAATGATCTTTTTACGTTATTTGGAAAATAGTGTTGAGTTTTATAAAACATGCTGATCATGAGATATACTTATAATAGTGTTTTTAGGTTTAAAAATAACTAGCAACCTAACATAAATCATCCCAAGAGCAAGTAGACTAACTCCAGAAAGATAGCAGCAAAAAGTAACACATCTAGTATCAAGGTAAAACTACTAGTGGGCGCCAACAAACTGACACAAATCCACTGCCAAATATGTATGTCTGTAAGAAAAACAGTAAAACTACTTCACAAGACCAAGGAACTAATCTCCGTAGTACGAGAGACCACCAGCAACAGCACCGCACAATTAGCCGCCTAATCAGCTACTAACAAGAACCTGAGGCATTCAAAGAAGAAAAGAATACCTCAGCAAGCTAAACAAGTAAGATGTACGGAAATGTTAGGTTATAAGGTAAGTAAGAAGAGTAAGTAAACCAAAAACAAGCACCACTGTCCAAGGCAAGACAGAAAGAAAAATACTAAGTGCGAGGAAACAACAACAACCCTGCCCAAAAATAAATCCTGCAGAGTTTACCAGGCTACCATGAGCCCAAACGTTGCAAATTTACAAAGGAAGAAACGTCTAACACCCTAAGCTGTGAGGGATGGTAGTAGCAAAAACAACGCGGATCCGGGTTGGAGGCAAACTCAGTCCCCCAACCACTATTTCCAAGAAACAAAGCTCAGGGGTCTACATGTAAAAGCACTAGGGACCTCCCACCCCCTTGCCCAGCCCGTACCTGGAGCAAGATAAAAGAAAAAGGGTGGCCTTGGCTAAATTACACAACACCTCCCCAATTAAGAGCTTCAAACCACCACTACTAACTACGACCAACGATTCAGCCTTTTTGGAAAAAAAAAATAGCCGACAAGGAACCTCAAAATCAAGGAATTCACTCGGGGGAGAAAATCAAGGTAAGGTAAAAGCGTTGAGATGACTCAACATGGCTTGGCGTTGAGTGAGCCCTACTCACTCAACGCCTAAACAGACGGTGGAGTTGAGTGATCCAGCCTCACTCAATGCCAAAACAGCAATGGCGTTGAGTGAGGTTCACTCACTCAACGCCTTCTACAACACTGGCTGTGGCGTTGAGTGAGCTAACCTCACTCAACGCCAAAACAGCTATGGCGTTGAGTGAGGTCCACTCCCTCAACGCCTTCAGCAAAGCAGGCTATGGCGTTGAGTGAGCTAACCTCACTCAATGCCAAAATAGCTATGGCGTTGAGTGAGGTCCACTCCCTCAACGCCTTCAGCAAAGCAGGCTGTGGCGTTGAGTGAGCTAACCTCACTCAACGCTAAAACAGCTATGGCGTTGAGTGAGGTCCACTCCCTCAACGCCTTCAGCAAAACAGGCAGTGGCGTTGAGTGAGATAACCTCACTCAACGCCAAAACAGCTATGGCGTTGAGTGAGGTCCACTTACTCAATGCCTTAGCACTTAACCACAAAACCCAACGGTGGCGTTGAGTGAGTCCACCTCTCTCAACGGCAAAACAGCTTTGGCGTTGAGTGAGGTCGACTCACTCAACGCCAAAGTACTTAGCCGCGAAAACAAACTGCGGCATTGAGTGCGTCCACCATTCTCAACGATAGAACAGCTTTGGGGTTGAGTGAGGTCAACTCACTCAACGCCAAAGTACTTACCCGCAGGAAAGGGCTGCGACGTTGAGTGAGCCCGCCTCACTCAACGCCTAAACTACCATGGCGTTGAGTGAGGCCCACTCACTCAACGCCATCCGGAAGAGGTCGGCGGGAATGCAGATTGATTCTCACCGAATCGGCGGGAATGCAGATTGATTCTCGCCGAATAGGCGGGAATCACTAACAATTCTCGTCGAAGTCGGCGAGAATCACTTAGTGATTCCCATCGATTTTGACTTAGAAGAAATTCTCACTCAACGCCACACTACTTAGCCGCAAAAGAACAGACTGTGGCGTTGAGTGTGTCCATCACTCTCAACGATAAAACAGCTTTGGCGTTGAGTGAGGTCGACTCACTCAACGCCAAAGTACTTAGCCGCGAAAACATGCCAAGCAGACCCGACATTGAGTGTGTGCACCACACTCAACGCCAAATCCAAGCAGACCCGGCGTTGAGTGTGTGCACCACACTCAACGCCAAATCCTGAAATCACCAATGCATGAACCAGCAATCACTTCTCTACTCCCAACCCGAGAACAAGCTAACTTAACAGCAAGAATGGAAAAATAATTAATAGCAACGCTGATTTCGGAAAATAAAAATCTATACAGGAAACTATCTACAGGCTTAAACAAAACTCGGTCATAATCAAAAGGAGATTGGGCCTTTTAGCAAGAGAAATTTGGAAAAAAACATTAACACTAAGGAACCAAATGAACTAGAAAACTACATGTCAAGGGCAAGAGCACCACTTGCCTCGATTTACAGAAAGGTCTCGACCGACTTTTCTGCTTCCCCATGGATCTGGCAGCAAACACCTAACCGAGCTTGACTGGACATTTTTTTCGGAGAGGGAGAGGGGTCAAACGAAATTCTACAACACCATAGAAGGGCACAAAATGGAGAAAGCTTACCGTCGAAATGGAGATCTAGGGGAGAGCAATCTAGATCTACCCTCGGAACGAAAATCCGACCGTTAGAACTCCGGGAATCGGCGGTGGAAGGCACAGCTGCCCGCCGGTTTTCTTCCGCTCACGAACATGACATCAGTTTTCTTTCACGGAAGGAGGCGATGAATAATCTCGTTTTTAACTTAAGACTATATATACATAGACACGCTTATTTAGCCTTAACTGTCACCTAAAAAGTCTCTTAAACCGCAACCCCCCTTTCAAGAATAATATTTAATATAATATTTATTAAATAGTTTTATTTTTCATAAAATACAAAACGACGCGAAAACCGAACATCCTCGGAATTCGATGAAATTCGCACCGTAGCTGAATATCCATGCTACGAACACAACCGCGAAGTCGAAGTTAACTTTCGACAAACAGAATTCGAGTTATACCCACCCAAAGCCAAAACACAAGCATCCCCTGAGAGGCCACACCGGGTCACCCAAAACGACTCGGCTTGCTAGGGAGATCTTATCAATAGGCTACAAAATGGGCCACTCAGTTCTAAGGAGTTAAGACCACACTCCACAGATGGCACAAGCCAAGAAAACGCGTCGACGTAACGCCAAGCAAAAATTAAATAATCGCAGGAAAATCGGGGGCGTTACAATGTTTAAGTCAGGAGGATCTCCATCACCTGCACCTGTACTCCTGCACCACTTCACTTTTTCTTCAAATTTTACATCTCGACTTACTTGGATTTTTCCTCGTCGTGGATCAAACAAGCGGTGAGCCTTGCAGCCATCCTCAACGCCAAGGTACACCATCAGCTGGCTTCGGTCGTCGAGTTTCTTCAGGTGTGGTGTTGTCACCTTCGCGTGCGCTGTGCATCCAAACACACGAAGATGTGCCAGATGTGGCTTTCTTTCGTTCCAGGCCTCGAACGGAGTCCGTTCGCCCAACGCCTTTGTTGGCAAGCGATTTAGCAAGTACATCGCATGCCGCACCGCCTCTCCCCAAAGCTTTCCTGGCACGTTCATACTTTTGAGGAGGGACCTTGCCATCGCCATCACCGTCCTGCTCCTCCGCTCCACCACACCGTTTTGATGTGGCGTGTATGGCGCGGTGAGGTGCCGCTCGATCCCAGCCTCCTCGCAGAGTTAGTTGAATTCAGCGGAGAGGAACTCCCCACCGCGATCAGTCCTCATCGTCTTAATGCGCTGTTCGCTTGTGTTCTCGACCTACAATTTGAATTTTTTGAACGCAGAGCAGGCTTGATCCTTCGTCTTGATCACGTACAACCACATCCACCTGGAGTAATCATCCACGGTAAACATGAAATAACTATTACTGGCGAGGCTCGAAGGAGTAATCGGACCGCAGAGATCAACATGTAATAACTGAAGAGGTTTCTCTGCTCTGTAATTTGATTTTTCCGGGAAAGTTTGCCTCGCCTGCTTCGCCACCAAGCACCCTTGACACAGTTGGTTCGGGTGTGTGATTGGAGGTATCCCTACTGCAATTTCTTTGTCAGCAAGGAGATTCAAAACGTGGAAGTTGACATGGCCGAGCCTGGCATGCTATAGCCACGCCGGATCTTCAAGGTTCACTAGGAGACATACCGCCTCCCCTTGATGCAACTTTATTTTGTAAAGGCGATTTTCGGTGCGCCTCACCTTCATGAGCAGCCTTGTATGACATTTGTCGAGCACCTGCAGGATATCCTCATCCATGATCACTTTGTGGCCGGTCTCGGTAAGTTGCCCGAGGATCACGATATTGCTTCGGAGCTTCGGGATATAGTATACCTCCTAGAGCAACCATTGCTCTACATTCCTGCAGCTAAATAGGATTGAGCCCTTACCCATGATTTGCACCGTTGAGCCATCGCCGAACTTTACTCTTCCGGTGACATTTTCGTTCAGCTCGCGGAACTTCGCATTGTCGTCGGTCATATGGTTGCTAGCCCCGTTATCAAGGTACCAGACATGACATGAGTTAGCCTTGCGCTCCGACACCACCTTTTCTTCGCTCGTAAGGACAGAACCATGCCCTTCTTGTTGTTCCGCCGCCATTTCCTCCGACATCGCGAGCATTAGGGCTGGTTCAGTGTCGTCTGGAAGTGTGAGGTGTGCCTCCTCCTTCTTTGGGGTCCTGCATTCAGATGCATAATGCCCCATCTTGTTATAGTTAAAACAACAGATATGGCTCTTGTCACGGCCACCGCCGCAGGAACCATTTATGCCGTCTTTATTTGGCGCCCCGCCGCGACCGCCCTTGCCGCGCCCTCTGCCGCGACCACGCCGACTCCGGCCGCGGTTGCTACTGTCTGCAGGGGCATAGGATTTGCCATCCTTCTTCTGCCGCGTATGCCACTCCTCCTGAGTGAGCAAGAGCTGGCCATCGCCCCTGCCATTTCCGCCAGATGTGCGTGGGAGAGTTCGCTCTTCATAAGCCTTAAGCCGCCCCACGGCTTCCTCAAATAATATGGTGTCGAGATCGTAGAATTGTTCGATCCCGGGGATCACATTCAGGAAACGATCCGACACTGAATCAAAAAGCTTTTTGATCAATGCGGCATCATCGAGTGTCGCCCAAAGATTTGCATACCTGGCGGACATGGCGTTGAGTTTTCCTGCGTACTGGTCCAGGGTTTCTCCATCCTGCATGCGCATGACGTCGAATTCATTCTTCAACGTCTGTAGCCGTGCGTTCTTGACGCGGTCCGCGCCAATGAACCTTGTCTTGAGACAATCCCAAACCTCTTTCGCCGTTCTCTTCCTTGCCACTTGCATCAAGAGGTCCTCCGGGAGAGCTTGGAGAAGATGCGACCTCGCCTTCTTATCCTTTTTCGTGTCGACGGTCACTCCGTCCGCCGGCTCGATTGCTTCCCAGACGCCTTGATCATCCATCATTCCTTGGACCCGAATCACCCAACTTGTGTAGTTTGTCGCCGTCAGTTGCGGGTAGTGGAATGGCCCACCCCCGTTTTCCCGCACCGCTTCGACATGAGGAACGATCGACATCCTAGTACTCTGATACCAGATGTTGGGAAAAAAATGGAGATATGACAATCGGTTAACAGGAAAGACAGAGAACTGAATTTTGAAGAAGTAAACTCAATTTGAGGGGTGTGAAAACATCTCTATTCTCTCTAATATTTATAGCAAAAGATTACAGCTTTACAAGTTACAAAATGACAACAGTTACTAATGAAAATAAATCAATTTGTTTAAAGGCTGACATTAAATGGGGCTGTTATAGGGCTGTAATTAGTGTTGCTATTAATTATATTTAAACGGTAAGAGCAGTTAATGGGGCCATAAAGGATTAATTCCAACAAAGTAACTCGCTTGCACCTTCAACAGACCACACCACCACAACTATCTGCAATCTTAAGCTCTGTTTGGCACAGTGGTGGCGGTCGTAAACAGGGACGGAGCCAAAAACTTTTTTTAGGGGGGCACAAAATTTTAATTCAATGTAATCAATAATTGTTGTCAATCGGGCTCTATAATCCCTTTTATTTTGATCTGTTTGTCTTTTGAAAACTGACTGCAAGCATCATAATTTCTTGTGAACTCACTTAATTATACCAATATGCAATAATCTATCTTATAACCATAAACAATGTAATAGGGAATGTTTAAGTGCGAAATGATTCCTGAAAGTCATGACTATTTATAAATCTAAAATATGAAACTGTGAGAATTTTTTAATTTGGATATCCTAATAGTTTTGGCAAAGTTTCATTCAAGTTTCATTCAAAACTCTTGAAATTCATTGAAACTTAAGTGAAATTCCTCATTATGGCTTATATAATGTATATAGATTTAATGAAGTGATTTGATAAAAAAAATATATACTAACTAGAAAATCACAAACCTGATAACAAAACAGAAAATTACAAATTGATAACAAACTTGAAAATCAATAAAATATAGAATGTCATAACATCAAGGATGAAGAAGGGAAAAGAGAGACCTGAGCGGGGTTGCTACTCTGCGAGGGGGTTTTAGGGCACAGGCGACCAGACGAAGACGGGAGTATTAGGGCACATAAATGGGCCGCGGGACGGGCAGTCGGCGTGAGTCAAGAAGATTGGATTGCATAAAGGAGCGGGGCTGCAACTCTGCGAGGGTGTCGCAGGAGTATTAGGGGCTAGGCGTTATGGCACAAAGGGTATCTCGTGCGCAGTGCGTGAAGGAGAAGGAGAAGCGCGTGCGAATGAATTGAACGGGAGCAGCAACCGGCCCGTTTTTTCCCTTAATATATCACTAAAAAAACTAAATGAATTTTTTTAAATTTTCAGGGGGGGCACTTACTTAAATCCGTCCATGAGTTAAAACGTCATTCGTCAAGGATCACCTAACAAATATTATTGTTTGAACATAAAAGTGGATGAAATTTCTTCGATGGGCATTAACGAATGACAATTTAACCCCCACGTTCACGATCGTCACCACCGTGCCAAACGGAGCCTTAAAGTAACCCGCCTGCGACTTTGTCAGACCACTCTAACCACAGTTATCTGCGATCTCGAAGAGAACCACTCTGAGCAGCAACAACCTGCGACTTCAAAAAGCAAACCGCAGCTTAACTAGTGACACCCAAATTTTTAATTTCGTAATAATTGACCGCAGAACCACCTTTCCGCCTCAATTTTTTCACGCGCAACTGCATGCATGATACTTCCGTATGGAATTATGACATATTTATAGTCATACCACTCCAATGTAAGCTTGCCACGTGTCCCCACATTATTCCCTTTCAATTCACCCTACCATTCAATCACGCCATTTCCATTTTTAATATAATAATGATAATTATTAATATTTATTAATTGTCATTCACTTGAAGTCTTATAAACACCACAATTCACGCATGCGCCATTACATTGGTCAAAGATGATCCGTGCAATCACTTTAAAATCAACACCCCCCTTAAAGTGATTGGGGATGACGAGACCAAGTAATCCCCACAATCGCTCGAACAGTCCCCTTGTAAAGTGGCTTTGTGAATATATCAGCGATGTTCTCCTGACTCTTTACTCTACTGTCAGAGAGCCACCAAACACTTTATCTCGAGTGAAGTGATGTTTAATCTCAATATGTTTCGTTCATGCGTGATAGACTGGATTGATCACTAGTTTTAATGCACTCTCGTTGTCTATGTGAATCAAAGTCGATCCCTTTATCTCCTCATCAACATCCTTAATCAACCTTCAAAACCAAATGCACTCCTGAGCTGTTAAGGAAGATGTCTTGTACTCTGCCTCAGTGGTAAAGAGTGAAACTTAGTCCCGTTTCTTGATGCACCATGAGACAACAATAGCATTGCTCATGAAATCAAAACCGGAGGTTGACTTGCGATCATCAGTGCCTCCCTCATAGTCTACGTCAATATACCCATGGAGATTAAAGCTCAAATCTCTCCAATAAAGCAACCCCATGTCCAGAGTTGTCTTAACATACTTCAAGATTCCCTTTGTTGCTTCTATACGAGGCCACCAAAACCTTAGTGAGCCCAATAAAAGTGACCCGAATCTCTGCCCACGGCCCACACTCGGGTGGGAGGTAACCCTAAGCAAGGTATGTAAAGCTAGAGAACTCTGAATGGGGTTCTGTCAGTTCCTATGACTTCGTATAATCAATACGAACGCATTGAAACTCGTTCCGTTGAACTCCGAGGTCATATGGTAGGTATGACCATTCCTCGTAAAACGTCACAAAAACGAGGTTTTGGATAATGACATAGAGAATTCCGATTTGAGTTCTATCAGTTCCTATGACTTCGTATAATCAATACAAACCCACTGAGACTCGTTGCGTCACGATCCGAATTCTAACGACGAATATAAGCATTTTGACCATTTTAGCGCACTACAATGCGTAGATTTTGAATATTTAGCAAACGAACTCCGATTCGACCCCAGTTTGTGGCATTGGACCCGTATGGTCAATATAAAATCAACCGAGTTCGTCTCGGTCAATTTCAAATACGAGTAGTCAACCCGTTGTCAAATTAAGCATAACTGTGCATCAAACAGTGTGCGCACACAAATTATGACATGACACCCCAACTTTGACCCGACTCCCAATGACATGGACCTATTTTGACTTTGACCAGCAAGGGGGGCCCACCCTAGGATTGACTTTGGTCAAACCCCCCTAAAACCCCATTTTTTTTGGAATTTGTCCAAAGGAGGTGCACACCTCCTCTTCATAATGGCTAAGGCCCAACCCCCTTTACCCTTGGGCCACCCAAAACCAGTCCACATAAGGAGGCCAGGTGGGCCATGGGTCAAGATAGGCCCAACTCACCTTCCCCTCCCCTCTTCCTCATTACCAAGCCCAAGCCCATCAATTCCCCCTTGATTGCTGCCACCTGTAGGCCACCCTTTGATGTTGACACCTAGTCAGGGTAAGTGGAGGAGAGGGAGAGGAGCTCTTCCTCTTATGGGATTAATCCCACATCGGGTAGGGGAGGGGTGGCCACCCTCCCCAAGCCTATAAAAGGCACTACCCACCCTGCTTCCCCTCCACACAAGCCTACCCGAGCCAAGGGCACCCTCACCAGAGCTCCAGCTCGCCAGAAAACACTCACCACCCAAGCTCCACCACCACCTCTAATGGCATCTCGGCCAGGGCCCTCCCAAGCTCCTCTAGGCCAGTGGAACTTCTTACCCTCCCCCTTCCTAAACTCCTGAACGACTTGCATGTGCCCCCCGGCGGCCGGAGCGCCACTTGCGCCACCCAAGCCAAGCTCTAGTTCGGGTGGTGGCCACAAGTGTTTAGCCTTTTACCAGTGCCGGTGGTGGCACTAGGGAAGGGCAAACCCACCAGGGAAACCTTCCCCGACTGTGGAAAGCCGAGTTGCCGCCGAAAAGAGCTGCTCCGGCAGCACCCGAAAACAGAGGAGTTTTCTATTTTTTTACTGCGTCGACAGGCCATCGGGCCACCGCAGGAGAGGAGCACTACCCCCGGCATGCCGGTCGAGGGTGGTTTCGTGGCTGGAGTAGTCACCAGAGAGGCGGGGTGGCGCAGTGGCGCTGGGAGGTGAGCCACCGCCACCCTGCTCTCGGTTTCGCCATTTCCGACGTTGGCCGGCGGTGGCAGGCTGTCGGACCACCGCCCCACGACGAATCGATCGGGGGCGGTGCTGGTGCCCAGCGGTGGCCAGCCGGTGGTGGAAGAAGGCCACTTCCTTCTTTCTCGCCGGTAGGGTGAATCACCGCCGTCCACTCTTGCTGATGAGATGGACGACAAAGATTTTCTCAATTCCCCCTGCATGAACTTCTGTGCCCCCAACAGTGGATTCGTGGCTAATCCGCTGTGGGGATGCGCTGGCCAGTTTTCCTGTCTGGCGCAATCCTGGCCACAGGATGAGTCCTTGATCTGTTATATGTAGACCACTATTTTAAAAGAATCTTGAATATTTTTTATAAAAAAAATATAGACTTTAAGGGAAAAAATGTTGAACATGTAAATTGTTCCCCTCAATGAGGGCTTTCTCCACAAAAATTCTGAGAATTTTTGATGTTGATTTGTTTTTTTTAAAGCCCAAATAAGTTTTATTTGGCCAAATTAGAGGCCCGAAATTACTCAAAAAAATTTGAGAAAAATTGTATGCTTATTTTAAGCCTCCCTAAAGGTTGTATTAAAATTTGGAAACCTTGAGATAAAAACTGAAGTTTTTCTAATTTAATGGAGCCTAAGGCCGCGCTCAAAATTAATGCGTCCGATTTTCTCGAAATGAAAATTGGAGCACACGACTACCCTTTTTAATCAAATAATAAGTTCAAATTATTTTACCAACGAGAGTATTCGAGGTTAATGCCCAAGCTTTGAGTATTCCGAGGTTTCATGGAACCACTAAGCGCCTCGTTCTTTTCTGTTATAAAAACTCTCGGTTAACTTGAAGAAACTCGGAAAATGAAAGTACGAGCAATCATTCTTGATAAATAATAAAGGTGTAATCCTTAATAAATCTTTCAAGTCCAATTAAGCTACAATGGAAAAGGGTGCAACTGAACTATTATCAAACCTGAATTATGGGTAAAACCCAAAGAAACCTCCTGAGAACGGAAATGGAACTGAACTAAACCTCTTGAGAATGGAGATAGAACTGAACAAAATCTCCTGAGAACGGAGATGAAACTGAACTAAACCTCCTGAGAACGGAGATGGAACTGAACTGAACTAAACCTCTTGAAAACGGAGATGGAACTAAACTAAAACGGAGATGGAACTGAACCAAACCTCATGAGATCGGAGATGGAACTGAAGCCTCCTGAATGGAGTGATTGAACTACAAACCTTTTCTTTATGTTTTATTCCAGTCTCGTACTGGTCTAGTTCTTTCATTCAGTTCAGTACCTTGTTTTCAGTACTTTAATTTCATACTGGTACTGGCTATTTATTTTCAGTTCAATTCGTTCCTTTAGAATACCATTCCAGTCTCGCACTGGTCAAGTTATTTTCAGTTCATTCTTGAAAGTGTCTAGCGTCTACCTAAATCACCTAGAGGGGGGTGAATATGTGATGTTTGTGTGTTTTTGCGGAATAAAAATTACTTAAAAATTAAATACACAAACACCGAGATTTATAGTGATTCCCCGAGTTGGGTACGTCCACTTTCCCGCCTCGCCTATCTACCACGAAGGGCTAGATTCAGCTACTTCACCAAACTCAGTTTTCCACAATCTTACACCTCGGAGCCGCAACTCCTACAACTCGGAGACGATCCTCCTACCACTCGATCCACAACCGGATCTACGACTCGATCCACAAACGGATCTACCACTCGATCCACAAATGAATCTACCACTTGATTCACAAACGGATCTACCACTAGGAGAAAAATCTCCTACAAAAGTAAATGAATATTACACAATAATATTACACCCAACTTAGACAAGATTTGAAATCTTTAATCCGTCGTTCTTCGAGAATAGTAGATCTTGAAATCGATTGGAGAACACGAAATATGAAAACTTGGAAGATATTGAATCTTGACTTGAATCTTCGATCGACTAGATCTGGAGTATATATCTGTAGAGAGAGTAGCAATCCAGTCACGTTGGTCGAAGAATCTCAATCGCACCGCACGTCGGTGTCCGATCAGAAGAATCGCGAAATCACTATAGCCGAGCCGATGGATTTTCCGATTTGGAAGGTTTTCTCGATTTCGAATTTTAAAGAAAGAACACGATTAGATGGAAAGGAAATATCCCCTAGGTATTTATAGAGATCTCCTTGTTGTGTGAACAAAAAAAGGAAATCGGAATTTGGAATAACAGATATTTTTATTATCCAAAAAAGTAAGTATTACAAAGGTATGACCTCCCTGTTATAGAATGAAGGAGATTGGAGAGATTACAAATACGCAATGTGAGACTAAATAATTACAGGTATAAGCGGCTTTATAAAAAATAGACTGAATAAGCCGCGCGGTTACACGAATAGGCTAACCGCTCGACAACCACCAGAAGGAGAGAACAAACCACCATAGGAGACCACTAGACCGCCGGTCTCCAAGTCGTCTGAGACAAACCGCCAGACCTCTCAGACACCAAACAACAACAACCCGGCTACCAAACTTGTACAACCCCATATTCGCTGGGAGGGACCCAAAGGCTTCAATGGTCAGGATTGGGCTAGTCTCAGGCTAACCTCGGGTTAACCCTAAGGCATACTTGGGGAGTTCTCGCCCTGTAGGAGCTCTCGCCAAGGGCAGGCGAAAGCTGAGGAAACCAGGGCAGATAGTCGACCTCTCGGCAGGAGAGATCGTCGACCGACCAGGGCAGATAGTCGACCCCTCGGCGGGAGAGATCGTCGACCGACCAGGGCAGATAGTCGAGCCCTCGGCGGGAGAGATCGTCGACCGACCGAAGCAGAGGGCCTGACTGCGGAAGCTCCCGCCTTAGGGAGAGCTCCCGCCAGGGCAGGCGAGAAGGCCTCAGGTGAACCTTCTTTCGCATTAACATCATGACTACCTAGCGCGAGAACCTTCCTGGCAGGAGTTCTCGCCAAGGCGGGCCTAGAGGGGACCCAGCGAGAGCCTTCTAGGCCGGGGGTCTCGCCAAGTGGGCCCACGGGGTGGGACCCGGAGTCCAGAGAAGGTTATTTTATTATTATCCCGAGGTAAAATTACCCAAAGGCCCTTAGGATAACAGCGGGATTTGGCTATTGGCAGACCCCTCAGGGGTATTTCAGTATTTTCAGGTCAAAGGAAGACTATAAAAAGACCCATAGGGGCTCTTTGGAAGGCAGGCTTTTCATTATTCTCCCACTCTAGTGCCTTCTGAGGAGCTCCCAGCCCAGCGTTTGGCTTTGGAGGGGAAGCTCTCAGAGATCTTCCGGGTGTGTGGTGGGACCTCCCAGCTGTGGCTTGGGGTCAGTCTTTTTGACCTTGGCAGCCAGTCAAGGGTCGAGGTAAGAGAGAAGTAGGCGTCGGCTGCACTTTGGTTTGTGAACATTTGTTGGGGTCATTTTTGGCTTCAACAGTTCTGGTGCGGTGAGCGTGGAAGCAGCTGGTGTAAGAAAATCTCGAGTTGAGTCCCATGGCAGGAGGCGAAGGTGAAGGATCAGGCGCAGGAGGATCCCCCACCCGGGTGGACGAGGCGACGAAGAAGATGTTTGAGGACTTCAGGCGGGAAGTCATGCAGACGATCAACTTGGCCTTCTCGGCAAGGAATGAGTGGGAGACGCCGCAGGTTCCGGTGGAGGTGGTTCCGCTGCTAGGCGAGAACGCTCCAGGGCAGCGCCCCGGGAAGGAAGTCCCGGTGGAGGCAGGCGAGAGGGACGTAGCCGCGCGGGAGCTTTTCCCAGGCCAGCGTCTCGAGAAGGAGCTTCCGGTGGATCTGGGCGAGAAGGAGGCGACGGTGCGGGAACTCTTCCCCGGGCATGGTCTCGCGGATCGGTCCAGCCAACCGAGGTCGCGAGACGGGCCTTCTCGCCAGGCGGGAGGCGAGATCCCCTTTAGTGAGCTCATTGTCTCGGCTCCAGTGCCGGAGGGGTTGCGGGAGCCGGACATGACCTACTACACCGGGAAGGATGACCCGGTCCAGCACGTGCAATGGTTTGAGGACGTGGTGTCCATCCGACAAATGTCCGATGCCTTCAAGTGTAGGCTTTTTGCCATCACTCTGAAAGAAAAGGCCAGGGACTGGTTCCACCAGTTGTCGGCGAGTTCCATCTACAGCTTTGAGGATCTGCGCAGGGGTTTTCTGTTGCGGTTCTCAACTTCGAAGAAAAGGAAGAAGGAGGCTGAGTGCCTGTTTGCAGTGAGGCAAGGGCCAGAGGAGACGTTGGGTCATTATGTTGACCGGTTCCAAGAGGAGATTCTCCTGGTCCAGGAGGTCCCAGGGTACGCGCTGATGCTTGCCTTCACCCTGGGGCTGAGACCAGGGTTTTTCAGCATGGAGTTGAAGAGGGTGCCCCCTCTCTCTTTTGAGGAGCTCATGGAGAGGGCGGCGAAGGAGATAGACTTTGAAAGGACAAACCCTGCGTTTGCGAGGAAGCTGGCCAGGTTGGCCGAGGATGATGTAAAGGAGCCGGTAGTGGGAAGGCAAAGAGAGCAGAGGGAGCAGAGGGAGCCGAGGGAAGATAGGAGAAGAGAAGAGCCCCGAGGGCAGGGCTAGCAGCATGGGGGGGCCAGGGAGCCGAACAACCGACTGGGTTGGAGGCCTCAGGAGGGTCGCCCCCAGGGCCAAGGAGGACCTCAGGGAAGAGATAACTTCCGGGAGCAAAGAAGGCTGGAGCAGGGAGGATGGCGACAAGGACCAAGGGGTCATTTCCCACCATCGCAGGAGGCCATGGAGGTGGGAAGAGGAAGAGGAAGAAGATTTCGGGGAGTCGGAAGAAGGGGAGGAGGAGAAGGAAGAGGGGGCAGGGAGGCGTTGCCCTATTGTGACTTCCATCACGAGGAAGGTCACGCAACGGCCACCTGCCCAGAGTTTCTGGAGATTAGAGGGGCCAGAGGGGTCGGAAGGCAAGATCCGCCTGTAAGGATCGTCGAAGTACAGCGAGAAGAGGCGGAGGACAGGTGTGAAGACAGGGTAGACGTGGGGACCCGAGGAGGGATCAGAGTGATCCATGGGGGAGTGGGGATCGAGGCAACCCGCAAGGGGAGCCTTCAAACCATGTTCCGCCGAGTGGTCGCCTCGACCTCCCAGGCTCCCCCCCAGAGGAGAAGATCACTTTCTCATCCGCGGATATGCCAGACTACGAGGATCCGTTCTGCGACGCGCTTGTGATCCAGACAGCGATAGAAAACTACACCGTCTCCCGGATACTGGTGGACAATGGGAGCTCAGTGAACGTGATCTTCAAGAAGGCCTTCGATGAGATGAGGGTGGAGGGAAAAAGGGTCCTGGCTTCTGATGGACCGCTTTTTGGCTTCTCCGGAGAAAGGAAAGAAGTGGAAGGGGGAGTGGGCCTGCATGTGAGGCTTGGGGGCGTCTCACGGAACTGTCGGTTCGTGATCGTAGACGCCCCGAGTAGTTACAATGCCATCTTTGGACGTCCCCTCATCAGCGCCTTTCGCTGCGTACCCTCCTCATACCACCAATGCCTCAAGTTCAACAATGGAGGGGTGCAGGTTAGGATCAGGGGGGATCCGAAGATGGCAAGGCAATGCTATGTGACGGCGGTTAATACCGTGTCATAGATGGCAGAGGCAGAGGAGTTGGAGAAGGAGATGGCTGAGCAGGAAGGGGTTGAGAAAGGGGAGATAAGCCTGGGAGAGGCGATGGAGGTTGTTGAGGAGTTGGCAGAGGTGGAGGAGATCAGCCTAGAAGAGGCGAGAGGAGTGATGGATGAAGAAGAGCAGAGGCAGGAGGAGAGCCTGGAGGAGGCGATGGAAGTTGAGGAGGTTGGGGGAGAGGAGCTCGAGTTTGAGCAGGAAGAGGCAAGGGTAAGTTGGGAGCGGTCGGGGCTGGAGCCGGCCGAAGAGGTGGTGGAGATGGAGGTGCTTACAAGAGCAGGGGAGGCGCAAAGGATTCGGATCAGCGGAGGCTTGAGCCTCGAGGATCAGGAGCGGATGCGAGCCTGCATCCAAAGCAACGTCGACATCTTCGCTTGGAGCGCGGCAGACATGCCGGGCATCGACGCGGACGTGGCCTGTCATCGCTTGAACCTGGATCCCAGAGCCCACCCCATACGCCAAAAGATGAGGGCCATCGCCACCAAGCTAGAAGCCCCCATCCGAGAGGAGGTCAAAAAGCTCCTGGACGCAGGCTTCATCTCAGAGATCCAATATCCAGGCTGGATCTCCAACGTGGTAATGGTAAAGAAGGGAGGAGGAAAATGGCGCATGTGTGTTGATTTTTCTTTATTAAATAAATCATGTCCAAGGATTGCTACCCCTTGCCTCGAATCGACGCGCTGGTTGACTCAGCCGTTGGTTTTTCTCTTATGAGTTTTTTAGATGCATTTTCAGGTTACCACCAGATCCGGATGCACCCTCCTGATGTCAAGGATGTTTCCTTCATCACGAGAGAGGGATGCTTCAGCTATAAGATGATGCCCTTCGGATTGAAGAACGCAGGGGCGACGTACCAACGTATGATGGATCGAATCTTTCGAGATCAAAGGGGAAGGAACCTGGAGGTCTATGTGGATGACCTCATGGTCAAGAGCAAGTGTGTTGATTCCCACTTGCGAGACTTGGAGGAGACATTTGCCACCCTGCGAAGGTTCAAGATGAGGTTGAACCCCTTGAAGTGTGTCTTCGGGGCTAGTCGCGGGAAATTCCTCGGACACCTCTTGACTCCCGCGGGGGTAGAGCCTAACCCCGATAAGGTTAAGGCTATCCTAGACCTGGAATCGCCTCGCAGTGCCAAGGAGGTCCAGCGCTTGACCGGAAGTTGGCCGGGCTAAGCAGGTTCCTCTCTCGGTCAGGGGATAGATGTTCCTCTTTCTTCAAAGTACTTCGTGGCAACCAAGCATTCGAATGGACGGTCGAGTGTGAAGAGGCATTTCAGGGGCTGAAGAGACAACTCTCCCGAGCTCCGTTAGTTCAAAGCCCGAAGGAAGGGGAGGACCTAGCCTTGTATCTCGGAGTGGGGGGAGAGGCAGTGAGCTCCGTCTTGGTTAGGGAAGAGGGGAAGAAGCAGTTACCCGTCTATTATGTCAGCCGAATCTTAAAAAAGGCGGAGCTCCGATACCCCATCCTGGAGAAGCTAGCGTATGCTTTGGTCATCTCATCTAGGAAGCTTCGCCCTTACTTTCAAGCACACTCGATTAGGGTGGTAACTGACCATCCCCTTCGCAAGGTCTTGGAGGGGGTGGAACATTCAGGAAGGTTGGCAAAGTGGTCCATCGAACTAAGCGAGTTCTACATTTCTTTCGTCCCGAGGCTCTCCATCAAAGCCCAGGCCGTAGCGGATTTTCTGGCGGACTATGTTACCGAGGCCGAGGTTGAAGAACCAGGGCCGCAAGAAGCGTGGAAGATGGTGGTCGACGGGGCCTCAGGAAGGCACTCCCTGGGAGGAGGTGTGGTGTTGGTAAGCCCTCAGGGAGTTACCATAGAGCAAGCAGTGACTTTCCATTTCCCTGTAACCAATAATCAAGCGGAGTATGAGGCTGTGATCGCTGGCCTTCGCTTGGCAAAGGAGCTGGAAATCCAGGAGGTGGAGGCCTTCACCGACTCAATGGTGGTAGCATCGCAGATCCGAGGCGAGTTTGAGGCCCGGGAGCCTACCCTCGCAAGATATCTATCAAAGGTAAGAACTATTATTGGAGGTTTCCGTTCTTTTTCTATTCAACATGTTCCCAGGGAGGAAAGCATGGCAGCCGACCGATTAGCAAAGTTCGGGCCTCGGGGTGGAGGTACCCTGACTGAACTATTTCGGCCAGCCATTGAAGAGGGGGAGGTGATGGAGGTGAATCGGCGGTCCTCATGGGTAGATCCGTTGGTGACCTTCTTGACCACAGGAGAACTGTCGGAAGAAGTCAAGGATGCAAAGAGCTTCAGGCACAAGGCGGCTCATTACCTGATGCGGGAGGGGAGCTTACATCGGAAGATGCTGTCAGGGCTCCTCGCGAGATGCGTAACCGAGGAGGAAGTCCCGAGGATCCTGGAAGAGGTGTGTTGGGTACATTGGAAAATGTGTACCTGATTTGAAGAAGCCTAACCTAGCTCAAAGATATACATCAAGGTGTATTTGATGTTGTTTTAAGTTGACATGTGCAGGTGAAGAATTGACAAAGTATGCAGAAAAATTCTAAGTCCAAGTGTCGACACAAAGGAAGCAGTGTCGACACATAGAAGAAAATAGTCGACACAACACTGGGAAGCAGTGTCGACACATAGCAGTTAGTCTACAACTACACTGGGAGAATGTGTCGACACAGAAGAAGTAAGTCGACACATCACTGGGAATTTGTGTCGACACAGAAGAAAAGAGTCGACACAACTCTGGAAATTTGTGTCGACACAGAAGAAAAGCGTCGACCTCAACATTGGGAGAATGTGTCGACACAGAAGAGTATAGTCGATCTCAAGATTGTCGACATCAGCTGAATGTGTCGACACAGAAGAAAATAGTCGACCTCAAGTTTGTCGACACCAGCAGAATGTGTCGACACATTGTGATTAAGTCGACACATTAAAGCAGATTTAAGAAATGAATGTGTCGACACCTGAAGGCTAAGTCGACACTTACTAAGTTATAATTCTACAACAACTGTGTCAACACACAGGACTTGTGTCGACACACTGAAGAGTCAAGACCAAGTTATTTTCAGAAGAAGCTGTGTCGACTCAAAGGCAACTTAGTCAACATCACTGAAGACTGTGTCGACACCAAAGTCAATTGTGTCGACACAGATAGACAGATGGTCTCGACACTTTCTGACAGACTGTTTCAACAACTTGTGGTTCAAGACTAAGGCACAGGACTTGTTTGAAGACTTGACAGCTGTGGGTTACCACCGGTTAACTGAAGCTGTCAGACTTGTCAGAAACGGTTAGAAACCGGATCAGCCGGTTACCATGAAGAATGTCTATAAATAGACTGATTCAGAAGGAGAACAACAACCATAACAGATAGTCCTTTTTGAATAACTTTGAATCAAAAAGGAAGAGAAGGATCACAATCCAATTCATTTCAAGAAAGTGCTAGTCACTTAAGAAGATCTTCTCCGGGAGATCTAAGAAGACTATCTAAGGATAGATCTAAGAAGAGTTCTAATCAGAATTCAGAAGAATCTTTCAAAGTGCTGGATAGAGAGAGGTCAAGCCAGAATTAGAAGAAGAAGAAAGAAACCACCAGTGGATTCTCAAGAAGCTGTTTGGAATCAACTCAGCTAAGTACATTTTCAAGAAGCTTTGAAGAAGGCTCAGATACAGTTGATTGCATCAGCTGATCAAGAATTGTCTTGGCCTTTCTCTCTCAACTTTGGCAAGACAGTTTAATAATCTTTTCTATATTTCTGTAGGATCTGTTTACACAGATCTGAGTTGTAAGCCTATGTTATAAAGGCTGAGTGTAGGAGTGTTGAACTTTGAGTGGTAGGGCTGTTTGCCTGAGTGTAGGAGAAGGATATTCTCTGAGTTGTAGGCCTTGGGGCAAGGCTGAGGTAGGGCAGTTGTGCCTGAGTTGTAGGAACCAGTTGGGTTCTGAGTTGTAGGATCTGTTGATCTGAGATAAGTGGAAGTTTGGCCGAATCTAGCATACTGCTAGATAGGTGAAGGGGGAAAGTGGATGTACCCAGACCTTGGGGAACCACTATAAAACATTGTGCAATCTGTGATGTTTTATTTTCTGTGATTGCTGTGCCAATTGTGTTAGCTATTGAATTGAATTCTGCTTAGAAGTTTTTATAAGAAAAGCAGAACCTATTCACCCCCCCTCTAGGTGTTTAGGCTGCCTTGAAAGTTAAACTATCAAGTGGTATCAGAGGGAGGTTCCTCAAAAAGGACTTAACAGTCTGAGGTAGATCTGAAAGGCAGATTCAAGATTCAAGAAGATGGGTTCTGGAGAGAATCATAAGGAGCTAGGGTCTATGAAATTACCCATATGCAAGAAGGAAATCTTTGGGATCTGGAAAGAGAGAGTCAGATTGTTTATGGAAGCATCTGACCCAAGGATTTACATCACAGTACAAGAAGGGCCCTTCATTCCAATAAAGATATCTGTTCTTGATGCAAATATCCAAATACCAAAGACTTATTCAGAAATGACCAAGGATGAAATCATCTTGGCAACCTGAAAGTGAAGGGATAGATACTACTCTAGAGGGGGGGTGAATAGAGTAATCAACTTTTGCACAATACAAAACTTAACTGTCTACCCAACTCCCTTGGAGTGAAGTGCGGAATGAAGAGATTATAGATTTTGTTTTAACCTTAAAGCCTAACACAAGTGATGTGCAAACACAAGCTAACTGTAATTACAGTTAAAGCTTGGAAAACCTAAACAGCAACTAGCAACCTAGTTATATCTATTCACAGCCACAGTACAGGAATTAAACAGTTGAATCCAGACGACACAAGGAAAATTATAGTGGTTCCCCAAACAACTTGGGTACGTCCACTCTTCTACCCACACGGTAGGAATCCACTCAGGTTTTTGATCAGGTGCCCTGCCACCAACAGAATCTGCTTCAGGTAGATTCAGAAACCCTTTAGACTTTTGATCAGGTGTCTAAAAACCAAGCACAGGTTTTTGATCAGGTGCCCTGCCACCAAGGGATACTTTTGAAGGGAGTAATAACCCTGTACAGGAGGGGGAAGAAGGTTAAGATGTCTTCTCTATTTTACAATAGATTAGAGAAGCACAAAAAGCTTGCACTGAGCTAGAATGCTCTAAAGAATCAAGGCTCCCCCTGGCTCAAAGATGTCCAGGTGAAGTCTTGCTTCAGTGCAGAAACTCTTCAGAGAATTCTGAAGGAAAGAGCTACAGGAAGAAAATAAATAACAAAAAGAAATCTCTTCAAGCAGCTATTCTTCTTCTTCTTCTTCTTCAAAGAAACTCTGAGTTGAACTTCCTGAAAGCAGGAGAACTCAGGTGAAGAAGAGATGAAGGTCTTAACACTTCTCAGTTAGATGGAGTTTGCTGAGAGCAGAAAACTTGAGCTTGATGAAGGCTTGAGTGCTTTTGAATATGTATGTAACACTTGCTTCTATTTACTAGCTTGAATCCTTCTGCAAAGGGTTCTTTATATATCATCATCAAGCAACGGCTCTCTTCCATTTGAATTGTTTGTCTTCTTCTAAGCCTTGAGACCTGGGCTGTAAATATCAAGAAGACAGAAATATTTCTGCAGCAAAACATTCCATAAAAAGGAATAAACCTCTTTCTAAGAAGCTGCAGGCTTAAATCAAATAATCAGATAGACTAAATAAAGTCACATCAGAAACTATCTCTTTATAGCAAAAGAAGACTTTTCAGTCTAACGGCTATAAAGGGGCTGACAACAGATAAAGTAATTTAAATAGACAGCTAATAAGACAAACAACTTTATCTTAAAAGATTTTAACTCAGGCAATAAGAATAGAGCAAATAATGCCTGGAAACTTTATCATACAGCTTAAAATATCGTGCCAGAAAATGTATTAAATAATTAAATATAATAAATAAATACAAAATCCAAAGGCAGACAGAAAACGTCGAACGACCTTCGAAGATCGTCGAACGACGCCAGGAGATCGTCGAACTACCGGGCAGATAGTCGAACGATCCAGATAGTCGAGCTATCAAACAGATAGTCGAGCTACCGCAGCAGATAGTCGAACTATCAGGACAGATAGTCGAACTACCAGATAGTCGATCTATTTAGGACAGATAGTCGAGCTATCAAGCGCACAGAGATAGTCGAGCTATCAAGCAGATAGTCGACCTACCTCAGAAAACAGATAGTCGATCTATCAAAAGATAGTCGAACTATCAAAACAAACAGATAGTCGATCTATCAACATATAGTCGAACTATCAGCGCAGAACAGATAGTCGAACTATCAACAGATAGTCGAACTATCAGCGCAGAACAGATAGTCGAACTATCAACAGATAGTCGAACTATCAGCGCAGAACAGATAGTCGAACTATCAACAGATAGTCGAACTATCAGCGCAGAACAGATAGTCGAACTATCAACAGATAGTCGAACTATCAGCGCAGAACAGATAGTCGAACTATCAACAGATAGTCGAACTATCAGCGCAGAACAGATAGTCGAACTATCAACAGATAGTCGAACTATCAGCGCAGACCAAGGCGTCGACCAACTGATAGACGATCGTCGATCAGTCGATAGACGATAGTCGAACGGCGTTCGACTATGGTCGAACGAAAAACCTACTTAACCAAATTCTCAATTTGGAAAAGCGAGGACCCTACAGCTAGACTCCTAACCATTGACCATAGATATTTCTTGGGTCAAGGAGCACAAAGGAGAAGACTAAACTCAAAACAAACTAGGGTACCAACAATCTCCCCCTATTTGAGTTAAGTCTCTCAAAAACTAAAACAGCTAGCAATAAAATAAACAAAATAATTTCAACAGATAGATAGCAATAAACTGGCAGATTATCAATCAGATAAATAAATATAACACAGCAGTTTAATCAAACTATCAAGAATCTTTAGGGTCAGGTAATGGATCAGAAGAACTAGAGACAAAGGAAATTTTTCGAAGAGGGTCATCTGATTCCTTCTTTGATATCTTCAGATCCTGAGCCCCAATGATCTTTAGTTCTGTAGCTCTGGGGACAACAGCTTCAGGATGTTTTTCCATGTACTTTGCTGGATCAAATATCTCAGGATTGACTTGGAATTTCTCAAATTCTTTCTTTCTATATGCTGACATTGTAGTAAAGCCAGTTGTATCTTTACCTTCAGCTCTTGCTTTTCTTATTTGGGCTGCTCCTACAAGCTCTTGAAAGCGAGCCATCCTAAAATTAGGATCGAGCTCAGGATTTTCATATACGGGCTCTGGAGAAGCAGCAGCTATTATATCTAGATAAAACATTAGAAAACTTAGCAAAAGGGACTTGCTAGAAGGTTTTAAAACACTGTAAACTATTTACCTTTTGAAACACTTTTCTTAGATTGAACTGGAGAAGGAGGTGGGGAAAAGGTTGGTCTTTGGGCCACAACCTCCTTCATTGGTCTTTGAGATCCATAAGATGATTTACTTTGTGAACTTTGATGACCTTGTCTTGGTTGGTGCTGAGCAGACGCAGATTTTCCATAGGCTGCAGATTGATTAGCAGGTAGATTCCCAGAGGCTCCTGCACCTGGAGGTGGAGGAGGACCTTTGGGAGTCCATCTGGAGACTGGACTGTCATACCTCTTAGTTCTCTTCCTTTCTTTTTGCTGATTTTTCGAAAACCTCATCCAATGCTGAAAATCTTTAGATTTGGGGTCAATGCCCTTCAAAATATAATAGGGAATGTCATTATCCTTATTTGGAGGAGGAGGAGGAGGAGCTTTTCTTTTCTTTGCAGCAGATTTCCTTTTCTTTGACTTTTCAGACACATCTGAATCATCATCATCATCAGAATGGGATGATGGAGGGTTCTCATAGGGATCATAGGCTTCTGAGACAGCCTTTTCTTTAAGCTTTGAAACAGATTTCTCCCTTTCTTCTTCCATGGCATCCAAAGCCAGAAGGGAGTCTAAATCTAAACCAGGAGAGTCATCCCAGATGGATGACTTCTCAAATTGCAAATCTTTCTCTTTTTCTTTTAAAGATAAAACTCTTAAGTCCCATGCTGCTCTTGCTTTAGCTTCTTCCATACTCAGAACTGGAGAGTCAACTTTGACTTCCTCTTTCTCAGATTCCTCTTCTTTATTATCTAAGAAGGATTCCACCTCAGGGTCTACTTGAGTAGCAGGAATACTTGGGTCAGCCACAGAAACTACTGCTATGATTTGAGTAATTAAATCTTCTTTAATAATATCTGTAAAATTACGAATACAGATCTGCTAAATAAACTTGAATCATACCTTCAAGGTATTCACATACTATCAAATTAATAGATTCATCGACAAAACGAATGAAAGCGTTACCTTCATATTTAACCATCTCCCAGCATTCATTCAGATATGAGGTAATGATTCCTTCCAGAAATCTGGCAATCATAGGAGAGGTTAGATCTTCTAAGCATACTTTCACTGCAATTTCTGATAGCAGGATACCATCTGATATTTCTTTCTCAGTCAAAACTGGAGCTACAACTTGCTTAACTGGAGCACTCTCTTCCTCAGCTGGAGTTACCACATCCTCAGCTGGAACAATCTCTTCCTCAGCAGGAGCTGTCTCTTCCTGAACAGACATAACAACATCTGGAACTTCTTCTGGCTCAACTTGAGCAGATTCTGGCTGGACAGATACGACAACATCTGGAGCTATCTCTATTTCAGCTGGAGGGGAAGCAGGAAGGTCTGAGACATCTTCATTGAACATCTCCCCCTGCCTGATTTCAGTAGCTACTGAAACCAGGCCCCTAGAGGTAGATGGCTCAGCTGATTTAGAAATGGATTGGATGGAGGCAGTTAGACGGTCAATGGAGGCAGCAAGGGGAGCGATTGCCTCGTCAATCATGGTTTTGATCGACGGGGTAATCAGCTCCACGATGCGAATGATAATCTCAGGAGAGATTTCAAAAGATGATGGAAGAGAGGTGGATGGAGCAGCAGCAGAAATGGTAGATGTGCTGGGATGAGAAATAATGGGGACAGGGGATCGAACTGGAGATGCAGCAGGAGAGGGAGCAGGGGATGGGGAATGAACTGGGGAATTAACGGGAGATGCATGAGGAGTAAGAATTCTCTCTGATCCTAACAAATCGAAGCTAGGAGCAGATATCCTAGCCAGATATGCAGGGAGAGGAGAGGCTGGAGGAGACAGAGGAACAACCATAGTTGTTTCAGGTGCAGCAGAAGAAGAAGGTCGTACCTCAGCTGAAGTTGATGGTACTTCAACTGAGGCAGACGGCAAAGCAGAGGAGGAGGAAGGGAGAGCTGAGCCAGCTTCACTAGGTTGAGGAGCGACTGAAGCAGTCCTTGTGTCCTCAGATTGCGCTGGAGCAGATTTCACGAATGTCCTCTTCCACTTTGAGAACAGATGGGGATCCATCTTCTTGCTGGCATTGATGGTTGTTGCGGCAGAACTCAGCAGCTGGGGGAATTTCTCCTTCAGGAAAATTCCAATAACCCTTCCCAGGGTGACTTCCTTCTTTCCTGTCTTCTTCCTGATTAAATCAAACAGAACAGCAGCCCAATCGATCTTTTTCCTATTAACAATTGCACACATAAGTGCGAATTGCTGCCTTGTTATGTTATCATGGGCAGAGTGCTTGCCCAGAAGCACTTTTCCGACTACCTCAGCGAGGAACTTGATCTTGAAGGGGAAGTTTACCTTGAGCAGCTTGGTGGGAATGCCCTCGGCATGTCCCAGCTCGACGAGCATCCTTCCGAACTCCTGAGCATCTTGCTCATAATCTTCATCACCAATAACTAAACTGAAAACATCAGAAAGAACGGCCGGAGTCAGGGTAGCTTCTACTCCGCCGATGGTACCGATCATGGAATCGTCTGTGGAAGACGACGTGAAAGCCCATTCTTTTATTTCTGGAATATTAATCTTGATCCTTTCAGACATCAGCTTCTCTAAACCTTGATCTCTGCAGAGCTGGAGGACTTCCACTATCCCGGCATCGCAACTACTGAAAGCTTCAAAATCTACACTGAATCCTGCATCGAACTTGACTACGGCTAGAACAGCAGGGGAAATCGCCATGGATTCGCCGGAGAAACGCGAGAAGGAGGAGGAAGACGAAGGGGACGGAGCGGCAGAAAATCGCAAGCGGGAAAGCAGAATGCGAAAGGGCACGTTCCGTCGACGATAAAGCAACAGATCTTTTAACCTAGGTCGACTATCGGCTTTATATTGAACCGGATATAGTCGGTCTATTTAAAAAGATCTTGAACCGATAGTCGAACGGCCGTTCGACGATCGGCTCAGAAGCAGAGTAGTCGGACAATCGTTCGACTATTTCTGGCTTCTCAAGCAACAGGCTGTCGTCGTCCGGAGATCGACGATGAGCTCAGCCTGTTCGACGATGGTCGAACGTCGATCGACGATCTTCAAACAGATGAGCTATCATTAACCAGAGGTCGACGATAGGCTCAATCCGTTCGACGATCTTCGATCATCATTCGACGATCTTCGAGCAGACCTCAACATAGGCAGATATCGTCACACTTAGTCTCGTCCATTGATCATGCCTAGTTGGATTAAAAAGAACAGATGCTTCTGTTCATCTAAAGGCTTGGTGAATATATCACCTCTCTAAAACTCAGTGGATATGAACTCAAGACAGATCTTGTTCTTTTCCACACAATCTCTCAGGAAATGGTGCCTAATCTCAATGTGCTTCGTTCTAGAGTGGTGCACTGGATTTTGTGCAATTGAGATAGCACTGGTACTATCACACATGATCCTTGGTGTTCTTGTGTGAGTAACCATAATCCACAAGCTGGTTTTGAATCCACAGGATCTGTGAACAACAACTGGCAGCTGCTATATATTCAGCCTCTGCAGTTGAAGTTGAGACAGAAGCCTGCTTCTTACAGAACCAAGAGACCAATCTCTCTCCCAGGAACTGGCAAGTTCCTGAGGTGCTCTTCCTGTCAACTCTGCAGCCAGCATAGTCAGAATCAGAATATCCAATTAATTCAAACTCTGACTCAGCTGGGTACCAAAGTCCTAGATTTGGACATCCTTTCAGGTATCTCAGGATTCTTTTTAGAAGAATCAGATGAGATTCCTTGGGGTTGACCTGGAATCTAGCACAAAGGCATGTAGCAAACATTATATATGGCCTACTTGCAGTTAGATATAATAGGGAACCAACAATGGCCCTATAATTCTTTTGATCAACTGGCTTGCCGTGATCATCAGAATCAATAACTACATTAGTAGCCATGGGTGTAGGCATTGCTGAAGCATCAGCCATCCCAAATTTCTTTACCAATTCCTTGGCATATTTGGATTGGGAGATGAAGATACCATCAGCATCTTGCTTAACTTGGAGACCAAGAAAGTAAGACAGCACACCCATGCTACTCATCTCAAACTTAGAGTGCATCAAGTTGGAAAACTTTTTGCAAAGTTTGGGATCAGTGGAGCCAAAGATAATATCATCTACATACACCTGAACTAACAGGATTGTGTCCTTGTGATGCTTAACGAAAAGGGTTCTATCAACTACTCCCCTAGTGAAGTTGTGCTCTAACAGGAAACTAGCTAAGGTCTCATACCAGGCCCTAGGAGCTTGCTTTAGTCCATAAAGAGCTTTTTGTAACTTAAAAACATGAGAAGGCTGAGTTGATGAAACAAACCCTGGTGGTTGTTCAACAAACACCTCTTCCTTAAGCTCACCATTTAGGAATGCACTTTTGACATCCATTTGGAACACCTTAAACTTCATGTAGGCTGCATAGGCCAAGAAGATCCTTATTGCTTCTAGCCTTGCAACAGGAGCAAAGGTTTGGTCATAGTCTATACCTTCCTCCTGTCTGTAGCCCTGAGCTACAAGCCTAGCTTTATTCCTTACTATTATTCCATTTGCATCTAACTTGTTTCTATACACCCACTTGGTGCCTATGATCAGTTGGCCTTTAGGTCTTGGAACCAAAGTCCAAACTTTACATCTCTCAAACTGATTGAGCTCCTCTTGCATTGCAATGATCCAGTGGGGATCTAGCTCTGCATCTTTAAAGGTGAGGGGCTCAACCTGTGAGAGGAAACAAGCATGCATCACATCCTGTCTTAATTGATGTCTTGTTTGCACACCAGCTGATATGTCTCCAATCACTTGAGATGTGGGATGATCTCTAAGTGTGACAATATCAGCAGGTGGGATGTGATCTTCAGCAACAGTTGGGATTAATTCCTCAGGAGGAATTTGATCTACTGTTGGTGGAACAACAACAGCTTCAACAGCTTCAGCAATGTCTTCATCACTGTCTGATTCAGTGATCTGAAGAGTTGAAAGTTGAAGGATTTCTTGAGGGGCATCATGTACCTGCAAAGAACTAGATGAAGGAGAATTTTCTTTCTCCTTGTAAAACATCTGAGACTCATCAAAAGTCACATGCACAGATTCTTCTATCTTACAGGTTGATTTGTTATAAACCCTATAAGCTTTGCTTACTTGGGAATATCCAAGCATAATTCCCATTGAAGCTTTTGCTTCAAACTTTCTAATATATTCTTTATTATTATTATGAATATACACAATACAGCCAAAAATTCTAAAGTAATTAATTTTTGGTTTCTTTCCTTTAAGCAACTCATAAGGAGTTTTACACTTAAGTTTGTGTATCAAACTTCTATTCAAGACATAGTTGGCTGTACTAACAGCTTCTGCCCAATAGGATAGAGGCATGTTAGCATCTGCCAACAATGTGCTAGCAGCTTCAATTAGTGTTCTATTCTTCCTTTCAACTACCCCATTTTGTTGGGGAGTTCTAGGAGCTGAGAAGCTATGTTTGATACCTTCTCTCTCACAGAATTCTTGCATGAGAAGAGAGTCAAACTCAGTACCATGATCACTTCTGATCAAGGCCACATGAGTAGAGTACTCAGTCTGCACACAAAGTAGAAAGTCTGTAAGGGCTTTGAAGTTATCAGACTTAGTTCTCAAAAAGAAAACCCAACTGAACCTAGAGAAGTCATCTACAATTACTAAAGTGTAATACTTCCCTCCTAAACTCTGTACATTTATTGGGCCAAAAAGGTCCAAATGTAATAAATACAAGATTCTAGGAGAATCACTTTTATTTACAGATTTAAATGAGTTCTTGGTTTGCTTGCCTAGCTGACAAGCCTTGCATAGACTCTCCTTCTTGTAGGGGCAAGAAGGTAAGCCTCTAACAAGGTTGTGCTTAGATAACCTAGATATATTTTTCAGGTTTACATGACTAAGCCTTTTATGCCATAAAGAATTATTATTAAGGGTTAATTCATTAAACAGGCAGATTTCAGAGTGAGATGAATTAAAATCTACTAAATATATATTGCCTATTCTATTACCTATTAAAACAACATTATTATTTAAAGTAATATTGCAAGAGGAGTTAGAAAAAGAAACCTGGTAGCCAGCATCACATAGCTGGCTAACTGAAATCAGATTATGCTTCAGTCCATTGACATAAGCAACTCTCTTGAATGTAACAGCTCCAATCGTGATCTTGCCATATCCTTCTGTCTGACCACAGCTGGAGTCTCCAAAGATAACCTTTGGGCCGAGCTTAGCTTTGTACTTTGACAGAAGCTCTTTGTTTCCTGTCATATGCTTAGAGCATCCACTATCCAAATACCACTTATTTTGAGTGATTGGATAGGCCTTCACCTGCAAAACAATTATTTAGACAGAGTGGACCCAGGTAACCTTGGATCCCTTGTTTTTCACATAAGAAAAACTGGAAATATAAGAGAATGCAGGCTGAGGGTGATAGCCTAGTGGGTGAGATCTCCTAGGTGGGATTCTCCATGCAGATGATGGGTCAACAAACCTAGGGTTTCTATTTTCATTTAGGTTTCTATGATACTGATTATGATTTTGAAAATCATGTTGAAATCGTCGATCGACGTTCGACGATGGGCGCTCAGATCGTCGAGCTTCGTTCGACCATGGAGCATCCGATCGTCGAGCGGCGTTCGACGCTCTTTGCATTTCTTTGAAAAACTTCTTTCTCTTTTCTCTCTTAGCCTTATTTAATGTTTTATTTACAAGGTTTACTTGCTCAGTGTTCTTCTTTCCACTAGCTGAAATGAAGTTCACTGGAGTTGAAAGGTTATTTTTAAGGAGGACTGGGGGTTCACTGGGAGAAGCTCCTAAGCCTAATTTATCATTACCTGACCTAGTGTTAGTCATGCTGGTAATTTCTAACAGCTTAAGGCTTCTACCATTAAGGGATTCTTCTAATCTCTTAGACTTAGCTAATTCTACTTTAAGAAATTTGATTTCTTCACTACAAGTAGTGAGTTCTTCCTTTAACCTAACATTTTCAGAGGCTATTGATTCAGAGTCAGCTAGCCTATTTCTAAGTTCTTTTATCTCTTTTTCTGAACTAATTAAATCTAAACATAGAGATTTAAAATCTAACTTAAACTCTTCTGAAGTAAAATCATAAGATGAAAGTACCTCATCTTCAGTAGGCATTTCTTCATCTGAGTCAGAACTCTCTGCAGCAGAGTGGTTGCTGCAGGCATCTATTGCCATGAGGCAAACTTCTTTTGCCTTCTTTTCTTCTTCATCCTCACTAGAGCTTGAGGATGAGGATTCTTCATCAGAATCACTCCAGGTTTCAGCAATGAAACCTCTCTCCTTTTTCTTGTTCTTGTAGGAGGATGGCTTGGAGTGCTTCCTGTGCTGCTCCTTTTCTTTCCTCTTGTCTTTGTTTTTCTCCTCTGGACACTCTGGCAAGATGTGTCCAGGCTTCCTGCACCCATAACAATAATTTCTTTAGTTGGAGTACGATCATACCTTGCTTTTCTTCATACTTTGAAGATTTTCTTCTGAACTCTTTTCTCCCCATTTTGAGAAATCTCTTGGCAAACAATGCCATGAGCTCCTCATTTGATTGGCTGCCTTCTGAGGCTTCAGCAGCTTTAAGAGCTAGAGATTGCTCTTTTCTTGTTGGAGTGGGGGTCTTGGCTTCTGCTTCAGCTTCCCTTGTCTTCAGCACTTGCTCAAAAGATTTGAGCTTGCCGAGAAGGGCTTCAGTTGATATCTCATTGGTGCTTCTGGCTTCTTGATTGGCCAGATCCTCTTAAATCCCATGTGCTAGGGAAGCACATAAGGATCTTATCATTGACCTCTGTCAATGAGATATCCTTGTCAAGGGTCCTCAGCTCATTGATGATTGAGCTGAGCCTGGTGTACATCGCTTCAACTGATTCAGCATCAGTCTTTTTGAAGTTCTCATACTGTGAGATAAGGTTGGACCTCCTGTCCTTCCTTTCATCAGCTGAACCAGCTACAATCTGGTTCAGTGTGTCCCACATGGCCTTTGCTGAGAGCAATCAGCAACCTTCTGGAACACTTCATCAGACATAGTCTGAGCCAGTATGTTCATTGCTTTGGCATCAGCAATTTTGGCCTTCTTGTACTCATCATTATAGTCTGGAGGAGGCACTGCACTCATATCAGATGATGAGGCAGTGGCTACAGCAGGTGCTCTTGGGGGACCTGACAAAATAGAAGCAAAAATACTCTCATCAATAGAGTTCATGTAAAGCTTGATCCTTGCCTTCCAGATGCCAAACTTTGCTAAGTTGCATGCTGGAGGTCTGGTGCTAGAATAATCCTTAGACTGGGCCATGATAGTGAATTTCTATAAACTCTTGGTATCTATCAGGATCTTGTGACTTAGGTGTTAGCCTATACAGTCAGTCAACCTCCCTCTGATACCAATTGAAAGTGAAGGGATAGATACTACTCTAGAGGGGGGGTGAATAGAGTAATCAACTTTTGCACAATACAAAACTTAACTGTCTACCCAACTCCCTTGGAGTGAAGTGCGGAATGAAGAGATTATAGATTTTGTTTTAACCTTAAAGCCTAACACAAGTGATGTGCAAACACAAGCTAACTGTAATTACAGTTAAAGCTTGGAAAACCTAAACAGCAACTAACAACCTAGTTATATCTATTCACAGCCATACAGGAATTAAACAGTTGAATCCAGACGACACAAGGAAAATTATAGTGGTTCCCCAAACAACTTGGGTACATCCACTCTTCTACCCACACGGTAGGAATCCACTCAGGTTTTTGATCAGGTGCCCTGCCACCAACAGAATCTGCTTCAGGTAGATTCAGAAACCCTTTAGACTTTTGATCAGGTGTCTAAAAACCAAGCACAGGTTTTTGATCAGGTGCCCTGCCACCAAGGGATACTTTTGAAGGGAGTAATAACCCTGTACAGGAGGGGGAAGAAGGTTAAGATGTCTTCTCTATTTTACAATAGATTAGAGAAGCACAAAAAGCTTGCACTGAGCTAGAATGCTCTAAAGAATCAAGGCTCCCCCTGGCTCAAAGATGTCCAGGTGAAGTCTTGCTTCAGTGCAGAAACTCTTCAGAGAATTCTGAAGGAAAGAGCTACAGGAAGAAATAAATAACAAAAAGAAATCTCTTCAAGCAGCTATTCTTCTTCTTCTTCTTCTTCAAAGAAACTCAGAGTTGAACTTCCTGAAAGCAGGAGAACTCAGGTGAAGAAGAGATGAAGGTCTTAACACTTCTCAGTTAGATGGAGTTTGCTGAGAGCAGAAAACTTGAGCTTGATGAAGGCTTGAGTGCTTTTGAATATGTATGTAACACTTGCTTCTATTTACTAGCTTGAATCCTTCTGCAAAGGGTTCTTTATATATCATCATCAAGCAACGGCTCTCTTCCATTTGAATTGTTTGTCTTCTTCTAAGCCTTGAGACCTGGGCTGTAAATATCAAGAAGACAGAAATATTTCTGCAGCAAAACATTCCATAAAAAGGAATAAACCTCTTTCTAAGAAGCTGCAGGCTTAAATCAAATAAACAGATAGACTAAATAAAGTCACATCAGAAACTATCTCTTTATAGCAAAAGAAGACTTTTCAGTCTAACGGCTATAAAGGGCTGACAACAGATAAAGTAATTTAAATAGACAGCTAATAAGACAAACAACTTTATCTTAAAAGATTTTAACTCAGGCAATAAGAATAGAGCAAATAATGCCTGGAAACTTTATCATACAGCTTAAAATATCGTGCCAGAAAATGTATTAAATAATTAAATATAATAAATAAATACAAAATCCAAAGGCAGACAGAAAACGTCGAACGACCTTCGAAGATCGTCGAACGACGCCAGGAGATCGTCGAACTATCGGGCAGATAGTCGAACGATCCAGATAGTCGAGCTATCAAACAGATAGTCGAGCTACCGCAGCAGATAGTCGAACTATCAGGACAGATAGTCGAACTACCAGATAGTCGATCTATTTAGGACAGATAGTCGAGCTATCAAGCGCACAGAGATAGTCGAGCTATCAAGCAGATAGTCGACCTACCTCAGAAAACAGATAGTCGATCTATCAAAAGATAGTCGAACTATCAAAACAAACAGATAGTCGATCTATCAACATATAGTCGAACTATCAGCGCAGAACAGATAGTCGAACTATCAACAGATAGTCGAACTATCAGCGCAGAACAGATAGTCGAACTATCAACAGATAGTCGAACTATCAGCGCAGAATAGATAGTCGAACTATCAACAGATAGTCGAACTATCAGTGCAGAACAGATAGTCGAACTATCAACAGATAGTCGAACTATCAGCGCAGAACAGATAGTCGAACTATCAACAGATAGTCGAACTATCAGCGCAGAACAGATAGTCGAACTATCAACAGATAGTCGAACTATCAGCGCAGACCAAGGCGTCGACCAACTGATAGACGATCGTCGATCAGTCGATAGACGATAGTCGAACGGCGTTCGACTATGGTCGAACGAAAAACCTACTTAACCAAATTCTCAATTTGGAAAAGCGAGGACCCTACAGCTAGACTCCTAACCATTGACCATAGATATTTCTTGGGTCAAGGAGCACAAAGGAGAAGACTAAACTCAAAACAAACTAGGGTACCAACACAACCATGGATAAAAGGGCACAGAATATCATTGTCAGTGCCATAGATGATTCAACATTTCAGAATCTGATTCACTGCAAGACCTCCAAGGAGATGTGGGACACATTGATTGTCTACATGGAGGGATCTGAAGAAGTAAGGCTGGACAGAAAGTCTATGCTGAATCAGGAGTATGAAAGCTTTAGACAAGGAAAATCTGATAGCATAACTGAGTTCTATAAGAAATTCTATAGAATTGTGAATGAGCTAATATCCTATGGAAGAGTCTTCAGTACCTATGAACTGAATGACAAATTCTTAAGATCCTTATCAAAGGATTGGGATACAAAGATCTGTGCCATAAGAGAAGTGGCTAAATTGGCAGAATATCTCCTCCAACCCTGTTTGGAAAGTTGCTATCCTATGAAATGCAACTTATGGTAAGGAAGGAGGAGGAAAGAAACTCAAGAGGAGAGCATAGAGAAAAGACTGTGGCATTTAATGCTGAAGCCACCAGAAAGAATAGGAGGAAATCACCATCTCCTCCTAAGGAAGTTGAAGAAGATAGTTCTGAAAATTCAGATAAGGGTTCAGTTAGCTGTGATTCAGATGCAGACTTTGCTGCATTCACTAGGCAATTCCAAAGGTTCTTGAAAAAGAAGCAATGGAAGTCTAGGCCTTCCACATCACAGCAAGTTGATGACTATTATCAGAAGAGAAGGTCATCAAGGAAAGAGAAAAGCAGATCAAAGCCCAGCAAAGCCACTACTTCAAAGATTGTCTGCTATTGTTGCAATAGGCCTGGACATGTAGTGGCTGATTGTCCTGACAAAAGGAAGGAATCTTCAGAAAAGAAGAAGACTTATCAGAAAGGCAAGAAGGAGAAATCCTTTGTAGCAAAGAAAGATAAAAGTCTGTCAGACCAGTCAACTTCAGAATCAGGATCTGAAGCTGAAGCATATATTGGACTATATGCTGCATCTGAGGAAGAGGAGTTTATGCAGTTGCTAGACTCCATCAATGAACATCAATGCATGGGTTTGATGACAAGATCAGAAGAGGACATATGCCAGAATCAGTCTGGTCCTAATGAGGTAAATTGTCCTTCCTGTACATCTGTTTGTAGTACAAGTGAAGAATCAGCTACATCTGCATCAAGTGATGAAGATGCATCTGGATCTGAAGGAGATGTCTATCAATTGATAGACAAGTATGGGGACTTGTTGCAGGCCCTTAAGAAAAGCAAGAACCTGGTTAAAACACAGGCTCAGGAAATTGCTGAACTAAGGGTAGCAACAACTGAGTTAGAAAAAGTCCTTGATCAAAAATTAAATGAAATTGCCAAGCTGAAGAATATAACTATTATTCAGATGGGCACAATTAATTATACTAATGATCAAGTAAAGAGTCTGGAGGCCAGACTTAGAATTGAAAGGGATTTAGTGGCTAGTTACTCTAAGCCAAAATCTGTCTTACCCTTGATAGATGAATTTGTCACTCAGAAGGGTAAGGCTGGATTAGGATTTAAAGGTAACTCCAGGGCTGACAGATTCAAGAGGAAAGGCAAAGTCCCTATTCACCCACTAAACCTTTCAGTCCCCATAAGGTTTAGTAAGGAGAAAGTGCCTTCTAACATATATGATCATGAAGACATTCAAGGTCATATTAAGACAAATGTTCTGAAGAACAAGGGTGTTAAGGCAAGCAGGCCTACCTATGGTCATAAACCAAATGGTTTTAAGAAATCAGTAGGTGAAGTAGCAACAGCACCAACAATGAACAGAAATTCTACTGACAAGGATGTATCTAGATCTAGATACAATAAGTTTGAATGTTGGTGCTGTGGCAAGAGGGGCCATTTTACATTGGACTGCTGGTATAACACAAGTGTTATAAAGAATAAGAGTCTACCTGTTAGAAGAGGTTATGATAACTTTATTAATGCTAACCTGAACCAAGGACCCAAGACTTACTTGGGTTCTAAGGGTAAGTAATTCTGTATTGCAGGTGAATCCAAGTAACCATGCCCCTATATGGTACTTGGATAGTGGTTGTTCCAGGCACATGACTGGAACAAAGGGGCTGCTGAAGGAGTATTCATCTGTCAAAGATGGACATAAAGTAATCTTTGGTGGATCTGAAAAAGGAGTCATCAAAGGGTTTGGTAACATTTCTTCTAACCTAATTACTATCACCCAAGTGGCCTATGTAAAAGGTTTGAAACATAATCTAATAAGCATAAGCCAGCTGAGTGATCTAGGATATGACATTTCATTTGGTAAGGATGGATGTCATATCAAAAGGTCAAGTGATCAAGAGATCATTTTGACTGGGTATAGGAAGAGAAATGTATATTGCCTTAATTTTGAGTGTGAAAATAAGGCTTCCCCCATTTGTCTTGTAGCTGATGACAATGCTTCCCATTGTGTTAAGTGGCACAAGAGATTGGCTCATCTAAACTACAAGACAATTGGCCAACTCATTAGTAAAGAACTAGTGAGGAATGGGCCTCAAGTTAAGTGTATAAAGGAAGGGGTATGCTCAGCTTGTCAAAAGGGCAAGCAGACAAAATCCTCATTTCAAAGCCTTGAAAACAAGGATTCTGTGAGGTGCTTATACCTCTTGCATATGGATCTTTTTGGTCCTATGCCAGTTCATAGTCTAGGTAGGAAGGTCTACACTTTTGTGGTTGTAGATGACTATTCTAGATTTACATGGGTGTTCTTTCTAAGACAAAAATCTGAAACCCCAAGTGTACTACTTAATTTTGTAAAGCAAATTCAGAATGAACTGAATAGTACAGTGGTCAAAATCAGAAGTGATCATGGTACTGAGTTTCATTCTGAAAGCATAACAAATTTGTGTAAAGACTTTGGGATTTTCCAAGAGTTCTCCTCACCAAGAACACCTCAGCAAAATGGAATTGCTGAAAGAAAGAATAGAACATTAATTGAAGCTGGTAGAACTCTATTGAGTGACACCTCTCTCCCAGAATATTTTTGGGCTGAGGCAGTTAACACTGCTTGTCATGTCATCAATAGGGCTTCTATCACCAAAAGCCACAGAAAGACTCCCTATGAGATTGTGAAAGGCAGAAAACCAAATCTATCCTATTTCAGGATCTTTGGTTGCAAGTGCTATATACTTAACAATGGCAAGTCATATTTGACTAAGTTTGCTGCCAAATCCCAGGATGGGATATTTGTTGGGTACAGCACAAATAGTAAGGCCTATAGAGTCTTCAACTTAACTACTCAAGTTGTTGAAGAATCTGTGCATGTTGTATTTGATGAAACAAGATTAATCAATTGTGAGTTGTCTTGTAGATCAAATGACTCAACAGGTATAAGCAAGAAGGTGGACAAGCTCTCCATTGCTGAAGCTTCAAAGGAAGATGAAGCATTGGAAAATGAAGGCTGCTGTCCAGGGGGAGTACAAGAGATAATGGAAGCTGATGAAAACCAGGAGGCTCAGCAGAATGAAGAAGCTGGAGATGCTCAACCTGAAGGGAATCTTCCTCCAGCTATAAGATATCTGAGAGATCATCCAACTGATCAGATAATTGGTGATCCAAGACAAGGAGTGCAAACTAGAAGCAGAAATCAAAGCACAGTTTTGCATTCAAGTTTCTTGTCCCAGATGGAACCTAAGAAGTTTGAAGAAGCTATCCAAGACCAGCACTGGATTGATGCTATGCAAGAGGAGCTGAATCAATTCAGAAGATGCAAAGTCTGGGAGCTGGTTCCTAAACCAAGAGGCCACAATATAATTGGCACTAAGTGGATCTATAGGAACAAGCTAGATGAGAGTGGGATAATAGTAAAGAATAAAGCAAGATTGGTTGCAAAAGGATACAGGCAGGAAGAAGGGATTGACTTTGATCAAACCTTTGCTCCAGTAGCAAGGCTGGAGGCAATCAGAATGTTCCTTGCCTATGCAGCCTACCAAGACTTCAAAGTATACCAGATGGATGTGAAGTCAGCATTTCTGAATGGTGATCTTAAAGAAGAAGTATATGTAGAGCAGCCATCAGGTTTTGTAGATCCTCTTAAACCTGATTCTGTGTATAAGCTTAGGAAAGCTTTGTATGGGTTAAAACAAGCTCCAAGGGCTTGGTATGAAACCCTGTCTACCTTCCTCATTGAGAATAAATTCTCAAGAGGAAAGATAGACAAAACTCTATTCCTTAGGGAATCCAAAGGAAAGATCATCTTAGTCCAGATCTATGTTGATGACATAATCTTTGGATCTACTGAAAACAACCTTTGTAAAAAGTTTGCCAAACTTATGCAAGGGAAGTTTGAGATGAGCAGTATGGGAGAACTTAAGTTCTTCTTGGGACTCCAAGTAAGACAGACTGATGATGGATTGTCCATATCCCAGTCTAAGTTCACCAAGGAATTAATTAAAAAATATGGTATGGAGTCATCCTCCTCCATGAGAACTCCTATGGGCACAAGTATGCCAATATGCAAAGATGAGGCAGGTAAACCTGTTGATGAATCATTGTATAGAGGAATAGTTGGGTCTCTACTATATCTCACTGCTAGTAGACCTGACATTATGTATGCAACATGTGTCTGTGCTAGGTACCAAGCCTGCCCTAAAGAATCTCATTATACTGCAGTCAAAAGGATTCTGAGATATCTAAAGGGCACTCCTACTCTAGGTCTTTGGTACCCTAGGAATAGAGATTTTCTACTAACAGGCTATTCAGATGCAGATTTTGCAGGATGTAGAGAGGATAGAAAGAGTACTACAGGTACTTGTCAATTCCTGGGAGGAAGACTAATATCTTGGAGTAGTAAGAAGCAGACCAGTGTGGCAATTTCCACAGCTGAGTCAGAGTATGTTGCTGCTGGAAGCTGCTGTGCACAGCTATTGTGGATGCAGCATCAGCTTAAGGATTATGGTATTCAGGTAAGTAGAACACCTCTTTTATGTGATTCAAAGAGTGCTATTTCTATTGCTAATAATCCAGTTTCTCATAGTAGAACTAAGCATATAGAAATCAAATACCATTTTCTTAGAGAACATGTAGAAAGAGGAGACATCTCATTGGAATTTGTAAAAACAGATTATCAAATAGCAGATGTATTTACTAAGCCTTTAGATGAAACCAAATTCAATAAATTCAAAATTGAATTAGGTATGTTAACCATTGATTAATGTATTAACAAAATCATTAACAATGCAATTGAAGTGGTATATAAATAAGTAAGGTAATAACAAACAACATAATCAAGTGTTAAAAAAAGGACACATTGAAGTTACAGAAATTGGCTAAGTAAGAATGTGTCGACACATTCAGTAGTAATGTGTCGACTCAGAGAAATTATGTCGACAAGTCAGAAATATTGTGTCGACACAGAGAATATGTGTCGACACTTGAGAGTTATATTGTCGACTTAACCAGAATGTAATGTCGACTCAACCAGGAAAATGGTGTCGACACTTACAGAATATGTGTCGACACTTATCCTTAGAGTCGACACAGAATTTCTGTTTATCTAAGGTGTCGACATAACCACAAATTGGTGTCGACACATAATAGGCTGAAGTAATGTCGAGACAATAGAAGTTTGTGTCGACACATTCCGTCTGTGTCGACACATTTTGACTGTTTTTGGCGCCTTTTGAACTTCTTTCAACTGAGGCTATAAATAGGTCAAAAACTCATTCTGTCGACACGCTTCCAAGATTTTCGAGACTAAAACCCTGTGTCGACAGTCTATCTTTCTCTCTTCTCTCAAGCTTTCTCGACGAACCGATGGCGCCAAGGATTGAAGACAACATAAATGAAGGGTATGAGTTGGTGCGCCAGGCCTTTGCAGAGGCGCCGCCAGATGTTCAAGGAGTTATCACCCTCCTTTCTGAGTCAGGGTTAGAATTTCTCATCTCAGAACCTACTAAAATCTGGAAGAAGGAGGTGCACGAGTTCTTTATCTCTGCATCAGTCCACTCTACTGGCCTCAAGATTAAGTCCACTGTTCAAGGGACTAAGGTGAAGATTAATCAAAGAAGTTTAAGAAAGATCTTTCAATTGAAAGTAGTTGAGAATGAAGAGGAAGTTCCTATATCTAAGACAAGGGAAGCCCTTCAATGGTGTGGACTGGACTCAGGATTGAAGATTGGAGCTGCCTTCAACAGGAAGGGTATGAATCAACAAGGGAAATTCTTGTCAGAAGTAGTTGGGAAAGTAATCCTCTGCAAGACAGGTGGACATGATAGGATTTCTGCCTATATGTTCAGCCTGATGACCAGGATAGTTTTTACTATTCCTACTGATTCGTCAGGAGTGATCTTTGACAAGATCAAAGAAGGAATCAAGAAGCCTAACATGGCTAGGATCATGAGCCTGTACTTCACTGGAGTGATTCCTGAAGTGATGCAGCAACTGCAAGGGAGTAAGATTAATCATATGAGAAGAATGGATATGAGATTGTTCTCCAGGTGGGATAGGGTGCTGTCCAAGGATGTGCCTGAAGAGAGCAGGCCAGACACCCCTGTGAAATCCCCTACACAAAATCAAGAATCTGAACAATTACAAGAAGACCCACTGAGGACACAGGTTGAAGAACAGCTTGCCTCATCTATAGTCCAGGAAGTGTCAACACCTGTACAGATGCAGGGGGAGACAGTTTCCACTCCTGCTCCAAAGGTATCTACTCCTGCTCAGGTATAGGGGGAGCTAATGTATTTTACTATAAAAGACATTGCTCATATTCTTATTACTGCACAGGTTCAGGGGGAGCTAGTGTCCACTCCTACTCCAGATACTACAAATTCTGAAGTGCAAGTACAAGAGGAAGCACAGTTAAACTTGTCTCATGATTTAACTGCTGCAGAAGTTACAGCTCATCTGGAATTTACTATGGAGGAGTTGTTCCCAGATATTGATACTACTGCTGATAAAATAGGAGGTGGACCAGATATTGAGAAGTCCATAGGTATGGACATTGATCAGGAAACTGAAGTTGAGCCACAGGTTGAGGGTGAGCCAGTGGATGTTGAAGCTGAGCAACAGGTCCCTGGACCTGATACAATTCATCATCCTCAAGAAAGAATTCATGTAGATACTTCATCTGAAACAGAAACTGAAGAAGCCAGGGTGGCAAAGAAAAGAAAACTTGTTGTATTTAAGAGAAGAAGCAAGCATTATAAGCAGGCTTTACAGACCACACCTCTACAAGTATCTCCAGCCTTTGATTACAACAAATTTATGATAGATCTACAAGTAAAATTGGATGAACAAAGGCTGGCTATGGAAAAGTATGTTGATGAAAATAGCAAGTCACTTCAGTTTGACTTAGCTCAGGATATAAAGTCCATCCAGTTTCAGGTAAACATGCATAAAAAGGAAATGACAGATTGCTTCCACAAGGGTGGCAATGCTGTGGTTTATCTAGCTAAACAACAGGAGGCTATTACTACAAAGGTGGATGACATTGCTTTGAAACAAAGCTATGTTTTGGAAAACCAGCTAAGAATGAATGATAATTTAACTGAATCTCATAATGAGATCATTGAGGAAGTAAAGAAGATTGGTCCAGGTCTGCCTGCAGATAGAGCCAAAGAAAGGGAAGAATTTGATAAGAATTTCCAAGCTGCCATTGCATCTGTTAAGACTGCCATCACAACCTCTCAAAAAGAAATATCTGACAAGCTTCAAAAGTTAAAACCATTTTTCAAAGAGGGTGTGAATTATTTGGATGGCCAAATCCGATTTCAAAAGGAAGATCTAAGAGATCATGTATCTAGAGAAGCCATAAAGGGGGAGAGGATGCTAATTCATGCAGGCTCAGAGCACTCCAAATGGGTGACCAATAGTATCCGAGCCACTTTGGGATATCCCCCATTGTGTGATGATGCTATGGTGGCTGAATCAGGAATACAATCAAATCTACTTGAAGGCAATCAACCTGAGGTTGCCCAAGTCATTTACCCCCCTCCAGATTTTGACATGATTGATCAGAAAATTCAAGGAATGTATAGTCCTCCAAAGGAGGTTACTAATATTGTCTTTGGAAAGGTTGATAAGCCTGAGGCTACTCTGAAAGAATAGCAAGATGCTCTATTAGCCAAGAAGAAATTCAGAGAGCAGGCTGTACTTAAGCCAGATTATGAGCAGTGGAGTCCTACTTCAAGGAACATAATACTCACTGCATGGAAAGCTGTACAAGATAAAGTTCATGAGAGAGGCAAGTGGTACAATGAAATAGAATGGCAGAAGTATGAGGCAAGACAAGAAGCAATAGTACAATTCAGAAGGAAAGCTAAGCTGGGAAGACTGCCATCAGATGCTAAGGAGCCAAGCAAATACTTCCCAAAGCCTTTTCATTATTTTGAAAGGCAAAGGATTAAGGAAGAATCTCAGAAGAAAGCTGATCTTAAAGGAAAGAAGATAGCTGAAGAATCAGAAGCTCCTGTGACAGCTACAATTCAATCTGGCAAAGGGATTATAATTAGAGAGCCTGATCAATCCTGATTATGTTTTAAGTTCTTTTTATAGTGTTTTGTAATGTTGTGATGTAATCATTAAATGTAAAACATTGTAATCAAACATTACCCAGTTATAAACAAAATGCAGTTTGGCATATTATAATGTGTATTCTGTGATGAATTGTTTTTTTTGTTTTGTTTATATTAAAGTATTCCTGTTATGTCATTAATCATCATTTAGTACTGTTTATAAATGGTATATATCATTGGCTATAGGGGTTATGACTTCTCCAAATAGGGGGAGATTGTTGGGTACATTGGAAAATGTGTACCTGATTTGAAGAAGCCTAACCTAGCTCAAAGATATACATCAAGGTGTATTTGATGTTGTTTTAAGTTGACATGTGCAGGTGAAGAATTGACAAAGTATGCAGAAAAATTCTAAGTCCAAGTGTCGACACAAAGGAAGCAGTGTCGACACATAGAAGAAAATAGTCGACACAACACTGGGAAGCAGTGTCGACACATAGCAGTTAGTCTACAACTACACTGGGAGAATGTGTCGACACAGAAGAAGTAAGTCGACACATCACTGGGAATTTGTGTCGACACAGAAGAAAAGAGTCGACACAACTCTGGAAATTTGTGTCGACACAGAAGAAAAGCGTCGACCTCAACATTGGGAGAATGTGTCGACACAGAAGAGTATAGTCGATCTCAAGATTGTCGACATCAGCTGAATGTGTCGACACAGAAGAAAATAGTCGACCTCAAGTTTGTCGACACCAGCAGAATGTGTCGACACATTGTGATTAAGTCGACACATTAAAGCAGATTTAAGAAATGAATGTGTCGACACCTGAAGGCTAAGTCGACACTTACTAAGTTATAATTCTACAACAACTGTGTCGACACACAGGACTTGTGTCGACACACTGAAGAGTCAAGACCAAGTTATTTTCAGAAGAAGCTGTGTCGACTCAAAGGCAACTTAGTCGACATCACTGAAGACTGTGTCGACACCAAAGTCAATTGTGTCGACACAGATAGACAGATGGTCTCGACACTTTCTGACAGACAGTTTCAACAACTTGTGGTTCAAGACTAAGGCACAGGACTTGTTTGAAGACTTGACAGCTGTGGGTTACCACCTGTTAACTGAAGCTGTCAGACTTGTCAGAAAACGGTTAGAAACCGGATCAGCCGGTTACCATGAAGAATGTCTATAAATAGACTGATTCAGAAGGAGAACAACAACCATAACAGATAGTCCTTTTTGAATAACTTTGAATCAAAAAGGAAGAGAAGGATCACAATCCAATTCATTTCAAGAAAGTGCTAGTCACTTAAGAAGATCTTCTCCGGGAGATCTAAGAAGACTATCTAAGGATAGATCTAAGAAGAGTTCTAATCAGAATTCAGAAGAATCTTTCAAAGTGCTGGATAGAGAGAGGTCAAGCCAGAATTAGAAGAAGAAGAAAGAAACCACCAGTGGATTCTCAAGAAGCTGTTTGGAATCAACTCAGCTAAGTACATTTTCAAGAAGCTTTGAAGAAGGCTCAGATACAGTTGATTGCATCAGCTGATCAAGAATTGTCTTGGCCTTTTCTCTCTCAACTTTGGCAAGACAGTTTAATAATCTTTTCTATATTTCTGTAGGATCTGTTTACACAGATCTGAGTTGTAAGCCTATGTTATAAAGGCTGAGTGTAGGAGTGTTGAACTCTGAGTGGTAGGGCTGTTTGCCTGAGTGTAGGAGAAGGATATTCTCTGAGTTGTAGGCCTTGGGGCAAGGCTGAGGTAGGGTAGTTGTGCCTGAGTTGTAGGAACCAGTTGGGTTCTGAGTTGTAGGATCTGTTGATCTGAGATAAGTGGAAGTTTGGCCGAATCTAGCATACTGATAGATAGGTGAAGGGGGAAAGTGGATGTACCCAGACCTTGGGGAACCACTATAAAACATTGTGCAATCTGTGATGTTTTATTTTCTGTGATTGCTGTGCCAATTGTGTTAGCTATTGAATTGAATTCTGCCTAGAAGTTTTTATAAGAAAAGCAGAACCTATTCACCCCCCTCTAGGTGTTTAGGCTGCCTTGAAAGTTAAACTATCAAGGTGCATTCTGGAGAATGCGGCAGTCATTCAGGGGGGAGGACATTGGAAGCAAGGGTGATAAGGCAAGGATATTTCTGGCGGACCTTAAGGAAGGATACAGCTGAATTCGCAAGGAGGTGTCGGAAGTGCCAAGTACATGCTCCTCTCCAGCTCTTACCCGCCCAAAGGCTTTGAAGCATCACGGCGCCATGGCCCTTCGCCATTTGGGGAATGGACCTGGTTGGACCCTTTCCTCCAGCTAGCGGGCAGAGGAGGTTCCTCCTAGTTATGATTGACTACTTCTCCAAATGGCTGGAGATCAAGCCGTTAGCCAAGGTAACCTCCCAGGTCATCAGAAACTTCGTTTGGGGGGAAATCATTTGCAGGCACGGACTGCCCCAAGCGATAGTGACGGACAACGGTCCTCAGTTTGCCAGTGAAGAATTCATCAGTTTCTGCACCCAATTGGGAATTGACCTCAGGTTCGCCTCTGTCCATCATCCTCGGAGCAATGGCCAGGTGGAGGCGGCAAACAAAGTCATCGTCAACTTGCTCAAAAAGAAGGTGGAGAACCTGAAGGGTAGCTGGGTGGAACAGCTCCCTTCCGTCCTGTGGGCCTTGCGAACAACTCCGAACACGGCCACAGGAGAGACCCCCTTCAAGCTCTCTCATGGGTGTGAGGCTGTCCTCCCTGTGGAGTTCGAGGTTAGGTCCCCAAGGGTCGCGGCCGCGGCTGAGGGAAGCGAAGCTTGGAGGGTGGAGAATGAGGAAGGGTTGCGCCTCTCATTAGATATGGTGGAAGAGCTGCGGGATGTTGCCGCCATCAGGCAAGAGGAAATAAAATGGCGAATGGCTCGGTACTTCGATAAGCACATCAGAGTCAAGCAATTCGCCGAGGGGGATCTAGTACTGAAAAAGGTCGACGCTGCGGGAAGGTCGGCCGCGGTTGGTAAGCTCAACCCTAGCTAGGAAGGGCCTTACATAGTAGAGAAGGCTCTGGTTAACGGAGGCTACTATCTCCAGGACGCGGAGGGAAGGACCTTGAGTCACACCTGGAATGGTGATGACCTGAAGCGCTTCTACCCATAGGAGGGAAAGAAGGATTGTAATGTTGTAAACAACTGTTGCATTTTCAATGAGTTTATTTCAAAATGTTGACTGTCGCTGAATAGGCAATCTTTATGTTTTTTGTTTTAACTGGCTATGATTCCTCATCTCAGTGATAGAATAGGCCTGGTTGAAGGAATCTTCATCAACACCCCGAGCTCGGCTCGGCCCCAGGTAGACCCGCTGCGCAGGCTCTCATCTAGCTGGCAGGTCCGAAGGCTCGCCTGTGGGGGAGAGGTTTGGTTATCTTCATCAACACCCCGAGCTCGGCTCGGCCCCAGGTAGACCCGCTGCGCAGGCTCTCATTTAGCTGGCAGGTCCGAAGGCTCGCCTGTGGGGGAGAGGTTTGGTTATCTTCATCAACACCCCGAGCTTGGCTCGGCCCCAGGTAGACCCGCTGCGCAGGCTCTCATCTAGCTGGCAGGTCCGAAGGCTCGCCTGTGGGGGAGAGGTTTGGTTATCTTCATCAACACCCCGAGCTCAGTTCGGCCCCAGGTAGACCCGCTGCGCAGGCTCTCATCTAGCTGGCAGGTCCGAAGGCTCACCTGTGGGGGAGAGGTTTGGTTATCTTCATCAACACCCCGAGCTCGGCTCGGCCCCAGGTAGACCCGCTGCGCAGGCTCTCATCTAGCTGGCAGGTCCGAAGGCTCGCCTGTGGGGGAGAGGTTTGGTTATCTTCATCAACACCCCGAGCTCGGCTCGGCCCCAGGTAGACCCGCTGCGCAGGCTCTCATCTAGCTGGCAGGTCCGAAGGCTCGCCTGTGGGGGAGAGGTTTGGTCATCTTCATCAACACCCCGAGCTCGGCTCGGCCCCAGGTAGACCCGCTGCGCAGACTCTCATCAAGCTGGCAGGTCCGAAGGCTCGCCTGTGGGGGAAAGGTTGGCTCCTATGATACTTTGTTCTTAGCCACTTCTACGACACCCCGAGCTCGGCTCGGCCCCAGGTAGACCCGCTGCGCAGGCTCTCATCAAGCTGGCAGGTCCGAAGGCTCGCCTGTGGGGGAAAGGTTGGCTCCTGTGATACTTTGTTCTTAGCCACTTCTACGACACCCCGAGCTCGGCTCGGCCCCAGGTAGACCCGCTGCGCAGGCTCTCATCAAGCTGGTAGGTCCGAAGGCTCGCCTGTGGGGGAAAGGTTGGCTCTTATGATACTTTGTTCTCAGCCGCTTCTACGACACCCCGAGCTCGGCTCGGCCCCAGGTAGATCCGCTGCGCAGGCTCTCATCAAGCTGGCAGGTCCGAAGGCTCGCCTGCGGGGGATAGGTGGAGTCCTTGACTCTTTGATCCTTGGTCCCTGGTTGGTAGATACTACGTTATAACGAGCTCGGCTCGAACCCCGGTAGACCCACTGCGCAGGCTCCCTTATAAGCTAGCAGGACCGACGACTCGCCGGTGGGGTAGGGGTTTAATTGGTCGGAAGAATATGTGAGCAGGGTCCTGGCCTAGACCGGAGGCAAGGCCCTAAAGGTCTCGGCTCAAAGGTCTCGGCCAATAAAAAGCCTCGGTTGGGAGGTCTCGGCCAGCAAGGGTCCCGGCTCAAAGGTCTCGGCCAGCAAGGGTCCCGGCTCAAAGGTCTCGGCCAGCAAGGGTCCCGGCTCAAAGGTCTCGGCCAGCAAAGGTCTCGGTCAAAGGGGGGTTCTCGCAAAAGGAGGCTCCCGGCGGACCTGAGCAGGACGACTTAATCGACGACGCGAGGTTCCCGCCTAATGGATCTCTAAGAAAGGTTATCCTAAAGAGACTAAGGGTCTCGGCGGAAGCTCGCGCGGAAGCCATTCGGCAGGATAATATACTTTCAAGCACGCTAAAAATGAAAGATGAAACATTACTTTACATAAAATTAGTTACAAAAGTTGGAGCCTCTCGCTCATTACAAAAGAAACAAAAAGAAAGAAGAAGTTTAAGGGGACGCGCTGTAGCTCCCGCTGGTGCTCTCGCTTGAACCATCGCCAGAGCTCTCTTCAGACGTCTCGCCAGCGGCGGTAGAAGTCCTTGGGATGTCTGAGGGAGGCGAGTCCGGCGCGCCCGGAGGTTTGGGAACTGGATCGTAGAGCCAAGGCAGAAGTTGGCGAGCGTCGATGGTCGCGCCGTCCTCCCGAAGTAGCTAGACGTCTCGCAGCGTCTCGAGCGTCAGCTTGACGGTTTCCTGAGCGTTGGCTTGGAGCAGCTTGTCAACGTCGTACTCCGAGAGGTAACGACTCCGCAGCCTCGCATCTAGCTCCGGAGGCGGGACCTTCGCCAGCTCCGCGCGAAGTTGTTCCCTCAAGAGGACGCTCTCGCAGCGCGCGTTGGCCAGCTCTGCGCGAAGCTCCCTGACTTGGGCAGAATCCTGTAAAAGAAGAAGGGGAGTTCAGTCTGGAAACATCGCACCATCATAACTTTGAAAAACGAAAGCAAGGGTTCGGGAGGGTCTCGCTTACCTCAGTCGCGGGGCGTAGAGACAGCGCCAGTCGAGCATCCGCAAGCTCTTGTTGAGCTTTCGCGAGTTCTTCTCCCACGGTGTGCGCTCGAGCCATCGCGTTCTCCCTAGCCTTGCGCATATCGGTGAAATTCTTGTCAAGGGTGATGCTTCGGCGCGCACACATATGCGCAAGCTCGAACCCGCGCAATAGAGCCTGGATGGCATTGAAGGCTATAAGGCGGGTGGACATCTGGTCAAATACGCTGGCATCCTACCGGCTATAAAGGCCGTACCCGAGCGAGAAGGCCTCGCCAGTTACATCTTCCCTCTCCGCCCAGATGGGAAGGAGCGTCGTAACTTTGATCAAGTTCGACTCAGGGTCCCACTCCATCTGAGGCTTCCCCTCCGCGTCGACGTACTTCACGCCAAGGCCGAAGTTCCCGTGCCCTCTCGGCACCTCCTGGGGCGGGGCACTGGCAGAGGTTTCGGCGGCGACCACTCCTCCACCAGCCCCGCTCGCGGCAGATGGGTTCCCGGTAGAAGCCTCGGCGCGGCTCTTGGCGGCGGCATCCATCTCGCTGGCCATCTGAAGGATCGCTTCAAAGGACCTGCCCTCGGGAGGAGGTTGGACAGGCGAGACGGCCGGGGCTTTCCCCTTCTCAAGAGCAGAAGGTTTAGGCCTCTTCAGCGTTCGGAGAGGAGGAAGGGTGACCTTCCGCTTCTTGGCCGGTGGCGGCATGGGAGGGGCTGGATCTTCTCGGCAGGCGCTGGCGCTAGCTTCCGCGAGCGCAAGGGAGCCTCTTGCGGCCAGACCCTCGACACCCCGTCCTTCAGCAAAGGGCTGGCGCAGAGGGACCTCCCGATCTCCTGCAAAGTTAAAGCACTTCAGCGCAAGAAAATCTTTGATAAAAGAGGGAATCTGGGGCGAGACCGTACCTTCGCCCGAGTGAACAAGTGGGAGGGAGTCGACGTCCCGCCGAAGGTAGGGAACGTCGAACTCCTTGGTCCCGAAGAATTCCAGGATTGCGCTCTCGCGCGATCCCAGAGCAGGCGGTTTATAGGCCGCGTCCTCGTACTGAACGGGCTGAAGCGGGATGTTGCCGAAGTCTCCGCTGACATAGACAAACTTCTCGCCCCAGTGGTGGTGCTTGTTGGCGAGACCGGTAACCTCGAGCAGTTGCCCGGAGAAGAAAACTACCCCCCCCCCTTGGCGCGGAAGTTGAATAGCTTCCGGAAGATGGGCAGACTAAACTCGATCCTCTCGGATCGCATATAGCATATGAATGCTATAAGTATCGCGACTGAGTTCGGGTTTAGCTGGGCGGGAACCACCCCATAATAGCGAAGAGCTAGCCAAACCTCCGGCCAAAGGGGGAGGCGGAAGCCCACCTCGAAGTGCTCGAGGGGGATGGCAAGCTCTCCCGCCCCCGGAGTATTCACCCTATCGTGATTCCCCGGGTTCCGCGCCGAGAAGCCGGCGGGAATATAGCGGTCAACGATCAGGTTATACTCGTTTAGGGTAAGCTTGTAGGAAGGGAAAAGGTGTTTTTGGAAAGCTTCCGCGCAGTGGGCGCAACCCTTGCTCTCGCCAGGTATGGTGGGTTTGTGAGTAAGAGCGAGAGCTGAAGAGGGGTCGAAGCGAGAGCAAGAACGCGAAAGCAAGGAGGGAAGGCTGAGGTTCCGGATCGAAGAAGTAAATGCGGTTGGTAGACTTCTCTATTTATAGGAAAACGTAATAATCATGAATTCATCCGACAGAGAGAGAAAGTGACAGCGGAGTACAACTGTCAGAATCCGGGCTAACGGTGCCTCGATTCTCCCCCTCGGGATGGCAGCGATCAACAGTCGTTTCGGGTTTCGACGCGACCTCCTAGATTGGCGCAAGCCTCCTAGGTTAACACAAACCTCCTAGATTGGCGCAAGCCTCCTAGGTTAACACAAACTTCCTAGATTGGCGCAAGCATCCTAGATTGGTGTAAGCGTCTTAATTGAAAAGCCTCGCAGAGCAATAAAAAGAAAAGGAAAAGAGAGACATGGGTAGAAGCGAGATCCTCGCTAGCGCAAGCTGGGTAAAACTTAATTAGTAATAATGTTTGTTACAGATGCATTGATAAAAGAGATACATTGAGATTAAAAGCAGGAGGGCTAATAGGGTTTCCAGCTCCATCGTCCTCGTTCTCGCCGCCTAGTTCTTGGAGGCGCCAACGGGTTGAAGTAAGACGATAGGGTGGTACACCTAAGGTTGATCCGCCTGGCGTGATCCCGGATCTGCGAGATGCACCTCCCTGGCGAAGACTCGGTAGAAGGCCCTCCCGGACAATCAGTCTCGCCCAAGAAGAAATCCCGCTCCAGAGCCTCCAGCCTTTGCTCCACGGATTCGCGGAATGCTTTCACCGCGGCAGTATGGGCACGGTCTCGTCGGATAAGCTTGGCCAAAATGACCGAGATCTTCCTCCTTCTCCCCTTCGCGCTCCCGGCGCTGTTCAATGTTTCCTCTATCTCGCCAGACGAAGGGAGAGGGGACTCTTCATCCTCTTCTTCCTCTTCTTCTTCTTCCTCTTCTTCTCCTTCCTCGTTGACTCCCGACCGCAAGCCAGGATCACCTGCGAAAGAAACGTGCGAGAATTTTGGTTAAAGCATGGCGATCAACGGTTTTAAAAGGTCTCGCATACCTGCGGTGGGGCGAGAACCGTCAACCAAAGTTGGACGAGAAGGCCCGGCCCCTCCGTTGGTCCCATAAAGGAGGTGAAGAGGCTTGCCCAGCCCCGGGCGGAAGGGCTCGCGCACGGTAATCCCGGCCTGGCCGGAAGCAGGAGGGGAGTTGTCTTTTCTCAGGGGACGATCAACATCCTTGAGAGTAGCGGAAGGTTCAGAAGCCGCCCCTCCCGCCTGCAGGATAGGATTGGCCACCGCAGGAGGCACTTCAACGGTTCTCGCTTCATCTGCCCGGGTGGTTAGACCCGGGTCGGCGGGAGTTGGCACTGCGAGAAGACGGTTCAGAAAAGAAAAGGTCGGGTCGAATACTGACAAGGGAAAATGTACCTATCGTTCCGGTTTCGGCCGGAGGAATCCTCTCCAAGACCCGCGTTTGGTCCTTGGGTGAATGAGTGGGCAGGTTCGAAGAACTTGGCGGGATCTCGTCGCCATCGTTAGGAGCGGCTTCCTGCGAAAGCTTACGTTAACTGTCGGATCCAGTGCACAATCAGCTCGATAGGAACGGTTGAAAGGCTTACCTTCTGCGGAGAAGGATCCCCCGCAGGATTGGGAGTGGGGGAAGGAGGATTCCTGTTCTCGCGAGAAAGGTCCCGCCGGACCACCTTCGCCCTTTTCTTTTCCTTCTTCTTCGGCTCGGACGGCCCGGCGGTGGAGGTCTTTCTCGCTAACCATGGAGCCACCGCCGCACAGTTAGCCAAGGCCCGCGCTTGGGCAGCGGCTAACCGGTCTTGGAGGTCTTGCGGAAGCGGTTTGGCAGCACGTTTGGGATGCATGGTAAGCTCGCGCAAAAGTCCCGGGGGGCGAGAGCTCAGTCGTAAAAACAGTATTTCAAGGGCGAGGCATATGGTCGCCTATCGGTGCATATTTATAGCCGCAGTAGGACCCACCAAAAGATTCCCCTGGTTAGTTGGCACGTGTCCAGCGAATATTTCGGGGGTTGGACTTGTCTTGTCGAGCGCAGGGCTAGCTCGAAAAGAGCGGGGATTGTGTACAACCCCATATTCGCTGGGAGGGACCCAAAGGCTTCAATGGTCAGGATTGGGCTAGTCTCAGGCTAACCTCGGGTTAACCCTAAGGCATACTTGGGGAGTTCTCGCCCTGTAGGAGCTCTCGCCAAGGGCAGGCGAAAGCTGAGGAAACCAGGGCAGATAGTCGACCTCTCGGCAGGAGAGATCGTCGACCGACCAGGGCAGATAGTCGACCCCTCGGCGGGAGAGATCGTCGACCGACCAGGGCAGATAGTCGAGCCCTCGGCGGGAGAGATCGTCGACCGACCGAAGCAGAGAGCCTGACTGCGGAAGCTCCCGCCTTAGGGAGAGCTCCCGCCCAGGGCAGGCGAGAAGGCCTTAGGTGAACCTTCTTTCGCATTAACATCATGACTACCTAGCGCGAGAACCTTCCTGGCAGGAGTTCTCGCCAAGGCGGGCCTAGAGGGGACCCAGCGAGAGCCTTCTAGGCCCGGGGTCTCGCCAAGTGGGCCCACGGGGTGGGACCCGGAGTCCAGAGAAGGTTATTTTATTATTATCCCGAGGTAAAATTACCCAAAGGCCCTTAGGAGAACAGCGGGATTTGGCTATTGGCAGACCCCTCAGGGGTATTTCAGTATTTTCAGGTCAAAGGAAGACTATAAAAAGACCCATATGGGCTCTTTGGAAGGCAGGCTTTTCATTATTCTCCCACTCTAGTGCCTTCTGAGGAGCTCCCAGCCCAGCGTTTGGCTTTGGAGGGGAAGCTCTCAGAGATCTTCCGGGTGTGTGGTGGGACCTCCCAGCTGTGGCTTGGGGTCAGTCTTTTTGACCTTGGCAGCCAGTCAAGGGTCGAGGTAAGAGAGAAGTAGGCGTCGGCTGCACTTTGGTTTGTGAACATTCGTTGGGGTCATTTTTGGCTTCAACAAAACTGCTGGGAGAAACTGCCAGACTACTGATGAGTATAATTTATAGGTATTTTTATTATAATTTTTAGTATAATTTTACTATAAATTTATAAAGATCATTTTTGTTTTAGTTAATAAATCTTATATTTTAATTTTATTTCACATATTTATGTTTTGATTATTTTTGTAGGAATATTGTTGCGGTCGCGCTCATTGCGATGGAGAATAATAAAATGTTCAATGTTGTCGTCTCCATCAACGCCATGCTCGCCACACCTTTGCATGAAGTTGTCGCGTTCGCCGTCATATGCCCGTCCATCGTGCCGTCAATAACCATGCCACAACGCCATCGCCGCACCATGCAATTGTCCCGACCACCTTCAATTGATGCGGTCCACATGCAGCCACCATGCAAATTAATTCATCGTGCTGCCACATCACTCGGCCACCTCCAATCCCACTTACGTAATCTCTCCATATAATTGCAGTCCGCCACCTTCAATAATTCTGTTGGTACCCTAGTTTGATTTGAGTTTAGTCTTGTCTTTGTTAGTCCCTTGACCCAAGAAATATCTATGGTCAATGGTTAGAAGTCTAGCTGTAGAGTCCTCACTTTTCCAGATTGAGAATTTGGTTAAGTAGTTTTTTCGTTCGACTATGGTCGAACGCCGCTCGACTATCGTCTATCGGCTGATCGACGATCGTCTATCAGTTGGTCGACGCTTTGTCTGCGTTGATAGTTCGACTATCTGTTGATAGGTCGACTATCTGTTTTGCGTTGATAGTTCGACTATCTGTTGATAGTTCGACTATCTGCTTGGCGTTGTAGTTCGACTATCTGTCCTGGTAGATCGACTATCTGATAGTTCGACTATCTGTTGATAGGTCGACTATCTGTTCCGCTTTGATAGTTCGACTATCTGTTGATAGATCGACTATCTGTTTCGTCTTGATAGTTCGACTATCTGTTGATAGTTCGACTATCTGTTGTCTTTGATAGTTCGACTATCTGTCCTGATAGTTCGACTATCTGATAGTTCGACTATCTGCTGATAGATCGACTATCTGGTTTGTTTTGATAGTTCGACTATCTGTTGATAGATCGACTATCTGTTTTCTGAGGTAGGTCGACTATCTGCTTGATAGGTCGACTATCTCTGTGCGCTTGATAGTTCGACTATCTGTCCAAGATAGATCGACTATCTGATAGTTCGACTATCTGCTCTGATAGTTCGACTATCTGCCAGGGTAGTTCGACTATCTTCTTTGATAGGTCGACTATCTGGATCGTTCGACTATCTGCCCGATAGTTCGACGATCTCCGTGCGTCGTTCGACGATCTTCGAGGGTCGTTCGACGTTTTCTGTCTGCCTTTATATTTTGTATTTATTATATTTAATTAATTAATACATTTTCTGGCACATTGTTTTAAGCTGTATGATAAAATTGCCAGGCAATATTTGCTCCATCTCTTTTGCCTGAGTCAAATCTTTTTAAGATAAAGTTGTTTGTCTTATTAGCTGTCATTATAAATTACTTTATCTGTTGTCAGGCCTTTATAGCCGTTAGACTGAAAAGTCTTCTTTTTTGCTATAAAGAGATTATTTCTGATGTGACTTTATTTAGTCCTTCTGTTATTTGATTTGAGCCTGCAGCTTCTTAGAAAGAGGTTTACTCCTTTTATAGAATGTTTTGCTACAAAGATGTTTTTGTCTTCTTGATATTTTCAGCCCAGGTCTCAAGGCTCAGAAGAAGACAAATAATTCAAATAGAAGAGAGCCGTTGCTTGCTGATGTTATATAAAGGACCCTTTGAAGAAGGATTCAAGCTAGCTAATAGCTAACCAGTTGTTCATTTCAAGCTTTCAAGCCTTCATCAAGAAAAAGCTTTCTGCTCTCAGCAATTTCCATCTAACTGAGAAGTGTTAAGATCTTCATCTCTTCTTCACCTGAGTTCTCCTGCTTTCAGGAAGTTCAAACTCAGAGTTCCTTTGAAGAAGAAGAAGAAGAAGATAGCTGCTTGAAGATCTTTGATTTTATTATTTACTTTCTTCCTGTAGCTTTTCCTTCAGAACTTTCTGAAGAGTTTTCTGCACTGAAGCAAGACTTCACCTGGACATCTTTGAGCCAGGGGGAGCCTTGATTCTTTAGAGCATTCTAGCTCAGTGCAAGTTTTTGTGCTTCTCTAATCTTTGTAAAATAGAGAAGACATCTTAACTTTCTTCCCCCTCCTATACAGGGTTATTACTCCCTTCAAAAGTATCCCTTGGTGGCAGGGCACCTGATCAAAAACCTGTGCTTGGTTTTTAGACACCTGATCAAAAGTCTAAAGGGTTTCTGGATCTACCTGAAGCAGATCCTGTTGGTGGCAGGTCACCTGATCAAAAACCTGAGTGGATTCCTACCGTGTGGGTAGAAGAGTGGACGTACCCAAGTTGTTTGGGGAACCACTATAAATTTCCTTGTGTCGTCTGGATTCCATTGTTTAATTCCTGTATTGTGGCTGTGATTAGATATAACTAGGTTGCTAGTTGCTGATTAGGTTTTCCAAGCCTTAACTGTAATTACAGTTAGCTTGAGTTTGTACACATCACTTGTGTTAGGCTATAGGGTTAACTTTATATCTATAATCTTTTCATTCCGCACTTCACTCCAAGGGAGTTGGGTAGACTATTAAGTTTTGTCTGTGCAAAATTTGATAACTCTATTCACCCCCCCTCTAGAGTAGTATCTATCCCTTCACTTTCAATTGGTATCAGAGGGAGGTTGACTGACTGTATAGGCTAACACCTAAGTCACAAGATCCTGATAGATACCAAGAGCTTATAGATATTCACTATCATGGCCCAGTCCAAGGATTATTCTAGCACCAGACCTCCAGCATGCAACTTAGCTAAGTTTGGCATCTGGAAGGCAAGGATTAAATTATATATGAACTCTATTGATGAAAGCATCTTTGCTTCTATTTTGTCAGGTCCCCCAAGAGCACCTGCTGCTGCTTCTGCCTCATCATCTGATATGAGTGCAGTGCCTCCTCCAGATTACAATGATGAATACAAGAAGGCCAAAATAGCAGATGCCAAGGCAATGAACATACTGGCTCAGACAATGTCTGATGAGGTGTTCTAGAAGGTGGCTGACTGCTCCTCAGCAAAGGCCATGTGGGACACACTGAACCAGATTGTAGCTGGTTAGCTGATGAAAGGAAGGACAGAAGGTCCAACCTGATCTCACAGTATGAGAACTTCAAGAAAACTGATGCTGAATCAGTTGAAGCTATGTACACCAGGCTCAGCTCAATCATCAATGAGCTGAGGACCCTGGACAAGGACATATCATTGACAGAGGTCAATGATAAGATTCTTATGTGCTTCCCTAGCACATGGGATCTAAGAATCTGGCCCATCAAGGAAGCCAGAAGTACTAATGAGATCTCAACTAAAGCTCTCCTCGGCAAGCTCAAGTCTTTTGAGCAAGTGCTGAAGACCAGAGAAGCAGAAGCTGAAGCCAAGACCCCCACTCCAACAAGAAAAGAGCAATCTCTAGCTCTTAAGGCTGCAGATGTTTCTGAAGGCAGTCAATCTAATGAGGAACTTATGGCATTGTTTGCCAAAAGGTTTCTCAAGATGGGGAGAAAGGAGTTCAGAAAGAAGTCTTCACGCTATGAAGACAAACCAAGGTATGATCGCTCTCCCGCTAAAGAAATTATTTGTTATGGTTGCAGGAAGCCTGGACATATCTTGCCAGAATGTCCAGAGGAGAAGAACAAAGAAAAGAGAAAAGAAAAGGAACAACACAGGAAGCACTCCAAGCCATCCTCCTACAAAAACAAGAAGAAGGAGAGAGGTTTCATTGCTGAAACCTGGAGTGATTCTGATGAAGAATCCTCCTCATCAAGCTCCAGTGAAGATGAGGAAGAGAAGAAGGCAAAAGAAGTTTGCCTAATGGCAATAGATGCCTGCAGCAACCACTCTGCTGCAGAGAGTTCTGATTCTGATGAAGAGATGCCTACAGAAGATGAGGTACTCTCTTCTTATGATTTTACTTCAGAAGAATTTAAATTAGAATTTAAATCTTTATGTTTAGATTTAATTAGCTCAGAAAAGGAAATAAAAGAACTTAGAAATAGGTTAGCTAACTCAGAATCAATAGCTACTGAAAACATTAGGTTAAAGGAAGATCTCACTACTTGTAGTGAAGAAATTAAATTTCTTAAAATAGAGTTAGCTAAGTCTAAGAGATTAGAAGAATCCCTTAATGGTAGAAGCCTTAAGTTGTTAGAAATTACCAGCATGACTAACACTAGGTCAGGTAATGATAAACTAGGCTTAGGAGCTTCTCCCAGTGAACCCCCAGTCCTTCTTAAAAATAATCTTTCAACTCCAGTGAACTTCATTTCAGCTAGTGGAAAGAAGAACACTGAGCAAGTAAATCTGGTTAATAAAACCTTAAATAAAGCTAAGAGAGAAAAGAGAAAGAAGTTCTTTAAAGAAATGCAAAGAGCGTCGAACGCCGCTCGACGATCGGAAGCTCCATGGTCGAACGAAGCTCGACGATCTGAGCGCCCATCGTCGAACGTCGATCGACGATTTCAATATGATTTTCAAAATCATAATCAATTCCATAGAAACCTAAATGAGAATAGAAACCCTAGGTTTGTTGACCCATCATCTGCATGGAGAAATCCCACCTAGGAGATCTCACCCACTAGGTTATCACCCTCAGCCTGCATTCTCATATATTTCCAGTTTTTCTTATGTGAAAAACAAGGGACCCAAGGTTACCTGGGTCCACTCTGTCTAAATAATTGTCTTGCAGGTGAAGGCCTATCCAATCACTCAAAACAAGTGGTATTTGGATAGTGGATGCTCTAAGCATATGACAGGAAATAAAGATCTTCTGTCAAAGTTCAAAGCTAAGCTTGGCCCAAAGGTTATCTTTGGAGACTCCAGCTGTGGTCAGACAGAAGGCTATGGCAAGATCACAATTGGAGCAGTTACTTTCAAGAGAGTTGCTTATGTCAATGGACTGAAGCATAATCTGATTTCAGTCAGCCAGCTATGTGATGCTGGCTATCCAGGTTTCATTTTCTAATTTCTCTTGCAATATTACTTTAAATAATAATGTTGTTTTAGTAGGTATTAGAATAGGTAATATCTATTTAGTAGATTTCAATTCATCTCATTCTGAAATCTGCCTGCTTAATGAAGTAACCCTTAATAATAATTCGTTGTGGCATAAAAGGCTTAGTCATGTAAACCTTAAAAATATATCTAGGTTATCTAAGCACAACCTTGTTAGAGGTTTATCTTCTTGCCCCTACAAGAAGGAGAGCCTATGCAAGGCTTGTCTGCTAGGCAAGCAAACCAAGAATTCTTTTAAATCTGTAAATAAAAGTGATTCTCCTAGAATCCTGTATTTATTACATTTGGACCTTTTTGGCCCAATAAATGTACAGAGTTTAGGAGGGAAGTATTACACATTAGTAATTGTAGATGACTTCTCTAGGTTCAGTTGGGTTTTCTTTTTGAGAACTAAGTCTGATAACTTCAAAGCCCTTACAGACTTTCTACTATGTGTGCAGACTGAGTACTCTACTCATGTGGCCTTGATCAGAAGTGATCATGGTACTGAGTTTGACTCTCTTCTCATGCAAGAATTCTGTGAGAGAGAAGGTATCAAACATAGCTTCTCAGCTCCTAGAACTCCCCAACAAAATGGGGTGATTGAAAGGAAGAATAGAACACTCATTGAAGCTGCTAGTACATTGTTGGCAGATGCTAACATGCCTCTATCCTATTGGGCAGAAGCTGTTAGTACAGCCAACTATGTCTTGAATAGAAGTTTGATACACAAACTTAAGTGTAAAACTCCTTATGAGTTGCTTAAAGGAAAGAAACCAAAAATTAATTATTTTAGAGTTTTTGGCTGTATTGTTTATATTCATAATAATAATAAAGAATATATTAGAAAATTTGAAGCAAAAGCTTCAATGGGAATCATGCTTGGATATTCCCAAGTAAGCAAAGCTTATAGGGTTTATAACAAATCATCCTGTAAGATAGAAGAATCTGTGCATGTGACTTTTGATGAGTCTCAGATGTTTTACAAGGAGAAGGAAAATTCTCCTTCCTCAAGTTCTTTGCAGGTACATGATGCCCCTCAAGAAATTCTTCAACTGTCAACTCTTCAGATCACTGAATCAGACAGTGATGAAGACATTGCTGAAGCTGTTGTTGTACCACCAACAGTAGATCAAATTCCTCCTGAGGAATTAATCCCAACTGTTGCTGAAGATCACATCCCACCTGCTGATATTGTCACACTTAGAGATCACCCCACATCTCAAGTGATTGGAGACATATCAGCTGGTGTACAAACAAGACACCAATTAAGACAGGATGTGATGCATGCTTGTTTCCTCTCACAGGTTGAGCCCCTCACCTTTAAAGATGCAGAGCTAGATCCCCACTAGATCATTGCAATGCAAGAGGAGCTCAATCAGTTTGAGAGATGTAAAGTTTGGACTTTGGTTCCAAGACCTAAAGGCCAACTGATCATAGGCACCAAGTGGGTGTATAGAAACAAGCTGGATGCAAATGGAATTATAATAAGGAATAAAGCTAGGCTTGTAGCTCAGGGCTACAGACAGGAGGAAGGTATAGACTATGACCAAACCTTTGCTCCTGTTGCAAGGCCAGAAGTAATAAGGATCTTCTTGGCCTATGCAGCCTTTATGAAGTTTAAGGTGTTCCAAATGGATGTCAAAAGTGCATTCCTAAATGGTGAGCTTAAGGAAGAGGTGTTTGTTGAACAACCACCAGGGTTTGTTTCTTCAACTCAGCCCTCACATGTTTTTAAGTTGCAGAAAGCTCTTTATGGACTAAAGCAAGCTCCTAGGGCCTGGTATGAGACCTTAGCTAGTTTCCTGTTAGAGCACAACTTTACTAGGGGAGTAGTTGATAGAACCTTTTTCGTCAAGCATCACAAGGACACAATCCTGTTAGTTCAGGTGTATGTAGATGATATTATTTTTGGCTCCACTGATCCCAAACTTTGCAAAAGGTTCTCTGACCTGATGCACTCTAAGTTTGAGATGAGTAGTATGGGTGTGCTGTCTTACATTCTTGGTCTACAAGTTAAGCAAGATGCTGATGGTATCTTCATCTCCCAATCCAAATATGCCAAGGAATTGGTAAAGAAATTTGGGATGGCTGTTGCTTCAGCAATGCCTACACCTATGGCTACTAATGTAGTTATTGATTCTGATGATCATGGCAAGCCAGTTGATCAAAAGAATTATAGGGCCATTGTTGGTTCCCTATTATATCTAACTGCAAGTAGGCCAGATATAATGTTTGCTACATGCCTTTGTGCTAGATTCCAGGTCAACCATAAGGAATCTCATCTGATTCTTCTAAAGAGAATCCTGAGATACCTGAAGGGATGTCCAGATCTAGGACTTTGGTACCCAGCTGAGTCAGAGTTTGAATTAATTGGATATTCTGATTCTGATTATACTGGTTGCAGAGTTGACAGGAAGAGCACCTCAGGAACTTGCCAGTTCCTGGGAGAGAGATTGGTCTCTTGGTTCTGTAAGAAGCAGGCTTCTGTCTCAACTTCAACTGCAGAGGCTGAATATATAGCAGCTGCCAGTTGTTGTTCACAGATCCTGTGGATTCAAAACCAGCTTGTGGATTATGGTTACTCACACAAGAACACTAAAATCATGTGTGATAGTACCAGTGCCATTTCAATTGCACAAAATCCAGTGCACCACTCTAGAACGAAGCACATTGAGATTAGGCACCATTTCCTGAGAGATTGTGTGGAAAAGAACAAGATTTGTCTTGAGTTCATATCCACTGAGTTTCAGAGAGGTGATATATTCACCAAGCCTTTAGATGAACAGAAGCATCTGTTCTTTTTAGTTCAATTAGGCATGATTAATGGACGAGACTAAGTGTGACTATATCTGCCTATGTTGAAATCTGTTTGAAAATAGTCGAACGATGATCGAAGATCGTCGAACGGATTAAGCCTATCGTCGACCTCTGGTTAATGATAGCTTATCTGTTTGAAGATCGTCGATCAACGTTCGACCATCGTCGAACAGGTTGAGCTCATCGTCGATCTCTGAACGACGGCAGCTTGTTGCTTGTGAAGCCAGAAATAGCCGAACGATGGTTCGACTACTCTGCTTCTGAGCCGATCGTCGAACGGCCGTTCGACTATCGGGTCAAGTATCTTTTTAATAGATCGACTATTCCCGGTCTAATATAAAGCCGATAGTCGACCTAGGTTAAAAGATCTTGTGTTTTATCGTCGACGGAGCGTGCCCTTTCGCATTCTGCTTTCCCGCTTGCGATTTCCGGGCGTTTCGTCTTCTTCGTTCTCTGCAGCTTTCTCGAGCTTTCTCCAGCGAATCCATGGCGGTCTCTCCAGCAGTTCTGGCAGTTGTGAAGTTTGACGCAGGATTTAGTGTTGGTTTCGACGCGTTCAGCAGCTGCGATGCAGGAATCGTAGAAGTTCTACAGCTGTGCCGGGATCAGGGATTAGAAAGGTTAATGTCTGCAAGGATTAAGATAAACATCCCAGAAATCAAGGAATGGGCCTTCACGTCGTCCTCCACCGACGAATCGATGACAGGTACCATCGGCGGAGTAGAGGTAATCCTAACTCCGGCCGTTTTGTCTGATGTTTTTGGATTAGTTAATGGTGAAGAGGATTATGAGCAAGATGCTCAGGAATTCGGAAGAATGCTAGTTGAGCTGGGACATGCTGAGGGCATTCCCACGAAGCTGCTCAAAGTAAATTTCCCCTTCAAGATCAAGTTTCTTGCTGAGCTGGTAGGAAAAGTGCTCCTGGGTAAGCACTCTGCTCACGATAATATAACAAGGCAACAATTCGCACTAATGTGTGCGATTGTTAATCGGAAAAGGATAGATTGGGCAGCAGTTGTGTTTGATTTAATAAGGAAAAAGACTGGTAAGAAGGAAGTCACCCTCGGAAGGGTCATTGGAATCTTCCTAAAGGAAAAGTACCCCCAGCTGCTGAGTTCAACCGCAACAACAATCAATGCAAGCAAGAAGATGGATCCCAACCTGTTCTCCAAATGGAAGAGAACGTTTGTGAAACCTGCTCCAGCAACATCTGAGGACACCAGGACTGAATCAGTCACTCCTCACCATGTTGAAGCTGGCTCAGCTCTTCCCTCCTCCTCCTCTGCTTTGCTGTCTGCCTTAGTTGAAGTACCATCAACTTCAGCTAAAGTACGACCTTCTTCCTCTTCTGCTCCAGAAACAACTACGGTTGTTCCTCTTTCCCCTCCAGCTTCTCCTCTTCCTGCACATCAGACTAGGATATCTGCTCCTAGCTTTGATTTGTTAGGATCTGAGAGAATTCCTACTCCTCCTTTGTCTCCCATTCATTCCCCAGTTAATTCTCCAATTAACTCTCCTGCTCCATCTCCTGCTCGATCCCCTGTCCATACCATTTCTCATCCCAGCACTACTACCATATCTGCTGCAGCTCCATCCACTTCACATCCATCATCTTTTGAGATTACTCCTGATCTCATCTCCCGCATTGTGGAGTTGATTACCCCCTCAATCAAGACCATGATTGAAGAGGCAATCGCTCCCCTTGCAGCCTCCATTGATATCTTAACTGCCTCCATCAAATCCCTTTCAAAATCTGCTGAGCCATCTTCCTCAAGGGGCCTGGTTTCAGTCTCCACTGAAATCAGGCAGGGGGAGATGTTCCATGAAGATGCCTCAGAACATCCTGCCTCCCTTCCAGCTATAACAGATACAGTCATGACAGCCCTGGAAGAGTCTGCTCCAGCTGAGAAAGAAATAGCTCCAGTTTTATCAGATAAGGAAATAGCAGATGGAATCATGCTATCTGAGATTGCAGTAAAAGTCTGCCTAGAAGACCTCACCACTCCTGTGGTTGCTAGATTCCTAGAAGGAATTATAACTTCATATCTAGATGAATCATGGGAGATGGTCAAGTATGAAGGTAATTCTTTCATCCGTTTTGTTGATGAGTCGATTAATTTGTTAGTTTGTGAATTCCTGGAAGGAATGATCTATGTTTATTTAGCAGATCTATATTCATAATTCTACAGATGTTATTAGAGAAGATTTAGCTGCTCAGATCATAGCAGTTGTTTCTGAAGCTGATCCAAGTGTTTCTGATATTCAAGTAGATCCTGAATTGGAATCTTTTTTAGATGATAGAGAGGATGAATCTGAGAATCAAGATGAAGTCAAGGATGACTCTCCTGTTCTGAATTTGGAATAAGTTCAAGCAAGAGCTGCCTGGGATTTAAGAGTACAGTCTTTGTTGGAAGAGAAAGAAAAGGAACTGCAAGTTGAAAAGTCAACCATCTGGGATGACTCACCAGGGTTGGACTTAGATTCCCTTCTGGCTCTGGATGCCATGGAAGAGGAAAGAGAAAAATCTGCTCTGAAGCTTAAAGAAAAGGCTGTTTCAGAAGCCTATGATCCTTATGAAAATCCTCCCTCATCTCATTCTGATGATGAAGATGATTCTGATGTTTCTGAGAAGTCAAAGAGAAAGAAAGCTGCTTCAAAGAAAAGGAAAGCTGCTCCTCCTCCTCCTCCCAGTAAAGATAATGATACTCCCTATTATATTCTGAAGGGCATTGACCCTAAATCGAAGGAATTTCAGCACTGGATGTGGTTTTCAAAGAACCAGTAGAAAGAAAGGAAAAGAACTAAGAGGTATGATAGTCCTGTTTCAAGATGGACTCCCAGAGGTCCTCCTCCTCCACCTCCAAGTGCAGGAGCCTCTGGGAACCTATCAGCTAATCCTGCTGCCTCTTCTGGAAGATCTGCTTCTTTTCAGCCCCAGCCAAGACAAAGTTATCAAAGCTCGCAAGGCAAATCGTTTTCTGGTTCTCAAAGACAAGTGAAGGAGGCTGTGGTTCAAAGACCAACCTTTTCCCCTCCTCCTTCTCCAAAGAAAAGAATTCCATCTCCAACACCAGTTCAGTCTGAGAAAATTGTTTCAAAAGGTAAATAGTTCACTTTGTTTTAAAATTTCTAGCAAGAACCTTTTGCTAAGTATACTCTAATGTCTTATCTAGTTACTCAAGATAAAATAGCTGATGCTGCTCCTCCTGAGCCTGTTTATGAAAATCCTGAGCTTGATCCTAACTTTAGGATGGCTCGCTTTCAAGAACTAGTTGGAGCAGCTCAAATAAGAAAAGCAAGAGCCGAAGGAAAAGATACGACTGGTCTAACTACCATGTCTGCTTACAGAAAGAAAGAGTTTGAAAAGTTCCAGGTTAATCCTGAGATTTTTGATCCATCAAAATATATGGAAAAGCATCCTGAAGCAGTAGTCCCAAGAGCTGCAGAATTGAAGATCATTGGTGCGCAGGACCTGAAACTGTCAAAGAAAGAATCTGATGATCCTTTAAGGAAAATCTCTTTTGTTTCTAGCTCTTCTGTATCTAAGCCTGACTCTGTTGATCCATAGTTTGATTAACTGCTGTTGTTGAAACCGGAAAACCGGTCTCTTGTGGAGTTCGACCCTTGGGGAAGGGGTGGCCGCGCACCTACTTCACTCCTGTAAGAAAACGACAAAGAAAAGAAGAGACAAGGACTAGACCAAGGGCCCGGCGTGGAGGTCCCACCACACACCCGGAAGATCTCAGAGCGCTTCCCCTCCTTAGCCAAATGCCGGGCTAAGGTACCTCAGAAAGCGCTAGTAGGCCGGGAAATCAGTAAAAACGTGCCTTCTGAGGTACCCCTTGGGTCCTATTTATAGGAAAAGATGGCCTGCCAATATACAACCTTCACTGTTTTCGAGGACTGCAGGCAGACCAAAAGGGGCCACACAGTAAAAGTGTGCCATGGCCAAGATGCGAGCTGGACCTGAGGGGGCACTCGCTCGGCAAGGGGTCCGACTCGCCTCGCCCTGGGCCTGGGCGGGCACGGACTCGGCGGACTGTGCTCGGCTAGCGCTGGGCTCGGCTAGACTATTGCCGAGCTCGGGCTCGGCACGACGATCGCCGAGCTCGGACTCGGCACGGAGATCGTCGAGCTTGGCTCGACTATCGTCGAGCCCCGTTTCCGCACCCGAGCTCAGTCTCGGCATGCCGGACTCCGTTCGGCCATCGCCGAGCTCGGGCTCGGCAAGCTGGGTCCAGGTCGATCTGAGCCGGCCGGTTCAACCCCTGTCGACCACTCGCGGGATACGGGGTTGTACATAATCCCCGCTCTTTGCGAGGTTGGGACAAGCTCGGAAAGAAACATCCAACCCCATGGGATCCGGCGAGTGCGACAGGGGCAAAAGGGAATCTTCTGGTAGGCCCCACAGGTAGCTATATATATGTGCCCCTGCGCATCTGGCTGACCTTTGCCCTTCCCCAAGTTCTGACAAGATGCCGCTCCCCAAGGAAGTCTTAGAACGACTCACACGCTCCCGCGAGGAGATCGCGGCCCAGGCCGCGGGGCTGACCAACCTTGAAGCCCCTGCTCGCCGTTTTGCCGATTTCAGCTCGGCCAAGCGGGCGAAGCCCCTTCCCCCGGGGGCCGAACCCATCCTGGCCGACTTCACTGCCGCCTTGGGGAACGGGGCCGGTTCCTCCAACCAGCCAGTTCTTGGCTCCACTAAAAACCTCGTGGAATTGTCTTCTGACCGGGAGAACAGCGGCGAAGCGTCCACCCCTCGGACCAAAAGTGCTCCTGTCAACTCGCCACGGCAGGATCCCGAGGTTAAGGAGCCGGGCTCGCGAGAACTGGCGTCGCCGAGTCGCCTCCCTTCCCGGCAACCCTCCCCTGGATCCCTGGTCGTGGGGAGGGGCGCCGGGATTATCCCCGTTCCCGGCTACCAACTCGCTCCTCAAGAACTGCTGGGGCGTAGCAAGGACCTGCGCCACTTCTCTCCTCGCGCCCACCCGGAGGAGCCAGGCTCGCGCGGTAAGTTTCCGGCATTGCTCTTCTGTTCCGTGGATTTTTGCTTTTCTGACCGTCTTTCAATTCTTCACCCAGAATTTCCCGGGCGGACGGAGGACGGCGAGTCCGTGGATCGACCTCCTTACTCGCCCCTCCCTTCTCCAAGCGCCCTGGACGCCTTCCTGGGCTCCGAGGTGGGCAGCCCTGAACGCGCAAGACGGGAGCGGAAGGTTCTCAAGAAGCTGGTGCGCGAGCTCCACGACCTGCGGAAGGACAACAACAGGCTGCAGTGGGAGTGCTCGCGTCTCGCGGACGGTGCTGGAGTCAGCCTGGCGTTCGAGGAGGCGTCTTCCCTGGTGCTGATGGACGAAATCGACGAGAACCTGCGGGTGATAAACAGGAACATGGGGCGGCTTCGCGAACTTCATGCGCGGCGGCCTGCGACGGCGGGCCGGCGAGACCGGGGAGAATGAAACGGCTCTTCTGTCAATCGGCCGGTACTCGCCCCCGCCCTCGCATGGTCCTCGCGCCCCTATTTGTATTTTTCCTTTTATTTACTCTGAATGGTCTGCATGTAATAATCTTGGAACAATTTTTTAACTACTTTGTATATGTAGCCGCTTTTTCAATATTTTGGCGGGTCTTTTCGAATTCCCCCTTCGGGGGCCTGGTTGGCTCGCAGGACTTGCGAGGAGAGGATGGCGAGGTGGCGCGGCGAGATCGGACCGATCGGCCGACTCGCCCTCCCTCTCGCCCTTCTTTACCTTCTTCTATAAATAGACCTTCTCACCTACCCCCGAGGCACGCCTTTATTGCTTTCGAATCCTTGCCTCGCTTCTGTCTTCCCGAGCTCGCGCTTTTCTTTTCCCCTGCGACCATGGTCAAGACCAACCCTGATGCGGACGGTCGGTCTAAGTGCGCCCAGCACTTCGTGGATCATTGCTTTTTCGAGGGGCACATCACAGAGGAGGAGCTCGTCGAGTTCACGACGGCGTTCGTCCCCCCCGGCTTCCAGGCTCGCAGGCCCGCCGAGCATGAAGCCATCAACTCCTTCCCGGAGGGCGAACTCGCCTTTCCCATCTCGCACTTCGAGGTGGGACTGCGCCTCCCCCTCTGGCCGGAAATCCGCCAGATCCTAAAGTACTACGGTGCGGTGCCTGCGCAGCTGAACTCCAACGCCATTGCTATGATGGTGGCGTTCGCCTGCTTCCTTCGCCGGGAACGAATCGAGTTCAACCTCGCGGTGTTCCGCAAGTTGTTCTCTTACAAGGCTACCCCCGACGGGGTCGCCTACTTCGGCGGGTCCTTCATCAAGGTCCGCGAGCTGGCGAACAAGAACCACAATTGGATGACCCGGCTCGTCTTCATCAAGGGCGAGCTCGGCAACATCCCCTTTCGCCCCCTGCAGAAGAGCGAGGACATATACCATCCTCCTTCCCTGTCCGGTAGCGACGCCGACCTCCACAAGTTCTTTCTCCACAAGGACTTCGAGGTCGCCTTCCTCCGCCGCGGCCTTGACTTGCTTCAGCCCGTTCTCCCCGGCAAAGGTATATCTCGCTCAGCTCTCTCGCGGACTTTATCGGGGTGGATCTCATGTGATTTTTTCCCTCCCTCTCCTTTTTTTTGACTAAGTCTTTCTCTGCAGGGGAACGGGTTCTGCCGGAGCATCCGCCGTTCGCCGACCCGGGGATATTCTCGGACCCTCTGGAGCTGGCCCGGGCGGCGGCATTTGCTTGTCGCGAGGAGCAACCGCGAGTCCAACCCCCCGGCAAGAAGCGCTCGGAGTCTGGGGGGTCGAGCTCGCGCCCCGATTCTTCCCTCCCTAAGAAGAAGAGGGCGAAGGTGGTCTCGCGCGGACGGCTGCACCTTCCCTCGTCTCCCGCCAAGTTCATGAGCTCGCCGGAGGCTCTGTCCGACGAGCCGCCCTTGAGTCCGCTGAAAGAAGCCTCCTCCCCCCGAAAGGGGAAGAAGAAGAGCGGGCCGTCCTCCGATTCTACCGGGGAGGACACCGTCCGCGAGCCCAGTCTGCCGAAGGATCACCCCAACTTCGGCAAGGGGTGCAAGAGCAAAGATGCGGCTGGCGAGCCCATCTTGAAGTGGGACGAGGGGGCTCACCGAGTTTCCGTCTCCACTCGCGCCCCCTCCTGGGGAGCTCGCCGGCCGCCCACCGCCCATGCCTTCGCTTTCGGCTTCGGCCTCTACAGCCGCGACAGCGCCGAGTCGTACAAGAAGCTTACCCCCAGCCAACTCGGCTACGAGGGGATGCAGGCCCACCTGCGGGCCTTCGAGCTCCATCACATGATGGTCCGCCGCGGCTTCCAGCTCAGCAACGCCCTGCTGACTGCCGAGCAGGAGCGCGACCTGGCGAAGGAGAGCACGGTCGACGCGGAAAGGCGGTTCGGCCTCACGGACGCTCTACTCGCGAAGTCTGTCGGCGGCCTGGTAATCACTGGATACCTCTATTTACCTTGCTTAAGATTATTCCTGCGCGTGTTCTGAACTTTTAATCTTACAGGACGCCGAAGCCGCTAACGCGATGCGAGACGAGATAGCTCAGTTGCGGGCTCAGCTCGCTGAGCGGGAAGCCCAGCTTGCCGATCAGAAGACATATTCCCAGGAGCAGGAGGCTGTTGCCGCCCGGCTGGGGGCGGAGGTGGAGGAATTGAAAGAGAAGAATAAGGGGCTACTGGGAGAGGTCCTTCGCCAAGCCGACGCTCTCCTTCCCCCGGACGCCAGCGAGCCGGCCTTCCCCTTCAAGAGGCCTCGGGTGTTTGGCGAGGCTGACGTCGCGGAGCGGCTGCGAGTCAACTCCGTCGAGGCTGCCGAGTGTCTTCTACAGGCCATGAGGGGGACGGGGATCTTGGCGGAAGGCTGCGAGGAGGTCACCGTCCGGGAGCTCCTGCCAACCCTGTTCCCGCCCAGCCCGCTCAGCGAGAAGGAAGATAGCTTTGACTCGCTCTTTGCTGGGGTGAGGGAGAAGGACGCTCGACTCGGTGACGAGGAGGACCGCCATTCGAGGGGGGAGGGCGAGAGTTAACTTTTGTTTTCTTTTCTCTGTTTTTTTTGTACCCTGCCGAGGCGGGCCTTGTAAACCTGTAATGATAAATCAAAGATATTTTTGCACAATTTTGCTATCTTCTTTTTGAGCTCACTTGCAATGTTATACCCGCGCGCTAGGTAGAGCGACCTCGCCTGTAGAATGTCTTGAGTTAGGACCAGCCCCCGCGGTGCTCGCGGCGAATCCCTAGGACACGTGCTCGCGCCACGTCCTACTCGCGCCTCACCTTCCCCTGCCATTTCTCGCCTTAGTTTTTCGATAATTCAGACAAGTGAAAATACGCTTGGGTCAAGATGTTGCCGGCGTCCGCCTTAGACATCAGGGCGTGTCTTTCGCCGAGTTAGCGGGAGCGAGGCTGGGCTCGCTGGAGAGAGCCGCTCTCCTTCCCCTGAGTCTGGGACAGGACCAGGGCTTCCTTAGTAGCGAGCTGGAGAGTGAGAGGAGGGGGGGGGGGGGGGTAGGATATTCCGAGCTCGCCGTCTTAACTGGCGAGCTCGCGCCCTGGTATTTTCCTCGGGCCAACTCCCAGTCTCAACTCCAGGGTCGTAGCGATGTCCATCGAGACTCAGCCGCGCCAGCTAGGTGGGAGCCTGGCAGGGGAGTGACGAGACCTAAACCCGGAGCGAGAAGACTTAGAAACTTTTGCCTCTCCCGGGTGCTTCCACCGGGCCAGTCAGCTAGGTGAGAGCCTGAGGGCGGGTGTTGAACATCCTCCGGGCTCAGCCCCAGGGTCATAGCGATGTCCATCGAGACTCGGCCGTGCCAGCTAGGTGGGAGCCTGGCAGGGGAGTGACGAGACCTAACCCCAGAGCGAGAAGACTTAGAAACTTTTGCCTCTCCCGGGTGCTACCACCGGGCCAATCAGCTAGGTGAGAGCCTGAGGGCGGGTGTTGAACATCCTCCGGGCTCAGCCCCAGGGTCATAGCGATGTCCATCGAGACTCGGCCGTGCCAGCTAGGTGGGAGCCTGGCAGGGGAGTGACGAGACCTAACCCCAGAGCGAGAAGACTTAGAAACTTTTGCCTCTCCCGGGTGCTACCACCGGGCCAATCAGCTAGGTGAGAGCCTGAGGGCGGGTGTTGAACATCCTCCGGGCTCAGCCCCAGGGTCATAGCAATGTCCATCGAGACTCGGCCGTGTCAGCTAGGTGGGAGCCTGGCAGGGGAGTGACGAGACCTAACCCCAGAGCGAGAAGACTTAGAAACTTTTGCCTCTCCCGGGTGCTTCCACCGGGCCAATCAGCTAGGTGAGAGCCTGAGGGCGGGTGTTGAACATCCTCTGGGCTCAGCCCCAGGGTCATAGCGATGTCCATCGAGACTCGGCCGTGTCAGCTAGGTGGGAGCCTGGCAGGGGAGTGACGAGACCTAACCCCAGAGCGAGAAGACTTAGAAACTTTTGCCTCTCCCGGGTGCTACCACCGGGCCAATCAGCTAGGTGAGAGCCTGAGGGCGGGTGTTGAACATCCTCCGGGCTCAGCCCCAGGGTCATAGCGATGTCCATCGAGACTCGGCCGTGTCAGCTAGGTGGGAGCCTGGCAGGGGAGTGACGAGACCTAACCCCAGAGCGAGAAGACTTAGAAACTTTTGCCCTTGGGGGTTTAAGCTGCGAATCCCTTTACCTTCACTATTTTAACAGAGCGTGAAATACGGCAACGAGATTCTTTTTCATTCTTAAAGCCAAGTCATTTACAGTATTTTCAAGGGTAAAAACGTTTCAGATCGTCGCCACTCCAAGTGTGGCTGAGGGTGTCCCCTCTTACATCTTAGAGGCGATACCCCCCCGATTTCAAGACCTCCTGCACAATGTAGGGGCCCTCCCAATTGGGGTGGAGTTTTCCCACAGCGGCTGATCTCCCTGCTGCGTCCACCTTTTTCAAGACAAGGTCCCCTTCCGCGAACTGCTTGACACGGACGTGCTTGTCGAAATACTTGGCCATCCTTCGCTTGGCCTCTTCCTGCCTGATGACGGACAAGTCGCGTAGTTCTTCCACCATATCAAGGGAGAGTCGGAGCTCCTCCTCATTCTCTGACCTCCATTCTTCCCTTCCGGCTCCTGCCTCGACGACCCGAGGCGTCTGGACCTCGAATTCGATAGGTAGAACGGCCTCGCAACCGTGAGAGAGTTTGAAAGGTGTCTCCCCTGTGGCAGTATTGGGGGTGGTCCTCAAGGCCCAGAGGACTGATGGAAGCTGTTCCACCCAACTTCCCCTCAAATTCTCCACTTTCTTTTTTAAGAGGTTCACTATGATTTTGTTGGCCGCTTCCACCTGCCCGTTGCTCCTGGGTGATGGACGGAAGCGAACCGAAGGTCAATCCCTAGTTGCTCGCAGAAACGAATGAACTCCGCGCTGGCGAACTGAGGTCCGTTGTCCGTGACGATAGCTTGTGGCAGCCCATGCCTGCAGATGATCTCTCCCCAGATGAAGTTCCTGACTACCTGAGAGGTCACCTTGGCTAGAGCCTTCACCTCCATCCACTTAGAAAAATAATCAATCATGACCAACAAAAACCTCCTCTGCCCGCTGGCCTGGGGGAAAGGTCCTACGAGGTCCAGCCCCCATATGGCGAAGGGCCACGGTGCCATGATGCTTCTTAACCTCTGAGCCGGCTGGAGCTGGAGCGGGGCATATAGTTGACACTTATGACATTTTTTCGCGAATTCGGCTGCATCCTGACCGAGGGTGGGCCAGAAGTACCCTTGCCTGACGATCCTCCCTTCCAGGGTCCGACTCCCCGAATGACTCCCACATTCACCGGAATGGACTTCCTCCAAAATTTTGTGCACCTCTCTTTCGGCCACGCAACGGGCCAACATCCCTGAGAGGGTTTTGCGGTACAACTGTCCCTCACGTAGGAGGTAGTATGCCGCCTTGTGCTTGAGCCCTCTTCGGTCCATCCCCTCCGGGTATTCTCCGGTGGACAAGAAGATGACGAAGGGATCCATCCATGAGGGGTGTTGTTCTACTTCCATTAGCTCCCCCTCCTCGATGGAAGGTCGGAAGAGATCCGTAATGGTGCCTCCCATCCGGGGACCGTGCTTTGCTAGCTGGTCGACTGGCTCGTTTTCCCCTCTTGGCACGTGCTTGATTGAGAAGGTCTGGAAGGTCCCAATGACTCCCCTTACCTTCATCAAATAGAGCTGCAGGGTGGGCTCCCTTGCCTCAAACTCCCCCTTGATCTGGGAAGCCACCACCATGGAGTCAGTGAGGACCTCCACGTCATGCACCCCCAAGTCTCTTGCCAGGCGCAGACCTGCGATTACAGCTTCGTATTCGGCTTGGTTGTTGGTGATAGGAAAGTGCACTACCACGGTCTGCTCGATCTTTATCCCTTGGGGGCTTTCTAAGATGACCCCAACCCCTAAAGAATGCTTCCCCGAGGCACCGTCCACCCTGACTTTCCAGGGGAGGGGGCGAGTGAGTCTCTCCTCCGCCACCTCGACCACATACTCTGCCAGGAAGTCAGCCATAGCTTGGGCCTTGATTGAGAGTCGAGGGACGAAGGAGATGTCGAACTCGCTCAGTTCCACCGACCATTTGGCCAACCTACCTGAATGCTCTACCCCCTTGAAGATGTTGCGCAGGGGGTGGTCGGTCACTACTCGAATTGAGTGTGCCTGGAAATAAGGCCGAAGCCTTCGGGCTGAGATGATTAGGGCGAAGGCCAGTTTTTCCAGGATGGGGTAACGGAGCTCGGCCCTCTTCAATATCCGACTCACATAATAGACGGGGAGTTGCTTCTTTCCTTCTTCCCGAACCAAAACCGAACTCAAGGCTTTAGCCCCGACCCCCAGATATAGGAATAAGTCCTCCCCCTCCTTGGGCCCTTGGAGCAGGGGGGCCTGAGTCAGCTGTTTCTTTAAAGCCTGGAATGCCTCCTCGCACTCCGAGGTCCATTCAAACATTCGACCCCCTCTCAAGGTTTTAAAGAATGAGGAACACCTCTCCCCGGCCCGGGAGAGGAATCTACTCAACCCTGCCAACTTCCCTGTCAGCTGCTGTACTTCCTTGGTATTTTGCGGCGACCTTAGTTCCAGGATTGCCCTCACCTTGTCTGGGTTAGGTTCTACCCCAGAGGGGGTGAGAAGGTGCCCTAGGAACTTTCCCCGGCTTGCCCCGAAGACACACTTCAAGGGGTTCAGCCTCATCTTAAACTTGCGGAGAGTGGCGAAAGTCTCTTCCAAGTCCTGGATGTGGGAGTCGACATCCAAGCTCTTGACCATGAGATCATCCACATACACTTCGAGGTTTCTCCCCTTCTGCTCTCGGAAGACCCTATCCATCATTTTTTGGTAGGTAGCCCCTGCATTCTTTAGCCCGAAGGGCATCATTTTGTAACAATAACACCCATCTCCCGTGATGAACGAGACATCTTTGACGTCAGGGGGGTGCATCCTGATTTGGTGATAACCTGAAAAAGCGTCTAAAAACTCATTACAGGGAAACCGACGGCTGAGTCAACCAGCGCGTCGATCCGAGGCAAAGGATAACAATCTTTCGGGCATGATTTATTAAGAAGAGAAAAGTCGATACACATCCTCCACCGGCCGTCTCCTTTTTTAACCATTACAACGTTGGAGACCCAGCCGGGGTATTGGATTTCAGATATGAAGCCAGCCTCGAGGAGCTTGGCGACTTCCTCTCTGATTGGCTCGGCGAGCTTGTCTGTGATGGACCTCTTTTTCTGCTGGATGGGGGGAGCCTCCGGGTCCAGGTTGAGGCAGTGGCAGGCCACGTCGGGGTCGATCCCTGGCATCTCCGCGGCGCTCTAGGCGAAGATGTCCACGTTCCTCTGGATGCACTCCAGCATCCTGCCTTGAGCTTCCGGGGTCAGACCTCCGCTGACGCGGACCTTCTCCACCCTGCCTCCAATGGTGAGGACCTCCATCTCCTCCACCTCTTCCGCTGCCTCCAGACGGGACTGCTCCTCCCATTCCTCGATACCTCCCCTTCCGGGGGCGAGGACCTCTTCCTCAGCCTCCTCGATGGCCATGGCTTCGGCCGACCCCCGAGCCTCTTCCGCGACCTCCCCCCGAGCGCGGCACTCCACCTCCATTTCTTTGTCAGCTTCCTGCTCCTCCTCCAGCCTCCGCCCCATCTCCTCGGCCCCCTCCAACCAAGAGATGGAGTTTACCGCCGAGACGTAGCACTCCCTTGCCTCCTTAGGGTCTCCTCGAACTCGGATCTAGACCCCCTCGACGTTGAGCTTTAGACACTGGTGGAAGGACGAGGGGACGCAGCGGAAGGCGCTGATGAGGGGTCTCCCAAAGATGGCGTTGTAACTGCTGGGGGCGTCCACGATAACAAACTTGCAGTTGCGCGACTGCCCCCCTAGAGTGACATGGAGTCCCACTCCCCCCTCGACTTCTTTCCTCTCCCCTGAAAAGCCGAACAGAGGCCCATCCGAGGCCAACACCCTCCTGGCCTCTACCTTCATCGCATCAAACGCCTTCTTGAAGATGACGTTGACCGAACTCCCATTGTCCACGAGGATCCGGGAGACAGTGAAATCCTCGATGGCTGTCTGGATAACCAGCGCATCGCAAAAGGGGTCCTCGTGACCCGGCAAGTCCTCTCTAGAGAAGGTGATTTTCTCCTCCGGGGGAGGGGATTGGGATGTGGAGCCAACGCTCCTCCGGTACATAGTGTGGAGGCTTGACTTACGGGAGGCCTCGATCCCGGCCCCCCCGTGGATCGCTCCGATCCTTCCCCGGGTGCCCACATCAACCCGGTCTTCACACCGATCCCCCTCCTCCCGAGGCCGGATCTCCTCTATCCGAACTTCCTGATGGTCTTGTTGTTGCTGTTCCCTTCTCCCTCTCATCTCGAGGAACTCCGGGCACGTGGATGTGAGGTGCCCCTCTTCCTGATGAAAGTCACAGTAGGGCAGGTCCACCCTGACCTCCCTCCTTCTCCTCGGCTGTCCTCTCCTCCTCCCCCTCATGGCAATTGCCATTGCCTCCTCCTGGTCGGGGAGAGGGGGTCTCTGACCCTGCCTACCCCCCTGGGGGTTGTACTGCCCTCGGCCACCCTGGCGGTTATCTCCTCCCTGATAACCCCTTCGTGGTGCCTGGTCTTGCCACTCGGGCCTCCATCCCAAACGGTGGGTCTGCTCCGGACGCACCCACCTGGGTTGCGGCTGCTGTTGCGGCTGCTCCCTTTGCCGAGGTTCAGCCCTCCTATCCTCCTGAATTCGGCCACCCCTTGGCCTTTCCTCTTCCACGGCCCACTTGGCCAACCTCCGCGCGAACTCTGGATGTGCTGCCTCTATTTCGGCCTCCCTAGCCGCCCTCTCCAGAAGCGCCTCAAAAGACACTGGAGGTGACCTCTTTAGTTCCATTGCGAAGAATCCGGACTGGAGACCCAGGGTGAAGGCCACCATCATGGTGTGTCCTGGCATCTCCTGAACTTGGGACAGTTCCTCTTGGAACCTGTCCAGGTAGCTCCCCAGGGTCTCTCCCACCCTCTGCTTGATGCGGAACAAAGACTCCGCCTCCCTCTTCCTCTTCTTAAAAGTGGTGAATCTCAGCATGAAACCCCGTCGCAGATCCTCGAAGCAGTAGATGGACCCGGTCGGGAGCTGGTGGAATCACTCTCTCGCCTTTTCCCTGAGGGTGATGGCGAAGAGTCGGCACTTGAAGCCGTCTGACATCTGTCGAATGGAGACCATGTCCTCGAACCACTGGATGTGGTGGACCGGGTCTCCTCTCCCGGAGTAGTAAGTCATCTCCGGCTCGCGAAACCCCTCGGGAACGGGGGCTGAAGAAACGAACTCGCTGAAGGGGCTCCACCCCTCAGCCGGGCGAGTCGGGAACTCCCTCCCTGCCGTCTCGCCGAAGTGGTACTCGGCGGCCGAGCCGGGGAACAGAACTCGCCCCTGGAACTCGCGCTCGCCCCTCTCGGCGGGCTCCTTCCCTGGTCGCCTGAGCGGGGCGTCGTCGCCGAGTGCGGGAACGGCGACCACCGGGACAGCCAGTGTCGCACTCTCAGCTCGCATGCCGAGGGCGGCCCTGATGAGCCCGAGGATCTCCTCTCTGAGCTCCGCCGGCATGCTCGCCGCTGGGGGTGGGGGAGGGGGTGGCGAGTTGCCCCTGCCTGATCCTTGTCCCTCATCTCCAGTCATCTGGCCTGTAGGAGGTTTTCTCTGCTGACCACTCTCCACGCTCACCGCACTAAAATGTTGAAACCGGAAAACCGGTCTCTTGTGGAGTTCGACCCTTGGGGAAGGGGTGGCCGCGCACCTACTTCACTCCTGTAAGAAAACGACAAAGAAAAGAAGAGACAAGGACTAGACCAAGGGCCCGGCGTGGAGGTCCCACCACACACCCGGAAGATCTCAGAGCGCTTCCCCTCCTTAGCCAAATGCCGGGCTAAGGTACCTCAGAAAGCGCTAGTAGGCCGGGAAATCAGTAAAAACGTGCCTTCTGAGGTACCCCTTGGGTCCTATTTATAGGAAAAGATGGCCTGCCAATATACAACCTTCACTGTTTTCGAGGACTGCAGGCAGACCAAAAGGGGCCACACAGTAAAAGTGTGCCATGGCCAAGATGCGAGCTGGACCTGAGGGGGCACTCGCTCGGCAAGGGGTCCGACTCGCCTCGCCCTGGGCCTGGGCGGGCACGGACTCGGCGGACTGTGCTCGGCTAGCGCTAGGCTCGGCTAGACTATTGCCGAGCTCGGGCTCGGCACGACGATCGCCGAGCTCGGACTCGGCACGGAGATCGTCGAGCTTGGCTCGACTATCGTCGAGCCCCGTTTCCGCACCCGAGCTCAGTCTCGGCATGCCGGACTCCGTTCGGCCATCGCCGAGCTTAGCTCGACTATTGCCGAGCTCGGGCTCGGCAAGCTGGGTCCAGGTCGATCTGAGCCGGCCGGTTCAACCCCTGTCGACCACTCGCGGGATACGGGGTTGTACAGCTGTGCTATATTTGTTTATCTGTTTGATAATCTGCTAGTTAATTGTTAACTATTTACTGTATTATTTTATTGCTCTTTAGCTAGCTTTATGTTTTAGATGCTGAGAGACTTAACTCAAATAGGGGGAGATTGTTGGTACCCTAGTTTGATTTGAGTTTAGTCTTGTCTTTGTTAGTCCCTTGACCCAAGAAATATCTGTAACGCCCCGTTATTTCAGCGATTATTTTTATTCTCGTTTGGCGTTACGATGACGCGTTTCCGTGGCTTGTGCCATGTGTGGAGTATGGTTTAGCTCCTTAGAACTGAGTGCCATGTTTGGTAGCCTGTTGGCAAGATCTCCCTAGCAAACCGAGTCGTTTTGGTGACCCGGTGTGGCCTCTCGGGGGATGTTTGTGTTTGGCTTTGTTTGGGCATAACTCGAGTTCTGTTCGTCGAAAGTTAATTTCGACTTCGCCGTTGTGTTCGTAGCGTGGGTATTTAGCTACGGTGCGAATTTCGTCGAATTCCGAGGTGAATCGGTTTTCGCGTCAATTTGGTGCTTTATGTAATTTTGTAATTAATTATATAATTATATAATTATATATATATATATTTAGAATGAAAAGCCCCATCGGTCATCTTCTTCACGTAAGAAACCGCCGCCCCTTGTACGAGAGAAATAACCGCCGAGCCTTCCCTTCGGACGCCGATTCCCGGAGCGTTTGTGGACGGAATTCGATTCCGAGAGTGGATACGGATTGCTCTCGTCGAGACCTTCATTCCTGCGGTAAGAAATTCGATTTTCGTGGAGTTTTGGAAGGATTGGAATTTTCAGTTTTGGAAGTTTTCCGCCATTAATGGCCGAGTTTTTGTTCTAGGTGTTGCGGCCGTCTTGATCCGTGCGAAGAGGAGGAAAGCAGTCCAAAGCTTCGCTGAGATTTGAGGCAAGTGGTATTCTTGCCCTTGCCAAGTGTTTTCTTTGATTTTATTTGCTGAAATTGAACTCCCGGTTAGCCCAGGTTAGAGGCCTTGTTGTTCTCGTTTTCTTGCTAACTATAGGGCTTAGTTCTTCCTACTGAAACCCCCCCTATGTTGTGATGTTTGGAATCCAAATTGTCGGCGAAAAGCCGTTGTTTTCCTTTAATTTTGATTGATGCTCTGGTTCGGGCGTAGCCGAGAGGGAGAGTTAGGAGGGGGTGTGGTTGCCAATTTCCTTCGTTATGGTATTATTCGAATGGTTAGGCATAGTTTATATGGTAGTAGCGTGAGACGTGATAGTTGTCTACTGCTTCTGCAGTGGCGTGAGTCGTGTGCGCGTTCCGGTGTCGTTCGGAAAATTCCAAACGGTACAGGTTTGCCGCGCACGGTCATTAACCTTTAGGGCGCACGACCACTGGTCGTGTGCCTCTGTTCGTGCGCGTATAAATTTCAGTTTCCAAAGTTCTGTCTCGGGCAATCGCACAAGCGCTGGCAACAGTGCGCACGACCACTGATCGTGCGACACTGATCGTGCGCAGTTGCTAGGTTTTCTGTCAGGTTTCCAGGTTCGTTTCGCACGATCATCAGCCGATGAGTGCGCACGACCACTGATCGTGCGTCACTGATCGTGCGCTTTGTATATTTTCTTTTGATAGGCAAATTTAGATGGTTTCGAGTGCGGGAGTTTAGATACTCAAGTGGCAGGCAATTACTTGAGTTCTGGATCTTCTGCCTTGGTCGTTCGACTGTCGTCGAGCTCCGTTTTCTTTAGTGGGCTTGTGGGTAGTAACTTAATTTTGGCGGCGAGTGAGGCTAGCTCACTCAAGGCCAAAGTTTAGGTAGGCACTGAGTGCGTTTCACTCAACGCCTAGTCGTGTTGGTTTATTTCAACACTCTTCCTTTACCTTGTATTTCGTTTCCGAGTGGATTTTCCAGTGGTATTTCTGGGTTTTTCTTGTCGGCCGTTTTCTGTATTTTCCTAAAGGCCGAATCGTGGGTCGTGGATAGTAGTGGTGGTTGTAGCTCTTTATGGGGGTGGAGTTGTGTGATATAGCCAAGGCCACCCATGGATTTCTTGCTCCAGGTACGGGCTGGGCATGTCGGGTGGAAGGTCCCTTGTGTTTTCACGTGTTGACCCTCGAGCTTTTGACTTGGACATGGTGGATTGGGGGACTGCGTTTGCCTTCGATCCGGTTCCTCGTTGTTGTTTTGCTACTATCACTTCCCGCAGTTTAGGGTGTTAGAAGTTTCTTCTTTGGTAGTGTTGCAGCATTCTGGCTCTTGGTAGTCTAGTAGGCCCTGCAGGATGTTGTTCCTGGGCTGGGTCGTTGCTGTTTCTTTGCACGTTGTGCATTTCTTGTTGTCCTGTTTTGGACAGTTGTGACTCTTTCTACTGCATGTTTTCTGTTATTTTGTCCTTTTGGTTGACTCTTTCATGCAGTTTTACCTTGATTTTTGCTTGCTGAGGTATTCTGTTTTCTTTTGGAATACCCCAGGTTCTGAGCTGTAGCCGGTCTGGTGGCTAGTTGGAGGTGTTGTTGTTGGTGGACTCCCGGACTTTGGAGTTTCGTTTACCTTGTTTGTGAGGTTGTTTTCAGTACTTTCTTACAGACATATATGTGTGCTGGTGGGTTCGTGTCAGGTTGTTGGCGCCCACTAGTAGTTTTTTTTACCTTGTACTAGATATATACTATTGCTGCTACCATTTATTTTCTGGAGATAGTCTACTTGCTTTGAGAAGGTTTTATGCTAGGTTGCTAGTTATTTTTAAACTATAATTACTATTATAAATGAAGCTCATGATCAGCATGTTTTGTAAACTTAATCACTACTTTCCAAATCACGTACGAAAACCGTTTTCTTATATATATTATATAAACTAAGTGTAGTGTCTTGCATAGCATGAGTGGTTCTCTTGGGACCCTTATGCGCTCTTTTGGGTGTAAAACCTAATTACAGTAATTTTCCGCAGCGTTTAAATATAGTTTTCTTTTGTGGACTAGATGATCCACTGAGTCGAGGGATACGGACTCTAAACATAACTGATTTTCTATTCATTAAGCACATGATTTTCTTGCATAAAGATTGTAGTTGGATTTGCCTGAGCGTCAGCAGTTATCCCCTGCTTGACGTGGCATCATGACGCGTGTTTTCTCTTACTCTGATAACTCTTAATTCGGAGAAAATGCGGGTTGTGACAATATCTATGGTCAATGGTTAGAAGTCTAGCTGTAGAGTCCTCACTTTTCCAGATTGAGAATTTGGTTAAGTAGTTTTTTCGTTCGACTATGGTCGAACGCCGCTCGACTATCGTCTATCGGCTGATCGACGATCGTCTATCAGTTGGTCGACGCTTTGTCTGCGTTGATAGTTCGACTATCTGTTGATAGGTCGACTATCTGTTTTGCGTTGATAGTTCGACTATCTGTTGATAGTTCGACTATCTGCTTGGCGTTGTAGTTCGACTATCTGTCCTGGTAGATCGACTATCTGATAGTTCGACTATCTGTTGATAGGTCGACTATCTGTTCCGCTTTGATAGTTCGACTATCTGTTGATAGATCGACTATCTGTTTCGTCTTGATAGTTCGACTATCTGTTGATAGTTCGACTATCTATTGTCTTTGATAGTTCGACTATCTGTCCTGATAGTTCGACTATCTGATAGTTCGACTATCTACTGATAGATCGACTATCTGGTTTGTTTTGATAGTTCGACTATCTGTTGATAGATCGACTATCTATTTTCTGAGGTAGGTCGACTATCTGCTTGATAGGTCGACTATCTCTGTGTGCTTGATAGTTCGACTATCTGTCCAAGATAGATCGACTATCTGATAGTTCGACTATCTGCTCTGATAGTTCGACTATCTGCCAGGGTAGTTCGACTATCTTCTTTGATAGGTCGACTATCTGGATCGTTCGACTATCTGCCCGATAGTTCGACGATCTCCGTGCGTCGTTCGACGATCTTCGAGGGTCGTTCGGCGTTTTCTGTCTGCCTTTATATTTTGTATTTATTATATTTAATTAATTAATACATTTTCTAGCACATTGTTTTAAGCTGTATGATAAAATTGCCAGGCAATATTTGCTCCATCTCTTTTGCCTGAGTCAAATCTTTTTAAGATAAAGTTGTTTGTCTTATTAGCTGTCATTATAAATTACTTTATCTGTTGTCAGCCCTTTATAGCCGTTAGACTGAAAAGTCTTCTTTTTGCTATAAAGAGATTATTTCTGATGTGACTTTATTTAGTCCTTCTGTTATTTGATTTGAGCCTGCAGCTTCTTAGAAAGAGGTTTACTCCTTTTATAGAATGTTTTGCTGCAGAGATGTTTTTGTCTTCTTGATATTTTCAGCCCAGGTCTCAAGGCTCAAAAGAAGACAAATAATTCAAATGGAAGAGAGCCGTTGCTTGCTGATGTTATATAAAGGACCCTTTGAAGAAGGATTCAAGCTAGCTAATAGCTAACCAGTTGTTCATTTCAAGCTTTCAAGCCTTCATCAAGAAAAAAGCTTTCTGCTCTCAGCAATTTCCATCTAACTGAGAAGTGTTAAGATCTTCATCTCTTCTTCACCTGAGTTCTCCTGCTTTCAGGAAGTTCAAACTCAGAGTTCCTTTGAAGAAGAAGAAGAAGAAGATAGCTGTTTGAAGATCTTTGATTTTATTATTTACTTTCTTCCTGTAGCTTTTCCTTGAGAACTTTCTGAAGAGTTTTCTGCACTAAAGCAAGACTTCACCTGGACATCTTTGAGCCAGGGGGAGCCTTGATTCTTTAGAGCATTCTAGCTCAGTGCAAGTTTTTGTGCTTCTCTAATCTTTGTAAAATAGAGAAGACATCTTAACTTTCTTCCCCCTCCTGTACAGGGTTATTACTCCCTTCAAAAGTATCCCTTGGTGGCAGGGCACCTGATCAAAAACCTGTGCTTGGTTTTTAGAAACCTGATCAAAAGTCTAAAGGGTTTCTGGATCTACCTGAAGCAGATCCTGTTGGTGGCAGGGCACCTGATCAAAAACCTGAGTGGATTCCTACCGTGTGGGTAGAAGAGTGGACGTACCCAAGTTGTTTGGGGAACCACTATAAATTTCCTTGTGTCGTCTGGATTCCATTGTTTAATTCCTGTATTGTGGCTGTGATTAGATATAACTAGGTTGCTAGTTGCTGATTAGGTTTTCCAAGCCTTAACTGTAATTACAGTTAGCTTGAGTTTGTACACATCACTTGTGTTAGGCTATAGGGTTAACTTTATATCTATAATCTTTTCATTCCGCACTTCACTCCAAGGGAGTTGGGTAGACTATTAAGTTTTGTCTGTGCAAAATTTGATAACTCTATTCACCCCCCCTCTAGAGTAGTATCTATCCCTTCACTTTCAAATTCACGCCCGTTCTCCTTCATTTCCACACCCCATGCATTAAATTATTAATTATGGCCCACCATCTATTTTTAATTAATCTAAACCGTCACCTTGCATGCATTGCCACTTAATACATTAATGCATGGCCGGCTCCCTCCTTTTCTCTCTCTCCCCTTTTATTTTCTTTCCCACCACTTTTTCTATTTAAATTTTATATATCATTTTATTTTTTCTTTAAGCTAAAATGCTTTGCACTTAGCATTTCTCTCTCCCCCTCATTTAAACCATTCATGCACCCCTTCTCCATGCTTTGGCCGGCCACCCCCTTTGCCTCTTCATTTTCTCCATCTAGAATCTTCCCTCCTCATCGATAAAAGGAACCCTTGACTCAAGCATAAAAAGGTTGAGAAGAGTTAGAAAATTTCTAGTAGTTGTATTCCTTTCTTGTAGTTGTATTTCTTTCTTGTTGTCTTCTCTTATTTCTTCATGTAATTGTTCATCTTAGTCTTGTTATGTACTCTTATTTTCTTTTCTTAATGAATATGAATGTTTCTTTTTTCTCTTTATATAATGCTTATCTAATTTTGTTTTGTGCCCGACCGCGATGAACTTTGAAATGAATTAACGCATCCTTTATTTTATGTTTGCATTTGTATTTTTTTATTTTTGACCCGACCTTGAATTATTTCGTATCGACTCCGTATTTCTAGTGTACGGTAGTAGATTCCGATCTCATATGAGTAGCAAAGAGGCTCGTGAATGTTAAAGATCACTTAAGAAAGGAAGGAGTTGCACGCAATCCTAGAGATAGGACGACGTAAATCCTCCGGATTGGAGTCAAATCCAATAGCGTGGGTCACCTCGATAATGCGACTTTAGGCCTTTTGATTTGCAAAGAGATTTCGGTCAAAACATCTAGAAGTTAGGAGATTTAGTGCTCTAGCGAGATCATTTCTTATTTTCGGATCCATCACGGTCTTAATAGAATTGCAAATGTTAAACTAATTTATTCCGTTATTTTATTTCAAAGTGAATCGTCGATCAAGTACTTTTTTGTAATATTTTATTTCTCTTTTAATTACGCTTAGTTCATTTTTATTTTCGAAACTCATCAATCGTTCGGTAGGATAATAGAGTCGTTGTGAGTAATAGTACTTGCCTGCCCCGAGTTTTTATACGACCTTGATTTATTTATATAACTATACTATAAAACGATTGGAACACATGCCTATTCGGATTGTAGTATGTGAGACGATTTTTACCATCAACTGCGCGGTCTTCAATCTGCCAGAGTCAGACCGCTCGGTCTCCATACTGCAACACTCCCCCTCAAGCTGGAGCATAGATATCAATCATGCCCAGCTTGTCGCAAATGTGAAAAAAGGAAGTGGACACCGGCTTGGTGAAGATATCCGCAAACTCGTTGTCAGAAGTGACGAACGGAGTACAAATCTGTTTCTTCAAAACCTCTTCCCGAATAAAATGACAGTCGACTTCTATGTGTTTTGTTCTCTCATGAAAGACCGGATTTTTGGAGATATATATTGTGGCCTTGTTGTCGCAGAACATAGGAAGATGATAGTTGTAGACCTCTCTTAAGTCAAACATGAGAGCCCGTAACCACTTTAACTCACATGTGGTCGACGCCATACTACGATATTCCGCTTCTGCACTAGACCTGAAGACAACAGACTGTTTCTTGCTCTTCCAGGTCACAAGATTTCCTCCAACAAACGTGCAAAAACCCGATGTTGACTTGCGGTCTCCTTTATCATCAGCATATCTCGAATCTGAGTACGCTTCAACCCTCAAGTGACCATTCTTCTAAAACAGCAGTCCCTTCGCTGGGGCTGCTTTTACACACTCCAATATCCTCAGGGCATACTGTAGATGACACTCCCTAGGAGCTTGCATGAATTGGATAACCTTGACTACAACATAGGAGATGTCGGGTCCGGTCACTGTGAGATAAATGAGTTTGCCAACCAGACGTCAGTACTTTATAATATCAGATAGAGGAAGCGAGTCATCTATCCAAATTTTGTCTTCTATAGTAGCTATGTGATATTAGACAGGTTTAACATCAGTCAACCCTACCTCTTTTAGTAAATCAAGAGCATACTTCTGTTGGGAGAGGACCAAGGAGTTTGGCTTTCGAAAGATTTCAATCCCCAGAAAGTATTTTGGAGAGCCCATATCCTTCGTGACCAGATGTTGACGGAGGTGTTTCTTTGTCAAAGCTACCCCAGTCTGGTCATCACTAGTAAGAAGAATATCATCCACATATATAACAAGAACCACCAGACCCGAGGAGTTTTTGCGAATGAATAAGGAGTGATCGACAGAACTTCTGGCAAAACCGATGGCCGCAACAATACTGCTAAACTTATCAAACCAAGCCCGAGGGCTTTGCTTTAGGCCATAAATGGCCTTCTTCAGCCGACATACTTGTGTCTCCCCCTGAGCAACATAACCATGAGGTTGCTCCATGTAAACATCCTCCTGAAGATCACCATAGAAAAATGCATTCTTGACATCCAGCTAGGAAATGGGCCAATCCCTGTTGACATCCACAGAGTGAAGAACCCGAATAGTGTTGAGACAAGCAATGGGAGAGAAGGCGTCAAAGTAATCAACGCCATAAGTTTGAGTAAAGCCTTTCGCAACAAGGCGAGCCTTGTATCGATCCACGCTGTCGTCCGAATGGAACTTCACAATAAAGACCTAGCGACAGCCAACCACATCAGTCCTCAAAGGGGGAGGAATAAGGGTCCACGTACCCCTTTCAGTGCGGGTTACAATTTCCTCATCCATGGTAGTATTCCAATGAGGAACATTAAGAGCTTCCTGGTAGGTCAGGGAGTGGCAGTGGAAGAGATAGCCAATGCAAACGCCCTATGAGAAGGAGTTAAATGATCATACGAAATAATAGTAGCCAGCGAGTGCTGGGTTCACGTCTGCACCCCTTTGCAAAGAGCAATGGGAAGATCTAGGTCAGCGTGTTCCTTAGTAGAGGAGCATCCGTGGCGGAGAGAGCTGGCCCGAGAGCAGAGAAAGACGACCGCGGAGAGGAGGGAGAAAATAGAGGTGGAGAGAGAGAGAGAGTAAGAGACGGTGGTGGAGAAATCTTAATGGGAGTAGATGATGAAGAAATCTTGATGGGAGTAGATGGGGTGGAGGGGAAGGTAGGAGTGTTGGGATTTGTCTCCACAATACCTCAGATTTGTAGGAAGTCAGACCTTGAACTAAGATGAATTAAGGTGTATTTGATATTGTGTTTGAGTTGTATGCATGCATGATCTTATTGCCAAGTGTAGACCAATGTCAGTCTATAATGGGTCACCAAATACAGGACCATACAATGTAATTCCTCATTGTGTGATCCAAGGTGTTGGCTTATGTATAGCCTCTCTATTGGGATACACTTCATATACATGCATTTGGACTGATGGACTCTGGAGTATTGAAGACTATCTCAGAAGAAATTTTCTAAGTCCACATACTCGAGTAGTATCTTCTATATACTCGAGTAAGTGACTTAGTACTCGAGTAGATTGGATTACATACTCGAGTAATAGTTCTCAAGTTACTCGAGTAAGTGTTCTGTTTGTACTCGAGTAGATCTGGACTTCTCATCTCAGAAAGTTTCTAAGTCCATATACTCGAGTAGTTCCCTGATATACTCGAGTAAGTGACTCTGTACTCGAGTAGATTGATTTTCCTACTCGAGTAGGTTTGTAGTTACTCGAGTAGTTTTCCTAAGATACTCAAGTAGTCTATCTTCCCGTACTCTAGTATTTCCAACTCTTATACTCAAGTAGCTCTTCAAGTTTTATCTGAGAATTTTTTCTAAGTCTTTATACTCGAGTATATCCCTCTTATCTACTCGAGTATGTAACCTCCTATACTCGAGTATATAACCTCCTATACTCGAGTATGTCCCCTCTCTCTCGAGTATATCTGTTCGAAATTCCTGAATTTCTCTAAGTCCAGATTCTTCGTGTATTTTGAATTAATCTTTTCTAATTGGTCCACATGTCATCCTTAATTATGTTTATGACCGTTGAAGATCGCCTATCAATAGGTCCTTTCAGATTTGACTAATTAACAAAAAGCTATTACAAAGATTATTTTAAGAAAGTGAAAGATTCCGAAAACCCTATTTTCCGGTCACCGCCATTACGGTTTTCGGAAGAAGCTCTGGATCGTCTTCTATCGGCCGCTGCTGTAGATCTCAAATATTCTAGCGATCCAGAATCAAGAAGAATCATCCGATCTCTCCGTGCTTCATCGATCTCTTAATTATTTTCTCGATCGTGGTGATTCCAGATTTCAGATCCGTGGATCTCTTTCAAGTCTTCCTCAACTATTTCTGTCCAAGCCGAAAATTCTCAAAGAATAATATAAAGTCAAAGATCCAGATCTGTGCTATTTGCTATTTGTGTTTTCTATTCAAACAATTTTATTGTAGGAGATTTATCTCCGAGTGGTAGGAAGTTTATCTTCTGAGTGTAGATCCATTTGGATCGAGTTTTGTAGGAACATGGTTCCGAGGTGTAGGATTGGTTTGCAATCCGAGATAGTGGAGTAGCCGAGTTTAGTGATTTTCTAGATCGGTGAAGAAAGTGGACGTACCCAAGATTGGGGAACCACTATAAATCTCTTGTCGTCTGTGTGATTGCTTGATTACTTATCTGTGTTGTCTTAAATTTTTTATTCCGCATTTGACGCACATCTCACCTATTTACCCCCCTCTAGGTGATTTAGGTTGACAACTTAGTTCTCTTAATTGGTATCAGAGGGAGGTTGATCGTTAAAAGGTTAACACCTTGATCTAATCCTTCCCAAGTTGTCCCTAGAGAAGTATCAAGCATGAGTAAGACCAAGGATTTTGCTAAGCTCCCTATCTGCACCAAGAACAATTTTCCTATGTGGAAGGAAAGAGTTAAGTTCTTCATGGAAGCTGTGGATCCTCAGATCTTCATGATTGTTGAAGAAAGTCCGTATGTTCCTATGACTGCATCCACAATAGATCCAACCAAAAAGATCCCAAAGAAGTTGATGGATTCGAATAAGGACGAGATTGCACTTGTCTCTCTGGACAAGAAAGCTAAAAATATTATAACAAGTGCAGTCGATGACTCGATGCTACAAAATCTGATTCATTGCCAGTCTGCCAAGGAGATGTGATAATCCCTGGTGACTATGATGGAAGGCACTGAAGAAGTTAGGGATGATCAGAGATCCCTTCTAAATCAGAAGTATGAAGCCTTCAGGCAAGGTCACAAGGAAGCCATAGCTGATACCTTTGAGAACTTTTTCAAGATAGTCAAAGGCCTAAGAGTTTATGGCCGAGTCTTCACCAACAGGGAACTGAATGACAAATTCTTAAGATCTCTGACCAAGGAATGGGATAATAAGGTATGCGCCATTCGGGTGTTCGGAAGGTTAGCCGAGACGGAACTGCAGAATCTGTTCGGAAAGCTTATATCTTACGAGCTTCAAATCAACTCAAGAAAAGCTGAAGAAGAGATGAGCAGGTTTGCTTCCAAGGAGAAGTCTGTCGCTCTGAAGGTAGATAGCTCAAGGAAGACAAAGGCTAGCTCTCCTGCCCCAGCTCCTGTAGCTGATGAAGAAGAATCATCTGAGCCAAGCTCCTCTGGCTCAGAGCTATCTGAGCGAGAGTTCTCTCTACTCTTAAGGTAGTTCAATAAATTTTTGAACAAAAAGAAATAATGGAAAGGCAAGGATGCCTCCTATAGAGGATCACACAATGATGGTGATCATCATAGAAGAGGCTCAAGCAGTCACGACAGGTATGGTTCTAAACCGAACAAACATCATTCAACTGACTTTGTCTATTATTGCTGTAATAAGCCAGGTCACGTCATTGCGAATTGCCCCCACAAGAAGAAGGAGGGAGGCAAAAGAGAAGAGAAGAAGTCCTACACTAAAAAGAGGATTGAAAAGAGCCTGCTAGCCAAGAAGGGCAAAACCCTCAATGACTCTGACTCATCTGAGTCAAGTACAGAAGAGGAAGAAGCCTACTTTGGGCTAATGGCTCTAACTGATGATGAACAAGTCCCCCAGTTCACTGGGGAGGTAAAATCTCACACTTCTCTTTCTGAATCTGATGATGATAATGAGCAAGAGGGCTATCCCTCTAAGGATGAATCTGAACTCATGAGATAATATAAGGAGTTACTCACAGCTTATGAAAAATGTCGCCGAGTCGTGAAAACTCAAGCCAAAGAGATAAAATCTCTACAGTCTATTGAGAGCAGCTTGAGAGAAGAAGTCGCTAAGTCTGACTCTCTTCAAGAGAACTTCCATTTTGCTATGGAAGAATACAATCAAGCTCTCAAGCACCTTGATCTTAAAGATGAAATCATCAAAGAGTTGGAAAAACAACTCGAGGCTGAGAAGAAGCTTGTTGAAAGTTTCTCTAAGCCTAAGAAAGTTCTTCCACTCGTTGCTGAATTCTCAGCTAAGGCCAAAGGAGCTGGACTAGGCCATGTTGCCGCTCTTAGTAAATCCTCTAGGAGAAACAAGGCCAAGAGAAAGAATAGGGCTGACAAGAAGGCTCTAGCTGAAGAAAAAGGGAAAGCTCCTTTGGAGCCAGTGTCGTTCAAGAAAGTTATCTTTCCTACGAACGAATTCGACTATGAGTCCACCTATGGACACCTTTCTAGGCCGATCCCGGAGACGCCCAAGTCAAGGTACCAAGGTTGGAATCGCCCTCGTAACTTTGGCAAAAGTATCTTCAAGGTACCTTATGAAGAGATTCAACTTCAGAGCTATGGACCATATGCTCATGGTCATAACATCAAGAAGACACCAAAGGTAAAACCTATTGTGAAAAAGCCTATGAAGGAGAAGACTTCATGTAGCTGCCATCATCATGAAGCTTCTTCCTCCAACAATGCTACCCCGGCTGGACCTCCACCCAGGAAGGTCAAGCAGGAGTTTGGAAGGCAAAGATACAACAGGTTCGACTGTTGGTGCTGTGGCAAAATTGGTCATTTTGGCATCGATTGTTGGTTCAATCCTAGAAATGCTGCAACCCCTCAAGTTGGCAACGTGAGAATGACCACTCATAAGGTTAATATTCGTAGGGGGAGTATTCTAACTCGAGACCAAGGACCCAAACGTGTTTGGGTTCCTAAGGCTAAGTGATTGTAATTGCAGGTATGTACAAAGGCCACCAAAATGCCAATCTGGTACTTGGACAGTGGATGTTCTCGGCATATGACCGGGACAAGGAGCCTACTCCAGAATTTCACCTCAGTCTGCAACGGATCAAAGGTCATCTTTGGAGGTTCAGATCGAGGAATAACTAAAGGCTACGGTATGATTACTAACGGTAGCGTATCCTTTTCGGATGTAGCTTATGTGGAGGGATTACAACACAATCTCATCAGCATAAGCCAACTGTGCGACAAAGGATACGCGGTTGAATTTCATGCATACAAGTGTTTGATAAAATTGATTAACAACATGGAAACTATTTTATCAGGCACTCGAAGCAGAAATATTTTCTGTTTAAATTTCATTTGTATTGACACTTCTACACCAGTATGTCTTTTAGCAAAAAGTAGTGCATCTCTTGCTGACCAATGGCACAAGAGACTAGCACATTGTTGCGCGCTAGGGTTCGAAGAAAATAAACGCAACCGAACTAGCAACCCGATGAGGCAAGTATACCTATCGAATTGTAGCAAGGGGACACAAGTGTCGTATTGAAATCCGGGAACTGTTGGCTAAGCTTACTCACACGAACGCTATTATCTTATCGACGGAAAAACTAGGGTTTTAGAAAATCTAAGCGCAATGGAGAAATTAAAGCAAACTAGAAAGAGAACTACCGCAATTAAGTTACGCTATTAAGAAAAGAACTATGCTAGAAAGGAAACTACTGCAGTTAATTAAAGAGCACAAGATAGGAGTTTACTACTAAAGGAAGAAAATATGAAATGGAAATGCACCCGATCGAGATTCACCTCGGCTAAAGACGATTAAGAAAATGCGATAAAAATCTAAACTTAATAGGATAAGGGTCCTTGACCGTGGAGGTTCCTAAAGCTTGAACATGCTTCTCTCGAAGTCGTGCCCAACTGAGTTTAGGAAGGTCCGACCGACTCTTGTCTAAATCGGAGGCCTAAAACTCGCTTTACACGGTGAACCCCACTATTGGATTTTACTCCAATCCGGGAGATTTGGACGTCTGCCTCTCTCGAGGGGTGCGTACAACTCCCTTTAGCTCTTGAATGCTCACTTCATTCTTTTGGCCTCTCGGCTAGCCCAGAATGAAAGCAAAGGCGGAGAGTATATATCGAAAATATACCCCCAACCCGTGATTAATCAAGAGTAATTCAAGGCCCTAACCTAAAAAGAAAAGATTGATTAAAACATCATAACATAATCGCTCTAACCTCGGATCATCAAGATCGAGTACAATGAGGATTAGTTAATCATAATGGAGTGGAGGAGGGGAGATGAGTAGAAAAACATAAGAAGAACACAAGCTAAGGGAAGAACAATTTTATTAATGAAAAAGGGCAAGTTACACTAATGAAAATAAAATTACAAGTGCATGAAAATTAAACCCTATTCTAGCCCTACATTAAGCACTAAGCAAGAAGAAAATTACATTAAAAGCTAGCACAAACTAAGATTAAACTAGGGTTAACCAAAAAGTACAAAGAGAGGGGGAGAGAGAGAGAGAAAAAGCATGAAAAAGGATCAAGAAACAAAGGGGCAGCACCTCCCCCACTCAACCAAAGCTTGCTGAAATGGGGAGGAGGGGGGCTCAATTTATAGAAAATTTCTCAGGTTGGTCACGCCCTCCAACACGCCCTAGGGGGGGCGTGTCAGGGAGCGTGACAGGTACGGATTTGACCTCGGGCTCTGGATTCTGGCGGGAGGGATGATTGCTTCGGTACGTCGGTGGTCACGCCCTAGGTCACGCCCGTGACAGGGGGGCGTGACAGGCATGTCATGTCCAAATCATTGGTCGGAAATCCGTCAGTCGCCGAAAAAGGAAGGTGTCACGCCCATGTCACGGGCGTGACATGGGGCGTGACAATACTATTTGCGTGCTGAGGCGGAAGGGCATTTAATACGGCGGCAGCTTTGCGGCAGAGGGCGACACGCCCCTGGTCACGCCTAGTGACATGCCCAGGGAGGGCGTGACAGGGGGGCGTGACAGCGGTTTTGACCGTTTTCTGTCCCTTCCATCAGGTGTCCTCGGGATCGGGTGACACGCCCTAGGTCACGCCCAGGGAGGGCGTGACATGGGGGCGTGACAGGCCATTTTGGCAATTTTTCTGAAAACCTGCAAAAAGACAGGAAAAAGTTAGTGGCAATAAAATTTACATAAAAAGGATAAAAATAAACTAATAATAGACATAATTTGTACAATATAAAATATAAAATACGATAATAGTTTAGGCTACAAAACGTATTATCAAATTCCCCCAAGCTTAAGCTTTGCTTGTCCCCAAGCAAAAATATAAAAACTAGATATTTATAAAAAGGATTAATCAAAAAGTTCTAATTATGCCTACACAAGTACTATGCGAAATTCTTAGTAGGGAAAAGGTGAAATGCAAGTCTAAAACAATTATTTAGGTATGGTAAAACTTTTAAAAACTTTACTTAATAAAAACAAATCATCCAAAATTTTAGCGAAATTTTTTTAAATGGACTTAAGTAAAGCAACGAAAATGAAAAACACGCATTGAGTTGTTACTAGATCCAAGCAACACATTATAATTATATCAATTTAATTATCAAAAATCTAGGTTTAAATCTAAAACTAAAACTGATTTACTGTTTTTCTTTTCTTAGTTGTTAAATAAAAAATCAAAAAGCGTGAATCAAAAGGACTTAAATAGGACAGAAACGTTTGGTTTAGGAAAATGATTAGGAGTGGAATTCAAAGATAAACGTGAAGGTTTTAAAATCACACTAAACCAAAGCAAAGAGTTTCAAAAATTTTCATAAAAATATATACACATTTTTTTTCTTTCTTTTTCATTTTTTTCTTTTCCATTTTTTCCCTTTTTTCAAAACAAAGGCCATAAATATTTTTATTTTCCTTTTTGAGTTGGCCAAACAAAAATAAACATCACTTTTGAACATACTTCCTTTTTTTTTCGAAAACCTTTCTCCACAAAAAAAAAACAAAATCACAAAATACCCTATCAAAATCATCAAAATAATTTATGAAACTCAAAAAGGCTAGTGTGATTCGATAGGTTGGAAATTTTGGCTTTGGTGAAACTGAAATGAAAGGAGGAGCTATCAAATGAAATCGGAAAAAGGCTCAAAAATGGCTAACTAGTGGTAAAAGTTTTTTTTTTTAGGTTGGCAGGAAAGCTCAAACGAAAACAAAAATGGCCTAAATCATTTTCACGCTTTTGAATTTATTTAAAACAAAGGTTTGAAAAATTTTCAAAAAGCGAGTCCTAGATAATAAAAGAAGATTGATGAAATTAACTTGAAAATAGAAATAATAGGTGACTTGGATCGTTCACATCTACTACGTTATTCAAAAGTTGACTTTACAAAAATTATTCAAAAACGAAAAAGAAAATAGTGGATGATGAATTTTTAAGAAAGTAAAGGAAATAAACAACAAAAAACCATAATAGAAATGCGAGTTTTAGAAAAATATTTCACCTTAACATGCTACCGTGAATTAGAAACACAGCATGGCCAACATTTTACTTGTGAAACATAATTAAAAAGGACGATTAGAAATATTATAATTAACTAAGTTGTTTATAGGAGATTTTGAGTAAAACAAAACTAAAAACTAGAGGTACTATTGAAATACCAAAATGTCTAAACTATTCAAAAACACACATATATATTTTTTTTTATTTTGAGAAATATTCTATTTTTTTTTTATTTTGGAAAATTTTTCTCTTTTTTTTTGGAATTTTAAGATATTCATTTTTTTTTGGAAATATTTACAATATATACAAAAAGAAGATTATTTACACTACGCAAAAATGAAGGAGGAAATCCTCCCCAAGCTTAAAACAGACATTGTTCTCAATGGCTAAAGAAGGGGATTGGAGAAGGAGAGAAAAATAAAGTACAGAATTGAAAGACAGAATTGAAATACAGGTACTTCCCCGGATTTATTTGCTGCGAAAGCTGAGTGATGTCGCTCCCCGAATGTCTTCTTTGGACTTTGTGATGGATTCAGCAATGTTGGAGCAGGCGATCGCAGAAGCTTCAGCTTGTCGGAGCCGTCCGAGGCAAAAATTGTAAAATAAAGAAAACAGAAAAAGATAACTTGGGTTGCCTCCCAAGAGCGCCCTTTGGTTAAAGCGTCGTTGAGCTCGACGCATCAAAAAAAAATAATATTGTCCAAAAATATTGTTGTCCCGAAATAAAATTGTTTTTAGCAAAAAAAAATAAAAAGTTCAAGATTAAAGTTCGTGAAGCAGAAACTTAATAGTGTTTGGACTGACATCATCATCACCAGAAAAATACAGTTTAAGACGCTGACCATTTACTTTGAAATTACCCTTATCAGGGTGAGAAATTAAAACAGTTCCATAAGGAAATACTTCTAAAACAGAAAACGGGCCAGACCAGCGAGATTTTAATTTGCCCGGAAATAAACGTAAACGAGAATTATATAAAAGGACTTGGTCGCCCGACTTAAAGTTTTTAGGGTGCCTTAAGTGTTTATCGTGTAAACGCTTCGTCCGCTCTTTATAAAGTTTATTATTTTCATAAGCATAAGAGCGCCACTCGTCGAGTTCATTTAGTTGGAATTTTCGAAGGTCACCGACTGAGTGGGGATCGAAGTTTAAAAATTTTAAGGCCCAAAAGGCGCGGTGTTCTAACTCTACGGGCAGATGGCACGATTTTCCATAGACCAGCCGATACGGCGTACATCCGAGGGCGGTTTTGTACGCTGTTCGGTAGGCCCATAGAGCATCGTCAAGTTTGGCTGACCAGTCTTTTCTAGAAGTTGAAACAGTCTTTTCTAATATTCTTTTTATTTCTCTATTTACTACTTCGACTTGACCGTTAGTTTGGGGGTGGTAGGCAGTGGATAGTTTATGCGTAACGCCGTATTTAGTAAGGATTTTATAAAATTGCGCGTTACAGAAATGGGAACCCCTATCGCTAACGATTGCGCGTGGCGTACCGAATCTAGAAAATAATTTTTTAAAAAACGTGACTACAACTCGGGAGTCGTTCGTAGGAAGAGCTTGGGCCTCAGCCCATCGTGAAACATAATCAACAGCAACTAAAATATATTTGTTTCCGAAGCTAGAAGGAAGGGGGCCAACAAAATCAATTCCCCAGAGGTCGAAAATTTCGCACTCTAAGAAATAATTTTGCGGCATTTCATTTTTATTAGAAATATTGCCCGACCGTTGGCAACTATCACACCTGCTCACAAAGGCTTGCGCGTCTTTAAACAGGCTAGGCCAGTAAAAACCCGCGCAAAGCACTTTATGAGCGGTGCGAGCAGCTTGATAGTGCCCACCTGTCGGACCTTCATGCAAATGTTTTAGAATATCAATTCCTTCATCAAAAGAAACACATCTCCTTATCACTTGATCCGCACAAATTTTGAAAAGATGCGGGTCTTCCCAAAAGTAGTTCTTCAGCTCAGAAAAGAATTTCTTCTTCTGCTGAGAGGAGAACTCTTTTGGGAGCACCCGGGCCACTAGATAGTTAGCGATGTGCGCGAACCAAGGAGAAGTAGATGTATTAACTAAAAGCAGCTTCTCATCAGGAAAATAGTCATTAAAAGATTTTTCATTTAATTTTTCTATAAAGGGGTTATCTAATCTTGATAAATGGTCGGCGGCCAAGTTCTCGGCTCCTCGCTTATCACGGATCTCTAAGTCAAACTCCTGGAGGAGTAAGACCCAACGAATCAAGCGAGGCTTGGCATCCGTTTTGGCAAGAAGGTACTTGAGGGCCGAGTGGTCCGTAAAAACAATGATTTTTGAAAGTGTAATGTAAGGGCGAAATTTATCAAATGCAAATACTACAGCCAAGAGCTCCTTCTCGGTTGTGGTGTAATTTTCTTGTGCAGATGTGAGGGTTTTACTAGCGTAATAGATGGGGTGGAAGTTCTTAGATATGCGTTGACCTAATACGGCTCCCACCGCAAAACTACTCGCATCGCACATAATCTCGAAAGGAAGGTCCCACACCGGAGCTATCATAATCGGCGCGTTAATTAACTTTTCTTTAATTAATTCAAAGGCAGAAATACAAGAGTCATCAAAAATGAATGGAGCGTCTTTTTCTAAGAGATGGGTGAGGGGCTTAGTGATCTTGGAGAAGTCCTTTATAAAACGACGATAAAAACCAGCGTGGCCTAGGAAACTTCTTATAGCTTTTATGTTTGTAGGTGGCGGCAACTTCTCAATAACTTCTATCTTGGCAACGTCTACCTCAATACCTTTAGCAGAAATTTTATGACCCAAAACTAACCCTGCCCTCACCATAAAATGGCATTTTTCCCAATTTAGGGCAAGGTTAGTTTCTTCGCATCGTTCTAAGACTTTTTCGAGGTTTTCTAAACATCTATCGAAGGTATCGCCGAACACGGAGAAATCATCCATGAATACCTCCATAATGCTTTCTACGTACTTGTCAAATATTGCGAGCATACATCGTTGGAATGTAGCCGGCGCATTGCATAATCCAAATGGCATTCTTCGGTACGCGAAGGTGCCGAAGGGACAAGTAAACGTAGTTTTCTCTTGGTCCTCGGGAGAGATGGGTATTTGAAAGTACCCTGAGAGGCCATCGAGAAAACAATAAAAGCTATGGCCGGAGAGACGTTCTAAAATCTGGTCGATAAACGGTAGAGGAAAGTGGTCCTTACGGGTGGCGTCATTTAACTTACGGTAATCTATGCACATACGCCAACCCGTCACCGTCCGTGTCGGGATTAATTCATTATTCTCATTACTAACTACGGTTATCCCTCCCTTTTTTGAAACTACCTGAACGGGGCTAACCCACTTACTGTCCGATATAGGGTAGATAATTCCTGCGTCTAATAGTTTCATAACCTCGCCCTTAACTACTTCTTTCATATTCGGGTTTATATGGCGCTGAGGTTGGATAGAGTTACGCGAATTATCTTCCATTAAAATTTTATGTGTACAGAAAGATGGGCTTATGCCCTTGATATCAGAAATTTGCCAAGCAATAGCCCGGCGATGCTTACATAGAACTAGAAGAAGTTTATCGTTCTGCGTATCCGTGAGGTAGGCCGAAACGATAACTGGTAACTTGGAGTCTTTTTCCAAGAAAGCATACTTAAGGTGTTCGGGAAGTTCTTTAAGTTCTAGGGTAGGGGGTTCTTCATAAGTGGATTTTGAGATTCTTTCTTTTTCGAAAATAATATCTTCATAAACTTTTTTATAAGGAACGTAATAAGGGGTGGGGCTAGCAGCCAAGACAGCTTCTTGTACAGATTCAGTGGTAAGGAAAGAGGAGGAGCAAAAATCAGAAAATTCTTTTTCAAACTCAGAAAAACAATAAGAAGATTCATCACTTCCTTGCAGTGATTCTGTTGTAAGAGAAGAGGAGCAAAAAGTAGAAAATTCTTTTTCAAAGTCGGAGAGGCAGTAGGAAGAATCATCACTCACGGCGTCTATGAAAAAACATGAGTCATCGTTCGCTAAGGTGTTCTTCATCGAAGGGGTGATCGGAAATGTGACTTCATCGTCGCCTACTCGAAGAAAGAGCTTACCATTGCTTACGTCAATGATGGCTCGGGAGGTGGCAAGGAAGGGTCGGCCAAGGATCAGGGGAACCTCGACGTCTTCTTCGATGTCCAAAATGACAAAGTCCATCGGGAAGATGAACTTGTCGACTTTCACTAGAACGTCCTCCACTATTCCTAACGGATACTTGACGGATCTATCGGCTAGCTGGATACTCATACGCGTGGGGTTAAGGCTACCAATCCCTAACTTTTTGAACAACGAAAAGGGCATCAGGTTTATACTTGCGCCTAAGTCGGCTAACGCGTGTTTAACAAAGAGATCACCGAAGACACACGGGATAGAGAAACTACCCGGGTCACTGATTTTCTTCGGCAAACCGTTTGTTAAAACGGCGGAGCACTCGGCGTTTAGCGTGACGTGCGAAAGATTCTCTAACTTCTTCTTGTTTGTGAGGAGGTCTTTAAGATATTTGGCGTATTTCGGCATTTGCGAAATAGCCTCGTGGAAGGGAAGATTAATGTGGATTTGTTTGAAGATTTCTAAGAAGCGGGAGTACTGATCATCTTGACGTTGTCTATTAAGTTCAGAGGGGTATGGAGGAGTTGAATTATTTTTGAAGATGGGTGGTGGAGTGAGATTATTTTCTAATGTGGGGGTGATTACTTCTTCAACAGAGGGTGGAAGCGGAGCAGAGCTTTGATTTTTAAAAGCGGGAGCGGAGCTTTAATTTTTAAAAGCAGAAGCGGAGCTTGCCTCGGGCTCTTCACTTACCATACCGGAGACTTGCTTCCCACTCCGAAGAGTTATAGCTTTCGCTTGCTCTCTCGGGTTGGGTTCGGTATTGGAAGGAAGAGACCCTGCGGGTCGCTCAGAAATTATTTTCGCGAGCTGTCCTACCTGATTTTCTAAACTTTTTACGCTTCCGGTTAAAGTTCTTATGGTAGCGTCATTTGTGGTGATATATTTAGAAAGTAATTCCTCCAAGCTCGGAGGTTTTGGGTAATTTTGAAGAAGTGGTGGTGGTGGAGGTGGTTGTGCAGAAAAATCATTTTGCGGAGGTGGGCGCATCGCATTCGATGGATTACTCCATGAAAAGTTCGGGTGATTTCTTAAAGCAGGGTTATAACTATTCGGAAAATTAAAACCAGGCGGATGAAAATTCGCAGCAGAAAAATTATTAAAAGCAGTTCTAGGCAAATTATTAACATAATCTAAATGTTCTGGAGTAGGGGTTGCAGATTCCCATACCTGAGGGGCGGAGGCAGCAGTCATCTCCGTGATTTTTTTGCTTAGGATTTCTACTTGCAGAGCGAGCTGGGAGACGTTGTCCACTTCATAGATACCTGCAGGCTTGTTCAGGCGGGACCTAGGCACATTCCACTGATAAGTGTTCATGGCCATATCCTCAAAAAGCTCAAGAGCGGCTTCCGGGGTCTTATGATTTAAAGTACCGCCAGAAGCTGCGTCTATCATTTGCTTCGTGCTTTGATTTAGCCCGTTATAAAACGTCTGCACTTGTAACCATACAGGCAGCGCGTGATGTGGGCATCGTCTTAATAATTCTTTAAATCTCTCCCAGGTTTCGTAAAGGGTTTCAGAGTCTATTTGTCCGAAGGCAGACATGTCGTTCCTAAGTTTTGCAGTTTTAGCTGGCGGAAAATACTTCGCCAAAAATTTTTCAGTTAATTCATTCCAAGTGGTTATGCTATTTTTCGGAAGTGTGTTAAGCCACTGCTTAGCTTTAGTTCTTAGAGAGAAGGGGAAGAGTCTTAGCCTGATCGCATCATTTGTGACACCATTTATCTTGAAGGTGTCGCAAATTTCAAGAAAGCTAGCAATATGTGCGTTCGGATCTTCATCTTGAAGTCCGTCAAATTGCACATATTGCTGCACCATTTGAATTATGCTAGGCTTTAGTTCAAAGTTATTATTTGCTATAGTAGGGCGGACTATACTCGATTCTGTTCCCTCGAGGTTCGGTCGTGCATAATAGGACATAGTCCTTTGAACGGCCTCATCTACGTTGGGTTCTTCCATTCTTAAAGTATTAAATGACTCGGAGTCCTCAACCGGCACTTGGATAGTAGGACCTTGAAATCGCGATCTTCTCCGAAGAGTACACTCAATTTCGTGGTCCAAGTCCAAAATAACCGACGGACTCCCGCGGGTCATGCACTAAAAGAACAGAAAAGAAGAAGAGAAAGAGAAAAAGGATAAACTAGAAAGAAAAACTAGATTTAGAAAATTAAATTTTTTTTTTTTTTTTTTGAAATAGATTTTTTTTTATAAATTAACTCCCGAACTTCCCAAGGACTACCCCGTGAAGGGTTCGCAAGGTACTAGACAAGACAGTGGCGCTTAAAGCCCTTTGCCCTTTTCGAGAGAATTAGGTGGCGTAGAAAAATTGTGAGGTTGGTTTCTATTAAGAGCGGTGATAATTTTTTTTGATTTTTTTTTTAAAACTTTAAAGAAAAGGGGATGAGAAAGAGAAGAGATAAAATTAATAGGTTCGTGTTTTCAAAATATCAACGGAAGTTGGGTCCCCGGCAACGGCGCCAAAAACTTTTTGCGCGCTAGGGTTCGAAGAAAATAAACGCAACCGAACTAGCAACCCGATGAGGCAAGTATACCTATCGAATTGTAGCAAGGGGACACAAGTGTCGTATTGAAATCCGGGAACTGTTGGCTAAGCTTACTCACACGAACGCTATTATCTTATCGACGGAAAAACTAGGGTTTTAGAAAATCTAAGCGCAATGGAGAAATTAAAGCAAACTAGAAAGAGAACTACCGCAATTAAGTTACGCTATTAAGAAAAGAACTATGCTAGAAAGGAAACTACTGCAGTTAATTAAAGAGCACAAGATAGGAGTTTACTACTAAAGGAAGAAAATATGAAATGGAAATGCACCCGATCGAGATTCACCTCGGCTAAAGACGATTAAGAAAATGCGATAAAAATCTAAACTTAATAGGATAAGGGTCCTTGACCGTGGAGATTCCTAAAGATTGAACACGCTTCTCTCGAAGTCGTGCCCAACTGAGTTTAGGAAGGTCCGACCGACTCTCGTCTAAATCGGAGGCCTAAAACTCGCTTTACGCGGTGAACCCCACTATTGGATTTTACTCCAATCCGGGAGATTTGGACGTCTGCCTCTCTCGAGGGGTGCGTACAACTCCCTTTACTCTTGAATGCTCACTTCATTCTTTTGGCCTCTCGGCTAGCCCAGAATGAAAGCAAAGGCGGAGAGTATATATCGAAAATATACCCCCAACCCGTGATTAATCAAGAGTAATTCAAGGCCCTAACCTAAAAAGAAAAGATTGATTAAAACATCATAACATAATCGCTCTAACCTCGGATCATCAAGATCGAGTACAATGAGGATTAGTTAATCATAATGGAGTGGAGGAGGGGAGATGAGTAGAAAAACATAAGAAGAACACAAGCTAAGGGAAGAACAATTTTATTAATGAAAAAGGGCAAGTTACACTAATGAAAATAAAATTACAAGTGCATGAAAATTAAACCCTATTCTAGCCCTACATTAAGCACTAAGCAAGAAGAAAATTACATTAAAAGCTAGCACAAACTAAGATTAAACTAGGGTTAACCAAAAAGTACAAAGAGAGGGGGAGAGAGAGAGAGAAAAAGCATGAAAAAGGATCAAGAAACAAAGGGGCAGCACCTCCCCCACTCAACCAAAGCTTGCTGAAATGGGGAGGAGGGGGGCTCAATTTATAGAAAATTTCTCGGGTTGGTCACGCCCTCCGACACGCCCTAGGGGGGGCGTGTCAGGGGGCGTGACAGGTACGGATTTGACCTTGGGCTCTGGATTCTGGCGGGAGGGATGATTGCTTTGGTACGTCGGTGGTCACGCCCTAGGTCACGCCCGTGACAGGGGGGCGTGACAGGCATGTCATGTCCAAATCATTGGTCGGAAATCCGTCAGTCGCCGAAAAAGGAAGGTGTCACGCCCATGTCACGGGCTTGACATGGGGCGTGAAAGTACTATTTGCGTGCTGAGGCGGAAGGGCATTTAATGCGGCGGCAGCTTTGCGGCAGAGGGCGACACGCCCCTGGTCACGCCTAGTGACACGCCCAGGGAGGGCGTGACAGGGGGGCGTGACAGCGGTTTTGACCGTTTTCTGTCCCTTCCATCAGGTGTCCTCGGGATCGGGTGACACGCCCTAGGTCACGCCCAGGGAGGGCGTGACATGGGGGCGTGACAGGCCATTTTGGCAATTTTTCTGAAAACCTGCAAAAAGACAGGAAAAAGTTAGTGGCAATAAAATTTACATAAAAAGGATAAAAATAAACTAATAATAGACATAATTTGTACAATATAAAATATAAAATACGATAATAGTTTAGGCTACAAAACGTATTATCACACATATTAACTTTAAAACTATTAATAAACTATTCTCTCAAAACTTAGTATGTGATTCCCCTAATGTCAAGTGCATTACGGACAGCCCTTGTCATGCCTGTATCAAAGGCAAGCAAACAAAGAGTTCATTTAAAAGCATTATAGGCAAGGATTCTGATAGAAGCTTACAGCTTCTCCATATGGACTTGTTTGGTCCACTGCAAGTTAAAAGTTTGGGAGGTAAGGAATATATATTGGTTATTGTGGATGATTACTCGCGCTTTGCATGGGTGTTCTTTCTGAAACACAAGTCAGATACCTTCAGCACTTTCACTAATTTTGTCAGGCAAGTCCAGAATGAATACAACTATTCCGTAGTCAAAATCAGAAGTGATAATGGAACGGAATTCAAGTTTGGAGCCATGACAGAATACTGTGAAAGTCAAGGCATCTTTCATGAGTTCTCCTCTCCTCGCACTCCATAGTAAAATGGAGTAGCTGAGAGAAGGAACAGAACACTCATTGAGGCTTGCCGGACTATGTTGAGTGATGCCTCACTTCCAGAGTACTTCTGGGCTGAAGCCGTCAACACCGCTTGTCACGTGCAAAATCGAGCACTCATCAACAAGAACCATGATAAGACTCCTTACGAACTTTTAAAAGGCAGGAAACCAACCATCTCATATTTTAAGATCTTTGGCTGCAAGTGCTTCGTGCTTAACAACGGCAAGTATCACACTACCAAGTTCAGCGAGAAAAGCTTTGAAGGTATTTTTGTAGGTTATAGTAGCCATAGTAAGGCCTATAGAGTATTTAATAGAAAAACTCTGGTGGTAGAAGAGTCGATACACATTGTATTTGATGAGATGAGTCTGCTGCAAAGCAACTCTTCTAGTGTGCTTATTGAAGATGCAGGTACAAGGATAAAGGAACTCAACTTGGATGAACCTACTGAAGAAAAAGATGAAAAGTTCATCAAGATCACCTCTACAACCCCTATTGGAGAGGTAGATGATCAAGATGAAGAACTCATCCCAGTTGAAGATGCAACTCCAGTGGCTGAAGAGATCCCAGATGCAAGGACTCTAGAGTTCAGACACTTGAAGGATCATCTCTTGGACCAAATCAAAGGAGATCCTCGGGATGGCGTCAGAACTCGTCGAGGTACAACTAATGAAAATTTACATTTAAGTTTTCTTTCTCAGGTTGAACCAAAGAAATTTGAGGAAGCCAACTCCGATGCATCCTGGATTCTAGCCATGGAAGAAGAGCTAAATCAGTTCAAACGCTGCAAAGTTTGGACACTTGTTCCTAGACCCAAGAGTAAGAACGTCATTGGGACAAAATGGGTATACCGGAACAAGATGGACGAAGATGGAACAATTATAAAGAACAAAGCCAGACTTGTTGCCAAGGTCTATCGTCAAGAAGAAGGAATCAACTTCGATCAAACATATGCTCCTGTGGCAAGACTGGAAGCGATCAGGTTATTCCTTGCCTACGCTGCACTCAAGGGCTTTACCGTCTATCAGATGGATGTAAAGTCCGCCTTCCTGAATGGTGACATAAAGGAAGAAGTGTATGTAGAGCAACCGCCAGGTTTCGTTGACTCAACTTTTCCTAATCATGTTTATTTACTGCAGAAAGCCTTATATGGTCTTAAACAAGCTCCTCGAGCTTGGTATGAGACGATGTCTACCTTTCTTCTTGAGAACAAGTTCACAAGAGGAAAGATAGACACGACATTATTTCTTAGGGAAATAAAAGGCAAGATTTTGCTAGTGCAAATCTATGTCGATGACATTGTTTTTGTCTCTACAGATAACAACCTCTGCAGGAAGTTTTCTAAACTTATGTAAGAGAAGTTTGAAATGAGCAGTATGAGAGAGCTAAAGTATTTCTTAGGGCTTCAGGTGAAACAATCTGAGGATGGAATTTTCATCTCACAGACCAAGTTCACCAAAGAGCTACTTAAGAAATTCGGAATGGAGAATGCAACCTTTATGAGCACTCCAATGGCCTCAGCTATGTCTCTGGACAAGGATGAGAAAGGGAAACCTTTTGATGAAACCAAGTACAGAAGCATAATTTGGTCCGTGCTCTACCTTACCGCCACTAGACCAGATATAATGTTTTCAACATGTGTTTGCGCTAGATTCAAGGTGAACTCTAAGGAATCTCACTACATTGCTGCAAAGCGAATCTTGAGATACCTCAAAGGTACACCAAATCTTGGCTTATGGTACCCAAGAAGTAATGATAGTGAACTGATTGGATTTTCAGATGCAGATTTTGCAGGAAGCAAAGACGACATGAAAAGCACTTCTGGGACTTGCCAATTCCTCGGAAGGAGACTTATTTCCTGGAGCAGTAAGAAGCAGAACTATGCAGCCATCTCAATGGCTGAATCAGAATATATCTCTGCAGGCAGCTGTTGTGCACAGCTTCTATGGATCAAGAATCAATTTGAAGACTATAACATGAAGTTCCAGAACGTTCCTCCATTTTGCGACTCATCCAGCGCAATAGCGATCGCCAACAACCCAGTATCCCATAGCCGGACAAAGCACATAGAGCTTCGATATCACTTCATCCGGGAGCATGTGGAGAATGGAGACATAGCTCTACAATATGTCTCCACAGACAGACAAGTTGCAGATATATTCACCAAACCGCTGGAGGAGACCAAGTTTTCGTTTTTCAAAACGGAACTCGAGATGCTCAACAAAGAGAAATAGTGATGGTGGATTCTCTCAAGGGCTCAGAGTTGCAGAAATCGGTGAAGGTAACATTTCTCCCAAGAAAAATGATTTTCAAAGTGATATACTCGAGTAAAAATTTACATACTCGAGTACTTGGTAAACATGCTCGAGTACTTTAGGAACTACTCGAGTACTTGGTAATCTACTTGTGTATGTCCTCGACCCACTCGTGTATATTCCAATACATACTCGTGTATGACAAAATATACTCGAGTATACAGAAATTCATGTACTTTGAAAATTTCATTTTTCTCTATTCGTACCGAGGTTTTTGCCGCTCCGTCGCAGGTATGATTTAATCTTAATCACTCCTCCTTAAACCTAATTAGGGTTATATATATATAGAAAAATCGGAAATCCATTCCACACTCATTCTCTCGAGTAGCCGTCGACGATTCAACTTCCGGAACCCGCAGAGCTCCGTCTTATCTGTCTTCCCGTTCTACAGAATCGCAGATGGCTCCGTCCTCCAAGATCGGAATCGGCTCAGAACTCGCCCCTGAAGGAATAGCCGATATCTCTGATGATTTCCGCAACCTATTGATCCTGTTCGACACCACCGGGCTCACTTTCATCCTCCAGACTCCGTGCAAAATCATTCTCCCTACAGTTGAAGAATTCTACAAAAATCTGAAAGTCAAGCGCAATGGTACAGCTCTAAAATCCAAGGTAAGTGGGATCAAAATCCGTCTGGACAAAACCTCCTTAGCCACTCTATTATGTTTGCCAGTGGTAGATGAAGAAGATGACCTGAGTCCTGAGGATTCCGACAGAACTTGTTTACTCTGTGGAGTCGAACCAGAGGCCATTAATTTTACAAGATCAGACTTTAATTCCGTAGGCAAATTCCTTGTGGATGTAATTGCCAAAGTTCTTCTATGCAAAACCTATTCCATCCGAGACATTTCCCTTAATATTTTTGACATTATGCAAGCCATAGTCTGCCAGAAGAAATTCTTGTTTGGAATGATGATACTGGACAAAATCAGAGAAAGTGTGAAACACCCAAGCTATGCTAGGATTATCTCACTCCTCCTCTTTCTCCTCTTCCAGGAGTCCTTCTCTCAGAGGTTCAAGCTCAAGGAAACCTCCTCTCTACTGCTGAAGATATTGGCAGATTGATTGATGAACTCAGCTCAGATGCTCCAGTGTTTCAAGATGATTCAGTTGTGTTATCTCCTGAGGATCACATTCCAGAAGATCAGTCTCCTGCTAAGGAACCCTCTCCCTCCCCTGCAAAGGAAACCCCTACCTCTCCTGCTCAGTCTCATGCTGAAGAGCAAGGTCAGCCAGAGAATACTCTACTATCTGATGATGAGGACATGCCTCAAGACCATGTGGATGCTCCTCTGAGGACACTAGACTTCTGTCTTCCTTCATTCATCAATACAGAAAATTCTGTTGTGGTAGAACCCTTCAAGAGAGCTGAAAGCTCAGTTTTGATTGCTGAAATTCCCCCCCCGGGCTTCTCCTATTCCCTCAGCCTCTACTCCAGCCTCAGCTCCCTCCAGCTCCTCAGATATTATAAGTAAGATTGAGCAAATGCTCCGTGAACAGAGAAAATACTTTGATGATTCTCTGGCATCAGTGAATAACAAGGTCTCTACTCTTGAAACTGAGATAAGTAGAGGCTTTGCTGAAATTCAAGCAAACACTGATGAGCTAAAAAGATTATTTCAGTTGGGTGGAAAAGCCATAGACCATACTATTACCAGTATAGGTGAACTCAGAAATCAAGCTGAAACAGTAGCACATAATCAGATTCTATTGGACAAGGATGCTACTGCAAATGTTATGAAAGTTTGTGAAGAAGTTGGAATATTTAGAGATGAAGCCATTGCCAAACTATCAGTAGAAATCAGCAAGGGGGAAAAGATAGTCAAAGAATAAGTTGAAAAAAATATCTGCCCAATCTCAAGCATTTGTGGATGGTCTAGTCAAAGAAATGAAAGCAGGCATCCTAGCTCAGCTTCAATCTGTAAAATTCTATATTTATGATACTACTGTATGGGTGCATAATCAGAACTTCCCAAATTTCCAACTTGACCATACCATTATTCCAAAGTCCCTAGATCCTCTTGAAGAACATCCTCCCTCAGGTGCTCCAGCTCATGCTAACATTCTAGAGGGTGTGTCAGCCTTCTCACCTAGACCTACTGGGGACATGACTGAGCCTCCTATCTCTTATGCTAATGTGTGGCATAATGATATTCCTGCAAGCTCTCAGTGACACTCTTATCAGGGTGCTCCGAGAAAGAAAAGGAAATATGGTGACGACGCTTCTGCTAGCCGTTCTGCACCAAGGAGAGAGCCTGCCCTAGCTTCAGGAAGTAGATCAGAAGTTGTTCATGCAGAGGTTTGGAGTCCTACCTCCAAGTCCCTTATTTTTGATACATTGAAGTTGGTAACAGATTTTGGTGAGAATAAAGATCAGTTCTATAGCTACTCAGAATGGAAAGCGTATGATGTATCTCAAATCAAAATCAGATTGCATGACAGAAATTGGGGATTTAACAATCCAGCTGCTCCTCCAAGGTTTAAGACCTATTTTCCCAAACCTTTCAGCTATCTGGAGAGGCAAGAGCTTAAGAGAGAAAGATTGCATAGAGGAGCCCCTTCTTGAGTGAATGAGGATGTAGATATGGACAACTAATCTTTTGAAAACATTTATATATATATGATTCTAATTATGGTTGTCCTTGTTATTTTACTACTTCATTTTCTTTTTTCATTAGTATATGTTTCTTTGTTCTTTTTACTCTAAGTAATTCACCTTATTGTAGAGGGTGCTGACTTCTACAAATAGGGGGAGATTGTTGGGATTTGTCTCAGCAATACCTCAGATTTATAAGAAGTCAGACCTTGAACTAAGATGAATTAAGGTGTATTTGATATTGTGTTTGAGTTGTATGTATGCAGGATCTTATTGCCAAGTGTAGACCAATGCCAGTCTATAATGGGTCACCAAACACAGGACCATACAATGTAATTCCTCATTGTGTGATACAAGTTGTTGGCTCATGTATAGCCACTCTATTGGGATACACTTCATATACATGCATTTGGACTGATGGACTCTGGAGTATTGAAGACTATCTCAGAAGAAATTTTCTAAGTCCACATACTCGATATTGGGGCTGTGGTCCGGAATCGCCCCCGCGCTGCGGTGCTATGCGGTAATGGCTTAACTGGCTGCCCCGTGGATCCGCCCGAGGACCTTTGATATAAAGATTAGTGGCGCCGTCCTCCATTAGTCTGGGCTTTTGGTGCGAGTGGTTGCGCTAAGTCCTCTCAAGTGGTATCAGAGGGGGTCGCAGGTTCGAAACCCCGGGGTCGTTTTCGGGGGGGGGGATTGTTGGGGCTGCGGTCCGGAATCGCCCCCGCGCTGCGGTGCTATGCGGTAATGGCTAAACTGGCTGCCCCGTGAATCCGCCTGAGGAACTTTGATATAAAGATTTGTGGCGCCGTCCTTCATTAGTCCGGGCTTTTGGTGCGAGTGGTTGCGCTAAGTCCTCTCACTCGAGTAGTATCTTCTATATACTCGAGTATGTGACTTAGTACTCGAGTAGATTGGATTACATACTCGAGTAGTAGTTCTCAAGTTACTCGAGTAAGTGTTCTGTTTGTACTCGAGTAGATCTGGACTTCTCATCTCAGAAAGTTTCTAAGTCCATATACTCGAGTAGTTCCCTGATATACTCAAGTAAGTTACTCTGTACTTGAGTAGATTGATTTTCATACTCGAGTAGGTTTGTAGTTACTCGAGTAGTTTTCCTAAGATACTCGAGTAGTCTATCTTCCCGTACTCGAGTATTTCCAACTCTTAAACTCGAGTAGCTCTTCAAGTTTTATCTGAGAATTTTTTCTAAGTCTTTATACTCGAGTATATCCCTCTTATCTACTCGAGTATGTAACCTCCTATACTCGAGTATGTCCCCTCTCTCTCGAGTATATCTGTTCGAAATTCCTGAATTTCTCTAAGTCCAGATTCTTCGTGTATTTTGAATTAATATTTTCTGATTGGTCCACATTTCATCCTTAATTATGTTTATGACCGTTGGAGATCGCCTATTAATAGGTCCTTTCAGATTTGACTAATTAACAAAAAGCTATTACAGAGATTATTTTAAGAAAGAGAAAGATTCTGAAAACCCTATTTTCCCGTCGCCGCCATTACCATTTTCGGAAGAAGCTCTGGATCGTCTTCTATCGGCTGCTGCTGTAGATCTCAAATATTCTAGCGATCCAGAATCAAGAAGAATCATCCGATCTCTCCGTGCTTCATCGATCTCTGAATTATTTTCTCGATCGTGGTGATTCCAGATTTCAGATCCGTGGATCTCTTTCAAGTCTTCCTCAACTATTTCTGTCTAAGCCGAAAATTCTCAAAGAAGAAGATAAAGTCAAAGATCCAGATCTGTGCTATTTGCTGTTTGTGTTTTCTATTCAAACAATTTTATTGTAGGAGATTTATCTCCGAGTGGTAGGAAGTTTATCTTCCGAGTGTAGATCCATTTGGATCGAGTTTTGTAGGAACGTGGTTCCGAGGTGTAGGATTTGTTTGCAATCCGAGATAGTGGAGTAGCCGAGTCTAGTGATTTGCTAGATCGGTGAGGAAAGTGGTCGTACCCAAGATTGGGGAACCACTATAAATCTCTTGTTGTCTGTGTGATTGCTTGATTACTTATCTGTGCTGTGTTAAATTTTTTATTCCGCATTTGACGCACATCTCACCTATTCACCCCCCTCTAGGTGATTTAGGTTGACAACTTAGTTCTCTCAAGGAGAAGCAGAAACATCAGGAGGAAGAGAGGCGTCAGAAGAGAAATAGAAAGAATTCTCGAAGAAGGTCACGTCCGCGGATACAAATTGCTTACGAAGAACAGGGTCAAAGCAAAAATAACATTTCTGAGTAATAGAGTAACCCAGAAAGACACACTTGGTGGCATGTGGGGCGAGTTTGTCACGAGTGGTAGAAGGAGCGTGCACAAAAGCCGTGCACCCAAAGATACACAAAGGGAGAGGAAACAGATCCTTGCCCGGATAGAGAATGGAGAATGGGGTTTTACCGTGAACAACCGTGGAGGGAATGCGATTGATGAGATAACAAGAGATGAGGACAACATAGCCCCAATATGAGCGAGGAACCTACATCTGTATCATCAGAGTGCGAGCGACATTGAGGAGGTGACGATTTTTGCGTTCCGCCACCCCATTTTGCTGTTAGGTATAGACACAACTAGTTTGATGAATAATACCATGTTGCAAACAGAAAGAAGAGAAATCATTACTAAGATATTCCTTAGTATTGTCAGAGCAAAAGATTTTAATAGACATATCAAACTGATTCTTAATCATATAATAAAATGATGTCCATACAAAAAATAGCTCGGAGCGATCCTTTAAAAGATACACCCACGTACACCTAGAGAAATCATCAATAAAGGTTACAAAATATGAGCTACCCCGACCTATAGTGAGTGTAGGAGCAGGACCCCATACATCAGAGTGAACACGATCAAATGGGTGGGAAGATCCACGGGCTTGCTTCGGCGGGAAGGAGGAGCGTTGATGCTTGCCAAGCTGACATGCGTCACAGTTGATAGGAGGACTGTGTGGAGGTAGGTAGGGCAGAAGCTAGCGAAGAAGTCGGGGAGGAGGATGACCAAGGCGACGATGCCATTGAAGAAGATCTGTATAAGAGGAGGAGAAGGTGGACAGAGCAGAAATGTTGTTGAGTCCTAGTAGCAATCGTCCGTTGGGAGCCCAAATCCTGAAAAAAATAAGAAGTAGGAGTGAATGTGACGGAGCACTGAAATTGCTTGCATAGAGAAGTAACTGATAATAAATTATAAGGGAACTTGGGCATATAAAGAGTGTCCGCCAAGCGAAGAGATGGAGTGACTTGAACCATGCCCATCCCATAGATTAGGGAGGGAGAGCCGTCCGCAATAAGGACCGGGGCATCCGATCAGGTGTTTCTAGGAGAGAAAAGCACTGAGGATTACCGGTCATGTGATTAGTAGCTCCAGAGTCTATCAGCCATTTACCTTGAGTAACCACGTGAGCACTACCTGAAGTCGTGACTACGGAGGCAGCCGGCCTCAAAGAGGATATGGAAGCATCACCAGAGGGGCGAAGATGTGAGTGTTTCATCCCGCAACGATCAATAGTGTGGTCAGTGCAGCCACAGTGAGAATAGAGAAAGAGGGAAGGACTGCGCTCGCCAGATTGCTGGCTGCGACCACCAGAGCCACTCCGCTGAGTCTGGTGAGCATAGGTGTCCTATGGATGAGGGGAGGACAACAGAGGATGTTGGAGCAAAGAGGTAACTGCGGCGATGCGAGCAGTAGTGGCATCTAAGGTGGGAGAGCCCGCCTCGCCAAGAATTTGCTGACGAATCATATCATAGGACTCAGAAAGCCGCAGAAGGTAGCACACAGAAGCTCCTGGAAGTGCTTGTGCTGCTCGACCAAGTCTACAGGGAAGGGGCGATTCTGAAGGATCTCGGCGCCGAGAGCCTGAACCTGTTGGTAAGCAGCAACAGGAGACATTGAGGGACGAGAAAAGAGGTCCGCATACAGAGTATAAATGCGTGACGTCTGAGCCCCCTTGGAGTAGAGAGAGGCTAGGTGAAGCCAAGCTACCTTGACTGTCTCATCATGATGGATGACGGGAAGGCATTCATCAGAAAGGTTGTTTGCTAGCCAAGTGCAGACAAGCACATCACTAGCATCCTAGTCATCAAACAGATCAGACTCCGGAGGTGGAGGGTCATCGATGAGATGGTGGTGCTTGTGCTGAGAACGAAAAAGAAATGTGAAGGAGACACTACTCCAGTCCAGATAGTTGGAACTGATAAGTTTAGAGACGGTTCCAAGGTTCCCCGAAGGAGTTAGAGGAGGAGGAGGCAGGTTGGCCATGAGAGTCGTGGTGGTAGAAGTGTCGGAGAGGGCCATGGAAGAGATGAGAGAAAAAGGAAGTCATGCGAGTAGAAGCAAGGCCGCACGAACATCAGACAGAAGAAACTGCGCGAACCAGAAAGAGGCTGCGAGCACAAGGGAGACCGCAGCAGACACGAGGAAAACTGCAGCGGTCACGATGTCAACACACCAGCAGACAGAAGAGCCACGACCAAGAAGCAGAGCAAAGCAGAGGGAAAGAGGTCATGCGAACAAAGGAGATCACACGAAGCAAAACATGCAAGGAGGTCGCGTGAACAAACAGAGTTTGTGCGAACAGAGATAAAACCGCGCGACTAAAGAGAGATCGCGGGAAGAAAGGGAGAAGATAGACCGCGAGAAATAGGTCGCGAATAGAGAGAGTTGGGAAGAAGAGAGGCCGCGCACACAGAGGGCAGCGACAAAGAAGATAGGGAGCCCGCGCGAATAGGCCGCAAGAAGAAAGGGCAAACTGCATGGTCAGAAGAGGCTCACAGAATCAGGTGGAAAAGAACCTCCCTCTAATACCATGTGCGAATAGAAAAAGGAAATCGAAATTTGGAATAACAGAAATTTTTATTATCCAAAAAAGTAAGTATTATAAAGGTATGAACCCCCTTTAATAGAATGGAGGTGATGAGAGAGATTACAAATACGTAATGTGGGACTAAATAATTACAGATATAAGCGGCTTTACAAAAAATAGACCGAACAAGCCGCGCTGTTAGATGAATATGATAACCGCTCGACAACCACCAGAAGGAGAGAACAAGCCGCCATAGGAGACCACTAGACCGCGGTCTCTAAGTCACATGAGACAAACCACCAGATCGCACAGACACCAAACAGCAACAGCTCGGCTACCAAATCGCTGAGAGAAATCGCCAGACCGCACAATCTTCAATCCGCCAGAGTCAGACTGCCAGACCACCGGTCTCCATACTACAACACTTGCCAACAATATCAAGAGCCTTTCCAAAAACGAAACCTAGAAAGCACTGTGCATGGCTGACCAAACCTGAACAAGATTTTTTAAAAAGTCGGAAAATGACCTAAGTCAAATTCGTCGAGTATCGCTGAGTATCACTAGTATACTCGCCAAATGGTTCTTGATATACGACGAATGAGACTTAGAAAAATCAGCTCAGGCCGACAAATCACTCAACCCCAAGGCGAAGACCATACTCGATGAATTCGACGAGTATCGGTCGGTATACTCGACGAATTCGTCGAGTATCGGCTAGCTCACTTGACGCACTCGACGCCTAGCCAAGTGATATGCGACAAATGAGACTTAGAAAAATCCAGAGAAGTAGCGTCGAATGGACTTGACGAATTCTGTGTGTATAGTCTAGTATATTCGACGAATTTGACGAGTATCGTTAGATACATTCGACGAATTTGACGAGTATACACGATGATACTCGGCGAATTTTACTTGACGGATTTTCCAATTCTCAGAGAATTTTCCCTAAGTACAAATGATGAATTCAACGAGTGTTAGAGGGATATACGACAAATTTGACGAGTATTAACGAGTATACTCGACGAATTCGACGAGTATTCCTAACCATACTCGACGAGTTTTACTTAGGTAAATTCCTGTCCTTCTGATTCCAAGCCTTTGTCCTTCCTTGATCCTTCTCCTGTACTTGGGATAGAAGTACACCCCAATAGAGAGATTACATGTGAGTCAACACATTGGCCTACACAATGAAGGATTACATTGTATAGTCCTGTGTTTACTGACCCACCGTAACCTGACATTGGTGTGTACTTAGCAATGTAAACCTGCAAGTACATAACTAAAATAGCAGCATCAAATACAATATCAATTCATCTTAACTTAACTGGACCATTCTTCAAATTCGGGTTTTTGTGGATATAATACCTAACAATCTCCCTCTATTTGAAGAAGTTAGAACCCTATAAGCTAAGGTGAATTGCACATAACAAATAACAAAATATTAAAACTTAAAAGATAACTAAGATTAAATATAAAACGCATTCATAGTCAAGATAAAAACAAAAAAAATCATATGCATATATATATATCAATAGTGTTTATTGTTGGGGGGGGGGGACCCACAACACTCAAAATAAAACACATATGACTATCAGGTCTGCTTGCCCTGCCTCTTCAGTCACTGCCTAGCAAAATACGCTCTTGCCTGTGGAAAATACTTTGGAGGGGCTGGAGGAATTGGGTCAATATCCCTGTGATTTCTGAAATGTATCCTCCTCTTGGTACATGTCAGCTTATACTTGTTCCATTCCTCTTGATCGTAGTGGAGGTCTGGTTTTTCTCCTCCAAGGTCGACCAAGGAGAAGGTGTCCAAGATAATCCCTCTAGAAGTGGGAATCCACACCTCCTCCATCTCTTTGTTGGGCTCTGACCTGACTGCCGACGGGCCTTCCCTATATCTTCTTCTCTTGTGAACTGGAGCAGTAGGAATGTCTTCAGTCACCTGGGTTTCTGGAATTACAGCAACAACATCACAACCCTGGGAAAAATCCTGTGTATCTGATCAATACTGAGAATAATCCTAAGCAAGATGAGTCTCATCATGTGCTGGTATAGGCACAACAGGTACGTGATGTCCTGTCAAATGATTGTGAAGCCACACACAGTTGTCATAACTATAGTTATTTACTCCTTCAAAGTTTACTAACATGGCTTCCTCAAGCGCATTTACCTTTGCCACCACCTTAGCTGCCATGGTCTCCTCCCCCTTTCTGACTTTTCAGCCAAAGCATTTGCATAAGCATCCATGCTAGTGTCATAATGGGCCATTGAGTTATTATGAGCTTCAATCATTGTTTTGGCATTTGTATCAACATTGCATAGAACATCAAGATTACTCTTTAATCCTTTCATGACAAAATTAACCCCTTTTTCGCCTTGTGTAAACCATAAGTCTAGCTTGACATCTAGCTTGTCAAATCTGACCTTAACCTCTGCTAGGCCGTTATTCAGATCCTTTTTTATTTCCTCGACCTTTTTTAGAACTCTTCGCATGGAGGAATCAAAATAAGCATTCTGCTTGGCCAACATTACTACTATGCTCTACAGGATTGAATTATCAGAACTAGAACTTGGGATATCGGGAATAGGAGTGCTAGGCAGATCCTCACTAGAAGACTCATCTATCAGAGATAAATGAGCTTTAGAAGTTGTACCAAGGTCTTCAGCAGTAGTTAGAACTAAAGTCTGCTCCTCTACATCTCCCTCCTCATCTGAAAGAACCACAACCTCCTCTGCAGCAGCAGAAGGTGCATTTGGCATCTTTCCTATCCTTTTCTCAAGGTTGCACATGAGCCTAGCAACCTCAGTATCAACTCATATTGTAGGCCTAGTCACATCCCCCTTAGAAGATGAAGTAGGAAAAATTTCTTGGAGAGGGACAATCAGGTTCTCTACTGACACTAGCTCAGAACCATCATTTACATTATCAACAGCTTTGGTATCATCAACAATCATCAGTACCTCACCGGTATCTATCTCATAGTCTTTAATATGCAAATCCTCCTCAGTAGTAATATCAGACTCGACCTCCTCAGGCACTAACTCTTCAACAGCAGTTTGAGCCATCGTGGAAACCTCTGTCATCAGATCCTCTGTCTCTGCAACTGTCTCAACTAGCTCCCCCTTCGCTCCTGCACACAATCTCTCAGGAGTTTCCCTGGGGGTTGGAGTCGGAATCTTGTCCTCAGGAATCTATTCTACCTCCTCCACAGGCAACACTAGGGATCCCCCTTGCCTAATGATCCTCCTATCCCACTTGAGAAATATGGATGAGTCTATTTTTTTTCAAGTGATGGATAGGCACACCTTTGGTCATATTAAACTTGTCACCATCTAGTTGATTCAGGTACAAGCTGATAATCCTCCCAAAGTTGGGAGTGCGAAGGATGTCTTTGATTTTCTCAAACAACAGAGCACCCCAGTCCATTCTATTCCGACAGATGATCGCCACAAGAATTTTTGAACATCTCAGTAGAAAGGTAGTCATGGGAACCGGTTTTGCACAACTACACATTACCAATGATGTCTGATAGAAGCTTTCCTTCCTCGTTCATCCCTTTACGCTTTACAACCTTTGTGCCTCGGGGCAATCCACAGAACAATAGAGCTCTAGAAAATCATCCTCGTCGAGGTAATTGACCTCTTCACAAATAGGAAGCCTCAAGTACCTAGTGAGGAGTGAACCTTTAACTCTGACTTTAGTCTGCAGAACTCTGCTTTTGATGACAGTGTCCTGACGTCGCAACTTGACATACTGAAAGAATTCAAGAAATTCCTTGTCTAGAACCTTGCAAGGGTGTTCTAGGACAGCGGAAAGTCCTGCAGTCTCCAACATTAGGATCACATTACGGAATTCATCAGAGGCAGAGGCAAACCCTGTTCAGACTAATTCTCAACCTCCCATCAAACCACTAGTGCTTCGAGGAGCCATGAAATTCAGAGAATGAATTTTTAATTGCTAAAATGTACTGTTGATCGAAATAAATCACTGCCACTGTCTCTGTCGCGCTGGTAACAAGTTGTCGGAGCTGCGATACCACGTTGTAGGGATTTCACGCCATCGGGATAGCTTGAAGAAATCCGTGGAACCGAGGAAAAGACGTTGCTGGAACCTTGGATCAAGCCTTCTACTGTCACTAGCCTAGGCGACGACGAACGAGAGCAAATCCGCAGGAGGAAGATGGCGAGCAACTATCGCGGGAGCCGAAGAGTCGGGAGGGACTTTGCGATGATTTGGCTTGATTTCAGCGAGAGCAGTCGTGCGGTTGCCCCCTTTTACCCGTATTATATATATATATATATATATATATATATAATTTTTCAATTTTAAAATTGACAAGGAAAGCAAGTACCTGACATTCTGCGGCTTTTTGGATCCAATATAGAAAGATATAAAGTTTTTCCCTAAGTGAAATTCGGCTAGTTTCGCTGGAACTGAGTCAGATTCGACGAGTATCCAATGATATCCGATGAATCGACGAGTGTTCTGTCCGATATTCGACGAATTTCCCTTGGGATATTTTTTCGCTTTGATGCATTTCCCGAGAATTTCCTATCTTCTTGGCCCTCTTCACGAATCCTTGTTCAGCATACCAAGTTCCATTTTGAAAAACGTGAACTTGGCCTTGTCCAGTGGCTTTGTGAAAATGTCTGCGACCTGTTTATCTGTCGGGACATAGCTAAGGGCTATGTCCTTGTTCTCCACATGCTACCAGATGAAGTGATATAACACCTCGATGTGCTTTGTCCATCTATGAGAGAATGGATTATTCGCAATCTCTATTGCGCTGGATGAGTCGCAATACATTGGAATCTCTTTAAACTTCAAGTTGTAGGCTTCAAGTTTATTCCTGTTACATACAAGCTGTGTGCAACAACTATCCACAAAGAAATACTCTGACTCAGTCGTAGAATTTGCCACATAATTCTGCTTCTTACTGCTCCATGAAATAAGTCGTCTTTTAAGGAATTGCACGTCCTAGAAGTGCTTTTCCTGTCATCCCTGCTTCCTGCAAAATTGGCATCTGAAAAACCAATTAGCTCGACATCATTATTTCTCGGGTACCATAAGCCAAGATTTGGTGTACCCTTAAGGGATTTTAAGATTCGCTTTGCAGCAACGCAATGAAATTCCTTTGTGTTCACCTAAAATCTAGCGCAGACGCATATTGAAAAAAATATATCTGGTCTATTGACAGTGAGGCAGAGCAAGGATCCAATTATGCTTCTGTACTTGGTTTCATCAAAAGATTTCCCTTTCTCATCCTTATCCAGATACATAGTTGAACCCATTGGAGTCCTCATAGAGGTTGCATTCTCCATTCCGAATTTCTTAAGAAGCTCCTTGGTGAACTTCATTTGAGAGATGAAAATTCCATCTTCAGATTGTTTCACCTGAAGTCCTAAAAAATACTTCAGCTCTCTCATACTGCTCATTTCAAACTTCCCTTGCATAAGTTTGAGAACTTCTTACAAAGGTTGTCTTCCGTAGAGCCAAATATGATATCGTCGACATAGATTTGTACTAGCAGAATCTTGTCTTTTACTTCCCTAAGAAATAATATCTTGTCTATCTTTCATCTTATGAACTTATTCTCACGAAGAAAGCTAGACAACGTCTCATACCAAGCTCGTGGAGCTTGTTTTAAGCCGTAACGAGCTTTATTTAAAAAGTAAACATGATTAGGGAAATTGGAATTAACAAAACATGGTGGTTGCGCTACGTATACTTCCTCTTTCAGATTCCTGTTTAGGAATGCTGACTTCACGTCCATTTGGTAGACGGTGAAGCCTTTGAGGGAAGCATACACAAGAAACAACCTGATCGCCTCGAGCCTAGCCACTGGAGCAAAGGTCTGGTCGAAGTCGATCCCTTCTTCTTGTCTATATCCTTGAGCTATAAGCATGGATTTATTCTTGATAATAACTCCATTTTCGTCCAGCTTGTTTCTAAAGATCCACTTGGTGCCAATCACGTTCTATCCCTTGGGCCTGGGTACCAACTCCCAGACTTTGCAACGTTTAAACTGATTGAGCTCCTCTTGCATTACAAAAATACAAGAAGCATCCTTGTTTGCCTCTTCAAATTTCTTTGGCTCAACCTATGACAAAAAACTAAGATGCATAATCTCATTAGTTGTACCTCTTCTAGTTCTAACACCGTCGCCTGGCTCTCCAATTATTTGATTAACTTGGTGATCTCTTAGGTGTCTGAACCCTAGATTTCTTACTCTGTCACCAGCAGGCTTTGCAGAATTTGGTGCATTCTCTAGAGATTGAAGCAATTCTTCCTCTAGCGGTTCTACATCCCCCAAGCCTGGATCAACGAACTTGACCGAGCTTGGAGCTTCTTCCTTGACAGCTTCATCCAAGCTTAGTTCCTTGAACCTGGTACCTGTATCTGCACCAATAACACTAGACGAGCTACTTTGGAGCAGGCTTGTCTCATCAAATACAACATTGATTGACTCTTCTACCACCAAAGTTTTCTTATTGAAAATCCTATATGCCTTATTATGGCTACTATAACCTACAAAAATACCTTCAAAACATTTTTCACTAAACTTCGTGCGGTAATACTTCCCATTATTAAGTACGAAGCATTTACTTCCAAAGATTCTAAAATAGGACACAGTCGGTTTTCTGCCCTTCAATAGCTCATAGGGAGTCTTACAATAGCTTTTGTTGATAAGTGCTCTGTTTTGCACGTGACAAGCTGTGTTGACTATTTCAGCCCAAAAGTACTCCGGAAGTGAAGCATCGTTCAACATAGTTGTACATGCTTCAATTAGGGTTCTTTTCCTTCTCTCTACAACTCCATTTTGTTGTGGAGTGCGTGAGGAGGAAAACTTATGAAAGATACCTTGACTTCCACAAAATTCTGTCATGGCACCAGACTCAAATTCTGTTCCGTGGTCACTTCTGATTTTGACCACTGAGCATTTCAATTCATTTTGAATTTGTCGGACAAAATTTGTGAATGTGTCGAAGGTGTTTGACTTGTGTTTCAGAAAGAACACCCAAGTAAAATGCGAGTAGTCATCAACACTTACTAACGTGTAAACCTTACCTCCTAAATAATGAACAGGCATAGGAATGAATAAGTCCATATGAAGTAATTATAAACTTATTGAAGAATCTTTCTCAGCGATACCCTTGAAGGTAGCCCTTTTCTGCTTACCAATTTGGCATGCATGACACAGACTCTCTTTAAGTCACTTAATGTTGAGGGCTTCGCGCACTAAGTTGTGAGAAAATAACATATTTATTGTTTGGAAATTAATATGTGCTAATCTCTTGTGTTATTAGTCACAAAGAGACGTACTATCATTTGCAAGAAAATAGACTGGTATAGAATTGTCTAAGCAAAGAAAATTTAAACAAAAAATAATTTTGCCCCAAGTGCTTGTTAAGACCGTCTCCAAATTTGCAAACAACTTTATCAAACACTTGTCCTTACAGAACTCAACGATGTAGCCTTTATCACATAGTTGACTTATGCTTATAAGATTATGATGTAATCTTTCAACATAAGCCACGTCTGTGAAAGAGACTACTCCGTTGGAGATCATACCATAGCCTTTTGTAGTTCCCCGGTCTTACCCTCCAAAGATGACTTTTGGTCCATATTTTATTGGGGTGAAATCAAGCAACAGACTTCTTGTCCCGGTCATGTGCCGAGAGCATACACTGTTCAAATACCAGATAAGAGTTTTGTTGGCCTTTTGATATACCTGTAATCATAAATCACTTTACCTTAGGAACCCAAACGGATTTGGGTCCTTGGTTTCTGGTCAGCTTAACACCACTAGGAACATTAACTCTGCGAGTGGTCAGTCTCCCATGGTTAACTCATGGAGTTACAAAATTAGTAGGGTTGAACCAACAATCTGCGCCAAAATGACCAATTTTGCCGCAACACCAACAGTCAAACCTATTGTACCTTCTCTTATACTCCTGCTTTACCTTTTGAACATGAGGTCTAACAGGGGCAACATACTTGGAGGTGGAAGCCTCCTGATTACAGCATACACAGGGCTTTTCCATCTTCTTTGCCTTAGGTACAAAAGTTTTGGCTTTTGGTGCCCTCTTATAGTTATTTCCATGAACATAAGGACCATAATTCTTGAGTTCAATCTCTTCGTAAGGTGCTTTGAAGACACTGACACCATAGTCTCAGTAGCGAGTCCATCCCTGGTATCGCTTCTTGGGCTCTATATAAGTAGGCCTAGCCAGATGACCTTAGGATGACTCAAGATCAAAATTGTTTGTTGAGAAGATTACCTTCCTAAATGAGGGTTGACCTAGAGGTGCCTTCCCCTTTTCTTTGGCACTAGCTTTCTTGGCAGCCTTACCTTTTCCAACTACGTGGCCAATACCACTACCTTTCTTTGGAGCTGAGAACTCATCAATGAGGGGGAGAATAGTCTTCGACTTGGAGTAACTCTCAACAAGTTTTCTCTCCACCAAGAGATTTTCTTTTAGCTCAACACGATATTTCTCTTTTAGACTTAATATTTCAGCCAAGCTTTTTAATTCCTCTTGCAAGGAGTGAACTTTACTTCTGAGAGGAGTCGATCCTGCAATTTTCTCCCTCGGGGTTGATTCCACTACCTTGAGAGAGGCAATCTCTTTTGCTTGCTTTTGACTACCTTTCAGCATTTGTCAAAAGCCTTAAAAAGGCTCTCATGCTAAACCATTAACTCAGACTTGTCCTCTTCAGAAGAATAACCTTCATGACCATTAGTGGACGTTTCCGATTCTGAGAGTATCGTGTGCGAGTGTACCTTCCCGCGATACTCAAAGTCACCAACTTCCTCATCTGATTGAGCCATGAGCCCGAAGTAGGCTTCCTCATTCTCTGAGCTCAACTCATTTGTGTCACTTTCGCTGAGAGTCTTGGACTTCTTGGAGACAAAGCTTTTTTCTTCTTTTCTTTTGCCCTTGAAGGATCTTTTCTCCTCTTTCTTAGAGCTTTCCATCTTCTTGTATGGGCATTCGACAATCATGTGTCCTGTCTTGTTGCAATAGTAGCACACAACATTAGAGGAAGAATGCTTGTTCGGTTTAAATCTATACTTGTCCTCTCAATTGTAGCTTTTTCTGGAGTGATCACCATCACGATGAGATTTTCTGAAATCAGATGAGGATGACTGATTCTTCATTTGTCTCCTCTTGCTGAGAAGTTTCTTGAACTGCTTAGATATTGGAGAGAACTCTCCATCCAATAGCTCAGAGCCAGATATGCTAGACTCGAAGTCTTTTAGGGTGTCAGGAGCACGAGTCCTTACTGGTGAAACAGCTTTGGACTTTTTTGACCCTTCCTCCTTTAGGGCCACTGACTTCTCTTTGTTAGAAGTTTGACTGCTTTGCTCCTCCTTCTTTATGGTGTTCATTTGTAGTTCATAGGAGAGAAATTTCCCAAAGAGGTTCTGAGGGTCAATTTCAGGCAGCTTTCCAAATTATCTAATGGCTACAACTTTTATGTCCCAGTCCTTTGTCAGGGATCTCAGAAATTTGTCGTTGAGCTCGCCATTAGTGAAATTACGACCATAGTTCCTGAGGTCGTTTATAATCTTAAAGAATTTCTCGAAGCTGTCAGCAATACTATCACTTGATCCTTGCTTGAATGTTTCATATTCCTGATTCAACAACGATCTGCGATCGTCTCAAAAAGATAATTCTATGGGTAGATAATCACCTAGAGGGGTGGGGGGTGGGGGGGGGGGGTGAATAAGTGTCTTTTAAGATTCTTTGTCACTTAGATTAACTGTTCATCAAATATTATGTTCAGCAGATAATATACTTGAGAAATAAGCTTCACAATAACTCAACACAATTAAACCACAGAACACAGCACATGCAAATCTCAGAACACAACACATACACAAGCAAATCACATCACACAGAGAATTTATAGTGGTTCCCCTATCTAGGGTACATCCAATTTCCCCCTTCTTCCTCACTAACATTGTGCTCGATAAGGTTATATCTCCTCTTCTTCAACTCAGATCCAAAGATCTTACAGGCTATGTTTCTGTTAAGAAACCTACACTCAAACCAACAAGTCCTACCTCAGAGATTCACTCAATCTCCTACCTCAGGCCCATAAAGAACCCTACCTCAGCTTTTATAACACAGGCTTACACCTCAGTGATCCCACTCAAATCACCTACCTCAGGTCCCTCAAGAACCCTACCTCAGCCTTTATAAATTAGGCTTACAACTCAGAGATTAACTCTCCTACCCACTCAGATCTCACAGAGATCTTACAAAAATTAAGTGGTAAATATAATCAGAAAACAAATCTGTAATCTAACTTATCTGAATGAATTCAGATTCTTCAATTCAGCTGCACTTGATTAAATATTGATGAATAATCTGGCTGAAGAGATACTTCTCTAGATCTGCAATCTTCTTGATGATCGGCTTGATTTCCTTAAAGAATTTGTAGAATGGATCCACTTGAATCTTCTGATCACTTGATGAAAGGATCTGAAGATCTTCTTGAAGACTTTCGTCTTCCTTCTGCTCCTTGGAGTTGTCGTTCTCCCCTTGGCTTGTAAAAAATTAGAATGAGAATTTCTGATCTGTTAAATTTCTAATCTCTGTGAAGACAACCCCTCTATTTATAGCCTTTATGGATTGTTGGTTTCTGATTGATGACATCAGCATGTGACATCATACTTCAAATTCTCCTTTAAACTATTTCTGTTGAGATACCACGTTACTGTAGCTGATATGACATTTCTGACTTGTCATGACACTTCTATGTTGACTCTGGACATCTTCAGAAACATAAGTGTCGAGATGTCCAAAGTGTCTTGACACTATATTACTTAAGTGTTCTTAAAAGGTGTCGAGACATCTTAGTAGTCTTTACAAAATTTTACTTAGAAGAATTTTTAAGCTGAACTTGAAAGTGTCGAGACTGTCGACTTGTCTCGACACAACTGTCATATGCGTTGACATCTTTAAATCTGCACTGTGTCGAGACAGTTGAATTATCTCGACACAACTGTCTACCGGGTGTCGACACTTTAATACTTGCTTTAATTCTTCACTGTGTCGTTAAAGTTGAATTGTCTCGACACTCCAGTCTGTTGTTATCGATACTTATATAAGTCTACACTTCAGCCTTCTTTGTGTAGTGATAGTTGTATTGTCTCGACACTATTGTCTTAAGTTTTAAAGTGTCGAGATATTTGACTTGTCTCGACACTGCTGACTTAGTCTACAAGGTGTCGAGATAGATGACTTGTCTCAACACTACTATCTTGAACCTTCTATGTGTCGAGTTAGCTGACTTGTCTCGACACTTCCCTTGCAAAGGTGTCGATATAGTTGAAGTATGTCAACACTTTTGTACTTAGCCATTTTTCTGCACTGCAAGTTACAAGATGTAGACAGTGTTGACTTCACTCAGCACTTTGCTGACTTCACTTGACGCTTTTGTACTTAGATAATTTTCTTCACTTTTTAGTCAGCTTCTTTGAGTCAACATGTCAATATGACTTGAAGCACCTGTCCAATCAATATGAAATAGGCAGCCTGTATACATAAACTAAAACATACATCAAATACATACATGTGTATATCATTGAGTTGAAAGGGCTTTTTCAAATCAAGTACATTGTGTCCAATGTATCCAACAATCTCCCCATATTTGGAGAAGTCATAACCCCAATTCAATGATATACATCATAATACCAAAATATAATAATTATGATGTATAAGAAAAATGCTGAACAAAATATAAAGGAACACAACAATAATAATACAAATATCACCAAGTGCAACCAAAATTTTCTTTTAAATTTGTTTAAAGATTACATTTTTAAATTTTTGTCTTGTTACAATGTTCTTAAAACAAAATTATATATTACCTAGAAACAAAATATTCTAAGATTGCTCTGGCTCTTTGATGACAATGCCTTTTCCAGATTAAATTTTAGCTTTGACTTCCGGCATTTTGTCATCAGACACTTTCTCCTTTCCCTTGGCATCCTTAGCCTTAGAAATTTCTTCTTGCTTGAGCCTCTGCCTCTCAAAATAGTGATAGAGCTTGGGAAAATATTTGCTGGGTTCAATAGAGTCAGCTGGGATCTTCCCTGCCTTCAGATCTTTTCTGAATTTGTAGAGGATCTCCTGCTGCTTTGTGTGTTTGACCTACTCTTACTCTGAATACCATTTTCCCATATCAGTTGCATTGTTATTGACTGCTTTCCTTGCAGTGAATAATGGATCTAGAAGTTGGATTCCATTGTTCAAAATTAGGCTTTGCTTCAGCCTATTCCCTGAATCTTTTCTTTGATAGTTGAGCTTCTTTTTCCTTTAACCATGCAGAAGCAGTCATTTCCACCTCCTCACATACTATATTCTGAATTTGTGGTGGAGGACTGTACATGGCCTGGATAGCAGTTTGAATGGCCTTAAAATGAGCTGGTTGGCAACCGATCTCAGCAGTTTGATCTTCATCATACCATATGGGAGGATGGACTAGAGTTTCTTTGATGCTATTGGATGTCTAGATAGCATGCTCAGAGCTTGCCTTTATCATTACCCTCTGCCCTTTATGACTTCTCTTTCTATAAGATCTCTTAAATCATTCTTGTGAAATCTTATTTGACCATCTATGTAATTAATTCCTGAGGATACTCTTTACTTTGAGTAGATGTTCATCCAATTCTTTGATAGATGCCGTCACTTCCTCAACCAAAGAGACTTTGTGAGTTGATAGCTGTGTTTCAATATCCTTGGAGGAAGAGGTTATCTTGGTCTCAAGAGTAGTAGTTTGCTCAGCTAATTTGACCAGTGAAGCATCATTTAGGACTATCATGTTCTCATCAAGTCGTTTTTTATTCTCAAGGACATAGCCTTGTTTGATAGCTATTTCATCTTCAGTTTTCTTTAATTCCTCTTATCGTTTAGCAAGGTACACTACAACATGTGATCCTCTTTGGAAAAAGTCAATCATATCTATCTTCAGTAGATTTACTTCAAATCTAATAGATTTGATATCCTGAGCCAGCTGAAACTGCAACTCTTTATTGCTCTCATCTACATACTTCTCAAGTTGAGTTCTTTGTTGGTCAAAAATTATCTGTAGTTGAATCAGAAGTGAGATTGAATCCATTGCAGGAGCAGGTGTTGGTCCAGACTGAATGATCTTCTTATATGTTTTACTCCTCTTTTTGATTTCAGTTATTTTCCTTTTCTTTAGCTGAGAGGCTTCTTCCTCCTCAGATTCTGTAGAACAAACTACTTTAACAGACTTTGGCTCTATAGTTACTGCAGTATTTGTGGCCATATCTGCTAACTCCCCCTCAACCATTGCACCGTCTTCACCAATAGTGGTGTTTTACAGGTTGAACTCATCTTGTTGTGTTACAGCATCAGAAACAGTGTCATCTGGAAGTTCTGTCATCTCCCCCTGGATATTTATATCTTTTTTCAGAAGGATTTCTTCTTCAGTCTCCTTGGGGATTGTATCCTCAATCTCTATGTCAGGCATTTCCTGTTTAGGAACCTCTGCTTGCTTCAACACATTATCCAGCTCTTGTACTACTTCCATTACTATTGTATTTACTGTATCCATATTAATATCTGACAGATCATTGAGGTTCTCCCCCTCAATTAGATCTCTATCTGGGATTGTCTCTCCCTACACCTGATCACCAGTTCCAGGTGAGAGCCTTGGAGATTTTTCAGCTATTGTATCATCCTGTTTTGCTGAGGTAGAACTTTCTTATTCTTCAGATTCACTGGAAGAATCTTCGTCCACAACTATAACCTTCTTCTTTTTATCCTTCTCCTTCTCCACTACAGGTGTTTCCTTGGATAAGACTCTATCCCACCTTGCTAATATTCTCACATCCATTCTTCTCATATTATTAATTTTAGATCCAATCTTCAGATTGATATTGTCAGGAATGACTTGCACCAAGTATAGGCTTAAAATTCTGCCCATATTTGGCTTCTTGATACTTTCTGCAATTTTTTCAAAGACTACTCTACTCCAGTTAGTCTTAATTTTGAAAATAATTTTAGTCATCAGCTCAAACATAAATGCCGAGATCTTGTCATGTTCCCCTGTCTTGCACAACATCACCTTTCCTTCTATTTCAGACAGAAATTTGCCTTGGTTATTCATACCCTTCCTGTTCAAGGTGCATCCAATCTTTGTGATTGGAGCCAATCCACACCACTTCAAAGAATCTGCAGTCCTGGCAGAATCAAGGTCATCATCCTGATCATTTCTTGGTATTTGAAAAACCTTATCCAATCTCCTGGTTATGATTTTAACTTTTGCTCCATTCACTTTAGACTTGATATTGTCTGAGTTTGAATCCAGATGAGCATTGGAGAAGAATTCTGAAACTTTTCGTTTCTAGATATTTGACAGTACAGAGAGCAGATATTCCAGACCTGCTTCATTGATCACATTTCTAATTTATTCATCCGCTGAGTTGAATCCATTGTGAACAAGCTCATAACCCTCAAAGATGTCATCATCATTCCTGGGTGCCATAGGAGTGGAGAGAAAGAATTGACGAGTGTCGACTGATCTGGATTCTAGGTCTCGACACTCAGGAATCAAAAGTTCAAGAAATCAAGAAAGCATAGTCGACTTCAACTCTCACACCCTATTTATAGTCTAATCCTTACTGAAGACGAAAGGGCGTGCTGCATTTAGACTTTTCCAAAATTTTAAGGGGAATAACTAGTCTCGACACAGGGGAAAATTATCTATCGAGATGTGTCGACACAAGTCGACACAAGGATAATGTCTCCTTACATATACCTTAGGATCTCGTCACCCTTGATGTCTCGATACTTACTTTAGTGTCTCGACACATAGCAGTATGCAGTGTCGACACACTTTATGGTTTATTGACACATTACCATATATAATGTCAACACATTTTCTGGTGTCTCGACACTTTTTTAGATGTCTCAACACATTCTCTAGTGTCTAGACACAACTTTTAACCTAATCAAAATTTTGTTCTCTAAGTTAAAGATACTTTACATTTATGAGGTCTATCCTTGATATCTAAATAAGTAAACTTAATTACTGACTAATTACTTTATTCTTATTTTGTATCAGTTTTATGTTTACATCAATTACTCAAGATTAAACATTCCAAGTTCAAACTTAAAGAAATTAAATTTCTCTTCTTCTAGGGGCTTAGTAAAAATATCAGTAATTTGTTTATTTGTTGGAATAAATTCTAAACTAATATCTTCATTTTCTACATGCTTCCTAATAAAATGATATCTAATTTCAATATATTTTATTCTACTTTGTCACAAGGGTTGTTTGCAATAGAAATAACACTAGTAGAATCACAAAATAAAGGAATTTTACTTAGTTTTATGTTATAATCTTGTAATTGATGCTGAATCCCAAGCAATTGTGCACAATAACTTCCAACTGAAATGTACTAAGATTCAGCTGTAGATATTGCTACACTTATTTATTTATTGCTGCTCCATGACACTAGCCTCCTTCCAAGGAATTGACATGAGCCTGATGTGCTTTTCCTATCTTCTTTACATCCTGAATAATCTGCATCTGAAAAGTCTGTCAGTTAAAAATCACTATTCCTGGGATACCATAGGCCAAGATTAGGTGTGCCCTTTAGATATCTCAATATTCGTTTAACTACTGTATAGTGAGATTCTTTAGGACATGCTTGATACCTAGCACAGACACAAGTGGCATACATTATGTTTGGTCTACTAGGTGTTAGATAGAGCAGTGATCCAACTATGCCCCTATACAAGGTGATATCAACTGGCTTGCCAGCACCATCCTTGTCTAAAGACATATTCGACCCCATAAGAGTTCTCATGGAAGTGGTTGTTTCCATGCTATACTTCTTGATTATCTCCTTGGTGAACTTAGACTGACTAATGAAAAGTCCATCTAAAGCTTGCTTAACTTGGATACCCAAGAAAAACTTGAGTTCACCCATGCTACTCATCTCAAACTTACCTTGCATAAGTTTGGAAAACTTAGTGCAAAGTGACACATCAGTAAAACCAAATATAATGTCATCAACATATATTTGTACTAAGATGGTCTTGCCTTGGACTTCCCTTAGGAATAGTATTTTGTCTATTTTCCCTCTTGAGAATTTATTCTCCAGAAGAAACTTAGACAGAGTCTCATACCAAGCCCTTGGGGCTTGTTTTAACCTATTGAGTGCTCTTAATAACAAATAAACATGATTAAGGTGAGTTGAATCAACAAAACTTGTGGGTTGCTCAACATAGACCCTTTCTTTGAGGTTACAATTAAGAAAGGCTGACTTCACATCCATTTGGTAAACCTTGAATCCTTTGTAGGCTGCATATGCCAAGAAGAGTCTAATAGCTTCCAATCTAGCCATGGTGCAAAGGTTTGATCAAATTCTATACCCTCTTCTTGTCTATATCCCTTTGCAACCAGTATAGCCTTGTTTCTGACTATAACACCATTCTCATCCAGTTTGTTCCTGTATATCCATTTAATTCCTATGATGTTACAGTCATCTGGTCTGGAAACCAGCTTCCAGACTTTACATCTCTTAAAATGGTTCAATTCTTCCTGCATAGCACCTATCCAAAATGGATATACATTGGCTTCTTCAAACTTCTTTGGTTCTATTTGTGACAAAAAACTTGAGTACATCACAGTGTTGTGAAGTCTACTTCTTGTGGTCATACCCTGAGATGCATCTCCAATGATCAATTCCCTTGGATGATCCCTTAGATGTTTGACAGCTACTGGTAATGTGATTTCTTCTCTTAATACCAGCTATATCTTGTTGCTGAGTTTCTTCTTCTGGCTGTTCTTGTACAAGCTTTTCTTCAATAATGTTGACTCCATCTTGTATATTTTGGCTTGCTGGAACTGAATCTTCTATAGACAGCTCCTTTAGCTTCAAGTATTCTCCTATTATGCTTGATGTACCTGGCTTATCATTGTAAAACATAGTGTTGGAACCGATATTTCACATTCCCTATGTTTGAGAATATCAACTCCCTGGTTGTATTTGATCACGTCTTATGTTGATAGAGTGTGCAGGTTGACAAGTACTGTAACATCCCAATTCGCGCTAGGCCCCTCGTGCGCGCTTTTGAGTTAGGAGAAATGATTTGGGCTCAGGGAGTGCTGGCAGCTAGGCTTATACTTGTGTAAGGGAAGAGAAGTCAGTCTAGAAAAGGACACGGGTAGTGACACGGGTGTGTCCCTACCCGTGTGGTGCTCTAGTACCTGGGTTGGAAATTCATGGAGTTTCCAGAGAAGGACACGAGTAGTGACACGGGCGTGTCCCTACCCGTGTGTATGTGGATATGGGTAGAGGCACGGGCGTGTCCCCTATCCATGTATGTAACTGCCACCATCGATCGAGTTACCCGAGCAGGATACGAGTAGAGACACAGGCGTGTCCCTACCCGTGTGCATATCTCTAGGAAGCCGGCAGTGTCTCCCAAGCAGGACACGCGTAGAACACGAGCATGAACACGGCCGTATCGCATGACACAGGTAGTGGAAACGGGCGTGTCCCCTACCCATGTTAGTGTCCAAACGACAATGTAACTGTCGACGCCGATTCACCCGAGCAGGACACGGGTAGGGACACGGGCGTGTCCCTACCCGTATTGGTCCTATATATATAGGATTTATGAAACTTGGTAATTTTTCATTCTCTTCCCAAGCCTTTTCTATGGAGAGACTGGTGCTGGAGCAACTTTCTTCCAGTGGAGAACCAACGCCGCTGAGGAGAAGAAGATGTTGTCGCGAAGGGTGATGAGATCCATGGCCGGAAATGATGGAAATGCTGGAATCGAGGTGTGCTTCCTCCCCTCTCCCTTGGTGCTAGATCTCTAGTTATTCCTAGGCGAGATATCGACTCAAAGGAGTCTTGATGTGTGAGATGAAGATTTCTAGGAAGAGGCCATGCTAGGACTTGTGTTCTAGGGTTTAGTCATCTTCAACCTTTCTTTCCTTCAATGTGAAGATGGGAAATGGTCTCATGAAGAGAATAGGCCTTATGAGGGTGAATAAGGGAGGAGGAATTTCTGGTTTTGATTTGGGAAGATAGGCTAGAGGAGGAAGACGGACCGATGCCATTCATTTTGCCTTAAGATGCGCGCAGAAATCTGCTTTCTGCGTGTAACGATCTTCGTTGCCATTTTCAGATATGAAACGGCCAGATCTGGGATTTTGACTAAAAATGAAAGTTGTTGCCCTTGGAAATACCTTTCCAACGAGTGGTTGCACTTCTTCAGGAGAGGTCTGTAGCCACAGGAAAGCCTGATCGAAATTGATGGCTGATAATGTAAACGTGTAGAAACTGTAATCTGAACATAACAGGTTTTGAAGTCGATTTCAAGCATGAAATGTCCAGATTTGGCCCTCTGACTAAACATAAAATTCATAGCTCTTGGAAATACCTTTCCAACGAGGGGTTAAACACTTTCACTGGATTCCTGTAGCAATAGGAATCCCCGTTTGATGTTCTGCACTCTATACAATTCCTGCATGCTTGTTCTTTTGGTTATAAAAACATAATTTTGAACTATTAGAGAGTTGTGGATAGTGTAACGCTCCCGGTTTTTTTGTGATTGTTTAATCTTTGTTTGACATTACGATTGACACGTTTTCGGCCTTTGCTGTTGTTAGAGCGTGGTCTTAGCTCTTTAGGTTCTCTGAGTGGCTTATTTTGTAGCCTGTTGCAAGATTCCCTAGCGAGCCGGAGTTTGTTTTTGTGACTCGGTGGAGCCTCTTCGGGAATGCTTGTGTTTTGTCTTCGGGAGGTGTTAGCCCAAGTTTTGTTCGTCGGATGTTGATTTCGACTACGCCGTTGTTTTCGTAGCATGGGTATGTAGCTACAGTGCGAATTTCATCGAATTCCGAGATCGTTTGTTTTTCACGTTGTTTTGGAGTTTTATTTTAGTTAACTGATATAATATTATCTCATTATTATTGTTTGTGCTGTTGGCTTGTTTGTGGCTAAGTGTTGTTAGCTTGATATTATATACGATATGGTTTATGATATAGTCTATGATATTATATTATATATAGCCAGTGGCTGAGTGTGGCTGAGTGTTAATATATTATTTATAATAGTGGCCGTGGTGGCTGTTATTATAATAGTATTATAATAAATATTATAAATAGCATTTATTTTCTTGAAACCCTATTCCTCTTCCCCAAACCCGACGGTTAGCTTCCAGCGGAAGGAGACGGCGACGAAAAACCTGGAGCTTCTCGCCGCCGATTTCTTGCTAGTTAGAGCCCGGATTTCTCATTTGAAGGTAGATCTTGAGTGCTCTCACCTGGATCTACCTCCCTAGGGTAAGTATTTCAAGTTCTAGGTTGGTCTTTGTAGTTAGGGTTTTGCGGGTTGGCTTGTCTTCCCTCTAAAAGCTTCAGATTTTATGGCTAGGTGTTTTTGCTGCCAGATCCGAGAGAAGGAGAGGAGTTGGCCGAGTTTTTTTTTGGAATTGAGGCAAGTGGTGCTTTTACCATCCTTGCCAAGTAGTTTATTTTTTTCCTTGTAGCATTTACTGCCATAGATCTTGGGTATGCTGTAGGTTTTGGCCAGATTTGGCTTGCTGTAGGTAGAAAATGTCTAGTTGGGTTGGTTTTGGTATGTCTCTGGCTGGATAGGATAGGATAAGTCTGTATCAGGACAGTTAACAATAGTAGATTTTCATTCCAAGGGAATTTTCTTGATTTTGGGCTAGTTGTTGAGGACTAGCATGGTCGGTTTGAGTAGAGCAATGTTTCTGCTCGGTCTCTGCCCCTTGGCGTAGAGTGTATCTTAGTACGGAAGTCCAGTTTTTAGGCTAAGTGTAAAAGCATTGAGTGTGTTGTGCACACTCAACGCCTAGCTCTTCGGTTTGGAGGCTAAGTTAGAAAGCATTGACAGCGTTGAGTGAGTTGAACTAACTCAACGCCGTCCAGCTAGGCATATTTTTTTCCAAGTTAGAAAGCGTTGAGTGAGTTGAACTCACTCAACGCCGTCTAGTGTAGCTGTTAGCGTTGACAGCGTTGAGTGTTAAGCTCACTCAACGCTGTCAGCTTAGTTGGTTTTTTCTAAGTTAAAAGCATTGACAGGGTTGAGTGAGGTGAGCTCACTTAACGCCGTCTGCCTAGATAGTTCTAAGTCAAAAGCATTGAGTGTGGTGAACTCACTCAACGCCGTTGGCTATTTAGCGTTGAAAGCATTGAGTGTGGTGAACTCACTCAACGTCGTCGGCCTTGTTTAGTTCTAAGTCAAAAACGTTGAGTGTGGTGAAGTCACTCAATGCCGTTGGCAGTTAAGCGTTGACAACATTGAGTTAGCTAAACTCACTCAACGCCGTCGTCCAGTGAGATTTTGCGGGTAAGTCTTTTGGCGTTGAGTGAGTTGAGCTCACTCAACGCGGCGTCGAGTAGACTCGACGCCTTCCCTGCTTTGATTTTGGCATTGAGTGAATGGTACTCACTCAATGCGGCATCATGTAAACTCGACGCCTTCCCTACTTAGTGTTTGGCGTTGAGTGAGTGGTACTCATTCAACGCGGCGTCGAGTGGACTCGACGCTTTTTCCTTAGGCTGGTGTTTTTCTCCCGAGTTGGTTAGTGTGGGTTTTATTTCGGTTTGGTGATGTTTTCGGCTAGTTTTGAAGGCCGAATCATGAATTATGGCAGGTGGTTTTTTTTGGTTGCTCTGTAAGGGGTGGTTTTGGTGTAGAGCTGTGGCCACCACCATTTTAGCCCCGGTTTGGGCTGGTTGTGTTGGACCCTAGGGCTGCCACCATTGTACCCTTGAGAATTTTGGATCTGGTTGTTTGGATGAGGACTATTTTTGGTCACCAACCAAGATCCATGGTTTTACCACTACTAATAATTCACAAGTTAGGACCGTATTAGTTCCTTTTCCTTTTAAAATTGCTATTTTGGCATATGTTTGCCTTGTTGCTTCTACAGGTTTTTAGCAGGGCATGTTGCTGATTTCTCGCACTTGGTGCGCTTTGATTTTTTCCTTGGACAGTGTTTTACTTTTGCTGTCTCGTTTATTTCTTTTTGCTAAGTTTGATAGCTTTCTATTGTAGGGTTTGGTATAACCCCTTTATTTTATTGCTTATGATCTACTGCTCCTTTACTCCTTGTTTTTCTCTTGCTGAGGTGTTCTTTCTTTGAATGCCTCAGGTTCAGGGTTGTAACCGAATTAAGTGGCTGGTTTTCTTTTGGAGCTTGCTAGTGATTTGTTGATTTGCTTGAGGGTTCTTTCCCTCATCTTTGTGAGGTAGTTCCTTTCTTGTTTCCTTCTATATAGATATGCATACTCACCAGTGGGTTCGTATCAGGTTGTTGACGCCCACTGGTGGTTTTCCTTGTGATGCTAAGTATGTGACTTAAGCTGCTATTTTTGCCTATTTGTAGGCTGCTTACTTATTCTCTAGGGAATGCTTTATGCTAGGTTTCATGTTAGGTATTTTAACTCTTAAAAAGTATTACTATATGTACTTCATACATAATATATTTCTAAAACTAAAATACTATCTTCTAAACTAACATAAAGACTATTTTCATACTATACTAAATTTAGAGTCTTGCATACCATGAGTTGTCCTTCGGGGACATTTACGCTCATGTAGGATGTCAAATCATCTTAACCGAAAGTATTTTCCGCATAGCGTATAAATATATTTTACTTGTGGACTAGTTGATCCACTATGCTGAGGGATACGACCATCTAACTTAAGTTGGATTTCTTTCATAATAATTTATAGTTTCCTGTTAAACTATAGAGTCTGGAGTTTTGCCTGAGCATCTATAGTTATCCCCTACACGACGTGACATCATGACGCATATTTTCTCTTACTCTGATATAATCTAATTGATGAGAAAATGCGGGTCGTGACAGTTGGTATCAGAGGGAGGTTGCTTGACAATTGATCGGGCAACCTTCCCTTGTTAGTGTTAGTAGTTTAGTGTCATATCATACACGCATCAAAAGTGTCATCAGTACGTCTTGGCTAAAGCATGAAAATGACACTCATAGTATGATAATAAGTATACGAGTTATATTATGTAGTATGGGATGCATAATATGTGTTTGTATATGGATCCACCATAGGAGGCAACATGTGAGGGATATGTAGTATGGGATGCATAACCTCACCACATGAATGCCCATTAGCACATTTTCTTTTTCGTTGCATGCAATGTTATGTAGTATGGGATGCATAAAATTACATGTGTACGCCACTCATAACATGCATTAAGGCCTTTTTAGAATGCATAACACAACATGCATAACATAACATAACATAAGCACAACGTGCCAAGCTAAAGATGTATATAATGACATATGTACACACATAGTTTTGAGTCAGAAGGAATATAAATTCATACATTCATGGTCTAAGCACATGAGTTAGTGTGATGATGGTGAATCATCCTAGGTTAAGCATAAACATCATTATTGAAAAAAAAAATCCCAGAGCAAGTTAGTAGTTGAAGCTCATACTTAAGTATGTTTTTTCTGTACTAGGTTGTCTAGTTCTAGCAGTTGGGCTAGGTTCTGACTAGCTATTTATATGTTAATAGAATGTCGAGGCGTCCTTTGATGAGGTTGACTCCCCAATCTGAGGGCGAGTCTTCAGGAGCGCAAAACGATGCGATGATGGAAAGTCTTGCGGCATAACAATGAAGCTTTGTCGAGGTAAATGGTGGATGTGCAGTCCCAGATCCAGTCTATGTTATCAGTAGTGTACGAGCTAGCTCCGAGAGTACAGAACCCTGCCGAGGGTCGAGCTGTTCCTGCCCCTCCTGCTCCTCTAGTGCCTCCGGTAGTGGTTCCACCAGAGATGGCGTTTATCTCGCAGTTTCAGCGATTAGGGCCTCTTACGTATGATGGTAGAGCTGATTTCATGGTCTTTGGACGATTGGCTGATAGCAATCAAGGAGATGCTTTCTTACTCTGGAGTCACTGACGATCAAAGAGTAATGATAGCCGCTTACCAGCTCAAAGGCCTGGCGAAGAGTTGGTGGCTAAGGGAAAAGGAGGGATTAAAGGATGGATGTTCTTGGGGGTCCTTTAAGGAGTTGCTTCTGAAGAAGTTCTTGCCCTCGATAGAGCGAGACCGTTTGATGAATGATTTCCTGCATCTTAAAACAAAGACAGCTCATAGTGAGTGAGTACGAAGTGGAATTTAGTAAGTTAAGTCGGTTCGCCCCTGACTTGGTAAGCTCGGAGGAGAATCAGATCAAACGATTTTTGGGTGGATTGAGAAGCGATGTTCAGCAGTTTGCCAGTGCTTATGGATCAACAAGTTATGCTGCTATAGTGGAGGCTGCCTTGAAGGTCGAGGCAATCAAAAATAACAAGAACAGAGGCCAGCAGATGAGAAAGGACAAAAGGAAATCAGTTGAAGGTAAGGGAACCCAGCCATTTGATGCTACTTCAAGGAAGAAGGGTAAGGAAGTGTATAGTTTTTGTGGCCGACCGGGCCACCCTTTGGAAAGATGCTATAAAAGGATTGGAGCTCAGAAGAAAGAGCAGGTTCATGCGATACAAGGCATTTCAAGGAAAGATTTAGTCTATTTTGCATGTAAACGGATAGGGCATGATGTTTCCCATTGTTGGGAAAAGAATAAGACAAGAAGCTGTTTTCTATGTGGTCAAGAAGGGTATATCAAGGCTCAGTGCCCGCAGCTCTAGCCTGTGCTACAACCCGTCCCAATTCAGGCATTGCCACCGCCTCAGCGATTGGATAAAGGAAAAGGAAAGTTGAATGTGATTTCCTCAGAGGAAGCTCAGACTTCTACTCAGGTTATTTCAGGTTAGACTTCCTCCCTAGTTTTAATGTTTTAGTTCGTAGTTATAGTTTTAGCAATTGTTTCCTTAGATGCGTGCACAATTTCTATAGGAAGATTTAAGGTAAAGAACCGCTGGGCGCATGTTCTCTTCGACTCTGGCGCTACCCACTCGTTTGTGGCTAGAGCCTTCATGGAGCGATATCGTTTGGATCTAGATCGAGTTGGAGGTGCTTTTTATGTCAAATTTCCTTTCGGCGACTCTGTGGTTTCGGACCAGGGCACTCAGAGTTGTCCGATTATTTCAGGGGATTTTCTAGCAAAGGCAGATCTGAAGGTGATCGACTTGGAGGACTTTGATGTAATCTTAGGCATGGACTGGTTGTCCAGGTATGATGCTGTTATCCAGTGTAAGGGTAAGCTCTTGGAATTCAAAAAGGACAACGGTCAGCCTGGGAATGTTTATGGTGATCAGCGCCAGGATTCTCCAGTTATTTCTGCGGTATGTGCTCGAAAGCTGCTAGATTCTGGCTATTTTGCTTGTTTGGTCTCAGTTTTGGGGACCATTGGTAGTTTGCTGCGTTTAGAAGAGATTCCTATTGTACGCGAGTTTTCGATGTGTTTCCTGATGATCTTCCTGGTCTTCCACCTGATAGAGATGTTGAGTTTGTGATAGATTTGGAGCCAGGAACGCGTCCTATTGCGAAGGCGCCGTATAGGATTTCCCCGCGAGAATTGGAGGAGTTGCGTATCCAGCTGGATGAGTTGTTAGAGAAGGGTTTTATAAAGTCAAGTTCGTCGCCTTAGTGTGCTCCTGTTCTATTTGTTAAGAAGAAAGATGGATCGATGAGGCTTTGCATCAATTATAGAGAGTTGAACAAGGTCACGATTAAGAACAGGTATCCCCTGCCGGGAATTGATGACTTGTTTGATCAGTTGCGCGGTAGTGCGGTGTTTTCTAAGATTGATCTTCATTCTGGCTACCATCAGCTCAGGATCTGTGAATCAAATATCCCACGGACTGCTTTCTGTTCCAGGCATGGGCATTTTGAATTTCTGGTAATGTCGTTTGGTTTGACATTACCAGATAAACTGTGTGTTCAAGGATTTTCTGGACAAATTCATAGTCGTATTTATAGACGACGTTCTGGTATATTATCGCAAAGCTGAGGAGCATGATCAGCATTTGCGTTTAGTTTTATCTGCTTTGAGAGACCACAAGTTGTTCGCCAAGTTAAGTAAGTGCGAGTTTTGGTTGCCTCAGGTTTCGTTTCTGGACCATGTGGTTAATAAGAATGGTATTTCAGTCGACCTAGAGAAAATAGCTGCTGTGATGGAATGGAGTAGGCCTGGCACACTCAAAGAGATTAGGAGCTTCTTAGGGTTTGCCGACTATTATAGGAGATTTGTGGAGGGTTTCTCTACCCTGGCTGCGCCATTGACTAAATTGACATAGAAGAATGCAGCATTTGTATGGAGCGAGAAGTGCGAGGAAGCCTTTATGGAGCTCAAGAATAGATTATGCACTGCTCCCGTTTTGATATTGCCTATAGAGGGCATGGATTATGATGTTTATGTGGATGCATCACATGTTGGGCTTTGATGCGTGCTGATGCAAGAAGGGAAAGTGATTGCGTACGGGTCAAGACAACTGAAGAACCATGAGAGGAACTACCTGACGCATGATTTAGAGTTCACAGCCGTGATTTATGCCCTGAAGCTGTGGAGACATCTGCTTTATGGCGCGCAATGCAAGATTTTTACCGATCATAAGAGCTTTAAGTATGTCTTCACCCAGAAAGAATTGAATTTGCGCCAGCGGCGATTGTTGGAATATGTTGCTGATTATGAGGTTGAGATCCAATACCATCCGGGCAAGGCTAATGTGGTAGCCGACGCCCTAAGTTGGAATACGGGGAAGATTTTTAATCTCTCCGTCGAGCTGTTAGTAGAAGAATTCCTCTTGATGAATATTTCTGTGGGGAGCTGTGACTTGCAGAGTAGTTTGGTAGTAACAGAGCCGTCTTGGATTGCACTTACAAGGCTACATCAGAAGGATGATCCGGATCTACTGCACTTGTACCTTAGAACCGAGAAAGGGGAGTTACCAGATTTCTCTATTGATGATGTAGGTACTTTGAGGTACCGCGATAGATTTTGTATCCGCGCCATTATGGATATCCGAGTTAAGTTGTGCAGAGAAGCGTATGGTTCTAGTGTTGCCTACCATCCAGGCTCTACCAAGATGTATCAAGACTTAAAGCAAATTTCCTTATGGTATGGAATGAAAGGTGATATAGCCAAGTTTGTTTCCGAATGCTTCACCTGCAAGCGTGTTAAGGCCGATCATGGAAGGCCTGGTGGCAAGTTGATTCCGTTAGAGAATCCAACCTGGAAATGTGAGAGTATTTCAATGGACTTTATTACTGGGTTACTGAGATCTCCTTGAGGACATGATTCAGTCTGGGTTATTGTTGATAGATTAACAAAGTGTGCTCACTTCGTCCCTTATAAGATCGATTACCCCATGAAGAAGATTGTTGAGCTATATCTGAATGAAGTCATTCGGTTGTATGGAGTTCCTGTAAGTATCATATCAGACTGAGACTCCAAGTTTACGTCTTGCTTCTGGAAGAGTTTGCAAGAAGGTTAGGGTTCGAATTTGAGGTATTCTACCGCATACCACCCGCAGACCAATGGTCAGACAGAGCGAGTTAATCAGATCGTGGAGGACATGATCAGATGCTACATTTTAGACCACAGAGGAGCGTGGGATGAGCTTTTGAGGCTTATGGAGTTTGCTTATAATAACAGTTGTCAAGAAAGCTTGCAAATGGCTCCTTTCGAAGCTCTGTATGGGAGACGCTGCAGAACTCCCCTATTTTAGACTGAGGTTTGCGAGAGATCTTTGTTGGGTCCGGATGCGCTTGAAGAAATGGAAGTTACTGTGAAGCTTTTTCGAGAGAAGCTTTGGATAGCCCAAGAATGATACGAGAAGAACGCCAACCGGTGTAGATCTGATTTGGAGTTTGCTGTAGGGGACTTGGTATTTCTTAAAGTTTCCCCGATGGTTGGGGTCAAGAGGTTTGGTAAGAATCGGAAGTGTGACCCAAGGTATGTGGGACCGTTTAAGATTATTGAGCGGATTGGTGTGTCAGCTTATAGGCTGGATTTGCCTGCAACCTTTCCTGGCGTGCACGATGTTTTTCATGTAAGCCAATTGCGGAAGTGTGTGCTAAGCGACGGGCAAGTTTTGAATTCTGTGCCTCAGTTAAAGCCAAATCTTTCTTATGTTGAGATGCCTGTCCGCATTCTGGATGCTTAAGATCGGGTGTTGTGGAAGAAGTCATTCCCGATGGTTAAAGTATTGTGGAGAAATCAGGGCGTGGAAAGCGCGACTTGGGAATTGGAGTTAGCTATAAGGGAGGCTCACCCTCATCTATTTCCCTGAGTTTGCTTGGTATGTATTCTTCTATATAACTCTTGGTTTGTTATTTCCCTTCTATGGTAGAAGTGTTGTGCGTAAAGTTTCGGGGCGAAACTTTCTTTTAGGGGGAGTGACTGTAACGCCACCGATTTTTCTGTGATTATTTAATCTTTATTTGGCGTTACGATTGACGCATTTTCGGCCTTTACTGTTGTTAGAGCATGGTCTTAACTCTTTAGGTTCTCTGAGTGGCTTGTTTTGTAGCCTTTTGCAAGATTTCCTAGCGAGCCGGAGTATGTTTTGGTGACTCGGTGGAGCCTCTTCGGGAATGCTTGTGTTTTGTCTTCGGGAGGTGTTAGCCCGAGTTTTGTTCGTCGGATGTTGATTTCGACTTTGACATTGTTTTCGTAGCATGGGTATGTAGCTACGGTGCGAATTTCGTCGAATTCCGAGATCGTTTGTTTTTCGCGTCGTTTTGGCATTTTATTTTAGTTAACTGATATAATATTATCTCATGATTATTGTTTGTGCTGTTGGCTTGTTTGTGGCTAAGTGTTGTTATCTTGATATTATATATGATATGGTTTATGATATAGTCTATGATATTATATTATATATAACAGTGGCTGAGTGTGGCTGAGTGTTAATATATTATTTATAATAGTGGCTGTGGTGGCTGTTATTATAATAGTATTATAATAGATATTATAAATAACATTTCTTTTCTTGAAACCCTATTCCTCTTCCCCAAACCCGACAGTTAGCTTCCAGTGGAAGGAGACGGGCGACAGAAAAACTAGAGCTTCTAGCCGCCGATTTCTTGCTAGTTAGAGCCCAGATTTCTCGTTTGAAGGCAGATCTGGACTACTCTCGCCCAGATCTACCTCCCTAGGGTAAGTATTTCAAGTTCTAGGTTGGTCTTGGTAGTTAGGGTTTTGCGGGTTTGCTTGTCTTCCCTCTAAGAGCTTCAGATTATATGGCTAGGTGTTTTTGCTGCCAGATCCGAGAGAAGGAGAGGAGCTGGCCGAGTTTTTTTTTGAATTGAGGCAAGTGGTGCTTTTCCCATCCTTGCCAAGTAGTTTCTTGTTTTCCTTGTAGTATTTACTGCAATAGATCTTGGGTATGCTGTAGGTTTTGGCCAGATTTGGCTTGCTGTAGGTAGAAAATGTCTGGTTGGGTTGGTTTTGGTATGGCTCTTGCTGGATAGGATAGGATAAGTCTGTATCAGGACATTTAGCAATAGCAGGTTTTAATTCCAAGGGAATATTTTGATTTTGGGCTAGTTGTTGAGGACTATCATGGTCGGTTTGAGTAGAGCAATGTTTCTGCCCGGTCTCTGCCCCTTGGCGTCGAGTGTATCTTAGTACAGAAGTCCAATTTTTAGGCTAAGTGTAAAAGCGTTGAGTGTACTGTGCACACTCAACGCCTAGCTCTTCGGTCTGGAGGCTAAGTTAGAAAGCATTGACAACATTGAGTGAGTTTAAGTCACTCAACGCCGTCTAGTGTGGCTGTTAGCATTGACAACGTTGCGTGTTAAGCTCACTCAATGCCTCCAGCTTAGTTTGTTTTTCTAAGTTAAAAGCATTGACAGCGTTGAGTGAGGTGAGCTCACTCAATGCCGTCTGCCTAGATATTTCTAAGTCAAAAGCGTTGAGTTTGGTCAACTCACTCAACGCCGTTGGCTATTTAGCATTGAAAGCATTGAGTCTGGTGAACTCACTCAATGCCGTCGGCCTTGTTTAGTTCTAAGTCAAAAGCGTTGAGTGTGGTGAAGTCACTCAACGCCGTTGGCAGTTAAGCGTTGACAGCGTTGAGTGAGCTGAACTCACTCAACGTCATCGTCCAGTGAGATTTTGCGGCTAAGTCCTTTGGCATTGAGTGAGTGGAGCTCACTCAACGCGGCATCGAGTAGACTCGACGCCTTCCCTGCTTAGATTTTGGCGTTGAGTGAATGGTACTCACTCAACGCGGCATCGAGTAAACTCAACGCCTTCCCTGCTTAGTATTTGGCATTGAGTGACTGGTACTCACTCAACGCGGCATCGAGTGGACTCGACGCTTTTTCCTTAGGCTGGTGTTTTTCTCTCGAGTTGGTTAGTGTGGGTTTTTTTTTGGTTTGGTGATGTTTTCAGCTAGTTTTGAAGGCTGAATCGTGAATTATGGCATGTGGTTTTTTTTGGTTGCTCTATAAGGGGTGGTTTGGGTGTAGAGCCGTGGCCACCACCATTTTGGCCCTGGTTTTGGCTGGTTGTGTTGGTGTGTTGGACCCTAGGGCAGCCACCATTGTACCCTTGAGAATTTTGGATCTGGTTGTTTGGATGATGACTATTTTTGGTCACTAACCCAGATCCATGGTTTTACCACTATAATAATTCACAAGTTAGGACCGTTAGTTCCTTTTCCTTTTAAAATTGCTATTTTGACATATGTTTGCCTTATTGCTTCTGCAAGTTTTTAGCAGGGCATGTTGCTGATTTCTCGCACTTGGTGCGCTTTGATTTTTCAATGGACAGTGTTTTACTTTTGCTGTCTCGTTTATTTCCTTTTGCTAAGTTTTATAGCATTCTATTGTAGGGTTTGGTAAACCCCTTTGTTTTATTGCTTATGATCTACTGCTCCTTTACTGCTTGTTTTTCTCTTGCTGAGGTGTTATTTCTTTGAATGCCTCAGGTTCAGGGTTGTAGACGATTAAGCTGCTGGTTTTCTTTTGGAGCTTGCTAGTGATCTGCTGATTTGCTGAGGGTTCTTTCCCTCATCTTTGTGAGGTAGTTCCTTTCTTGTTTCCTTCTGTATAGACATGCATACTCACCATTGGGTTCGTGTATGGTTGTTGATGCCCACTGGTGGTTTTCCTTGTGATGCTAAGTATGTGACTTAAGCTGCTATTTTTGCCTATTTGGAGGTTGTTTACATGCTCTCTGGGAATGCTTTATGCTAGGTTGCATGTTAGGTATTTTAACACTTTAAAAGTATTACTATATGTACTTCATACATAACATATTTCTAAAACTAAAATACTATCTTCTAAACTAACGTAAAGACTATCTTCATACTATACTAAATTTAGAGTCTTGTATACCATGAGTTGTCCTTCGGGGACGTTTACGCTCATATAGGATGTCAAATATTCTTAACTGAAGTATTTTCCGCAGCGTATAAATATATTTTGCTCGTGGACTAGTTGATCAACTGTTCCGAGGGATACGACCATCTAACTTAAGTGGATTTCTTTCATAATAATTTATGGTTTTCTGTTAAACTATAGAGTCTGGAATTATGTGTGAGCGTCTGCAGTTATCCCCTGCATGGCGTGGCATCGTTGCACGTATTTTCTCCTACTATGATATAATCTAATTGATGAGAAAATGCGGGTTGTGACAGATAGTTAGAATGAAGTTTGTTATGAGTAGTTGGATTGATCCTTTGTAATCAAATGATGAACTGAAACGTACTAGTTTGAGATGGTTTGGTTGATAGACCCCTAGGTGAACTAGTGGGTAGACGAGTTGGGTAATATAAACAAACTAGATATGTGAGTCGGTAGGATGAACTAAATAATAGCAAGGTGATGAATATTGTGTGGAAGAGGATTGAATAAGGTTAGTGCATGAATATGTGGAAGAATTGGTAGTGCGTGAGTGTTTGCCGCACTTGATCGATTGTGTTGATAAGGGACTCGGTGAGGAGCCCTTGTGTGCTGTTAAGCTCGAGATGTGAAATTGGCATGCGGTGTGAGTCGACACGTTGTGTCATAATCTTGGTTAAGGATAGTGTGGCAGGTCTACGGGTTTGCCAGTCGTCACACCGATAGGAGTTGACGGTTAGACCTTGGTCGGTTGGGCTTAGTCCTCGGTGCTCATTCTCGGGGCTCCTTCCATGCCAGGTGAACGGTTGGGTTTGGTCCTCGTGCTTTTTCCGAAGCTCCTTCCGGGTCACATCTTAGGCCAGTTCGGGGCTTGGTTCTTGGTGCACATCTACCCGAGACTCCCACTAAGCCGTAGTATGTGTGTGAGCTCTACTGTTGTATTTTTATCGTTGAGGCATACGGAGGCCTAGGCCAGGTAGTGTGGAGACCAGCCTAGTAGTAGAGATGCCCACTCTACTTTCACCATATGGCCATGACGGATGATGCCTGAGAGGTTAGCTACCTACTCGAAAAGTGGGAACTACGAGTCTATGTCGATACAACAATTGCTTGTGCGTAATCATGGTTGAGTCATTGCATAAAATTCATGACATTACATTACATCGCATACACAAGATTCTCATTGTATAAGTTTGTATGGGTACTCTTATACGATGAGTTACTTTACTGTTGAGCCGATCCTCAACTTATATGTCTGTATGGGCATTCATATAAGTTGAGTTACTTTCTGTTGTAGCTTTACTCTTTCATTTTCTGCTGTAGATGTTAGAACTGTTAGGGCAATGTGTTTGCTCATTTACTATGCTGCTATATATATATATATATATATATAGTTTATGGATCACTTCGTTCCACCTGTTGTACTATTGCTTATATACATATATTGTACCCTGTTCCTTTCTCCGCCCAGTGCTGAGGAGTCGCCGGGGGAGTGGATATGATAGTCACTTAGTCTTTATGACTAACGGTTGCTACATCTTCCTTTTTAGGAGGAAACCCTGCAGACAGAGCAGCAGCAGGTTATGCAGCAGGATAGCCAGGCAAGGACGACAGGGCCTGAGGGGACGGTACCGTCGCTACCGTCAGTGACTGATGTGAGTCTCTGAGAGACTCTTATTGTATCCCTTTTGGGCGAGTTTTAACTCGTACTCTGATTATGTAGAAGCTTGTTGTAGCTTCTTGTATATGTTGTATTTTTGGACTATTATATGCTTGTGTGGATTTGACTTCTCATTTTATATGTTTGGTTGGGTTGACAATGTTTGATATTGGTGAAGGCCGGCAGAATAGCTGTCTTGTAGTATAGGCTAGCCTGAGTGCTAGTGCTACCACAAGGTGGCTGTTCTGGGCATAAGACTCCCCTCAAGCCATGTTTTGTGTTCCGGGAGGGGGGGTCTAACAATTGTATCAACTTGCTACGATCCTTAACTGAAGAAGTCATTCAACAATAATGCCACCCCCATTCGATTAGTCAGTTTGGGGATAAACTGACTTAGCGGAAGCAGTGGTGTGCCCATATATAGTTCACACAAAGTATGTCCAAATTTGACCTTAAGATTAGCCAACCTGACCTTAGGCTTGTATTCTACGTGTAGATCCCAGTACACGTTGAGCCAGTGGGGGGCACCCCACCCCGTCCGTACCCACACAATTTCAACAATCGAAGCTAGGGCAGACGCTCACAGCTATCCTGGATGCCTTCAGATCCCAACAATCCCCCGTACAATAACAAGGTCCAGGCTCCAATTGGGTGAGCACTTTCCGAGCTCTCTCTCCCCTCTTGCTTACCTTAGGACAGAGTCGGCAGTGGATATGGAGGAATGGCTCGACACTGTGCAAGAACTGCTAGTAGGAATTAGATGCCCAAGTAATATGGCTGTGACCCGTGTAGTGACACTCCTAGAACAACACACCAAGAGTTGGTGGAAGTCCCTTATGGGCTCCACCTTTCAAGGGCGAGTGTATACGGAGATTAGCTGGAACGAGTTCTTGAGAGCCTTTTTAGAGCACTTCATTCCCTCGTCTGCTCGAGATGAACTCGAAGAGAGATTCCTACAGCTAAAGCAAGGGTCCAAGTCAGTGACGGAATACTAGCGGGAGTTTCAGCATTTGGCTAGATTTGCTGACTCCTATGAGTTGGATGACAGAGGATATGCAAAAAGGTTATATAAAGGCTTGCGAGACCCCCTGAGGCAAGTCCTTTTGTTTATAGCGGACTCCAACTTTGCAGAAATTATTGACATGGAGAAGAGGCTAGAAGCAGACCACTTAGGAAGTGGTAAGAGACCTGCTGAGGGTGTGATGGAAGTTGGCCCTAGCAACAGAAGGAGACACAACTTCAGAGGAGGAAGAGGACATCAGAGAGGTGGCAGGCATTTCCACCGGAATTATATAGTGGAGCACCCGGTTCCACAGCCGCTAGCATTGCCTCCACCACCACATTCTCAACAGTTTCAGTAACCCGGTGGGCGGTAGGAGCGAGTGTGCTTCGAATGCAACCAACCGGGCCATATTTGATGCTATTGCCCGCAACTGTTTAGAAATGCGCCTCTTGCTCTCCCTCCGGCAACTCCTCTAGGGCGGGGGAACATGCGTGGTCGAGGACGAGGACCACGAGGAGGAAACCCCGGACCTGCTCAGAACTAGGTGTTCGCGCTGGACATGACACAGGAGTGGAACCCTCAGGAGGTGATTGCAGGTATGTTACAGTTAGTTATCATATTTTCATTGTTAATCTTAAGTTGCTTAAGACATACTAGATATCTATCTTTGAATATTGTTATTGGTACTTAGGCACCGTGGTGGTTGGCGGGAAACCGGCCTATACGTCATTCGATACCAGTGCCTCACACTCATTTGTGTCTGCGGACTTCATTAAAGACCTGGAAGGAGTGCAATACTTCACTGGTATTGCTCGAAGAGTACGCCTTCCAGACAGCTCTGAGATGACCGCAACCGCCAAGTGAAAATTGGAGATACTCATTGGGAGAAAGATCTTTGATACCCCTACCACAGTTTTAAGAATGTCGGAGTTCGACCTCATTCTAGGCATGACATGGCTGGATTGACACAAGAATTGACTACGCAGAGAAGTGAATCTACTTGAGACATGGGGATACCGATGTAATATTCCAAGGTATAAAATTCACACCACGTTATAATCTTCGATTCAGACCCTGAAAGCTCACATGAGAGGGGATGATGTTTACATGATATGTTTCGAACTAAAGGAGATGAAAATAGATATGAAGGATGTGCGGGTGGTGCGAGATTTTCCCAAGGTATTTCCTGAGAAATTGCCATGTTTACCCCCGCATAGAGAGGTGGATTTTCAAATTAAGCTGGTACCAGGAGCCAAGCCCGTCTCCAGGACCCCTTACTGGATGGCCCCGAAGGAACTCGTAGAGTTTAGAGTACAGTAGTAAGAGTTGGTAGAATCAGGGTTTGTTCGCCCCAGCTCATCACTTGGGGAGCCCCTATTCTGTTTGTTAAGAAGAAGGATGGAACCTTGTGATTATGTATAGACTATCGGGAGCTCAACCGACTGATGGTACGAAACACCTATCCGCTACCTCGGATCGATGAGTTGTTCTACCAATTGGTAGGAGCGCATTTGTTTTCTAAATTGGATTTGCATTCGGGGTATTATCAGTTGAGAATACATGAGCAGGAAATTCAGAAAACGGCCTTTAGCTCAAGGTACGGCTTGTACGAGTTCACTGTGATGCCGTTTGGGCTATCAAATGCCCCTTCAGCCTTCATGAGCTTGATGAACAAAGTGTTCGAACCTTATCTAGATGTCTTCATCATCGTTTTCATCGATGAAATTTTGGTCTACTCTAAGATGGAGGAAGAGCATGTCAAACATCTGACCTTAGTACTGAAGAAGCTAAAAGAGCACGCCTTGTTTGCCAAGTTCAGCAAGTGCGAATTTTGGCTCCAAGAGGTTGCCTTCTTGGGCCATGTGATCAGTGGGGCTGGGTTAGCTGTGGATCCGGCCAAAGTGCGTGCCGTGAAGGAGTGGTCTCCCTTAAAGTCAGTGGCTGATGTGCGGAGCTTCCTTGGACTAGCCGGGTACTATAGTAAGTTTGTAAAAGGGTTCTTAAAGATTGCCCTTTCTCTTACTACGCTGATAAAGAAAGGTGTGCCGTATGAGTGGACACCCCAGTGTGAAGCTGCGTTTCAGGAACTGAAGGACCGACTTACATCTGCACCCATCCTAGCCCTTCCTTCTAGGAGTGAGGGATTTCAAGTTTACATTAACGCATCGTATCAAGGGATGGGAGCGGTATTGATGCAACACGGGCATGTTATTGCATATTCTTCAAGATAGCTGAAGAAGCATGAAATCAACTACCCAGTACATGATCTAGAATTGGGAGCGGTGGTGTTCGTCTTGAAGGTTTGGAGACACTATCTATACGGCGTCCACTACGAGATCTTTTCAGACCATAAGAATCTAAAGTACGTGCATACACAGAAGGAATTGAATTTGAGACAGCGGCGGTGGTTAGAGTTTTTGTACGATTATGAATTCACTTTGAACTACCACCCCGGAAAAGCAAACTCCGTAGCTAATGCTTTGAGCAGAAAGTTACCTGAATTGAACTCGAAGTCCCGATTGATGAGAATAGAGTTAGCCCGGATGCTTGAAGAGATGGAGATCACCCTGGTATACAAAAACCAATCAGAAGGTTATATAGAGTACTTAACCACGATGAGCATAATCTGCGATATTCGAGACCGAATCCAGGCGGAGCAAGGAAAGGATACGGCTCTGGCCTCGACAATCAAGTCAATTGAAGATGGGACAACTAACGAGTACTCTCTAAAAGACGGCTTTGTTCATCTCCGTGGCCGGCTTTACATTCCCGAGGGCGGTAAAATTCGGGAAGATATCCCGAGAGAGGCACACTGCACCCAGTATTCTGTGCATCCTGGGATTGCCAAGATGTACGCTAACCTGTGGAAGACCATGTGTTGGCCGGGAATGAAGAGGGAAGTCCAATATTTTGTTACGCACTGCGAGGCCTGTCAAAGGGTGAAGGCAGAATACAGGAGCCCCGGTGGGTTATTACAGTCATTGCCCATCCCCGAGTGGAAGTTCGAGGATGTCTCCATGGACTTCATCCACGGTTTTCCTCTCTCACGCTCAGGGAATGATTCAGTATGGGTAATCGTTGATCGCCTGACGAAGGTAGCCCGGTTTATTCCTATGAAGAAAGAAGCTCATGTGGATGTTTTGGTACGCCTCTTTGTGGAGCAGTTCGTACGGTATCATGGTGTACCAAAGACAATTGTTTTTGATCGGGATGGTCAGTTTACCTCTAAATAATGGAAGGCAGTGCAGGCATATTTGGGTTCACGTCTTACCTTTAGCACAACATTTCATCCTCAGACGGACGGGCAATCTTAGAGGACCATCAGAACATTGGAGGATCTATTGAGGCTGTGCGTATTGGATAGAGGAGAGCCATGGGAAAGACTCTTACCCCTGGTGGAATTTTCATATAACAACAGTCACCAAGCCAGTATCAGAATGGCACCCTATGAAGCCCTTTAAGGAAGAAGGTGTATAACCCCCTTGTCATGGGTACAAGATGAAGACCCGAAGGTTTTGGGTATTGAATACATCGATGACACTGATGCACTGGTTAGGCTAATACGGGACCGCATGCTTGAGGCTCAAAGTCGGCAGGCTAAATACTATAATGCAAAGTACTGGGTGGTAGAATTTCAAGTGGGTGACAAAGTGTTCCTGAAGATCCGGCCGATGCATGGAGTGTCACGGGTACATGGTATGAAGAAGCTCAGCCCAAGGTATGTTGGGCCTTACACTATATTGGAGAATATTGTCCCTTTGGCCTACCTATTGGAGTTACCACCAGAGCTGGAGAATCTTCATGATGTATTTCATGTGTCGTCTCTCCGGAAGGCACTGTTGCGGCCCGATCAACATATTCCCACCATTGATGTAGCAGTAGCGACCGATAGATCTGTACGACAAGAGCCGGTGCGGATAGTAGACAACGAGAATAGGATTTTGCGCCGCAAGAGGGTTCCTTTAGTTAAAGCGCTGTTGTCTAATCATGGGAAGGAGGAGTATACCTGGGAGCCGGTGGACTTGATGCAAAAGCGCTACCCAGAGTTGTTTCCTTCAGGTAAAATTTGAAAGCGGGTAGTGACACGGGCGTGTCCCTACCCGTATGGTGCTCTGGTACCTGGGTTAGAAATTAGTGGAGTTTCCAGAGAAGGACACGGGTAGTGACATGGGCGTGTCCCTACCCATATGTATGTGGACACGGGTAGAGGCACGGGCGTATTCCCTACCTGTGTGTGTAACTGCCACCGTAGATCGAGTTACCCGAGCAGGAAACGGGTAGAGACACGGGCGTGTCCCTACCCATGTGCATATCTCTAGGAAGCCGGCTGTGTCTCCCGAGCAGGATACAGGTAGAACACGGGCATGAACACGGCCGTGTCACGTGACACGGGTAGTGGACACGGGCATGCCCCCTATTCATGTTGGTGTCCAAATGACAATGTAACTGTCGATGCCGATTCACCCGAGCAGGACACGGGTAGGGACACGGGCGTGTCCCTACCAGTGTTGGTCCTATATATATAGGATTTCTAAAACTTGGCCATTTTTCATTCTCTTCCCAAGCCTTTTATGTGGAGAGACTGGTGCTGGAGCAACTTTATTCTAGTGGAGAACCGACGCCGCCGAGGAGAAGAAGATGCCGCCGCGAAGGGTGACTAGATCCTTGGTCGAAAATGGCAGAAATGCCGGAATCGAGGTGAGATTCCTCCCCTCTCCCTTGGTGCTAGATCTCTAGTTATTCCTAGGCTAGATATCGACTCAAAGGAGTCTTGATGTGTTAGATGAAGATTTCTAGGAAGAGGCCATGCTAGGACTTGTGTTCTAGGGTTTAGTCATCTTCAACCTTTCTTTCCTTCAATGTGAAGATGGGAAATGGTCTCGTGAAGAGAAATGACCTTATGAGGGTGAATAGGGGAGGAGGAATTTTTTGTTGTGATTTGGGAAGATCGGCTAGAGGAGAAAGACGGACCGATGTCGTTCGTTCCGCCTTAAGATGCGTGCAGAAATCTGCTTTCTGCGCGCAACAATCTTCGTGGCCATTTTCAGATATGAAACGACTAGATCTGGGCTTTTGACTAAACACAAAAGTCGTAGCCCATGGAAATACCTTTCAAACAAGTGGTTGCACGTCTTCAGGTGAGGTATGTATCCACGGGAAATCCTGATAGAAATTGATGGCTGATAATGTTAACATGCAGAAACTTTAATCTGAACGTAGCAGACTTTGAAGTCGATTTCAAGACGGAAACGACCAGATTTAGCCCTCCGACTAAACATAGAATTCGTAGCTCTTGGAAATACCTTTCCAACGAGTGGTTAAATACTTTCACCGGATTCTTGTAGTAACAGGAATCCCCGTTTGAAGTCTGCACTCTATACAATTCCTGCATGCTTGTTCTTTTGGTTATGAAAACCTAATATAGAACTATTAGAGAGATTATGGATAGTTAGCGCGAAGTTTGTTGTGAGTAGTTGGATTGATCCTTTGTAATAAAATGACAAACTGAAATGTACTAGTTTGAGATGGTTTGGTTGATAGACCCCTAGATGAACTAGTGGGTAGGCAAGTTGGGTTGTATAAACAAACTAGATATGTGAGTTGGTAGGATGAGCTAAATACTAGCAAGGTGATGAATATTGTGTGGAAGAGGATTGAATAAAGTTAGTACATGAATATTTGGAAGGGTTTGTAGTGCGTGAGTGTTTGCCGCACTTGATCGATTGTGTTGATAAGGGACTCAGTGAGGAGCCTTTGTGTGCTGTTAAGTTCGAGATGTGAAATTGGCATGCTGTGTGAGTCGACACGTGGTGTCATAATCCTGGTTAAGGATAGTGTGGCAGGTCTACGGGCTCGCCAGTCGTCACACCAACGGGAGTTGACGGTTAGACCTTGGGCGGTTGGGATTGGTCCTCGGTTCTCATTCCTAGGGCTCCTTCCGTGCCAGGTGAATGGTTGGGCTTGGTCCTCGTGCTTTTTCCTAGGCTCCTTTCGGTTCACATCTTAGGCAAGTTCGGGGATTGGTTCTCGGTGCACATCTACCAGAGACTCCCGCTAAGCCATAGTATGAGTGTGAGCTCCGCTGTTGTGTTTTTAGCATTGAGGCGTACGGAGGCCTAGGCCAGGTAGTGTGGAGACCAGCCTAGTAGTGGAGATGCCCGCTCTACTGTCACCGTCTGTCCACGACGAATGATGCCTGAGAGGTTAGCTACCTACTCGAAAAGTGGGAACTAAGTTTCTATGTCGACACAGCAATTGCTTGTGCGTAATCATGGTTGAGTCATTGCATAACATTCATGACATTACATTACATCGCATACACAAGATCCTCATCATATAAGTTTGAATGGACACTCTTATACGATGAGTTACTTTAATGTTGAGTCGATCCTCAACTTATATGTCTGTATGGGCATTCATATAAATTGAGTTACTTTCTGTTGTAGCTTTACTCTTTCATTTTTGCTATAGATGTTAGAACTATTAGGGCAATGTGTTTGCTTATTTACTATGCTGCTATATATATACATTGTTTACAGATCACTTCATTCCACCTGTTGAACTATTGTTTATATACATATATTGTACCCTGTTCCTTTCTCCTCCCGGTGCCGAGGAGTCACCGGGGGAGTGGATGTGATAGCCACTTAGTCTTTATGACTAACGGTTTCTACGTCTTCCTTTTTAGGAGGAAAACCCACAGACGGAGCAGCAATAGGTTATGTAGCAGGACAACTAGGCCAGGACAACAGGGCCTGAGGGGACGGTACCGTCTCTACCGTCAGTGACTGATGTGAGTCTCTGAGAGACTCTTGTTGTTGCCCTTTTGGGCGAGTTTTAACTCATACTCTGATTATGTAGAAACTTGTTGTAGCTTCTTTTATATGTTGTATTTTTGGACTATTATATGCTTGTGTGGATTTGACTTCTCATTTTATATGTTAAGTTGGGTTGACAATGTTTGATATTGGTGAAGACCGGTAGAATATGCGTCTTCTAGTACAGGTTAGCCCGAGTGCTAGTGCTACCGCAAGGCGGCTGTTCTGGGCATAAGACTCCCCTCGTGCCGTGTTTTGTGTTCCGGGAGGGGGGGGGGGTCTTACAGGTACAAGCCAAGAAGAAGAAGAATCCTATGGACACTAACGCCGAGCGGTAGAAGTTACCGCCGGGCGGTAGTCGTGAATTAATTGGACAGAGCTCTCGGGAAACTACCGCGCTAACGTAAGGAATTATCTTGTCTAGCCTCTCGGGAAACTACCGCTAAGCGGTAGTGATTACCGCGCTGTACTAGCCTCTCGACGGATGTCCAGAAAAACTTCTCGAAAAACCGATTTACCACCAGGCGATAGCTGTTACCACGCCGCGCTAGCCTCTCAACGAATGTCGAGAAGGACTTCTCGAGAAACCGATCTACCGCCAGGCGATAGCTGTTACCGTGCCGCGCTAGCCCCGACAAGAATCAACACGACTTTTCAGAATCGTCGTGTCAAATATTACCGCGCGGCGGTAGCTATAATCGCGTGACGCTAGCAACGATCAAATGACAAATATTCGTTTTGAATATTTTTCCTCAATTGGATGACAAATGAAAAAAAAAGCGCCCGAACCTACCGCTGTGCGCTAGTCTTATCTCCGGCGGTAGCCTATTTTCATGAAGATGTATAAAAGGCCACCTCGGTTTTTGTGCCTTGAAAATGTAGACGAAAATAAGCAGAAGCACCTGCACTCTAGGGTTCAGCCGCCTCCTTGCATCCGTTCTGATCGTCTTCGTCTAAGAAGATGAGAGCTGTCTCCCTCACATATGCGATCGAAAGACTCCGACGATCCAAGATCTACATCGACTACGAAGAGCCGACCAGTTGCTAGTAAACAAAGATCTCAAGCACTGACCGCGGATCGCTCACCGAGGAAGTCGTCAAGAGGGAGAACTTCATTTTTAGATTTTTTACATCTTTTACTTTTGTAATCTTTTCTTTTTCTAAATCTTGTGGTGAGGAAAATCGATCTGTAAGGGTCGTCGGAATCCGGATCGTATTCCATGGTAAATCGTCCTGGGGATAGGGACGTCTAGATCGGAGGATCTAGCGGGGCTCTAAGACCCTTACTTGTGAGGAGGTGAAGAGCTGAATCGAAGACCTTTCTTGAAGGGAAAGGGAGAGAGCCAATGGGTCCGTGGAGCGGGTCGGTATAGAAAACACAAGAGTCTTATTTCTCACCTCCTTCGATCTCCGACGTCACGGAGATCACAATTTTATAGTTGTTCAAAAACGATTGTTGATCTAAATCTTGCAATGATTTTTTTTTCTGTGATCTTACCTACAGTAGTTTCCTGCGAATAATATTTTGATCTCTTGTGTGTGGTGTATAAGCAAATTCACACAGGAAACGAGTTCATATACTTATCGCCACACGTTAGCTACCTAACGCCCCGCGGTAGCTTCCAGAACTCAATTTCCTAGGATGAAATATTTTAAATTCCATTTAACGCATAAAACCTTATTCACCCCCTATAAGGTTGGCCACGAGATCCAACAAGTGGTATCAGAGGAAGGTTACTTCAAAAAGGCTTAAAAAACTTGAAGTAAGATGGCCAACTCTGTTCACGCATTCAATGAGGGACAAGGTGTGAGTAGACCTCCACTATTTATGGGGAGTGACTATAGTCACTGGAGGACTCGGATGAAAATCTTTTTGATGACTCACAACCTGGATGTATGGGCCATGATAGAGACAAAGTACACCACACCCACTGTCATGGTTGGGGATACCGTCGTAGAAAAACCATGTGATAAGTGGGATGACGCTGACAAGCTTAAATGTACGAATAATGCCAATGCTATGAACTTGTTATTCTGCACCTTGGACAAAACTGAATTCAATAGAATATGTAACTGTGAGACTGCTTATGATATATGGCGTCTTCTTGAGCTCACTCACGAAAGTACCTCGTAGGTGAAGGAGTCAAAGCTGTTCCGACTCGAATTTTAATATGAACAGTTCTGGATGGAGATCAACGAGGATGTGGACAGCATGTACACACGTTTTACTAAGATCGTCAACGCCTCAAGATCTCTCGGAAAGAGCTTTCTAAATGGTGACCTAGTGAGGAAGATCCTGCGATCTTCGCCTCCTCGTTTCAACCCAAATGTGATAACTATTGCCGAGTCTCATGAAATCAGCACCCTGGAGATAGAGAGCCTCATCGGCAATCTGAAGACACACAGACTTGAATTGAAGATTCAAGCAGATGAATATCCCAGGGAAATGAAGAAGAAGGGACTGGCGCTTAAGGACACAAGGGAGAGAAAAGCAGCTGAAGATTTTGAGGAAGATGAGGAGGAGAGCCTCTATGTTCGGGAGCTCAAAAAATTCATGAATAATCCCAAGAAGCAGGGACAGTTCAAGAAATTCCTGAAGAGAGGAGTTGGAGAAGGCAGAAGGTGGAACAAGCCATCAAAAGAGATGGAAAGCGATGATGAGAAGTCCTTGCCGGAGTGCTATCACTGCCACAAGCCTGGGCACCTAAGGAGAGAATGCCCAAGACTCTAGAAGGAGGAAAAAGAAAAGCAAAGTAGGCACAAAGGGAAGAAGAAGGTGCTGAAGGCGCTCACCTGGGATGAGGATGGATTTGATGAATCAAGCACCACAGACTCTGGTAGTGAAGACGAGGCAAATCTATGTCTCATGGGAAAGAATCAAGAAGAATCTGATGATGAGTCCAATGTCCAGAGCGACACTAAGGTAACTCCACCTACTTATATTGAACTTCTTGAAATTTATGAACACTTAGTTGATAAATTAGAAAGTATTATTTCTGAGAAAAAGTCCTTAGAATCGAGAATAAGAAAATCAAAAAGGACTTAGAAAAATTAAAAGGTGAAGTAATTAGAAGTGGCAAAGAAAAGATCGAGTGTCTAGAGTGCTCTCACTTGATGACAATGATTGAAGAATAAAAGCCAAGTCTCTCCAAGTCGACGACGAGAACGAATAGTCTCATAAATGAAAAGAATGTCTTGGAGAAGAGACTTCACTTGTCGCTTGCCAAGGTAGAGGAAGGCAAAAAACAATTTGCCAATCAGTGTGTAATGCTTTTGACTGAAAACACCGACCTAAAGGCGAGGATCCATGATCTTAACTATGCCATCCAAAAGTTTGGAATAGGCCAAAAGTCTTTAAATATGCTGTTGGGTGCATAGTGTCATGGATCTGGGAAGTTTGGACTAGGATACGTGTGTCCAACGTACCCACCGAGTGGAAATCGTTATCAAGCTACCTCTAGTCCAAATTATAAAAAATCACCAAATAAGGTCAAAAAGTATGAAAGGCTTCCCCATCCTCAAACACGAGCTCGAGCAACCCGATAAAGGCAGCGTCTACTGCTTACACAGTGTGTGCAAACTGTCATAAGTTTGGTCACACTTCTGGATCGTGTCTAAGGAAAGGTGCCAAGAAAAATACGCAAGTATGGCTACTAAAGTCTTCTACCTATCATATGGGTGGGACAACTTGGGTAACCAGAACTTTACCCTCATCTTCTTTTTAGGTCTGTTGGTAGGCTAAGGACAAGAGGAATGTGTGGTACTTGGACTCTGGTTGCTCCAAACACATGACGGGAGATAAAGACAAGTTCTTTAGCCAGGAGAAGAAGAAGGGGGCATAGTGACCTTTGGAGACAACAACAAAGGACGGATACTGGGAATTGACACCGTAGGTAACAAGGCATTTTCTATTTCAAATGTTCTGTTTGTAGATGGCCTTAAGCACGATCTTATTTCAATTAGCCAACTGTGTGATAAATGTCTATATGTAATATTTGAATCTTCCACAAACATATGCAAAATTATAGATGTCAAAACTTCGAGTGTTTTACTTGTTGCTCATAGAAATCATAATGTGTACACTGTTAGTTTTGATGATATATCTGCATCTAACTTGAAATGCCTAGTTACTAAGAATGAGGAATTAGATCTTTGGCATAAGAGACTAGAACATTCTGAAAGTAAGCTTATTGTAAAACTATCAAAAAATAAACTTGTTCGGGGACTTCCCAACTTAAGAGGTAGTTTAAATGTCTTATGCGCTCCTTGTCAAAAAGGCAAATTTGTTAAAACCTCTTTCAAAAGTAAAACTGGAGTTTCCACATCTAGACCACTCAGACTCATTCACATGGATTTGTTTGGACCCCTTGGTACGTGTAGTCTAGGTGGAAAATGATACACCTTCGTTATCATAAATGATTATTCATGCTATTGCTTGACGATCTTTCTTGCGAATAATTCTGACACCTTTAGCGAATTCTCAAATCTTTGCACGCGACTTCAAAATGAGAAGGAGCTAAAAATAAAATGTATTAGATCAGATCATGGATGAGAGTTTGAGAATGAGGACTTCTAAAAACTGTGTGACACCTAAGGAATTAAGCACAAATTCTCTGCCCCTCGCACTCCACAATAGAACGGGGTTGTAGAAAAAAAGAATCGTACTCTTCAAGAATTAGCCCGCACAATGCTTGCCGAGTTCGGCTTATCATGATATTTCTGGGCTGAAGCGGTTAACAAGGCAAGCTATGTGATGAATTGAGTCGTGCTTCACCCACTTTTTAAGCGAACTCCATACGAGCTGTATTTTGAAAAGAAACCATCTGTATCGTACTTTAGGGTCTTTGGTTTCCTGTGCTATATTCTAAACACTAAGGATCATCTAGGAAAATTTGACGAAAAATCTGATCTAGGTACCTTCTTAGGATACTCGAGCAAGAGTCGGGCCTATATGATCTACAATAAGAGGACCCTAGTGGTTGAAGAATCGGCTCATGTGCATTTCGATGAAAATTCTCCAACTAACGAGCCCAAGCCGAATGAAGAGGAGGTTAATGAGAGTGTACCGTTAGGGGATAAGGGTGAGGAGAGAGTTGTGGCGAGTGAAACTCCAACTCTTGTACAAGGATATAGGCCTCCTAGTAACTTAAATTTTTCGAAGCAACATCCACGCAAACTAGTCATAGGAGAGCCATCTCATGGAGTTAGAACTCGGTCTATACTTCATGAATCATTTTCAAACTTGTGTTTCCTATCTTATATTGAACCCAAGAACATCTTAAGAGCCTTAAAAGATGAATCATGGTTCTTGGCTATGAATGAGGAGCTAAGCCAATTCGAGCGAAGTAAGGTATGGGTTTTAGTGGAGTGTCCAGATAACCATCCAGTCATAGGCTTAAAATGGGTTTTCAAAAATAAACTTGATGGTGAGTCTAGGATAACAAGAAATAAAGCTTGGTTGGTGGCTCAAGGGTATTCTTAGATAGAGGGTGTGGATTTTGAGGAGTCATTTGCCCCGATTGCTCGTCTTGAGTCCATATGTAAGCTTTTGATGTTTGCAAGTTATAAGCAAATTTGATTGTACCAAATGGATGTTAAGAGTGCTTTCTTAACGGATATATTAAGGAAGAGGTATATGTCGAGCAACCACCCGATTTCATGAATGCCGCCTATCGAAACCACGTATACAAGTTGGTGAAGGCCTTGTATGGACTGAAGCAGGAACCACGTGATTGGTACGATAAGCTGACTACTTTTCTCTTAGATCATGGCTTTAGGATGGGTAGTGCGGACACAACCTTATTTATAAAGAACGAGAATTTAGATCTAATTATACTATAAATCTATGTGGATGATATCATTTTTGGGGCCACGAATGAAAAGCTGTGTGAAGAAATTGTCACCCTAATGAAATCTGAATTCAAAATGAGCCTAGTAGGAGAACTTACCTATTTCTTAGGATTTCAGATTTCTCAACGCAAAGACAGTTTTTTTATAAGTCAATCAAAATATATCAAAGATATGCTCGTGCATTTTGGGTATGAGAATCTGAAACAAGTCAAAACTCCTATGAGTGCCTCCCTTAAATTAGGAAAAGATGAAAGTGGCATTTCTGTCGATCAGACTGTATTTAGAGGTATGATAGGATCATTGTTATATTTGAGTGCCTATAGGGCCGATATCACATTCGCGGTGTGTCTTTGCGCTAGATATCAAGCCGACCCTAAGGAGTCACATTTGAAAGCCGTAAAGCACATTTTTAGGTATCTGATTGGCACGTAAACCCTTGGACTCTGGTACCCACACACCACTGATTTCACATTTCATGGGTACTCAGACTCAGACTATGCCGGATGTGCACTTGATTGCAAGAGCATAAATGGAATGTGTCATTTCTTAGGCCCTGCACTAGTCTCCTGGTCAAGCCACAAACAAAACTCGGTTGCACTCTCCCGCTGAAGCTGAGTATATCGCCTTAGGAAGCTGTTGCACTCAAGCATTGTGGATGTCTCAAACGTTAGAAGACTTTGGCCTAACTTGTAGGAATGTTACACTTATGTGCAACAACAAGAGTACCATTGACTTGACATATAATCCAGTGCACCATTCAAGATCAGAACATATTAACGTGCGTCACCATTTCATTCGAGATCATATAAAAAGGAGAACGTGAGTGTAAGCTTCATTGGCACCGATGAACAACTAGCTGACATATTCACTAAACCACTCCCAGATGCACGTTTCTCATTACTTTGACTCGAGCTTAGTGTTCTGGATCTCTCATCCTAGTCATCGATGTTTGTGTTTTCCTTTTCTTTTTGTTTGTGGTTAATTTTTTTTGTCCTTGTTTTCACTTTCTTTGTGTATTTTCTTGTGAGTTGTTTACTTGAGTTTCCTTGTCATTTTTTCTTTAAAACAAAAAAAACAAAAAAAATATATATATATATAAAAACAAAACAAACTGTGAAGTGCTCATATCTTATTGGCTCACTTGACTTTGACTTAGATCATAATGCCTACATACAATGTTTGAGTTCAGACTCTTAATTTATGCAAACATTGTCCTCCAGTCATAGTGGGCTGAATCTATAAGTGCTTAGCTATTGAGTGTGACAAGATGGGGTCGTGTTTGCTGACTGTGCCTCTAGGTATGTGTGATGACTTAGATAGGGGAATGACTTCACATGATACACACATCCCTAGCCGGTGCACTAAAGAAAAATGAAAAATGCTAAGCTTACATGTTATAAATTGTGATACTATACTCTAACACCCTAGAAATACGTTGAATAATCAATGTCACGATACACTTGTGATTATACAAGGTGTGAAACTTTGGGCCAAATCTCTAGTATAAAAGTCGTATGTGTCCAAGTTAAAGTGTATCTATCTAGGTGGATAGATTTCGATTGACTCGGGGCTTCGTGAATTAAAAAAAATTATGATCAAAGCGATAGCTCTACGCAAACAAAATAAACCTATGCAAGCTATCACATCTTGAGAGGACCTAGTGCTACCAACTCGACCAAAAGACCGGTCTTATAGAAGACGGTGCAACTATTCTTTATATTAACGGTCCTCGGGCGGATCCACGGGGCAGCCAGTTAGGCCCGCAGGGAACATGTCCTTCTGCTTCGAATAGTACCGCAGCACCGGGGCGATTCCGAACCGCAGTTCCAACAATCCCCCCCGGAAACGACCCCGGGGTTTCGAACCCACGACCCCCTCTGATACCAATTGAGAGGACCTAGCGCTACCAACTCAACCAAAAGACCGGTCTTATAGAAGACGGCGCAACTATTCTTTATATCAACGGTCCTCGGGCGGATCCACGGGGCAGCAAGTTAGGCCCGCAGGGAACACGTCCTTCTGCTTCGAATAGAACCGTAGCACCGGGGCGATTCCGAACCGCAGTTCCAACACATCTCATGTCACAGACCCCCCAAGCACTACTCATTACTCCTGATAAGTCTTCATGAGCATTGTGAGGATGGGCACCTTGGTTAAAGAGTCATTTCGATCTTGTGCATCGACTCTATCTTTGGCTTAGTGCCCCTAGTTTTCGCTTATGCATGACATCGATTGACATGTGAGGTGATTATTCACCCTATTTCTCTTGTGTTAGATTCCTAAATGATTGAGATAATCATGTACAATATGATATTTTTCCCTTGGTGTCATCTCGCTTTAGGTTCTACACGAACACATTTCATTGCCTCGTCTAAGACTTCCGCACATAAGAATTGGACTTCAACTACACTACCTCTTTTTAGCACAATACGTACTAGCACATGATTTACACTCAAGATGTTTTCAATGTTTGTTCAACTTGATTACTTCATAACTCTTATAAAATTGTAGACGTACTCACTGTGTGCTTAGTTTAGCTGTCCAATTCCTATTAACTCTAAAAATTGAACTTCTCTGTCTGTTTACCTTGGTCCATTGTGTGACCCATGTGCTTACAATTCTCTGATATGTATTTCATTTTGAGTCACCTCTATGCTTGTTCTGTCTAACTTTACTTTATGTGTGTACTATCTGCTATTTGTCTAACGCTCATCACATTTACTATTTTTCATCCCTCATGTCTGATTGGCCTTGCCCGCCCCTATTTGATATTATCAAAGGGGGAGAATAAATTGTTCATGAGTATAAGTCACGGGTATTATTCATGAGTATGAGTCACGGGTTAGGAGAGGTCACATGTAGGGGGAGCATGTTAATAATGTGTGCACATAGATAGGGGGAGAAAGTCAAACATATAGATAGGGGGAGCGTGCATGTAGGGGAGCTATATAGAGAACCTGCAACCTGATGTTAGCTTATAACTCTTATTCTATATATGCACTCTATCTTAATGTTATTTCTCATGAACAGGATTTGATATTATCCAAAGGGGGAGTTTGTTGGAACCGATGTTTCACATTCCTTGTGCTAGAGAATATTAACTCCCAGGTTGTATTTGATCACATCTTGTGTTAATAGAGTGTGCAGGTTGACATGTGCAAGCCAAGAGGAAGAAGACTCCTATGGACACTAACGCCGAGCGGTAGAAGTTACCGTCGGGCGGTAGCTGTGAATTAATTGGACAGAGCTCTCGGGAAACTACAACGCAACGCCAGTCCTACCACCCGCACTAACACAAGGAATTATCTTGGCCAGCCTCTCGGGAAACTATTGCCAAGCGGCAGTGATTACCGCGCTGCGCTAGCCTCTCGACGAATGTCGAGAAGGACTTCTCGAGAAACTGATCTACTGCCAGGAGATAGCTGTTACTGTACCGCGCTAGCCTCTTGACGAATGTCGAGAAGGACTTCTCGAGAAACCGATCTACCACCAGGCGATATCCGTTACCGCGCCACACTAACCCTCGACGAGCATCGACACAACTGTTCAGAATCATCATGTTCTATATTACTGCACGGCGATAGCTGTAACTGCGCGGCGGTAGCTGTAACCGCGCGGCGCTAGCAACGATAAAATGACAAATATTCGTTTTGAATATTTTTCCTTAGTTGGATGACAACTGGCACAACAAGCGCGCAGACCTACCTCCGAGTGCTAGTCTTAACGTCGGCGGTAGCCTATTTTCATGAAGATGTATAAAAGGCTGCCTCAGTTTCTGTGCCTTGAAAATGTAGACAAAAATAGATAGAAGCACCTGCACTCTACGGTTCGGCCGCCTCCTTGCATCCGTTATGATCGTCTTCATCTAAGAAGAGAATCGTCTCCCTCACGTACGCGATCGAAAGACTCCGGCAATCCAAGATCTACATCGACTATGAAGAGCCGACCGGTTGCTAGCAAATGAAGATCTCAAGCACCGGCCTCGGATCGCTCACCGGAGAAGTCGTCAAGAGGGAGAACTTCATTTTTAGATTATTTACATCTTTTACTTTTGTAATCTTTTCTTTTTCTAAATCTTGTGGTTAGGAAAATCGACCGGTAAGGGTTGTCGGAATCCGGATAGGATTCCACGGTAAATCGTCCTAGGGATAGGGACGTCTAGATCTGAGGATCTAGCGGGTCTCTAAGACCCTTCCTTATGAGGAGCTTAAGAGCCGGCTCGAAGACCTTTCTTGGAGGGAAATGGAGAGAGCCAACCGGTCAGTGGAGCGGGTTGGTATAGAAAACACAAGAGTCTTATTTCTCACTGCCTTCATTCTCCGACATCACGGAGATCATAGTTTTGTAGTTGTTCAAAAATGATTGTTGATCTAAATCTTGCGATGAAATTTATTTTCTGTGATCTTACCTACTGTTGTTTTCTGTGGATAATATTTTGATATCTTGTGTATGGTAGCTTCCAGAACTCGATTTCCTAGGATGAAATATTTTAAATTCCATTTAACGCATAAAACCTTATTCACCCCCCTCAAAGGTTGGCCACGAGATCCAACACAGAACTTTCATCAAATACAACATGAACATACTCCTCCACAACTTTGTCCCTCAAGTTGTAGACCCTATAGGCCAAGTTTGGTTTTCTGCCCCTCATTAGTTCATAATGAGTCTTATTCAACCTTTTGTTGATTGAAGCTCTATTAAGAATATGATAGTCTGTGTTAATTGCTTCAGCCAAGAAATATTCTGGGAGAGAAGAACCACTCAGCATGGTTCTTCTAGCTTCAATGAGAGTTCTATTCTTTCTCTCAGCAATTCCATTTTGTTAGGGTGTTCTTGGAGTGGAAAACTCTTGCTGAATCTCAAGTTCTTCACAAAACTTTATCATGCATTCAGATTGAAATTCAGTTCCATGATCACTTCTAATTCTGACAACAAAACTGTTCAATTCAATTTTTATTTATTTGACAAATGTCTTGAAGACATCAGGAGTTTCAAACTTTTCCTTAGAAAGAAAACCCAAGTAAATCTGGAATAATCATCAACAATCACAAAAGTGTATACTTTCCTTCCTAGACTATGAACTAGCATAAGACCAAACAAGTCCATATGTAAGAGGTATAAACACCTCATTGAGTCTTTGGTTTCAATACTTTTGAATGAAGATTTGGTCTTCTTACCTTTTTGGCATGCAGATCAAATGCTCTCCTTAGAGCATTTAATGTTAGGAACATTCTTAACAGTCTCTTTACTGTAAAGTTTGCCTATGGCCTTGCAGTTCAAATTAGTTAGTGTTGGATCCCTAGTTTGGATTTGGGTTAAGGTTCACTATTAGGTTTTGACCCATCATGTATAGCTTAGGGTCAATTTGTTAGTTCTAAGGTTAGGACAGTATGACTTGGTTAGACATCTTATGATCCAGCCTTGAGAAGACTTCAGAGATCCAGACTTAGAAAAATTGCAGTTTTTAAGAGAGTTCAGAAGTTAGTTCAAAGTTCTTCGAACTCAGTTCGACGATCATTGATCGCAGATCGACGAACTCAGAGTTTCTACTCAGAGCTGAGCTCGACGAAATACTAGCTCAGGTCGACGAACTCCCTTCTCTCTCAGTTTCTCTGGTTGATGATATTCTACCTCAGTTCGACGAACTTGGAGCTCAGCGATGGTAGTTTCTTTATAGACTATTTTTATCTGAGCTCAGGTCTATGAAGACGATTTATCAGCTCGATGAACTTTGAGTTCAGGTCGACGAAATCTGTTTTGAGGTCGACGATTTCTATCAGTTCATTATTTCTGTTCTTTGCAGTTAATTTTTGGATTAACCAAGGCTTATATTATATATTATTACCTATATTGCTCTGAGTAATTAAATACATATATTCTTATGAATATAACCGTTCATTGGCAACATTAATTACTTGATTTCACAGAGTAAATATTCGGCTTAATAACTGGGACAGTTAAGGAATCAATTTATTGCCCTTTTAGCCGTTTGTCAAAGTTCCAAGATTTCAACAATCAATTAAGGAGTAAAATTCAAATTCAGATAAAAAATTTCTGCAAGGAAATATAAAAGAGTTTTCAAAAAGATTGAAGACAAGAAGTTAGAGAATTGACAAAGGGTTACAGGCATACAGAGGGAAAAGATATTCAATCTGCATACTCATACATTCTTCATCATCTCCAAATCTTCTCCAAGCTTTCAAGAGACAACAAAACTCAATCAATCTAAAAGCTTCTGGAGATCATCAAGAAGACCTACACCCTACAAAGCTTCCAACAATTCCTGAACAATAATCATCTCAGGGGGAGCTTTGTCAACATCAAGCAATCCACTAAAGTCTTCTCAGCTGTTTGCGAAAGAGAAGACAATATCACATTCTTTCACCCCACTATACATAGGGTTTTAAATCCCTTCAAAAGTTAACCACTTGGTTCTTAAGTATCCTTATCAAAAGACTTAGCTTGGTTTTTGGGCACCTGATCAAAAGCCTAAAGGGTTGTGAGATCTCCCTTTAAATAGATCTTGTGGTGACAGGGCACCTGAGCAAAAAACTGTTGGTGACAGGGCACCTGATCAAAAACCTGTAGTGGATTCCTACTAGGGTGGTAGAAGAGTGGATGTACCCAAGTTTAGGGGAACCACTATAAATTTCTTATGTCATCTGGTTGTTTGTTGTTCTCTTATTGCTGTGTGCTGTGTGCTGTGTTAGTGAGATTTTTCATTCCTGCACTTTCTTAAGTTATATATATCACTATTTCAATTCCACTATAAAAATCAATTAAGTTTTTAAAATACTCTATTTACCCCCCCTCTAGATTTAAATAGATCTATCCCCTCTGGTGGTAAAGCTTTTACCATCCTTCAATTGGTATCAGAGGGGTGTTTCTTTGGTTTCACAGACTTACCTCTGAACCAAGATCCTTTGATAGATCTTTTTCTCTCTAGCCTCTTGTTTACAACATGGCACAAAATAAGGATTATTCTAGCACCAGACCTCTAGTATGCAACTTGAATAAATTTGCACTCTAGAAGGAAGAATCAAACTCTACATGAACTCTATTGATGAGGACATTTTCAACTCTATTTTGACAGGTCCCCCTCAACCTACAGCTGCTGCTATAACTTCTAATACACATGACAGTTCCACCACCTGAGTGGACTGATGCTCAAAAGAATGCTAAGATGGCTGATGCTAAAGCAATGAATATTCTAGCACATACAATGTCAGATGACATCTTTTAGAAGGTGGCTGAGTGCACCTCTGCAAAGGACATCTGGGACTCACTGAACCAAATAGTTGCTTGCTTAGCAGATGAAAGAAAAGATAGGAGATCCCTCCTCATATCACAGTATGAGAATTTCAAGAAGGAGGAATCCGATACTATTGTTGAGATGTATAACAGACTCAGTGTCATCATAAATGAACTGAGAACCCTGGATAAGGACATCTCATTAACTTAGATAAATGACAAAATCCTAATGTGCTTCCCCAACACTTGGGATTCCAGGATATGGCCAATTAAGGAGGCCAGAAGTTTAAATGAGATTTCTACAGAATCTCTCCTTGGCAAGCTCAAGTCTTATGAGCAGTTGATCAAGATAAGGGAGGCTGCTGAACAGAAGGCTTCTGCATCTTCAAGGAAGGAGCACATCATTGCTTTCAAAGCAACAGAAAAATCAGAAGCTCTTCCAGCTAATGAAGAACTAATGAGCATGTTGGCTAAAAGATTCTATAAAATGGCCAAGAAAGACTTTAGAAGAAGGTCATCCAAGAATGATGACAAGCTAAGTATGACAAGACTCCTACCAAGGAGATTGTTTGTTTTGGATGCAGAAAACCTGGGCATATTCTACCTGAATGCCCAGAGGCACAGAAGAAAGACAGAAGGAAAAAAAGGAGAATAAGAGACAATTAAGCAAGTACTCTAGCAAGCACTCCTCTAGCAAACACAAGAGAAAGGAGAAAGGCTTCATTGCTGAGACCTGGAGTGATACAGATGAAGAATCCTCATCTTCCAGCTCCAGGGAAGATGAAGAGGAGGCAAAGGCAAGGGAAATTTTCCTTATGGCTATTAATGCCTCCAGCAGCAAATCTGATGCTGAGGAACAAGCTGAAGAATCAGAAGAGGAATTTGAATCTGGAGAAGATCAGGTAATCTCTTCATTTGATTTCAATTCAGAAGATTTTAAAAGCGAATTTAAATCCTTATGCACTGATTTAATCAAGTCAGAGAAGGAAATAAAAATTCTTAGAGATAAACAGCTTGAATTTGATAACCTATTTGCTGAAAATATCAAACTGAAAAATGATTTAGACTTAGCTAATGAACAAATCATTTCACTAAAAACTGAATTATGTGAGGCAAAGAAACTTGAGGAATATCTCAATGGGAGAAGCCTTAAGCTGATGGACATCACAAGCACAGTCAATGCCAGATTAAATGTCAAGTTAGGCTTAGGTGCTTCATCAAGCCAACCCCATTTAATTCAGGAAAATATACTTTCTACACCTATTAAATTTATATCAGAAAAAGGTAAAGAAAAGGTTTATGAAAACAATGAACCAATATGGTTCTTCGAGCCGAGATCGACGATTTTGGGGCTCAGAGAATGAATATTTCCATTCTCTGAACGAAGTTCGACGAACTCATCCCAATTAGTCGAACTCAGGTCGACGAACTTATCAGAATTCGTCAATCCCAGTTCAGTCTAACAGAAACTTTAATTATTCAAGAACATTTAATCATTCAAAAGATTTTGTTAATCTATTCAACCAATGGTTAATTCCACCTAGGAAATTTCATCCCTTAAGATATAAAAATAAACAGGAATTTTCTTTTATTTCCAGTTTCTCTTATCAAAAGAAACAAGGACCCAAGATAACCTGGGTCAAGAACACTTAATTCCTTTCTATGCAGGTGAAGGACTGTCCAGTATTTTATCAATAATTGTATCTTGACAGTGGATGCTCAAAGCATATGACTGGCTGTAATGACAATCTAACAAACTACAAGTTCAAGCTAGGTCCAAAGGTGATCTTTGGTGACTCCATCTGTGGCCAAACTAAAGGCTATGAAGATGTTAAAGTTGGAGCAGTCACCTTCATGAAAGTTGCCTATGTGAGTGGCTTAAAGCATAACCTAATATCCATAAGTCAATTATGTGATGAAGGTTATCATGTATCATTTAACTCATCTTCCTGTATTATTTCTTGTAAAGAAAACAAACCTGTTTTAACTGGACTTAGACAAGGCAATATATATGTAGTAAATTTTCAATCAGCTAGTTTAGAACTTTATTTATTTAATTAGGTTAGCAACCAAAATGAACTTTGACATAAGAGATTAGAACATGTAAATCTTAAAAATATTACTAAGTTATCTAGGGACAACCGTGTTAGAGGATTGTCTTCTCGCCCCTATAAGAAGGAAGGCCTCTACATGGCTTGTCAGTTAGGCAAGCAAACTAAAATAGCTTTAAATCTGTAAATAAAAGTGACTCACCTAGGATATTGTACTTACTACATGTGGACCTTTTTGGCCCTATTGTTGTACAAAGCCTAAGAAGGAAATCTTATACTTTAGTGATTGTAGATGACTTCTCAAGATTCACTTGGGTATTCTTTCTGAGATCTAAGTCAGATAACTTCATGGTTCTTTCAGATTTTCTCAAGAACATACAGATTGAGTACTCTACTCCAGTTGCATTGATCAAAAGTGATCATGGTACTGAGTTTGAGTCTCTTATTATACAAGAGTTTTGTGAGAAGAAAGGTATCAGACACTGCTTCTCAGCTCCTAGAACTCCTCAACAAAATGGGGTTGCTGAAAGGAAAAATAGAACCCTAATTGAATCTGCAGGCACATTACTTGCAGATGCTTACATGCCCCTATCTTTTTGGGTAGAGGCTGTGAGCACAATAAACTATGTACTGAACAGAAGTCTGATACACAAGCTTAAGAATAAGACTCCTTATGAGTTACTTAAAGGGAAAATACCTATTTTAAAGTATTTGGATCCTATGTTATATTCACAATAATGATAAGAAATACACTAGAAAGTTTGAAGCAAAAGCTGCAGAGGGAATTTTTCTAAGATATTCCCAAGTTAGCAAAGCTTATAAGGTGTTTAACAAATCCACTTTAAAAATTGAGGAATCTGTTCATGTTATATTTGATGAGGCTAACATGTTTTATAAGGAGAAAGAAGTTTCTACCAATAAAATTTTGCAGGTACCTCACTTGTGTGAGAAATTGGATGATCTAAATCTCACCCAAGAGGTTCCATCACATCCTTCTCCACAAGTTGAAGAAGAAAGTGAAGAAGAAAGTTTGGAAGTGGCTGAACTTCCTCCAACAGCTAATACAATTCCACAAGAGGAATTAATTCCACAAGCCGTTACTCAACCAACTCCTCTAACTGATCTTGTCACACTTAGAGATCACCCTATATCTCAAGTGATTGGAGATATTTCAGTTGGTGTGCAAATAAGGCATCAACTCAACAATGATGTAATGCATGCTTGTTTCATTTCTCAACTTGAACCCCACTCCATCAAGGATGTAGAGCAAGATCCCCACTAGATCAATGCAATGCAAGAGGAGCTCAATTAGTTTGAGAGGTGCAGAGTTTGGGATTTTGTTCCTAGACCCAAAGACTATCCAGTCATTAGAACTAAATGGGTCTTCAAAAACAAACTGGATGCTGAAGGAAATATTATAAAGAACAAAGCAAGGCTAGTAGCTCAAGGCTATTCATAGGAGGAAGGAATAGATTATGATCAGACCTTTGCTCCAGTGGCAAGGCTTGAGGCTATAAGGATTTTCTTAGCCTATGCAGCCTATAAAAGATTCAAAGTCTACCAGATGGATGTAAAAAGTGCTTTCCTAAATGGAGAATTAAAGAGGAAGTGTATGTGGAGCAACTACCAGGAAAACCTCTATGGCGATTCCAACGACCGTTCTCTCTGCGATGAAATTTGATGCATGCTTCAATATCGATTTTGAATCATTCAGTCACACTGATCAAATCTTCTAGGATATAATGAAACTGTTTAAGGAGCTGTATTTACAGAAGTTTATAACAACCATAATCAAACTTCCAGTGCTCGAGATCAAAGAATGGGTTTATTCATCCTCGTCTCATGACGCCCAAACCCTTATCGGCACCATTGAAGGACAACATGTCAATCTTACCCCTGTAATTTTGTCTGAAATATTTGGTTTTGTTAATGGTGAAGATGATATAGAGATGAATAATGAGGAATTTTCCAATATGCTGGCTGCAATGGGTCACTCTGTTGGAAACCCTAGCAAGATATTGAAGAAGAACTTATCAGTTGAATATAAGTTCCTTGCTGATATTGTTGGTAAAGTCTTGATGGGAAAGCACACCGCACATGACTATATCACAAGGCATCAATTTCTTGTGATGAGTGCCTTGGTGAATAGAAAATCAGTTAACTGGAGTGTTTTGTTATTTGATTTGATAAAGAAGAAGAATACTAAGAAGGAAGTATGTTTTGGGAGGATTTTAGGCATCTTCCTCCAGGCCAAGACATCTGAATTACTGGTCTCTCAGGCTATATTCATTAATGCATCCAAGAGGCTGACTTGTGCCTTATTTGGGAGATGGGAGAGGACCATCACTAAGCCATCCAGGACTTCCTCCTCTTCCAGGACTTCTGAGGATACAAGGGCAGTAATAGCCTCTCCTCCACCTCCAGAAGATGTTCTTCCCTCCATCAGAATCCCTTCACCTCCTTCTCAACAACAACCATCTTCCTCTTCACTTGCTGTTTTCACTTCTACCACTCCAACTTCACCTCTTCCACCACCATCACCTCCTCAGTCAACTATCATCATTCATGAGGATGAAGTTATGACTGATTTCATTCCTCCTCTCACTCCACCTCAGTCCCCTCTTCCATCTCATCTGGCTGATATTCCATCTACCTCCTCTCAGCCTACCTTCAACTTACTATCTCCTCTATCATCTCCTCCAAACTCTCCAATACATCAATCCCCAGCTCAATCTCCCATCCAGGATATCCCCACTACATCAATTCCAACCACATCTCTACCACTCAATCTGACATTCCTTCTAATCCTACCTCCACATTCCCAGAGCACATTCATACAGATTTCCCTCAGTCTTTTTCTGTATGTTCAAATTGTGGACATCATACCCCCTTCACTCCCTTTTCTCCAGAACCTCCATATCTTAATTTCTCTAACATTGCCAAGGACCTTCTTAAATTCATCTCTCCCTCTCTAGAGCAACTAATAGCAAATGCTATTGATCCTCTCTCTGCCTCTATCAATTCTCTCTCTGCTAGAATTGCTGCTCTCCATTCTATCCCTTCTTCTAGGGGCCTAGCTTCAGGACCTTTTGAAACTAGGCAGGGGGAGATATCCTGTGAAGAAGCTCCAGTTCCTCCAGTTTCTCCTCTAGTGGTAGCAGCAGTAGTTGTTCCAGCTCCTCTTCTTCTAGCAGCAACAACAACAGATTCTCTAATTGAAATAGACATCCCTGCAGATATTGTTGATATTACAGATATGGATTCAGATATTGTTATAGCTTAAGATATTGATGAAGAAATAAGCACTGTTGGTGATCCTATTATAAATCACTCAATTGATTTAAAATCTTTACTTGATTCTTTCAATCCAGTCTAAAGATATGCTTTACCAAGTTCTGTTGTTAACTTTTCCAAGGCTATTGTATGCTATTCTGCCCCAATAAGTCATGCAGTTATGGACCAAATAAGGGCAAGATTTGTTGCTCCAATGGTTACTAAAATATTAGCTGTTGAAGATATCTGTGAACCAGTTTCTGATCCCAAGACTTTCTCTCCTCCAACTTATAAGATGGATGAAAGTCCTATACCAAACTTGGATGCTATCATGCTTGCAGATATAGAAGAAGAAGAAGAAGAAAATCAAACTGTTACTGAAAGTTTTGCAGAACCAGAATCTCAAGTACAGCCTCAGGCTGAGAAGCAGATCTCCAAAGAAACTCTAAAAGAGATTGATGATTTATATGCCAATCCCCCTGGATCATCTGATGATATATGATGATGAAGATGATAATGATTCTGATGACTCTGGCCCTAAAAAGATGAAATCTAAGAAGAGAAAAGTTCCTGCCAAGGCTGTTCCTAAGCCTAACCCATCTGCTGACATACCCTACTACATCCTGAATAATATTACTCCTTACCCAGGTATGCCTAAGTGTATGTGGCTTTCTAAAAATGAGCAAAAGGCTAGGAAGAAGAGCAGGAGATACTCTCCTCCTCCTCAAAGGAACTGGAGAGGACCTCCTCCTCCTCCTACTGCAGGTGCTACAATAAATATCTCTCAATCTTCAGGAAGTGTTGCAAAGACTTAGAAGCCTGCTTCAAGCATATCTCAATCCCAAAGACCATCCTCCTACAAGTCCTCTAGACCATCTGGAAGATACAGTCATTGCAGTCCTCCAAAGTCCTATTATCAAAGCAAATCTCAACTATCTCTGCCTCCAACAGAATTTCTACAGGAATCAATTATTTTCAGAAAACCTCAAGAGTCTGTTCAGGATGCTTCTAAAACTGATCCAGAGAGACCTACCTCTCCAGTATATGAACCTGAGTTAGATCCCAACTTTAGAATGGCCAGATTTCAAGAACTGATTGACTTATCTCAGATGAAAAAGGACAAAGCAGAAGGATCAGATGCATCAAAATTCACTACAATGTCAACCTACAGACAAAAAGAACTTGATAAATTTCAAGTATACAAACATTTATTTTATCCAAATGCATATATGCAGGCACATCCAGAAGCTGTGGTTCCCAGAGCATCAACTGTAACTGTCCTTGGAGTGCAAGACATAAAGATGTCTAAGAAGGAAGCAGAAGATCCTCATAGGAAAATTATATTTGCTAAATCATCTTCTGCTCCTCCCTCTGACAATCCTTGAACATTTATTTCTCTTAGATATATATGTGTATTTAACTTAGCTATATCATATCTGCTGATTAGTTTAAAATTCTATCAGATATTTATATTGCTTTGTGTTTTTATGCTTTTCAATTTTCTATTTAGTGACCTCACCCAAATAGGGGGAAATTGTATGATCCCTAGTTTGGATTTAGGCTAAAGTTCACTATTAGGTTTTGACCCATCATGTATAGCCTAGGGTCAATTTGTTAGTTCTAAGGTTAGGACAGTCTGACTAGGTTAGACATCTTATGATCCAGCTTTGAGAAGACTTCAGAGATCCACACATAGAAGAATTGTAGTTTTTAAGAGAGTTCAGAAGTTAGTTCGAAGTTCTTCGAACTCAGCTCGACGATCGTCGATCGCAGATCGACGAACTCAGAGTTTTTACTCTGAGCTAAGCTCGACGAAATACTAGCTCAGGTCGACGAACTCCCTAATATCTCAGTTTCTCTGGTCGAAGATATTCTACCTCAGTTCGACTAACTTGGAGCTCAGCTTTAGCAGTTTCTTTCCAGACTATTTTTCTCTGAGCTCAGGTCGACGAAGACGATTTCTCAGCTCGACGAACTTTGAGTTCAGGTGGACAAAATCTATTCTGAGGTCGACGATTTCTGTCAGTTTATTATTTCTGTTCTCTGCAGTTAATTTATTGATTGACCAAGGCTTATATTATATATTATTACCTATATTGCTCTGAGTAATTAAATGCATATATTCTTATGAATATAGCCATTCATTGGCAGCATTAATTACTGGATTTCATAGAGTCAATATTCAGCTTAATAACTGGGACAGTTAAGGAATCATTTTATTGCCCTTCTAGCCGTTTATCCAAGTTCTAAGATTTCAGCAATCAATCAAGGAGTAGAATTCAAATTCAGAGATAGAATTTCTGCAAGGAAATATAAAAGAGTTTTCAAGAAGATTGAAGACAAGAAGTTAGATAATTGACAAAGGGTTACAGGCAGACAGAGAGAAAAGATATTCAGTCTGCATACTCATATAGTCTTCATCATCTGCAAATCTTCTCCAAGCTTTCAAGAGACATCAAAACTCAATCAGTCTAAAAGCTTCTGGAGATCATCAAGAATACCTACACCCTGCAAAGCTTCAAGCAATTCCTGAACAATAATCATCTCAGGGGGAGCTTTGTTAACATCAAGCAATCCACTAAAGTCTTCTCAGCTGTTTAAGAAAGAGAAGACAATATCACATTTTTTCACCCCACCTTATAGAATCGATTTCAAGATAACCCAAACACCTAGAGAGGGGGGGGGGGGGTGAATAGTTTTTGTTCTTTTTAGCTTAAGGCAGAATAAGAATTCAATTCTTTAAGTAGAATCTAATTATTCTATAGCTAACACAACAATCACAACACAGAATACACAATCACAAACACATCACAGATTGCACACTGGTTTATAGTGGTTCCCCAAGGTCTAGGTACATCAACTTTCCCCCTTCGCCTATCCAGCAGTGTGCTAGATTCAGCCTAACTTCTTCCTTCTTCTCAGATCCTCAGATCTTACAGCTCAGAACCCTGAAAGGTTCCTACAACTCAGAATATATCCACACTCCTACAGCTCAGGCTAACAGCCCTACCTCAGCGTTGTCACAAGGCCTACAACTCAGAGAATGCTTTCTCCTACACTCAGACTCAAAAGTCTTCCCACTCAGAGATCTATATCTCATACACTCAGCCTTTATATAATAGGCTTACAACTCAGATCATGAAAGATCTTACAGAATGAAAAATCTTATTGATTGACCCTTACCCTTGTTGAGAGAGAAGGGATAAAAGGTTTCTTGATCAGCTCTTGATAAAACTGATTCCTGAGATCAACCTGTTCTTAGCTTTCTTCAAATCTTCTTGAATCTGAACTCAGTAGGGTTGATCTTCTTTGAAGTTGACTGGCTGATAGCTTCCTTCTTAGATTTTAGAAATAAATCTGAAATCTTCTTAGCAGATTAGTTCAAGATTTGCTTCTTAAGAGACTTGTAAATGTCTCATTCTTCACTTCAAATAGTTGGAGCTCTCTCTCACTCTCCAAATCTTCTGAAGTTCCTTATGAATTCTTGGTTGAATTCTCCTTAGACAAATTCTGAGTAGATTATCACTTTAGATTGTCTTCTTAGATCTTATCACGAAAATATTCTTCTGTGTGACGTGCTCTTTCTTGATCAATGATCAATACTTCAATAGTTGTTCGTTTGTGTTTTTTCTCTATCTTTGATTTGATAGAATTCGTCTTTATATAGACTTCATCCATGGTAACCGGCTGATCCGGTTTCTAACCAACTTCTGACAGCTCTGATAGCTTCAGCAAACTTGTTGGAATTCACAGCTGTCAAGTCTTCAGTCATTTCTTGAACCTTGTCTTTGTCAGCACAGTGTCGAGACCTATCTTCATTAGGTGTCGACACAAGTAGATTAAGTGTCGACACAAGCTTTGGTTATGTCGACATGACTCCTTTGGTGTCGACACTGCTTCTTGACACTGCATCTATAGAATGTGTCGACACAGCTTCTTTGTGTCGACACAGACACTTCTTCACTTCACAACAATCAACTTTGTTGAAACTCTGCTGTGTGTCGACACAAGTCCTGTGTGTCGACACAGTTGATATAGCCTCAGAATTTTATGTGTTGACACTGCCTCCAGATGTCGACACAGTTAATGTCGACTAAAACTTCTGTGTGTCGACACTGCCTCCAGGTGTCGACACAGTTGATGTCGACTAGAACTTCTGTGTGTCGACACTACCTCTAGGTGTCAACACAGTTGATGTCGACTAGAACTTCTGTGTGTTGACACTGCCTCCAAGTGTTGACACAGTTGATGTCGACTAAAACTTCTGTGTGTCGACACAGTTTCTTCTGGTGTTGACACTGTTTTTCCAAGTATCGACACAGACTTTCTTAAGTGTCGACACATGGACTTAGAAACTTTTTCTGCATTTTAGCAAATTCTTAACCTGCACATATAAACTCAAAATAACATCAAATACACCTTGATGTACATCATTGAGCTAAGTGAGGCTACTTCAAATCAGGTACACATTTTTCTATGTACCTAACAATCTCCCCCTATTTGGAGAAGTCATAACCCTTTAGTCAATAATATACACCACTTATAATAAACAAACATTATGATGTATATAAGCATTATATGACAGGGTTACTTATAAACAAAACATATACCAAAATGACATTATAGAATAATGATGCAAACATAATGAACATGAAACATTATTTTGTTTATACTATCAAAAAGTTTCTTAATACTTGTTTACATAGATTTCTTTAAAACTAAAGATTACATTGTTCTTGTAAAATCTAGCAAATCTATACTAAGGCTGATCAGGCTCCCTGATGACTATGCCTTTTCCTGGCTTAATTTGAGCCTGCATAGTAGGTTCTGCATCATTAATGGGCTTCTTCCCTTTCAACTCTGCCTTCTTCTGTGCTTCAGCCTTAATCCTCTGCCTTTCAAAATAATGAAAAGGCTTAGGGAAGTATTTGCTAGGCTCTTGAGCATTAGGAGGTAGCTTCCCAATTTTAGACTTTCTTCTATATTGCAGAATGGCTTCTTGCCTTGTTTCATATTTCTGCCATTCTTGTTCATTATACCATTTGCCCCTTTCATGGACCTGTTCTTTCACAGCTTTCCAGGCAGTTAAAATTATATTCTTGGAAGTGGGGCTCCACTGCTCAAAATCAGGCTTTAACTCAGCATGTTCTCTGAACCTTTTCTTTGATAGTTGAGATTCCTGCTGAGCTTTCAAGGCAGCTTCTGGCATTTCTACTTTCTCAATAATAACATTATCAACTTCCTGTGGAGGACTGTACATTGACTGAACCTGTTGCTAAATCATATCAAAATCTGCTGGAGGGTAGATGACCTGAGCAACTTCAGGTTGATCACCTTCAACATAAGCAGGTTGCACACCTGACTCAGCAACATTATCATCATCACAAAGGGGTGGATATCCCAGAGTGGCTCTGATGCTATTGGATATCCATTTGGCATGATCTGAGCCTACTTTGACTAACACTCTCTCCCCCTTTATGACTTCTCTTTCAATATGGTCTCTTAAGTCATCTTTCTGAAATCTCACTTGTCCATCAAGAAAATTAACACCATCTTTATAAAATGATTTTAACTTGAGAATCTTATCAGATATTGATTTCTGAGAAGTAGTAATTTCTGTCTGAAATGAGTCTAAGGCAACTTATAGCTTCTTGTCAAACTCCTCTTTCTCTTTAGCCCTTTCTTCAATCATTGTAGTGACTGTATTCTTTATGTTAGTTACTATCTCATTGTGAGATTCAGTCAGATTGTCATTCATCCTAATCTGATTTTCAAGGACATATCCTTGTTTAATAGCAATGTCATCCACTTTAGCCTTGACTTCTGCTTGCTGCTTAGCCAGAAATACTATAGCATTGCCCCCTTTGTGGAAGCAATCTGTCATCTCTTTCTTATGTAGATTCACTTCAAACCTGATGGATTTGATTTCCTGAGCCAGATCAAATTGAAGTGTCTTATGACTTTAATCCACATACTTCTCTAGAGCCATTCTCTGCTCATCTAATTTTACTTGCAAAGCCACCAATAATGAGCTGTAATCAGCCTCTGGGGCAAGTTGTGGAGCAGCAATTTGCAGTACTTTCTTGTAGCTTTGGCTCCTTCTCTTGAAAACCATCAGTTTTCTCTTCTTGACACTTGTAATTTCTTCATCTTCTGAAGCAGATGTACTGAGAATGTCTACTCTTTCCTTAGGACTAGGAGGGAGCTCCTTTTTAGTCCTAATTTGCTCCCCCTTATTTGTTGCTCCCTTAATATATGGAAACAACTCTTCAAGAGTAAACTCCTGTTGAGTGTGGACTTGTGGTACTTTTGTCTTAGGAGTATCGGCAACTACAGATGTATCCTCCATGCTAACATCTTGTGTTAGAATATTGACATGAGGTCTTTCAAGAATTGATTGTGAAGCCATTCCACTTGCCAAGTGTGTTGACTCTTCTTCCTGCACCTGTGCATTATTTATCTCCCCATGCTCTTGTGCATTATCAGTATTGTCCTGTGCCTGTGTATTATCTGACTCCCCCTGCACCTGTACAGTATCTGTAATGTCTTGTGCAGGTGATTTCTTAGCAGTTTCTTGTCTTTCTATATCTGGTATGTCCTTTGTTAGGACCCTATCCCATCTGGAGATAATCCTGATGTCCATTTTTCTCATATGGTTAATTTTAGAACCAGGAATCTGGTTCATTACTTCTGGAATTGCTCCAGCCAAGTATAAACTCATCAGTCTAGCCAGATTAGGCTTCTTTATGCCTTCCTTAATCTTCTCAAAAATTACTGTAGACCAATCTGTGCTTAGTCTAAAAATAATCCTTGTTATTAGGCTGAACATATAGGCTGAAATCCTATCATGTCCCCCTGGCTTACACAGAATTACCTTGCCAACCACTTCAGAGAGGAATTTCCCTTGTTGATTCATCCCTTTCCTGTTTATAGCTGATCCAATCTTCAAGGTGGGATCTAATCCACACCATTGTAGCGCTTCCCTTGTCTTAGAGATGGGTACTTCTTCTTCATCCTGAGTCCTTGGAAGATTAAGAATTTTCCTCAAACTCTTCAAGGTCACTTTGACTCTAGCGCCATGAACTGTTGATTTAATCTTAAGGCCAGTTGAATCTACTACAGCTACGCCACAAAACTCAAGTATCTCTTTCTTCCATATCTTGGTTGGTTCGGATACCAAAAACTCCAAACCATTTTCAGCAATTAGAGTAATTACCCCTTTAATCTCAGATTCTGCATCATCAAAGGCATGACGAACCAACTCATATCCTTCGTTGATGTTATCTTCTACCTTTGGCGCCATTGGGATGGTGAGAAGACTTAGATTGAGAGGAGAGAATTTGTCGACACAAGGGTTTGGTCTCGAAAACCTGGAGAGTGTGTCGACAGAGATTGTTCTTGACCTATTTATACCCTTCTAAACAAAGAAGGTCAAAAGGCGGGCAAAAACTGTCTAATTGTGTTGACACTGTTAAAATGTATCGACACATACTTCTAATGTCTCGACAATGGTGTTGACTCCTATGTGTCGACACCAATTGATGATGTGTCGACACTAAACATACTTAGTAGTTCAACAGAAATTCTGTGTCGACTCTTATCGTAAGTGTCGACACAATTTCTGGATGTGTCGACACCACTACTCTGGATGTGTCGACACTGATTTACTGAAGTGCCGACATCACTTCTCTGGATGTGTCGACACAGATTTACTGAAGTGCCGACATCACTTCTCTGGATGTGTCGACACAAATTTACTTAGCCAAATATATTAAACTAATCTATGTTCAACATTCCTAATTCAATTTTAAATTTATTGAATTTAGTTTCATCTAGAGGCTTAGTAAACACATCTGCAATTTGATAATCTCTGTTGACAAATTCTATTGAGATGTCCTTTTTCTCTACATGTTCTCTAAGAAAATGGTATCTAATTTCTATATGCTTAGTCCTACTATGTGAAACAGGATTATTAGCAATAGAAATAGCACTTGTAGAATCACAAAACAAAGGTGTTCTACTTACCTGAATACCATAGTCTTCTAGCTGGTGCTAAATCTACAACAGCTGTACACAACAACTTCCTGCTGCCACATATTCAGACTCAGCTGTGGAAATTGCCATACTAGTCTGCTTCTTACTACTCCAAGACACCAATCTTCCTCCTAGAAATTGACAGGTGCCTTTTGTGCTTTTTTTATCTTCTTTGCAACCTGCAAAGTCTGCATCTGAATAGCCTGTCAGTAAAAAATCTCCATTCCTAGGGTACCAAAGGCCTAGATTAGGTGTGCCCTTTAGATATCTCAAAATTCTTTTTACTGCAGTGTAATGAGATTCTTTAGGGCATGATTGGTACCTAGCATAGACACATATTGCATACATAATGTCTGGTCTACTAGCAGACAGATATAGAAGAGAGCCAATTATTCTTCTATACAAAGACTCATTTACAGGCTTATCTGCATCATCTTTGCATATATGCATACTTGTTCCCATAGGAGTTCTCATGGTGGAGGATGATTCCATACCATACTTCTTAATTAACTCCTTGGTGAACTTAGACTGGAATATGGACAAGCCATCATCAGTCTGTCTTACTTGAAGTCTCAAGAAGAACTTAAGTTCCCCCATGCTGCTCATCTCAAACTTCCCTTGCATAAGTTTAGCAAACTTCTTGTAAAGGTTGTTTTCTGTAGACCCAAATATTATGTTATCTACATAAATCTGAACTAATATTATCTTTCCTTTGGACTCCCTTAGGAATAGAGTTTTGTCTATTTTCCCCCTTGAGAATTTGTTCTCAATAAGGGAAGTAGACATGGTTTCATACTAAGCCCTTGGGGCTTGCTTTAACCCATACAAAGCTTTCCTAAGTCTATAAACATAATCAGGTTTGAGTGAATCAACAAAACCTGAGGGCTGCTTTACATAGACTTCTTCTTTTAGATTTCTATTTAGGAATGCTGATTTTACATCCATTTGGAATACCTTGAAGCCTTGATATGCTGCATAGGCAAGGAACATCCTAATTGCTTCCAGTCTTGCTACTAGGGCAAAGGTTTGATCAAATTCAATACCCTCTTTTTGCCTGTATCCTTTTGCAACAAGTCTTGCTTTATTCTTCATAATGATCCCACTCTCATTCAGTTTGTTCCTAAAGATCCACTTTGTTCCAATGATGTTGTGGTCTTTTGGTTTAGGAACTAACTCCCAGAACTTGCACCTTCTGAACTAATTCAGCTCCTCTTGCATGGCATCAATCCAATGTGGGTCTAGAATAGCTTCTTCAAATCTCTTTGGCTCTAGTTGAGATAGGAAGCTTGAGCAAAGAACTGTATTCAAGTTCCTGCTTCTGGTTTGCACTCCATGTCTTGGATCACCAATTATGTGATTTGTTGGATGATCCTTTAAGTGTCTAACAGCTGGAGGTAGACTATCTTCAGGTTGAACACCTCCAGACTCTTCAAAATGCTGCACCTCTTGATTTTCATCAGCATCTAGAGAGTCTTGTACTCCCCCTGGACAGTAGCCACCATTTTCCACTTCTTGCTCTGCAGTTGACTCTTCTGTAATGGTAAGCTTGTCCATTCTCTCACATATACCTGTAGAACTGCATGAGCTACAAGGCAACTCACTGTTAATTAGTCTTGTTTCATCAAAGACAACATGTACAGACTCTTCTACAACTTGAGTAATCAAGTTGTAGACCCTATAAGCCTTACTATTGTTGCTGTACCCAACAAATATCCCTTCTTGGGATTTGGAATCAAACTTAGTTAGATAAGACTTGCCATTGTTAAGGACATAACACTTGCAACCAAAGATCCTAAAATAGGATAAGTTTGGTTTTCTACCCTTCATGATCTCATAGGGAGTCTTTTTGTGGCTTTTGGTGATAGAAGCCCTATTGATCACATGACATGCAGTATTTACTGCCTCAGCCTATAAATATTCTGGGAGAGAAGTGTCACTCAATAGAGTTCTACCAACCTCAATCAGTTTTCTATTCTTCCTTTAAGCATTACCATTTTGCTGTGGTGTTCTAGGTGAGGAGAATTCTTGAAAAATCCCAAATTCTTCACACAGTCTTGTCATACTCTCAGATTGAAATTCAGTGTTATGGTCACTTCTGATTTTGATCACTGTACTGTCAAGTTCATTCTGAATTTGCTTGACAAAACTATATAAAACACTTGGGGTTTCTGATTTTTGTCTCATAAAGAACACCCAGGAATATCTAGAATAGTCATCTACCACCACAAAAGTATAGACCTTCCTACCTAGACTATGAACTGGCATAGGACCAAATAGATCCATATGCAATAGGTATAGACACCTCACAGAATCCTTATTTTCAAGGCTATGAAAGGAGGATTTTATCTGCTTGCCTTTTTGACAAGCTGAGCATATCCCATCCTTTATACACTTAACTTTAGGACCATTCCTCACTAACTCTTTGCTAAAGAGTTGGCCAATTGTTTTGTAGTTAAGATGAGCCAGCCTCTTGTGCCATTTGACACATTGAGAGGCTCTCTCATCAGCTACAAGACAAATAGAAGAACCTTTGTTCTCACACTCAAAATTAAGACAGTACACATTTCTTTTTCTATATCCTGTCAATATGACCTTTTGATCACTTGACCTTTTGATATGACATCCATTCTTAATAAATGAAATGTCATATCCTAAATCACTCAGTTGACTTATGCTTATAAGATTGTGTTTCAAACCTTCACATATGCCACTTGAGTGATAGTAATCTGGTTATTAGAAATATTACCAAATCCTTTGATGATTCCTGTTTCAGAACCACCAAAGATTACTTTAGGACCATTTATGATAGGTAAGTACTCCTTCAGCAACCCCCTTATTCCAGTCATGTGTCTGGAATATCTACTTTCCAAGTACCATATAGGGGCATGGTAACTTAGACTCACCTGCAATAAAGAATTACCTTCCCTTAGAGCCCAAGTGAGTCTTGGGTCCTTGGTTCAAGTTAGCTTCATACTTAACAAATCTACATGCTGCTCTTCTAACAGGTAGACTGTTGTTCTTCCTGACACTAATGTTGTGCTAGCAATCTAAGGCATAATGGCCTGTCTTGCTACAGCACCAGCATTCATACTTGTTGTATCTATTTTTAGATACATTCTTGGCAGTCTGGTTGACAGCAAATCTTTTGTTTTGTACTTGTACTGTTGCAGCTTCACCCACTATTTTCTTAAGAACATGGGGTTTATGGACATAGGCTGCCTTATTGATATAAACACCCTTGTCATTCAGAACTTCAGTCTTACTATGACCATGAGTATTCTCAAGGTCATACTTGTTAGAAGGCACTTGTTCCTTTCTAAAAACTACAGGGACTTTAAAGTTCAGTGGCTGGACTGAGGCTTTGCCCTTTCTCTTAAATTGGACAGCCCTGGTGTCACCTTTAAAGCCTATTCCAGCCTTACCCTTTTGAGCCACAAACTCATCTATTAAGGGTAAAACTGATTTTGGCTTGAAATAACTAGCCACCAAATCTTTTTCTTTTTGAAGTTTGGCTTTCAGACTTTTAATTAGATCATTTTTGTATGTGATTATGCCCATCTGAATAACAATTATAGTTTTTAGTTTGGCAATCTCATTCATTTTTTGATCCAACTCTTTCTCTAAATCAGATGCAGCCAACTTAAGATCTGTAATTTCCTTAGCCTGAGTTTTGACCAAGTTTTTGCTTTTCTTTAGTGCCTGCAACAAGTCCCCACATTCATCTATCAGCTGATGAATATCACCTTCAGACTCAGACCCATCCACATCACTTGATGTAGATATAGCTGACTATGAACCAGTACTACAATCTGAATTTCTAGAAAAACATTGTACCTTACTAGGACCAGGCTGATCCTGACACTTGTCTTCTTCTAACACAGCCATATGTCCCATGCACTGATGGTCTTCTTGTTCATAGATAGAGTTTAGTACTTGCATAACCTCATCTTCTTCATCTGCTGCATATAGACCAATGTATGCCTCAGCTTCAGATTCAGACTCTGAAGATGATTGGTCTGTCAAGCTCTTCTCCTTCTTAGCAACAAAGGATTTCTCCTTCCCGCTCTTTTGTTGAGTCTACCTTTTATCTGTAGACTCCTTTATTTTTCTGGACACTCAGCCACAACATGTCCAGACCTATTATAGCAGTAGCAAACTATCTTTGATGTAGTAGATTCGCTAGGCTTAGACCTACTCCTGTTCTTCCTAGATGACTTCCTCTTTTGATAATAGTCATCCACAGGCTGAGATGTGGAGGCCCTAGACTTCTACTGCTTCTTATTCAGGAATCTCTGAAACTGCCTTATGAAGGCAACAAAGTCTTTATCTGAGTCACTACTGTCTGAACTTTGGTTGTCTGAATTATCTGAAGTAATTTCAGCAACAATCTTAGGAGGTGATGGAGACATCCTCCTATTCTTCCTAGTGGCTTCCACCTTGAAGGCCACAGACTTTTCTCTATGCTCCCCTTTTGCACTTTTCTCTTCCTCTTTCCTAGCCATCAGCTACATCTCATATGACAGCAATTTTCCAAACAAAGTTGGAGGAGAGATATCTGCAAGTTTGGCCACTTCCCTAATGGCACAAATCTTAGTGTCCCAATCCTTTGTCAAGGATCTTTGGAATTTATCATTCAGTTCATATGTACTTAAGATCATTCCATAGGACATCAACTCATTTACTATTCTATAGAACTTTTTATAACATTCAGTTATATCATCTGACTTTCCTTATCTGAAACTCTCATATTCCTGTTTCAGCATAGATTCTCTATCTTGTCTAACTTCTTCAGAACCCTCCATGTAGACTATCAAAGTGTCTCACATTTCCTTGGAGGTCTTGCAATGAATCAAATTTTGAGAGGTTGAATCATCTATGACACTTACTATGATATTCTGGGCTCTTTTATCCATAGTTGCCCGGATGATCTCTTCCTTAGTCATCTCTAAAAAATCCTTGGGAGTTCTTTGATTTGCATCTAGAACTGACAACTTCATTGGAATATAAGGACCTTCCTTAACTGTAATGTAGATCGTTGGATCAGAAGCCTCCATGAAAATCCTGACCCTTTCTTTCCATATTCCAAATATCTCTTTCCTGCATATGGGTAATTTCATAGAACCTAGTTCCTTATGATTTTCTCCTGAACCCATTTTCTTGATCTTGAATCTGCCTTATGGATCTTACTCAGACTGTTAAGTCCTTCTTTAAGTAACCTCCCTCTGATACCACTTGATAGAATCGATTTCAAGATAACCCAAACACCTAGAGGGGGGGGGGGTGAATAGGTTTATGTTCTTTTTCACTTAAGGCAGAATAAGAATTCAATTCTTTAAGTAGAATCTAATTATTCTACAGCTAACACAACAATCACAGCATTGAATACACAAACAAAAACACATCACAGATTGCACACTGGTTTATAGTGGTTCCCCAAGGTCTGGGTACATCCACTTTCCCCCTTCGCCTATCCAGCAGTGTGCTAGATTCGGCCTAACTTCTTCCTTCTTCTCAGATCCTCAGATCTTACAGCTCAGAACCCTGAAAGGTTCCTACAACTCAGAATGTATCCATACTCCTACAGCTCAGGCTAACAACCCTACCTTAGCCTTGTCACAAGGCCTACAACTCAGAGAATGATTTCTCCTACACTCAGACTCAAAAGTCTTACCACTCAGAGATCTATATCTCCTACACTCAGCCTTTATATAATAGGCTTACAACTCAGATCTTGAAAGATCCTACAGAATGAAAAATCTTATTGATTGACTCTTATCCTTGTTGAGAGAGAAGGGATAAAAGGTTTCTTGATCAGCTCTTGATAAAACTGATTGCTGAGATCAACCTGTTCTTAGCTTTCTTCAAAGATTCTTGAATCTGAACTCAGTAGGGTTGATCTTCTTTGAAGTTGACTGGCTTGCAGCTTCCTTCTTAGATTTCAGAAATAGATCTGAAATCTTCTTAGCAGATTAGTTCAAGATCTGCTTCTTAAGAGACTTATAAATGTCTCCTTCTTCACTTCAAATAGTTGGAGCTCTCTCTCACTCTCCAAATCTTTTGAAGTTCCTTATAAATTCTTGGTTGAATTCTCCTTAGACAAATTCTGAGTAGATTACCACTTCAGATTGTCTTCTTATATCTTCTCACGAAAATCTTCTTCTGTGTGACGTGCTCTTTCTTGATTAATGATCAATACTTCAATAGTTGTTCGTTTGTGTTTTTCTCTATCTTTGATTTGACAGAATCTGTCTTTATATAGACTTCATCCATGGTAACCGGCTGATTCGATTTCTAACCAACGTCTGATAGTTCTGATAGCTTCAACAAACTTGTTGGAATTCATAGCTGTCAAGTCTTCAGTCATTTCTTGAACCTTATCTTTGTTAGCAAAGCGTCGAGACTGATCTTCATTATGTGTCAACACAAGTAGATTAATTGTCGACACAAGCTTTGGTGATGTCGACATAGCTCCTTTGGTGTCGACACTGCTTCTTGACACTGCATCTGTAGAATGTGTCGACACAGCTTCTTTGTGTCGACACAGACACTTCTTCACTTCACAGCAATCAACTTTGTTGAAACTCTGCTATGTGTCGACACAAGTCCTGTGTGTCGACACAGTTGATATAGCCTCAGAATTTTGTGTGTTGACACTGCCTCTAGGTGTCAACATAGTTAATGTCGACTAAAACTTCTGTGTGTCGACACTGCCTCCAGGTGTCGACACAGTTGATGTCGACTAGAATTTCTGTGTGTCGACACTTCATCCAGGTGTCGACACAGTTGATGTCGACTAGAACTTCTATGTGTTGACACTGCCTCCAGGTGTCGACACAATTGATGTCGACTAAAACTTCTGTGTGTCGACACAGTTTCTTCTGGTGTTGACACTGCTTTTCCAAGTGTCGACACAGGCTTTCTTAAGTGTCGACACATGGACTTAGAAACTTTTTCTGCATTTTAGCAAATTTTTAACCTGCACATATAAACTCAAAATAACATAAAATACACCTTGATGTATATCATTGAGCTAAGTGAGGCTACTTCAAATCAGGTACACATTATCCTATGTACCCAACACCACTATACACAGGGTTTTAACTCCCTTCAAAAGTTGACCACTTGGTTCTTAAGTCTCCTTATCAAAAGAATTAGCTTGGTTTTTGGGCACCTGATCAAAATCCTAAAGGGTTGTGAGATCTCCCTTTAAATAGATCTTATGGTGACAGGGCACCTGAGAAAAAACCTGTTGGTGACAGGGCACCTGATCAAAAACCTGTAGTGGATTCCTACCAGGGTGGTAGAAGAGTGGATGTACCCAAGTTTAGGGGAACCACTATAAATTTCTTATGTCATCTGATTGTTTGCTGTTCTCTTATCGCTGTGTGCTGCGTGTTGTGTTAGTTAGATTTTTCATTCCTGCACTTTCTTAAGTTATACATATCACTATTTCAATTCCGCTATAAAAACTAATTAAGTTTTTAAAATACTCTATTCACCCCTCTCTAGAGTTAAATATATCCATCCCCTAAGGTGGTAAATCTTTTACCATCCTTCAATTAGCCTCTTGTGCCATTTGACATAGTGTGAGGCTTTCTCATTTGAGACAAGACATAAGGGTGTGTCTGACTTTAAACAAAGAAAATTCAAACAATACACTTTCCCACACCTAGTGCCTGTCAAGATGATCTCTTAGTCACTTGACTTCTTTATTAGGCACTCATCCTTGTGGAATGAAATGTCATAGCCAAGATCATAAAGTTGGCTTATGCTTATAAGGTTGTGTTGCAACCCTTCCACATAAGCTACTTTAGTGAAAGTGACTAAGCCATTTGAGATCTTACCACAAACTTTGGTAATTCCTTTAGCAACTCCACCAATGATCACCTTTGGTTCATTCTTTATTGGGATAAATTCCCTCAAGTTTCCCTTTGTTCCAGTCATGTGTTTGGAACATCCACTATCCAAGTACTAGATGGGCCTATCTCTGGTCCTTGGACATACCTACAAAATAAGAATTGATTTATCCTTAGGAACCCAAATTGCCTTGAGTCCTAGGTGCTTGCTAGCCGGGGCTCTATTGAGACCCCCTGAAAATTTCTTAGTTGGGAAAATCTTCTGCCCATGAGACACAGTTTGATTGAACCAACAGTCCAGGGCAAATTGTCCAATTTTTCCACAACACCAGCACTCATATCTGTTGTACCTCCTCTTTGGAGGAATAGAAGGAACTTTATGCTGACATTCCTTAGGACAGGAATCAACAAACTTGACAGTTGTATTGTGACTGGGAGCATAATGACAGTTTTGTCTCTCAGTCATAACAATCCTCCTTGGAGCAAGCACATTAGGAATGGCTTTCTTATTCATATATGAGTTCGGTCCAACTGGTCCAGACTTTTGGATTTCTTTTCCCTTAGTTTGAAACACAGGTTGTGGGATGACTGGAACCTTTTGTCCTGTCAGCTTTTTGCCTCTTCTTCTCTTAAGTTTAACATAACCAAGTCCTCTTCCAGGTATTCCTGTGAAGGTATCTATAATGGGCAGCACAGTTTCAGATTTAGAAAATAGCTGTACTAGTCTTTTCTCATTCAGGAGTTTGAATTCTAACTCTTGAATGATTGCATCCTTTTGTTTTATCAACATAATTTGATCATCAATGATCTTTGTCAGCTTTGCTAACTTTTATCTTTGAATACCTATCTTCTGAGTATCCATCTTATGATGATACTCAAGACCTTTTAGTGATGCAATCTCTATAGTTTGTTCTTTGACAAGTTTCTTGCTATTTACAAGAGCTTCCAATAGTTTTCCAAATTTGATTGTGAGCTGCTGTAGTTCAGTCTCAGAGTTGGACTTATGTGAATCAAACTTTTAGTCACATGAGTCTAACTCATCCCCAGTCTCATTAACTGAAGTTTTAGAATAACTAGAATTGTCATAGATTACCTGAGTATCCTGACAGTCAAGAATTTCTATTTCTGGATCATCAGATAGTGCCATGAAGTTAAGCTCCATATTATCTTCAGAATCACCATAGTGTGATGAAGTTGTGGAGTTACTGCCCTTGTATATGGCCTCTCTGATGAATTCCTCTTCATAGGAGAACAGTCTAATATGAGCATGTTCTTCTTCTGATTCAGTTGAATCAGTATCACTATCAGATAAGGTCTTTGGCTTCTTTACCATCATACCCTTTTTTGATTTCTTATCTTTATAGAACCTCTTTTATTTTGACTTTTTGTTCTCCTTTCTTTTTACTGGACAGTCAGCAATGACATGCCCATGCCTGTTATAGTAATGGCAGATAATGTCAGTCTTAAATTGTTTATTCTAATGAGAATCATACTTGACCAAAGATTTGCCTCTGTGTTTGTCTTTACTTTTACTGGAACTTGGTCAAGTTGATTTCTTCTTATTCCACTGCTTCCTTCTTCTCATCATTTTCTTGAATTGCCTGGTGAATAGTGCCAATTCATCATCTGATAATTCTTCTGATGAAGAACAGGTCTAGTGCTATCTATATCTTCATCCCTTCATGGTGATGATGGGATTTCTCTTCTAGGCTTCTTTGATGTATCTGCTTTGAAGGCCACAGATTTAGTCTGAGTTGAACTTCTAGCAGATTCAGCTTCAGCTTTTCTAGAATTTTGCTTAAGCTCATGTGACAATAGCTTCCCATATAAGTATTGGGGTAACATGTTTCTCAGATTCCCCATTTCTCTTACATCACAAATCTTGATGTCCTATTATTTATTTAGGGATCTCAGAAATTTGTCATTAAGTTCATAATTTGAGAATTCTCTGCCATAATTCTTTAAGACATTTACTATTCTAAAGAACTTTTCATAACATAGTTTTATAGAATCAGTCTTTCCTTGCTTGAATGCCTCATACTGCTGATTTAGTAGAGACTTTCTAACATCTCTTACTTATTCTGTAACTTCCATGTAGACTATGAGAGTGTCCCACATCTCCTTGGATGTTTTACAGTGCATTAGATTTTGAAAAGTTAAATTATCTATTACACTGACAATTATGTTTTGAGATCTTTTATCTATGGTGGCAAGAACCACCTCATCCTTTGTCATTTTAGACAGTTTCTTAGGAGTTTGAACATCTGTATCTAAGAAAGATTTCTTCATTGGAACGTATGATCCTTCTTGCACAGTGACAAATATTCTTGGATCTGAAGCCTCCATAAACAATCTCACTCTTTGCTTCCATATAGCAAAGTTATCCTTAGTATATATTGGCAGTTTCATATAGCTGAGTTCTCTGTGAGATTTAGAAGCCATTAGATCTGATATATTTCAACCACCCTTTGGATCTTTTTCTGTCTATCAAGTCTTTCTTAAAGAACCTCCCTCTGATACATCTTGAAAGATAATCTTATGGGTAGGTAATCACCTAGAGGGGGGGGGGGGGGGTGTGTGTGTGTGTGTGAATATGTGTCTTTTAAGATTCATTGTCACTTTGATTAACTGTTCAACAAATATTATATTTGGCAGATAATATACTTGAGAAATAAGCTTCACAATAACTCAACACAATTAAACAATTAAACCACAGAACACAGCACATGCAAATCTCAGAACACAACACAAGCACAAGCAAATCTCAGCACACAGAGAATTTATAGTGGTTCCCCTATCTAGGGTACATTCACTTTCCCCCTTCTTCCTTACTAGCAATGTGCTAGATAAGATTATATCTCCTCCTCTTCAACTCAGATCCAAAGATCTTACAGGCTCAGTTTTTGTTAAGAAACCTACACTCAGACCAACAGATCTTAACCTCAGAGATTCAATCAATCTCCTACCTCAGGTCCCTCAAGAACCCTACCTCAGCCTTTATAACACAAGATTACACCTCAGTGATCCCACTCAAATCACCTACCTCAGGTCCCTCAAAAACCCTACCTCAGCCTTTATAAATTAGACTTACAAATCAGAGATTAACTCTCCTACCCACTCAGATCTCACAGAGATCTTACAAAAATTAAGAGGTAAATATAATTAGAAAACAAATCTGTAATCTGACTTATCTAAATGAATTTAGATTCTTCAATTCAGCTGCACTTGATTAAATCTTGATGAATAATCTAGCTGAAGAGATACTTCTCTAGATCTTCAATCTTCTTGATGATCGGCTTGATTTCCTTGAAGAATTTGTAGAATAGATCCACTTGAATATTTTGATCACTTGATGAAAGGATATGAAGATCTTCTTGAAGACTTTTGTCTTCCTTCTCCTCCTTAGAGTTGTCGTTCTCCCCTTGGCTTGTAAGAAACTAGAATGAAATTTCTGAACTGTTAAATTGCTAATCTCTGTGAAGACAACCCTCTATTTATAGCCCTTGTGGATTGCTAGTTTCTGATTGATGACATCAGCATGTGACATCATACTTCAAATTCTCCTTTAAACTGTTTCTATTGAGATACCACGTTACTGTAGCTGATGTGATATTTCTAACTTGTCTTGAAACTTCTGTGTTGACTCTGCACATCTTCAGAAACATAAGTGTCAAGATTTCCAAAGTGTCTCGACACTATATTACTTAAGTGTTGTTAGAAGGTGCCGAGACGTCTTAGCAGTCCCGACACAATTTTACTTAGAAGAATTTTCAGGCCGATCTTGAAAGTGTCGAGACTGTTGACTTGTCTCAACACAATTGTCATCTGTGTCGACATCTTTAAATCTACACTGTGTCGAGACAGTTGAATTATCTCGACACAACTTTCTGCCGGGTGTCGACACTTTAATACTTGCTTTAATTCTTCATTGTGTCAAAACAGTTGAATTGTATCGACACTCCAGTCTGCTGGTGTCGACGCTTGTATAAGCCTACACTTCAGTCTTCTTTGTGTCGAGATAGTTGTATTGTCTTGACACTATTGTCTTAAGCTTTAAAGTGTCCATATATTTGACTTGTCTTGACACTGCTGACTTAGTCTACAAGGTATCGAGATAGCTGACTTGTCTCGACACTGCTGTCTTGAATCTTCTATGTGTTGAGTTAGGTGACTTGTCTCAACACTGCCCTTGTAAAGGTGTCGGCACAGTTGAAGTGTGTCGACACTTTTGTACTTAGCAATTTTTCTGCACTGCAAGTTGCTAAATATAGACTGTGCTAACTTCACTCAAGACTTTGCTGACTTCACTCGACGCTTTTGTACTTCGACAATTTTCTTCACTTTCTAGTCAGCTTCTTTGAGTCCACCTATCAATATTACTTGAACCACCTGTCCAATCAATATGAAATAGGCAACCTGCATACATAAACTGAAACATACATCAAATATATACTTGTGTATATCATTGAGTTGAAAGGGTTTCTTCAAATTAAGTATATTATGTCCAATGTACCCAACAGTCTCTGACTTCTTCTATCCCTTCCATCAACACAACTAGGCAGTCCCACATTTCTTTGGCAGATTTGCAGTGGAATAGATTCTGAAGAATTGAGTCGTCCACTACACTTGCGGTGATGTTCTTTGCCTTCTTATCAAGAGAGACTAAGGCAATTTCATCCTTGGTCAATTCCATCATCTTCTTGGGGATCATAACTGCAGGATTCAGAGCTGATGGTTGAGTCGGTATGTGGGGTCCTTCTTCCACAATCTGGAATATTCTAGGATCAGCAGCTTCCATGATGAACCTTACTCATTCTTTCCATATGGGAAAGTTTTCTTTTGTGCATACAGGTAGCTTTATAGAAGACATGTATTTACTTCTATCCATGGTTACTCGATGGAATCTCTTGACGCTAGAATAGAGATCTTATTCAAGGTGTTAACCTTATATCGAACAAAATGGCCCTCTAATACCAATTGAAAGTGTCTAGTGTCTGCCTAAATCACCTAAAAGGGGGTGAATATGTGATATTTGTGTAATTTCACGAAATAAAAATTACTTAAAAATTAAACACACAAACACCGAGATTTATAGTTATTCCCCGAGTTGGGTACATCCACTTTCCCTCCTCGCCTATCTACAACGAAGGGCTAGATTCGGCTACTTTACCAAACTCAGATTTCCACAATCGTACACCTCGAAGCCGCAACTCCTACAACTCGGAGAAGATGCTCTTACCACTCAATCCACAACCGAATCTACGACTCGATCCACAAACGAATCTACCACTCGATCCACAAATAGATCTACCACTCGATCCACAAACAGATCTACCACTCGATCCACAAATAGATCTACCACTCGATCCACAAACGGATATACCACTCGGAGAAAAATCTCCTACAAAAGTGAATGAATATTACACAATAATATTACACCCAACTTAGATAAGGTTTGAAATCTTCAATCCGTCATTCTTCGAGAATAGTAGATCTTGAAATCGGATGGAGAACATGAAATATGAAAACTTGGAAGATATTGAATCTTTACTTGAATCTTCAATCGATTCGATCTGGAGGAGTATAGATATGTATAGAGAGTAGCAATCCAGTCGCGTTGGTCGAAGAATCTCGAATCATACTACACGTCAGTGGTCGATCGGAAGAATCGCGAAATCACTGTAGCCGAGCCGACAGATTTTCCGATTTGGAAGGTTTTCTCGATTTCGAATTTTAAAGCAAGAACACAATTAGATGGAAAGGAAATATCCCCTAGGTATTTGTAGAGATCTCCTTGCCAACGATATCAAGAGACTTTCTAAAAACGAAACCTAGAAAGCACTGTGCATGGCCGACCGAACCCGAACCAGATTTTTGAAAAAGTCAGAAAATGACCTAAGTCAAATTCGTCGAGTATCGCCGAGTATCACTAGTATAATCACCAAATGGTTCTTGATATATGACGAATGAGACTTAGAAAAATCAGCTCAGGCCGGAAAATCACTCAACGCCAAGGCGGAGACCATACTCGATGAATTTGACGAGTATCAGTCAGTATACTAGACGAATTCATCGAGTGTCGGCTAGCTCACTCGACGCACTGGACGCCTGGCCAAGTGATATATTATGAATGGGACTTAGAAAAATCCAGAGAAGTAGTATCGAATGGACTCGACGAATTCGGCGTGTATCGTCTTGTATATTCGATGAATTCAGCGAGTATCGTTAGATACATTCGACGAATTCGACGAGTATACATGATGATACTCAGCGAATTTTACTTGGCGGATTTTCCAATTCTCAGAGAATTTGCCATAAGTACAAATGATGAATTCGATGAGTGTTGTAAGGGATATACGATGAATTCAACAAGTATCAACGAGTATACTCGATAAATTTGACGAGTATTCCTAACCATACTTGACGAATTTTACTTTGGTAAATTCCCGTCCTTCTGATTCCAAGCCTTTGTCCTTCCATGATCCTTCTCCTGTACATGGGATAGAAGTAAACCCCAATAGAGAGATTACATGCAAGTCAACACATTGGCCTACACAATGAAGGATTACATTGTAGTCTTATGTTTACTGACCCACTATAACCTAACATTGGTGTGTACTTAACAATGTAAACCTGCAAGTATATAACTACAATAGCAGCATCAAATACAATCTCAATTCATCTTAGCTTAACTAGACCATTCTTCAAATCTTGGTAATGTGGATACAATACCCAACAATTCCTTTCAGTACTATTCCAGTGTTCTACTGGTCCCATTTCTTTATAGCATTTCAATTCTGTAGATTATACTAACGACAATTTCTATTACCAAACTTTTATTTCTACAATTAACTATTTTAAGCACGGGTCCTACTCTGACGGTCAGGGATTTAATAGGTTGAGCCTTAGTTGGGGATAACGGGAGTCGAGATATTCCTCTTGAGTTAGTCCCAAATAGGTGCTCCCACGCTCCTTGTCGAAAGTCGAGCCAAGTGCCGTTTGCCCGAATTATTTAAAGCATAATAGGGCAAGCCGCCAAAAACCCGGTGTAAGCTAATTAACTATCTTATTTGTTTGCTTGTAAATTGCTTGCAGTGCATCGTGGCGGGCCAGTCACTTCCGCAGACTGTTCGTACCGGTGCTGGAAGTTCGACGACTCAAGGTGACAGGGAGATGAGTACCATGGGTGATCGACCGTTATGTTTTTCCCCGTTGGGTTTCCTCCACTGGTCAGCCAAAATATTGAATCGCCGGATGTCGCTCACATCTAAGAGTACACGGTGTTGTACGTTAGTGATTGGGCTATGCGGTACGATCACCCCTAAAAGTGGCAGGATTGGCCACTGTCACTGACAACCACATCGGTGAGGCCCGCGGGGCTCGCTACCATGCTTGAAGAGAAGCGGTCCATACTATGTTAACATAGGGTATTGTGCGCGGCTGTGAATATCTGTGATGTGTGTATGGTTGTGAATGCCTATGATGTATGCGTGTCTGTGAATGCCTGCAATGTGTGCGCGGTTGTGAATGCCTATGATAGGTGTGTGGATTAAAAGCCTGCAAAGTTCGTACAGGTTTGAATACCTACTGTGCTACTGTGCTAGTGGAGCTTATATTATAACTGATGTATATTACTGCTGTTAGTCCAGTTATATCATGCTGTACATTTTTTGGTTGCTCCTAGCTTATTCATGAAATGCTATTCTAACCCTCTCTTTCTTCGACTATTTTATTTATTAGGTGCGTGCACTCGTCCCTAGGATATGGATCCAGGGAGGAGATTTTATTCCACTAAGCTCTGTGAGTAACGATTATCTTAATAACTATTCACAGGAAATGGAGCACCGTAGAGATCAGCTACTGCAGGACGATACGCCAACTGATAGGACCACCCGAGCAAGAGCACCCCTGTCATCTCCCGAGTTTCGAGACATGAGTGCTAGCTAGCAGAGTTGGAGAGAGAGAGGAGTGATTAGCTATAAAACTGTATAGCCTATGGGCTTTGTGTATAAACAATGGCTACGACCATTCACTTTTCCTTCTTTATATATATATTGATATATATATATATATATATATATAATGTGACTTCCTGTTAATGCTTCCGCAACACTCTATGATGTGATGTGAATGTTGAGATTCAAGCCGAGCAAGGCGGCCAACTAGTGCTTAGTAGTGTGAGTTATTATCCCTTAAGGAGCACTGAGTGGATGTCTTGGACAAATAAGATCCCCTCCTATCCGACTCGGGGCAAAGGTTGGGGGGAGGGGGATCTTACACAAAACACACCTGGATCACGAATAATCCTCCATTTATCCTTCTGAAGTTTCACTCATGCTTCAAGGGGGATGAAGCTGCTTTTCCCTTCTCTTATGATGAATCGCTCCACTATTCTCTCGGCATAGGCCCTCTGGAAGACAATCATTCCGCTCTTTCCTTTCTTAACCTCAAGCCCAAGGAAATGATATAGCTCACCTAGGTCTTTCATCTCAAAGCGAATTGAAAGCTCTTCTTTAAGCATTGCAACTTCTCTGTCGTCATCTCCTGTTATAATCATATCATCGATGTATAGCTGTACCAAAACATGAATTCCTTCCCTTCTTTTTACAAATATGCTAGAGTCTGAGTCTGAAGCATCATATCCGCAAAACCAAAGATACTCTGAAATTTTCCTGTACCACATTCTCGGTGCCTATTTTAACTCGTACAAGGCCTTCTTCAATTTACATGCATGTTGTGACACCCACTCAGACACATAACCGAGTGGTTGTACCATGAATATGTCATTGTCAATTTCTCCATAAAGAAATGTATTTATCACGTATAACTATCATAATTTCCAGCTGCAACAAGAAGCCAATGCAACAACAATCCTTACTGACATAATCTTTGCCACTGGACTAAAAGTTTCATCATCCTCTCAGTATTGTTGTGAAAAACCTCGAGCAACCAACCTAATCTTGTACCGCTCTACTCCTTCGTCAGCTTTCTTCTTTATCTTGTACACCCACATGCAGGCGACAAATTTCATTCCTTCAACCATGGGAACCAGATCCCATGTTTTATTTTTCTGCAATGTTATCATCTCCTCATTTATAGCCTCATCCTACTCCTTCACACCTATAACGTCCTCAAACTTGGTTGGTTCTCTTTCATCTAGAGGCCCTGAAAAGAAATAGGAGACTAAACTCACAAAGTTCCCTTCCTTATAGCGAGCAGGTGAAACAATAGTTTTCTTTGACCCCCTCAAGGTAGGGCCACTCTCTTCTACATCATTATGTTCGTCCTCCTCTATTCTTCTCTCACTGTGTCTTGGAGAGATGCTCCCCCTGATTCCAGAACTAGATGTCCCTTTTGAGCCAATTAGCGATGGAGCGCTTGAAGATACTATCAACTCCACAGAGTTATCATTAACTCTTTTCTTTTCCCTACTTACTTCTCTATCTGGTAGCACCAGCGAAGAGACTCCTTGATATGATATCAGTTCGTCAAACACAACGTCACACAAAATAATGAATTTGTGGGTTTGCGGATCCATACAATTCCATCCTTTATTCCGCTCATCATAGCCTACAAAAACACATATTTGAGCTTTTGCCTCTAGTTTTGTTCGCAGGACGTCCAGAATGTGTACGAAATAGGTTGCACCAAATACTCTCAGATGTGTCATGCTTGGCTTCTCATTGAACATCAGTTCGTGTGGAGATACCACTGGGTTGGGGAGACAGAGGTAATCAATTTATCGCATAGGTGGCACATGCCATCCCCTATGCCCATAAGGCTTCCGACATCCTTTTGGCATGTTACCAACTTCTGCAAGTCTCAATTAAATGATGAATTTTCCTTTCAGTAATCCCATTTTATTGAGGGGTGTAAGCACATGAAAACTCTCGCCTGATGCCAAATTTCCTGCAAAAGGAACCAAAATCATTAGAACTAAATTCTTCGTCGTTATCAGACCATAACATTCTCACTCGTAGGTTCAACTTCCCTTCAACCAGTTCTTTCCACTCTTGGAACTTTTCAAACACTTTTGATTTTTCCTTCATTAAATACACTCATGTATACCGAGTGAAATCATCTACCAGAATCAACATGTACATATTTCCAGCATAGGATGGAGTGATATGAGGTTCCATAACATCCGCGTGTATGCACTCTAACGGTGCCCTACACCTGGTCTCTGACTTGTCATATGGAAGTTGATGTGACTTTCTAAATTGACACCCTCACATACATAGCCGTCACTAAATGATGATAGTTCAGGCAATCCGACCACCAAATTTTTTGTCGTCATGACCTTTAATTTGTCCATTCCAACATATCCTAATCCTTCATGCCAGATCACTACTTCGTCATTAGCTTTCAGTTTGCCAACATGGACACTTGTTGATAAAATGAACAAGTCCTTTACCCGCCTTCCGACATGTGTGACATCCACGTTTATTGAAGACAGATTCTTAAAGAATCTTACCTTCTTTAATCCAAATAGGACGTGATATCCTGCATCCACGACATTGGTTATGGAGAATAGATTTTTTTTCTTTATCGGTGTATGATAGACACTCTTCAACGTAAGAGGTCTCTCCTTCTTGCCCAAGTAAACCATCCCTTATTTCTCTACTGTATGTACGATATCATCTACCTTGATGATAACATCATTCCCTTTATAAGTCTAGAGAGTGGTGATGTAACATCTCTCGAACAACTAGACCCCTAGAGATAGTTTTGTCATGACTAGGTCATGACAAAACCCTAGAAAGTCCAGAAAGGCCAAGTGAGCCTAGGAATGAGGATGAGACCACTATAGTCTGCACATAGTAGATTTCTGAACCTTAGTTTAAGGTGATCATGGGGCTTCACCAAGACTCCAAGACCCCACCCATACCTTCATAACCCTAGTGAGGGGTCAATGGGTCACTAAGGACCCATGGAAGGCAGTCAAAGGGGCTAAGTTGACCAAAGTCAACTATAACCCTAATTGGGTCAAACTGACCTAAACAAGGGCCAATTGCAGTCCCTTAGCCAAGTGGACCCCACACATACCCTCATAGCCCTAGTTAGAGGCCAAGGGTCACCAAGGACCCATTAGAACCAATCAAAAAGGCTAGGTTGACCTAAGTCAACTCTTGACCTAAAATGGTCAAAGTGCCCTAGTTAAGGGTCAAGTGACCTTCAAGGGCCAATCCAACCCCACCTTGACCCTAGGGGAGGCTAATGGGTCACCAAGGACCCATTAAGGAAACCTCAAGGACCAAATTGACCTAAGTGGGCCCTAGACCAAGTTTAGGTCAAGCTAGCCCAAATGGGCTAACTCAAGCTCAAGCCCAATTAACTTGGGCCAACCTTGTTTTGATGAATGAGATGGACTTGTGGGCTGCCATGGGATTAGATAGGAGCCAAATTTTAGGCTTGGTGACTAGGAGAGAGAAAGCCACCCATGGAGGAGAGAGAAAGAGAAGGAAGAAAAAGGAGAAAGACTTTGGGCTCATCCTCCCCCTTCCCCAACCTCCCCATTCAATTCAGCAAGGCAAGGGGAGTGCAGTAGCAATTTTTGACTGGTTAGAGCAAGCTCCACCCCCCCACCTACCAAGCCGCCAAGCTTGACTTTGGCCAAAAATGGCCAAAGTGCTTTCAGCCACCTAACACCTCTCCTCTCCCTCCTTAAAAGCTTCCCTAGACTCCAAGGAGGAATTCCCACACTTTACCTGAAGGAGCCAAGCAGTTTCCTGCATTTTTAAGAAGCCAACCACCACCGGCCACCACCATGCCAATCCGGCGATCAGCACGGCTACAGCCGCCACTGCAGGTCCTCCTCCACTCCTTCTTGCATGGGTAGATCGTAGACATCATTAGGGCCAAGGTTGGGGCTCAATTGAGCCCAATCCGATTTGGATTTTCATGGTTTTCGGCCGAAAATTTTTCTTGGTAGAATCGCCGGAACAGTGCTCCCCGGCGGCCGTGCCGCCGCCTGGAGGTAGCCCCGACCACCACGAAGGTGTTGGCGGCGGTGGCAGGCCGGGGAGGTGGCCGGAGCGCCGGCGGCAGCCGCTGGAAGTCGGCCTAGGCAGGAGCAATCCTGGCCGTTGGCGCGCGGGGACGATGATAGGATGCCTTCCAAAATTGCGCCAAGATTCGTGCTGATATGGATATAAACTATAGCTTAAGTTTATTATTATTTCAATTCTGTCACAGCAAATTGTATTTAATGTTTTTAATTATTAAAAATACTTAGGCTTCATTTCAGAAAACATGGTGAACACATAAAATGTAGCCCTATGGGTCTACTTTCAAAAAAAATTGGTTTGGACCAATTTGGTGAGTGGTTTGACCAGAGCACTCATTTTGGTGGGGTCTATACATATGTCTAGGCAGACATTAAACAGAGTACCCACACTTCATCCTTAGCCCAAATGAGTTTAAATTTTGGCAGGGAGTCACCCTAACTAATATCTAGACCCTGCCCAAAAATGGGAATTTTTGGAGATAATTTTTCTATAGTTTTGTAAATAATTTAATTTATCAAGGGTAAATTAATTTATGGGTCAAATGAACTCCAAATTCATCCAAATTTTGGTGGGAGGTATATAAGGTCAATATAGACCTCTGGTTCAAATTTCATTAAGTTTGGAGGTGATTTGAATTGAAGTCATGCAAACCCTAGCCTTGCCCTAAGAAGGGCATTTTGGTCCAAAATGTATTTTTGCTTAGAGTGTCCAATTAACCTCAACAGAGGTTCAAATTTGGAACACTGACTTGTCATGAACTTGTGCACCTTCCAATGAAATATGGGGAGGTTTGGAATTGATTTGCCCCAAGATCCTAGGTCAAACCCTAAGGAAGGGCTTTTGTACCTTGTGAAGGGCATGTGGCCAAAACACTTTGTATGACTATGAAATTTTGTAGGGAGGGTATTATGGTAACTATAACCCTCTGGTTAAAATCTTAGGGTGTTTTGTGAAGTTTAGGACCCACAAAACCCTTACCATAGTTTAGGGCACAAATATTGTAGGGTTAGAATGGGCTAGCTAAACTCCTCAAACTAAGATGAAATTTTGGTAGATTGGTCATAAGGATATTATGAGCCTCTGGTAAGTTAATTGGGAATTTTGGGACAATAGTTATAGTACTTCATTTGTAACAAAAGGGATGCCTCAATTTAATAAATTGAACATTATGGTCCCTCTGACCCTTGGAAGGTCATGAAAGTTTGGCAGATGAAGTTTTGAATCATTATATGCATATATAAATTTTATGAAAATTTTTGGATACATATTTGAGGTACTTACTTCACAAGCTTGTTAAATGAGGAAATAATTAAATAATTTAATTAAGACTATTTACTGATAAATAAATTATGAAATTTGGTCTAAATCATTTATATGACATTTTAATAATACTGAAATTTTCTATGAATTTTTGGAAGCAATATAGTCTTTTATATTTCTTTAAATGAATTTTCAAGGGTTAAAATGAAATAGGAATTTTGGGATAAAACCTTACTGAAAAATTTAGATATTTTGGAAGATGAGTTAAATCCTTATTTTAAATATCATATAAAATTAGTGGAATGATATCTTGCCTGAAAATGGTACTTCATGTTCATTATTGGAAATTTTAGTCACTAGAATAATTAAATAAATTATTAAATAAATAAGGAAAATTTTGGGTCTCTGGATTTAGGGCTTAAAGGTCATAATGGACCTCCATTAATTATTATAGGAGTATTGGATGATTATTTGATGTACTCCCCATTTTACATGGCATTTAACCTTGTGGTCTGCATTTAGTAAATTGTTGAAAGGAAATGATTTGACATAGTTGGAGTTAGCCATCTTGCTGGATTTTGTAGATGAGGATGAGTCATCCTAGAAGTTTAGGTTAAGTAGTGAGATATGAGTCGGTAGTGTTGAGTAGTGCTTGGGGTCGACGAAAGATCGTCTTCCCCCGTAGAGTGAAAGGTCAAAATCACCTTAGGTTTAGTCTACCGTAATATGAAAAAGAAATGGGTAATGGATATGGGATTAGTTACCAACCAACAAGAATAAGTGCCTTGCGAAACGGAGCTTTGGGATTCAGCCCATCATAGCTCCTAGTGCCCTCGAGAGCCCTTCACAGGGAATACCTTGGGCAGTCCTGGGTAAAACCTAAGTCGTAGGTAGAAAACCGCCACAAGAGTAAATAGTAAACTTAGGATTTCATACTCTCACACCCCAATGTCCCGGGAGATAGTTTGGGTTACTCGGGTAATAAGCCTAGTGGTTATGGTGATGGGCATGGTGGCCCGACGAGCTTCGGCTCGGTTGTAGAATATGACGGATGGGATAGTCCGGGGAGCTTTAGCTCGGTTGTTGATTATGACGGACGGGATAGTCCGGGGAGATTTGGCTCGGTTTTTGGGACTCATAACTATTGCATGTGCATAAAAGGTATAAGGTGGTGGGTCTTCGGTATTGGAGGGTCGATGCACCGACGCCAATACGCTGACTCGGCAAGTGTGGTTAGCACTTCGCCAACAGAAGTCCGGTACGCCAGCCGACAAGAGTACGCAGGAGTACGCTGTGTGCACCAAGCGTTGAGGCATACGATAGGTCTGACCGGTAGTGCTTTACTACTTTAGAGGTGCGCGAGGCCCAACCCACCGCTTCCGTCTGCCACTACGGAGGTATCCTGGGAGGTAACGGCTCCGAAAGGGGGAACTAAAGGTCTGTGTACACAGAGTCGAGTGGGTGAGTTGCACTTGCATATTCACATCATAGCATAACCATTGCATATAACCTGACACCTTATGTATAAGCGGTATGGGACGCTCTATACATTAGGCCTTGCAAAATGACCCCTTGGCCTATAAGTTCGTGCGAGCGTGCTTATAAGTCAAGGTTCTCTTTTAGTATTATATATTTAAGCCTGCTAGTAAAACCGACACCCTATCGTATAAATCCGTATGGGACTTTTTATACGATAAGAGCCCTGTAAGAGATCCCTTAGCTTATGTGTTTTCACATAAGTTAAGGTTACTTATTCTAATTTTGTATCATTATTACCATACTTAGAACTGCTAGTCTAGTTCCGCTGCCATCTGCTATTTGAAATTCTCCACCTTCATGTCCTTTCCTTTCCTTCTCCCCGCTCGGTGCTTAGGAGCCATGGGGGAAGGGGCGGAGGACGATAGGACTTAGTCTTTTAGACTAACGGTTTTCAAACCACATCATTTAGGGGACCACGGAGCCCAGCATGGGGGAGCAGCCCCGGAGGTCGGCACGCTTGGAGATCGGACAGTCTAGTACTGGAGTCCAGACAGCAGGGACTGTGAGTCCCGAACAGTAGTAGTTGTATTTGTTTGCTTCCGCGATGAGTGATTTGTAGTGAGGACTTGATATATTGGGCATAACCCCGAGATTTTTATTATATGTACTATCTGTGGACACTCCCTTCGTGGAGCTTATTTTCTATACATGTGATTTTCTGTGGACTTGCTTTTATTTTATTGGTACAGTTGTGATTGATTTTGGCCGGCAGAATCGACATCTTGTAGTGACGATCTTCCCGGGTGCGAAGGTATCACCGCAAGGTAGCGGTTCTGGGCCTAAGACCCCGGTGTCGAAAAAGAAAAAAAATGGGGGTCTTACAAGTGGTATCAGAGGAAAATATATCGATCGAAATGTAGCAGTCCACAAACCCCGGGCCACCCCCGCACACGTTTAGTTTGGGGACAAACTAAGCAGCGGAAGCAGTGGTGGGCCCATATGGGGGATCATATAAAATTGTCCACTTTTAGTTAGATATGTGCGATTACTTAAAATTGACTTCTGTTACGCAGCCCCTAGCGCAGCCAACACCACAAGGCGGAATCCAGCAGACTCCGAATGTTGCACCACCTCCCCCGGTCCCCACTCCATTCCTACACTCGGAGATGGGGCAAACCCTGACAGCTATTCAGGATGCTTTCAGGGCCCAACAGGTTCCGACCCCACAGCCAAACCCGGGGGCCAATTGATTGAGCATCTTCCGAGGACTCTCTCCTCCATCTTACTTAGGGACAGAATCGGCTGTTTGGACAGAGGAATGGCTAGACATTATGTATGAAATGTTGACCGGGATACGGTGCCCCTGGGAGGAGAGGGTTCCTTTGGTGGTCTCTTGTTTAGAGTCCCATGCCAAAAGGTGGTGAAAGACGCTGCTGGACACGACGTTTGCCGATCGGGAGGTTGCGGAAGTTACCTGGGAAGAGTTCAGGACCGCGCTGCTGGAGCATTTTGTTCCGCAGTCGACCAGGGATGAGTTGGAGGAGCGGTTCTTACAGCTGAAGCAGGCACCCGGACGGTGGTGGAGTACCATCGGGAGTTTGACCATTTGGCTCGATATGCAGATTCTTACCAGCTGGACGAAGCAGGGTACATAAAGAGGTTCTATAAGGGCCTGCGGGAGGACTTGAGGGAGGCTTTTTTGTTTGTATCCGACGGGCCTATCTCCTGGATTTTGGAGATGGCAAAGAGGATTGAGGCTGATTGGCACACCACTCGGGGCCGGAAGCGGCAAGCGGAGGATCAGGGCTGGAGAGCCAGAAATGATCAGCGGCAAGGTGCTATACCAGGTGGGAGAAGGACAGAGGACCAGCCTCGTCAGGAAGTGAGGCAGGAGCCGAGGGAGCAGGTGATATTGGCCCCTCAGCCTCTTCAGATGAGGGAGGCACCAAGACCCGGGGGTATGGCATTTCCCCCACCAGAGTGCTACAACTGTCACCAGATAGGACACATTCGGAGAAACTGCCCCATGAGGGAAGCACCTCTACCAGCACCCCAGGCTGCCCCGCATGCCCAATAGTTTGGAGGACGAGGACATGGTCGAGGACGTGGTTTCCAGGGTGCAGATCGCAGGCAGCAGAGGGAGCAAATTTATGCACTGGATTTGGCTCAATCTCGGAACCCGGAGCAAGTAATCACTGGAATAGTTTTCATCAGCGGCAAACCCGCTTATATGCTATTTGATACGGGTGCTTCACACTCATTTGTATCGGAAGCCTTCGTAGAAGGGTTGGAAGGAGTGGAGCGATTCACGGGTTTGATGATGAGGATACGATTACCCGCCGGATCAGAGCTGTTCACCTCTACCCACTGCAACATGGAGGCGGAGATCAGCGGAAATATATTTGAAGCCCCAGCGACGATTATAAAGATGCCAGTCTTTGATTTGATCCTAGGAATGATATGGTTAAACTGGAATCTTGCTCAGATTGACTGCATGTCCAAGAGAGTTACCGTGAGACATGGGGATTTCTACCTCGTCATCGAAGGTACTAGATCTATTCCCCCTCTCATGTTGTCATCTGTACAGGCTGTCAAGGCTCACTTACAGGGGGTGAAGTATATGAGGTGATATTTGAAATAACTGAGGCCAAGGTCTCCACCTCGGATATTCCGGTGGTACGAGATTTTGCTGACGTATTCCCAAAGAAACTGCCTGGGCTACCTCCACACTGGGAGCAGGATTTCCGGATACAACTAGTGTCGGGGGCTAAGTCGGCAGCTAGAGCCCCTTACCGGATGGCCCCAAAAGAGCTGACAGAATTTCGAAGCCAACTCAAGGAACTGGTGGAAGCCGGATTTGTTAGACCGAGTTCCTCGCCATGGGGAGCCTCGGTCTTATTTGTGAAGAAGAAGGATGGGACACTTCGCCTGTGCATCGATTATCGAGCACTAAACAGGCTGACCGTCCGGAATACCTATCCGCTCCCACGGATAGATGAATTATTCGACCAGCTGGAGGGAGCCCATTATTTCTCGAAGCTGGACTTGAGGTCAAGATACTACCAGCTGCAGATCCAGGAGGAGGATATCCCGAAGACGGCCTTCAGTAGCAGATATGGCCTGTATGAGTTCACCGTGATGCCCTTCAGGCTCACGAACGCTCCGTCGGCATTCATGAGCCTCATGAACCGGGTTTTTGAGGCATACTTGGATGTGTTCGTCATAGTATTCATAGACGACATCCTGATCTACTCTAAGATAGAGGAGGAGCACACTCGACATCTGGCACTGACTCTGGAGAGGTTGCGGGAGAATCGCCTTTATGCGAAGTTCAACAAATGCCAGTTTTGGTTAAAGGAGGTGGCTTTCCTAGGCCATATTATCAGTGGTGTTGGGTTGGCAGTGGACCCGGCCAAGATTCAAGCAGTTCGGGATTGGCCACAGTTGAAGACGGCCACAGACGTGCGGAGTTTCCTAGGACTCGCCGGTTACTACCGTAAGTTCATAGAGGGATTTTCTCGTATCGCCCTTCCACTTACATCTCTAACAAGGAAGGAGGTACCCTTTATCTGGACCCCACAATGTGAGATGGCTTTTCAAGAGCTAAAGGGACGACTCACTTCGGCTCCTATACTTGCCCTCCCTTCAGGGAAGGAAGGATTTCAGGTCTACACCGACGCTTCCTACCAGGGCATGGGTGCAGCGCTTATGCAGAATGGCCATGTGATAGCTTACGCTTCTCGGCAGCTGAAGAAGAATGAGCAGAACTACCCAGTCCATGACCTAAAAATGGGAGCTGTCATTTTTGCACTGAAAGTCTGGCAGCACTATCTATACGGTGTCCACTGCGACATATACTCTGACCATAAAAATTTGAGGTATGTGGACACGCAGAAAGAGTTGAACATCAGACAGAGATGATGGGTGGAGTTTTTAGCAGACTACCAGTACGAGATGCACTACCACCCGGGAAAGGCGAATGTGGTAGCAAATGTACTGAGCCGAAAAACCGCAAACCCCGGAGTAGGAACACAGTTGATGGCCTTGGAGTTGGTTCAGATGTTAGACAAGATGCAAATATCCCTTGCATCTGAGGATCACCCTGAGTTGTACCCGGAGTATCTATCGTCATTAATTGCCACGGATGACATTCGAGAACGGGTCAAGTATGGATAGAGGCAGGATACCCAGCTAGAGCCGATATTCCGGGCCTTAGAAGCAGGCACTGCGGGAGATTACTCGCTGAGGGATAACTTAGTGTGCTTCAGAGGGCAGGTTTACATACCAGAGGGAGGACAGGTCTGGGAGGACATCATGATGGAGGCTCATTGCAGTCGATATTCAGTACACCCGGGGATTACAAAGATGACTGCAGATCTGAAGAAGACTATGTACTGGCCGGGCATGAAGAAGGATATCACCTACTTCGTGACCCATTGCGAGGCATGCCAGTTAGTGAAAGCGGAGTGCAGAAACCCTGCAAGATTATTGCAGCCACTCCCAGTACTAGAGTGGAAGTTCGATGATATCGCGATGGACTTTATACATGGACTTCCCCGATCGCGGATAGGGAATGATTTGATCTGGGTGATCGTCGACCGGCTGACGAAGGTAGCCAGGTTTATTTCAATCAGGAAGGATGACTCAGTGGGTGTGTTGGTCCGAAAGTTTGTGGAGCAGTTCGCCCGTTATCACGACGTGCCCAAGTCGATTGTATCGGACCGGGATGGACGATTTACGTCCAGGGAGTGAAGGTCAGTGCAGACTTACTTGGGCACAGTAAAAATAGAGAAGAACGACTAGAAAAACAGGCCGGAAGTTTGAATAATAGAAATTTTTATTATCCAAAAAGATATCATTTACAAAGGTATGGCCTCCCTTTTATAGAATGGAGGAGATAGAGGAGAGTACAAACTAACAATGTGGGACTAAATAAATGTACAAAGACTGGGCGGTTTGACATGTACAGACCGCACAGTCCGCGCGGTTAGACAACATGCTAACCGCCCGGACAGACCAGAAGAAGATGCCGTAGGAGACCGCAAGACTGCCAGACCGCCAGATATCCAAGTCGCTGGAGACAACCCGCAAGACCGCCGAACCATAGCAGCCACCAACTGGATATTTAGCCCGTCAGCCCCAGACCGCTAGACCGCGCGGTCTCCAGACCGTCATATTCAGACCGCCAGACCGCCTACTTCAACACTCCCCCTCAAGCTGGAGCATAGATATCGATCATGCCCAGCTTGTCACAAATGTGGAAGAATGAAGTAGACACAGGCTTGGTAAAGATATCTGCCAACTCTTTGTCGGAGGTGACGAACGGAGTGCAAATCTGTTTCTTCAAGATCTCTTCCCGGATGAAATGGCAGTCGACTTCAATATGTTTGGTTCTCTCATGGAAGACCGGATTTTTGGATATATATATAGCGGCCTTGTTGTCACAGAACATAGGAAGAGGATAGTCGTAGACCTCTCCTAGATCAAGCATGAGAGCCCGCAACCATTTTAGTTCGCAAGTGGTGGACGCCATGCTCCGATATTCAGCTTCAGCACTAGACCTTGAAACTACAGACTGCTTCTTGCTCTTCCAGCTCACAAGATTACTGTAACACCCCAAAAAGACCCCAAAGGACTCAACATGAAGTTTGAGTAGCAGGCTGTTTGACACGGCCCGGGACACGGGCGTGTCCCAGGGCGTGTCGGGTGTACACGGCCTGGGACACGGGCGTGTCCCAGGGCGTGTTCAGGCTAGTCGACGGTTGAGAGTCGACGATCGTCGAGCCTGGGACACGGCCTTCGACACGGGCGTGTCCCAGGGCGTGTTCGAATTATTTTTCGAAATTGGCCTATTCGAGTCCGAGCCGAACACGGCCTTGAACACGGCCTCGAACACGGGCGTGTCAGGCTGGACACAGGCGTGTCAGCTGCCGTGTTCCGACTCGTGTACTGGTTTTGGAAATCGGTGAGTACCGTGTAGCAGGAGACACGGGCATGTCTCAAGACTGACACGGGCGTGTCAGGTTCGACACAGGCGTGTCGATGCCCGTGTTGTTCAGTCGGTTCAAACTGTGTGTGCCGCTTAAAGGGTACACGGCCTGTGACACGGGCGTGTCACAGGCCGTGTCAGCCAAAAATTGGTTTTTTGGGAAAATCTTGGCCGTTCAGTTTTCTCTCTTTTGATCCAAGGGCCAAGGTGGTTTCCTGGCTAGATTAATACGTGAGGGAAGAATGAAGAAGTCATTCTTCATTTGGCTTAAGGAAGAGAGAAAGAGAGTGGAAGAGAGAAAGAAGGAGGAGGAGAGCAAGCCACCGGCGGAGTTCCCGTAGTCCGATTCGTGATCCGAAGCCGGCGTTGTGAAGGCAAGGCTGCTGCGGTTCTTTCTAACCGGCTCGTTTTCGATGGCTCCGAAGAGATCGACAAGGGTAACGATCTCCCTCCTTGGACATGTGAAGTCCTTCTTTTCTGCATTGCATAGGGAAAGCCCTTCCCCGCGAGTGTGCGGTGGGTTGTGGTGTCCCTTGGGGTAGATATGTGAAGTCCCCCTTGTTAGAGGCCGGAATTGGAGTACGGCTCTAGGCATGCTGTGTGAAGCCCATCTGGACGTGGTCTGGATTGGTGATACTTGTTTGCATATCGGAGAAGGCTCCGTGATTATGGCTTGTGATGCCTATGGCTTGTGATGCCTTGTTCCTACCTGTTGCTTGGTGCGGCAGGAAGTACTGGACGATGTCCAGGAAATGAAGAGGGTTGGATGCAACTCTTGTGGCCGTGTGTTGCCACTTTGTGAGTGGTTGAGCCGTTGGGCTGCAACTCGATGAAAAGGCAGATTGCCGAACAGGAAAGGTGAAACCGACCCGCGCCTATAAATAGCCATGGATACTTCCGTATTCGAGGTGGCACGGCGACTTGAGCAACGGGGGGTGGCTGATCCGTACCTGCGTTAGGTCCGTCCGACTTGGAAGCCTGGTTATAGGTTTTGTTGGAGCGCCTAATGAGAGTCTTAGGCCCGCGCGCCGGAAAGACTAGAATGCTCAAATACCGTGTAGACGGTGGTGTTGACCCTGGTATTCCGGTACACCGAAAATGTGCCCTGAGTGCACGGACTGTCGGGCCGTGTGGCCGATAGTTGTGATGGCTTGAATGTGCCTGCGCGCACATAGTTGCTATATGATGATGCCATGCTTTGCAGGGAAAGAATGCTCATGCCCCGAGAAAGGGTAGGATTGTTATAATTGGGTCAGCTGAAAGCTGACCGTTGCATTGTTTGCCACCGGTTGGGTGGATTGTTTCCGTGCAGGTGCTGGAGAGCCAAGTGGTAAATGATGGGCTGAAGCCCTACTGCTGTTGCTGCTGCTGCTGCGGCTAGCCCTTGAAGGCTAAGCGAATGGCTTTGTTTTGTTTTCTCTTATACTCATGTATGGCCGGCCTGCGCGCCGAGGTTTGAAAAACATGTTGTATGTAAAGAGGAACTGTAAGGCCTTAAGGCCAAACTCTTGGATTTATGTACATTCCGTGGTATATATATAAAGGTGGTTTATATATTGGACATTCCTGTTTAGAGTTCAAAGTTGTAACTTAAAGCTTCCGCTAGAATGCTCTGAGTTAGGATTCGTATGGTTTGGTATTATCCTGTGACCTCACCGTCTGTTTGTGGCATATAGTGTGTGGCCCCGGCCGGACCTTCTACTATACGTCATTTAACGGATGGGGTCGTTACATTTTGGTATCAGCTTTCGTCGGTCTTCCTCTTTCGAATTCGTGGTCGAATTCTTTTGTGGGGTGGCGAGCACGTGTTTGTGCGACCTGCTGTAACGCTAATGAACTCTGGAATGTCCACTAAGGAATGTACAAAATCTTGTTTGAGGAATCTGCGCGTTCCTCTTTGTGTTGTTTTGCTTGCATACGTTCGCTAATGTGTGTCTTGTCCACCTATAGGTGATACGTAGTGGTGCTGGGCAGTCTGAGCCCCAGCGTTCTGATGAGAGTGCGGCACCAGCTGAGGTGCCAACACCTCCTTCATCTGCGGAAACTGTTCGCTTAGTTGCTGAGGCGCTATTTGCCATGATTCAGCCGACCGGGCAAGCGCAGCGGGCAGTAGTGCCAGTTCGTGTGGATGTAAGACCCGAGCCGGTTGAGGCTGTAGATCCACGAGCAGCTGACCGACAGTTGAAGCAATTCATGAGCTTCAGTCCTCCTACGTTTGCGGGAATGGGATCCCCAACGCAGGCGGAAGATTGGTTATCGCGTGTCAAGAGGATAATGACAGCGATCAGGGCGGAGGAAACTCTTAAGGTCACCTTAGCCACCTTCATGCTTGAAGGGGAGGCGCGGTTGTGGTGGGACGAGGTTGAGTTACACCAGTTGGCGGGCAGGCAATTAACACAAGTGTCGATTGAGGAGTTCTCTCGACTATTTCTGGCGAAACATGTCCCAGCGGCGCAACGCATCGCTATGGAAAATGAGTTCCAACGGTTAAAGCAAGGGGAAGATAGTGTGGATATCTACTTGCACGAGTTTACCAGGTTGGGACGATATGCGGGAACAATCTTCGCGGATGACCAAAGGAAAACGAATCGGTTCTATGAAGGACTGCGGGATGAGTTGCGATTCCTGCTTTCGAGTTCTGTGAGCCAAGGGTTTCAGGCGTTGGTTGATACTGCGTGCGCGTTGAAGAAGGACATGAAGCGAGTACAAGGGAATAAGGGCTTGGTTGCGTCGAAGCCAGAGTTTCAAGCACCTCGCCCGAGCAAGTCATTTTACCAGAAGAAAGGGGGCAAGAGGTCCAAGCCATCGGGGCAAGTGACTACGACCGTTGTGTCGGGAGCGACATCAAGGCCGGATGCTCGTACATGCTATAACTGTGGCCGGGTGGGGCATATTGCTCGTGACTGTCGGGTTGTTCAGCCCAAAGGGGAAAAGAAGACGGGTGCGTCTTATGCTGAGAAGGGCAAAGCGGTGGTGGATTCCTCTGCTTCCCAGGCGCAGCCCCGAATCTATCAACTTGGCCAACAGGAAGCGATTAAGCAAAGTGACGTCGTCACAGGTACGAGTTGATTTAGTTTACTTGCTGGTGCTATTGGTTTTGGTTATGTATAGCTTGTGCATGATGTGTGTGCTGCAGGCTTTGTCCTGATTCGGAATAATTTGGCGAGAGCCCTGTTTGATACGGGTGCTTCGCATTCTTTTCTGTCTGAGGATTTCGTATCTCGCATTGGGGTACCAAGTCATGTGACGGTGGATAGTACAAGGGTGCTATTGCCGAATGGCTGTATGATGCTTGCGGATAGGGCTTGCGATGTGGATGTGCAAATAGGAAGTCGGGATTTCGGTTTGAGTGCAGCTGTGCTACCGTTATCGGAGTTTGATGTGATCTTTGGTATGGACTGGCTCTCGGAGCAGCGTGCCTTTATTGATTGCAACTCCAAAGAGATTACACTGGGCCAGAATACCGGACTTGTGACGAAGTTCGCTGGTATGCGAGGAGTTGGCGGGACTCTGTTGTCTGCACTCCAAGTCGTTAATGCTGTTCGGAAGGGCGCGGAGTTATTCTTCACGCTAATTCAGGCTGTTGAGCCTAAGGCCAGTGTCAGTGAAGTGCCAGTTGTGTCAGAGTTTGCCGATGTGTTTCCTAAAGATCTTCCTGGGTTACCACCCCAGCGGGAGATTGACTTCTCTATTGAGTTGGTGCCAGGTGCGAAACCTGTGGCCCGCTCTCCATATCGCGTCGCGCCAAAAGAGATGGCTGAGTTGAAAGTCCAATTGCAAGAGTTGTTGGAGCAGGGTTATATACGCCCAAGTATGTCACCTTGGAGCGCGCCTGTTCTCTTTGTGAAGAAGAAAGACGGTAGCTTACGGTTGTGTATTGACTACCGCGAGTTGAATAAGCTGACGGAGAAAAACAAATATCCGATTCCGCGGATTGATGACCTCTTTGATCAGCTGGCGGGATCAACGGTCTATTCCAAGTTGGATTTGAAATCGGGATATTATCAGCTAAGGATTCGGGAAGGTGACATTCCCAAGACGGCGTTTGGAACACGCTACGGGCATTATGAGTTCACGGTAATGCCATTCGGCCTATGTAATGCGCCTTCGGTATTTATGGACCTAATGCATCGAACGTTCCGAGAGTATTTGAATTTGTTTGTTATTGTGTTTATCGATGACATCTTGGTATACTCTCAGTCGGAAGAGGATCACGCAAACCATTTGCGGTTGGTCTTGCATACCCTGCGGAGGAATAAGCTTTTTGCCAAGTTCTCAAAGTGTGAGTTCTGGCTCTCTTCAATAGCCTTTTTAGGCCATGTGGTAAGTGGAGAGGGTATCGCGGTGGATCCGTTGAAGATAAGTGCCATCCGAGATTGGCCAGTGATGTCTTCAGTGGCCGAGGTCAGGAGCTTCCTTGGACTTACGGGCTACTATAGACGGTTTGTGGAAAACTTCTCACGGATTGCTTTACCTCTGACCACGCTGACGAGAAAAGATCAAAAGTTCATTTGGACGCCGGAGTGCGCGCGAGCTTTTGAAGACTTGAAGAGTAGTTTGACCACGGCGCCTGTGTTGACATCGCCATGTGGTACCGATGGGTATGAGATCTATAGTGATGCATCAGGGAGCGGCTTAGGCTGCGTCCTTCTGCAGTTTGGTAAAGTGATTGCTTATGGCTCGCGTCAGTTGAAAGTGCATGAGCGGAATTACCCCGTCCATGATTTGGAGTTGGCGGCGGTAATCTTTGCGCTCAAGTTGTGGCGGCACTATCTATATGGCGTGAAAGTGGATATCTATACGGATCACAAGAGCTTAAAGTATTTGTTGGATCAGAAGGATCTGAATATGCGACAACGAAGATGGATGGAGTTCCTCGGGGACTACACCTTCGAGATTCACTATACCCCCGGGAAGGGAAATGTGGTCGCTGATGCTTTGAGTCGAAAGACTCCGGTACGGGCAAGCTGGTTGCAGAAGCATGATCAGCGTTTGATCCAGGAATTGGAAGCATTGGAGATATCTTGCGTTGACAAGGGTTCGTCAACCGATGCATGCTTGAACTGGACGGAGGTGCAGTATGACCTTACGGATAGAGTTCGGCGAGCAACGGAGCTTGATGAAAGCCTCCAGCGCTATGCAAAAGATGGGCCGGATGACCAATTCTCTTGCGACAACGGTTTGTTAAGAAGAAATGGTCGAGTGTGCGTCCCGAGTGTGGGTAAATTGAGGGAAGAGTTGATGTACGAAGCTCACTTTGCAAAGTACTCAGTTCACCCAGGGAGCACAAAGATGTACAGAGATATGAAAAAGCTGTTCTGGTGGCCCGGACTAAAGAAAGATGTGGCACGTTATGTGGCTAAATGCAACACCTGTGCGTTGGTGAAAGCAGAATGCCAGAAGCCTAGCGGTTTCCTGAAGTCGTTACCTATTCCGGAGTGGAAGTTCGATGACATTTCGCTGGATTTCGTGCATGGCTTGCCGAGATCTCAACGCGGTCATGATTCAATCTGGGTGATTGTGGACCGGTTGACAAAAGTGGCGCACTTCCTTCCAAACAGAAGAGACGATTCAGTGGAAACATTGGCCAAGCTGTATATGGAGCAGGTTGTTCGACTGCACGGTGTTCCCCGGAGCATCGTTAGTGACCGTGATGGGCGGTTCACATCGAATGATTGGCGGCTCGTTCATCAAATGTTGGGTACAAAATTGGCGTTTAGTACGGCCTTTCATCCCCAAACGGATGGCCAGACTGAACGAACCAACAGGACGATGGAGGACATGCTCCGCATGTGCGCCCTAGACTTTGGGAAGAGATGGGAAGATTATATATTTCTTGTCGAATTTGCCTATAATAATAGCTACCAAGCGAGTATTGGTATGGCACCATTTGAAGCTTTATATGGTCGGAAATGCCGTACACCGTTAGCTTGGGCAGAAGCAGGCGAATCTAAGCTGAGTGGGAAAAAGGAAGTCGAAGAAGCTACTTCGCTCATACGCTCTATTCGGGAGAGGCTATTGATAGCCCAAGATCGTCAAGCAAAGTACTACAATGCCAAGCACCGGAACGTGGAGTTTGCGGTGGGTGATTGGGTATATTTGAAGATCAAACCCTTCAAAGGTGTGTCCAGGATTCGGCGTTTGAAAAAGCTAAGTCCGAGGTATCTTGGTCCATTTGAGGTGGTGGAGCGAGTTGGGGAAGCTGCTTATCGACTAGCACTTTCAGCGGACTTGGGTGGATTACATGATGTGTTTCACATCTCAGTCCTTCGTAAGGCGGTGAAGGATCCAGCTCAAGTAGTGGAGAATGATCGGGTACCGGTCGAGTATGGGCTAACGACGAGGGTTAGGCCCATTCGGATCGAGGATCGAGCCGAGAAACAGTTGCAGAACAAAGTGATCGGGATGGTCAAGGTCCGATGGGACAATTATGGCCATGAAGAGCTAACATGGGAGCGAGAGCAGACCATGCAAGCTGAGTTTCCCGAGTTATTTGTTTAAACTGTGACCGTGTACTTTTTATTATAACATAGTTATAGCATTGCTGGTTCTTGTTTCCTTACCGTGCAAATTTCGGGACGAAATTTTGTTAAGGGGGGGAGGATTGTAACACCCCAAAAAGACCCCAAAGGACTCAACATGAAGTTTGAGTAGCAGGCTGTTTGACACGGCCTGGGACACGGGCGTGTCCCAGGGCGTGTCGGGTGTACACGGCCTGGGACACGGGCGTGTCCCAGGGCGTGTTCAGGCTAGTCGACGGTTGAGAGTCGACGATCGTCGAGCCTGGGACACGGCCTTCGACACGGGCGTGTCCCAGGGCGTGTTCGAATTATTTTTCGAAATTGGCCTATTCGAGTCCGAGCCGAACACGGCCTTGAACACGGCCTCGAACACGGGCGTGTCAGGCTGGACACGGGCGTGTCAGCTGCCGTGTTCCGACCCGTGTACTGGTTTTGGAAATCGGTGAGTACCGTGTAGCAGGAGACACGGGCGTGTCTCAAGACTGACACGGGCGTGTCAGGTTCGACACGGGTGTGTCGATGCCCGTGTTGTTCAGTCGGTTCAAACTGTGTGTGCCGCTTAAAGGGTACACGGCCTGTGACACGGGCGTGCCACAGGCCGTGTCAGCCAAAAATTGGTTTTTTGGGAAAATCTTGGCCGTTCAGTTTTCTCTCTTTTGATCCAAGGGCCAAGGTGGTTTCCTGGCTGGATTAATACGTGAGGGAAGAATGAAGAAGTCATTCTTCATTTGGCTTAAGGAAGAGAGAAAGAGAGTGGAAGAGAGAAAGAAGGAGGAGGAGAGCAAGCCACCGGCGGAGTTCCCGTGGTCCGATTCGTGATCCGAAGCCGGCGTTGTGAAGGCAAGGCTGCTGCGGTTCTTTCTAACCGGCTCGTTTTCGATGGCTCCGAAGAGATCGACAAGGGTAACGATCTCCCTCCTTGGACATGTGAAGTCCTTCTTTTCTGCATTGCATAGGGAAAACCCTTCCCCGCGAGTGTGCGGTGGGTTGTGGTGTCCCTTGGGGTAGATATGTGAAGTCCCCCTTGTTAGAGGCCGGAATTGGAGTACGGCTCTAGGCATGCTGTGTGAAGCCCATCTGGACGTGGTCTGGATTGGTGATGCTTGTTTGCATATCAGAGAAGGCTCCGTGATTATGGCTTGTGATGCCTATGGCTTGTGATGACTTGTTCCTACCTGTTGCTTGGTGCGGCAGGAAGTACTGGACGATGTCCAGGAAATTAAGAGGGTTGGATGCAACTCTTGTGGCCGTGTGTTGCCACTTTGTGAGTGGTTGAGCCGTTGGGCTGCAACTCGATGAAAAGGCAGATTGCCGAACAGGAAAGGTGAAACCGACCCGCGCCTATAAATAGCCATGGATACTTCCGTATTCGAGGTGGCACGGCGACTTGAGCAATGGGGGGTGGCTGATCCGTACCTGCGTTAGGTCCGTCCGACTTGGAAGCCTGGTTATAGGTTTTGTTGGAGCGCCTAATGAGAGTCTTAGGCCCGCGCGCCGGAAAGACTAGAATGCTCAAATACCGTGTAGACGGTGGTGTTGACCCTGGTATTCCGGTACACCGAAAATGTGCCCTGAGTGCACGGACTGTCGGGCCGTGTGGCCGATAGTTGTGATGGCTTGAATGTGCCTGCGCGCACATAGTTGCTATATGATGATGCCATGCTTTGCAGGGAAAGAATGCTCATGCCCCGAGAAAGGGGTAGGATTGTTATAATTGGGTCAGCTGAAAGCTGACCGTTGCATTGTTTGCCACCGGTTGGGTGGATTGTTCCCGTGCAGGTGCTGGAGAGCCAAGTGGTAAATGATGGGCTGAAGCCCTACTGCTGTTGCTGCTGCTGCTGCGGCTAGCCCTTGAAGGCTAAGCGAATGGCTTTGTTTTGTTTTCTCTTATACTCATGTATGGCCGGGCTGCGCGCCGAGGTTTGTAAAACATGTTGTATGTAAAGAGGAACTGTAAGGCCTTAAGGCCAAACTCTTGGATTTATGTACATTCCGTGGTATATATATAAAGGTGGTTTATATATTGGACATTCCTGTTTAGAGTTCAAAGTTGTAACTTAAAGCTTCCGCTAGAATGCTCTGAGTTAGGATTCGTATGGTTTGGTATTATCCTGTGACCTCACCGTCTGTTTGTGGCATATAGTGTGGGGCCCCGGCCGGACCTTCTACTATACGTCATTTAACGGATGGGGTCGTTACAATTACCTCCAACAAATGTGTAGAAACCAGATGTAGATTTGCGGTCATCTTTATCATCAGCATAGCTAGAATCTGAGTAGGCTTCAACTCTCAAATGACCATTCTTCTGAAAGAGTAGTCCTTTGCCCTGTGCTGCTTTAACATACTCTAATATCTTCAAGGCAGACTGAAGATGACATTCCCTGGGAGCTTGCATGAACTGACTTACCTTGCCAACAGCATAGGCAATGTCAGGTCTGGTCACCGTGAGATAAATGAGTTTACCCACCAGACATCTATACTTTGTGGCATCAGACATAAGAGGAGAGTCATCTGTCCACGTTTTGTCTTCTCCAGTAGCCATGGGATACCGTGCCGGTTTGGCACCGGTCAATCCTGCATCCCGTAGAAGATCAAGTGCATACTTCCGTTGGGAGAGAACCAGAGAGTCGGGCTTCCGACAGATCTCTATCCCCAAAAAGTATTTCGGGGAGCCCATATCCTTTGTGACAAGATGTTGACGGAGGTGCTTCTTTGTCAAGTCCACCCCAGCTTGATCATCACCGGTAAGAAGAATGTCGTCAACATATACCGCCAAAACTACAAGGCCCGATGCGGTTTTGCGAATAAACAGGGAATGATCAGCCGTACTTCTTGTAAAGCCAACAGCAGCCACAATGCTGCTGAACTTGTCGAACCATGCCCGAGGGCTCTGCTTGAGGCCATAGATAGCCTTCTTTAGCTTGCATACACGGGTCTCCCCCTGAGCAACATACCCCGGAGGTTGCTCCATGTAAACGTCCTCATGAAGATCCCCATAAAGAAAGGCATTCTTGACATCAAGCTGGGAGATAGTCCAATTGCGGTTGACAGCCACAGAGAGAATAACCCGGATGGTGCTGAGACGAGCAACCAGGGAGAAAGTATCAAAGTAGTCAACCCCATAAGTCTGAGTGAAGCCTTTGGCCACCAGTCGGGCTTTGTAGCGGTCCACAGTCCCGTCTGGGAGAAACTTCACAACAAACACCCATCGACATCCAACCACATCAGTACCCACTAGAGGAGAAACAAGGGTCCAGGTGCCCCGTTCAGTAAGAGTAGCAATTTCCTCATCCATGGCAGACTTCCAATGAGGAATAACAAGCGCCTCCTGGTAGGTACGGGGAGTAGTAGTAGCTAAATAGCTAAAGCAAAATGCCGGCGAGAAGAAGTAAGCCGATCATAGGACACAACTACCGCAAGCAGGTGTTGAGTGCATGCCCGCACCCCTTTGCGAAGAGCAATGGGGAGATCCAGGTCGTCGGGGCTTCAGGGACCGGAGCGTCCGTGGCGGAGAAAGCTGGCCCGGGACTAGAGAGAGACGGCTCCGGAGACGGGGGGGGGGGGGAGGAGAGGGGAGAGGAATAGACGGAGGAGGGGATGAGGAAGGGGGAGGAGAAACGTGGATAGGCTGAGAGGGAACAGACATGGAGGGTGATGAGTCAGGAACAGGAGGAAGAAGGGGTGGAGAGGAGAAGTAGGCTGCATTTTCGAAGAAGGTGACATCTGCAGAAACAAACTGTTTGCGCAGAACGGGGTCAAAGCAACAGTAGCCTTTCTGAGTGACCGAGTAGCCCAAAAAGACACATTTGGTGGCACGGGGAGAAAGTTTGTCACGGGTAGCAGACGGGGCATGCACAAAGGCTGTACATCCAAAGATTCGAAGAGGGAGGGGAAAGGGTTCCTTGCCGGGGTAGAGAATGGAGAAGGGAGTCTTACCCTGAAGAACAGAAGAAGGAATGCGATTGATGAGATAACAGGCGAGGAGAACAGCATAGCCCCAATAAGAGCGAGGCACATGCATCTGCGTTAGGAGAGTGCGAGCGACATCGAGGAGATGACGGTTTTTACGTTCCGCCACCCCATTCTGCTGGGAGGTGTAAACGCAGGTGGTCTGATGAATAAGACCATATTGCGTACAGAAAGATGAAAAATCATGACTAAGATACTCTTTAGCATTATCAGAGCGAAGACATTTAATAGAGACATGAAACTGAGTTTTAATCATATTATAAAAGCATTCCCAGATAGAGAAGAGTTCAGAGCGATCTCGTAACAGATACACCCAGGTACAACGAGAAAAGTCATCAATAAAAGTTACAAAATACAAACTACCCCGACCAATGGTTGGAGTAGGAGCCGGACCCCATACATCAGAATGGATGAGATCAAACGGGCTAGAGGAACTGCGAGCATGCTTGGGCGGGAAGGAGGAGCGGTGATGTTTGCCAAGTTGGCAGGCGTCATAGTTGAGCGGAGGACTGGTTGGCGATAAGTGGGGCAGAAGCTGTCGAAGAATGCGAGCAGGAGGATGTCCAAGGCGAAGATGCCATTGAAGCAGATCAGTAGATGAGGAAGTGAAGGCGGACAGAGCGGAAACGTTGTCGAGGAAGTAGAGGCCGCCGCTCTCAGTCCCAGTAGCAATCGTCCGTTGGGTTCTCGGGTCCTGAAAGTAACAAGAAGTAGGAGTGAATACAACAGAGCACTGAAGTTGCTTGCATAAAGTAGTAACAGATAGAAGATTGCAAGGAAACTTCGGGACATAGAGAGTGTCCACCAAGCGCAGCGATGGGGTGACTTGAACCATGCCTGTCCCACGAACCGGGGAAGGAGAACCATCCGCAACAAGGACAGGAGGCAACCGATCATGCGTTTCGAGAAGCGAAAAACATTGAGGATTGCCTGTCATATGATTTGTAGCACCAGAGTCAATCAACCATTTACCTTGGATAGCGACATGAGCACTACCTGAGGTCGTCGCCACCGAAGCAGACGACCGAGAGGAGGGGTTCGGGGAGGGTGAAGTATCACCAGATGGGCGCAGATGAGGATGTTTCTGCCAACAGCGGTCAATGGTATGACCGGTACGACCACAGTGAGAACAGAGGAACCTAGATGGACCGCGCGCCCCAGAGTGGCTGCGGCCACTATTGTTGCCGCGCTGAGTGTACTGAGCATAAGAGTCCTGCGGAGGAGGGGAGGATAACAGAGGGCGCTGGAGCAGAGAAGTAACGGTGGCTACGCGAGCGGCGGTGGCATCCAAGGTAGGAGACTCAGCTTCACCCAAGATCTGCTGGCGGATGAGATCAAAAGACTCGGGAAGTCGCAGAAGATAACAAACAACCAGGAGTTCCTGGAAGTGTTTGTGTTGCTGAGCCAAGTCCGCAAAGAAGGGGCGATTCTGGAGGATCTCAGCGCCAAGAGCCTAAACTTGCTGATAGGCTGCAGCGGGAGTCATGGACGAACGGGCGAAGAGATCCGCATAAAGAGTATAAATCCGGGAGGTCTGCGTCCCCTTGGAGTAAAGAGCAGCCAGATGAAGCCACGCGGCCTTTACCGTCTCATCATGACGGATGACGGGAAGGCACTCATCAGAGAGGCTATTAGCCAGCCATGTGCGGACAAGCGCATCACTCGCATCCCATTCGTCAAAGAGAGGAGAATTAGGAGGAGGAGGATCATCGGTAAGATGATGACGTTTGCGTTGAGAACGAAGAAGGAAAGTGAAAGAGACGCTCCAATCCGGATAGTTGGAGCCAATGAGCTTAGAAACAGTGCCCAGATTTCCGGAAGGAGTAGGGATAGAAGGCGGAGCCGGAGTGGTTGCAGGAGTGGTGGCAGTGGAATTGTCAGAGATATCTATAGAAGAAGACCGAAACCGGACGGTTAGGAATCAAGTCGGGCGGTTAAGAGAGAAGGGAAAAGCTGCAGCGGTCACGATGTCAGACACCAGCGGCTAGAGAAGCCACGACCAAGCCGCAGAGCCAAAACAGAGGGTAAGAGGTCGGGCGGTTGGAAGACAGACCGCACGAACGGGAGAGAATGTGGAATCCAGCAAACAGGCCGGGGCGATAAGAAAGAGAAGAAGGGAGGCTGCGACAAGAACAGATCGCAAGCAGGCAAAGAGAAACAGGCCGTGCAGACAGGGCGCACGGCTAGAAAGGAGCACATAATCAGGAGCCAGAGATCGAGGCTCTGATACCAAGTAAAAATAGAGAAGAACGACTAGAAAAACAGGCCGGAAGTTTGAATAATAGAAATTTTTATTATCCAAAAAGATATCATTTACAAAGGTATGGCCTCCCTTTTATAGAATGGAGGAGATAAAGGAGAGTACAAACTAACAATGTGGGACTAAATAAATGTACAAAGACTGGGCGGTTTGACATGTACAGACCGCACAGTCCGCGCGGTTAGACAACAGGCTAACCGCCCGGACAGACAAGAAGAAGATGCCGTAGGAGACCGCAAGACTGCCAGACCGCCAGACCGCCAGATATCCAAGTCGCTGGAGACAACCCGCAAGACCGCCGAACCATAGCAGCCACCAACTGGATATTTAGCCCGTCAGCCCCAGACCGCTAGACCGCGCGGTCTCCAGACCGTCATATTCAGACCGCCTGACCGCCTACTTCAACAGGCACGTGACTAACATTCAGTACGACTTTTCATCCCCAGACGGATGGACAGACGGAACGCACTAACCGGACTCTGGAGGATTTGCTACAACTTTGCATATTGGATCGCGGTGAACCTTGGGAAAAGTTGTTGCCACTGATCGAGTTCTCGTATAATAACAGCTACCAGTACAGTATAAGGATGGCTCCTTATGAGGCGTTGTACGGACGGAGGTGCAGGACTCCGTTGTCATGGATACAGGACGAGGACCCTAAGGCGTTGGATTCGGAGTTTGTCGAGAACACCGAGGCTCAGGTGAGATTGATACGGGACAGGATGCTAGAAGCACAGAGCCGACAGGCTAAGTATTAAGACGCTAGGCACCGTCAGGTGGAATTCTGGGTGGGAGACCAGGTGTTCTTGAAGATCCGACCAATGCATGGAGTTACTCGGGTACGCGGACAGAGGAAGAAGCTCAGCCCAAGATATATGGGGCCTTATAGGATCCAGGAGCGGATCGGTCCCTTGGCATACAGGCTGGAGCTGCCACCGGAGCTGGCAAGTCTGCACGACGTGTTCCATATATCCTCTCTTAGGAGGGCTCTACTACGCCCGGAGCAGCAGATTTCGACTACGGACGGGCCGGTAGCTTCAGACCGGTCTGTTCACTTGGAGCCGATTCAGATCGATGACAAAGGAGTACGAGTCTTGCGTCGCAAGAAGGTTCCGTTAGTCAAAGTCTTGTGGAGGAACCATGATCAGGAGGAGCATACCTGGGAACCGCAGGACCTGATGCGACAAAAATACCCGGAGCTGTTCAGTCAGGTATACCTCACAACCTCTCAGGATGTTCAATTTACTTTCCTATTGACTGAAATTTCAAAAATATGGGCTAAACTTTTGTTTATTGGGGTCTAGACTTTGCCAATTGGGTAAATTGGTCTAAATTTTGACTATCACCTTTAAACCTCACATAGCGAACATGGCGTCGTAATGAAAATCTTTCAATTCTCATGGGATGTTACAAGTCTCTTTAGGAGTCCCTATGATCTTAACCTTGATTTCGGGGACAAAATCTTTGTTTTGTTTATTGGGATTTGTAACATCCCCCGAACAACTAGACCCCTAGAGATAGTTTTGTCATGACTAGGTCATGACAAAACCCTAGAAAGTCCAGAAAGGCCAAGTGAGCCTAGGAATGAGGATGAGACCACTATAGTCTGCACATAGTAGATTTCTAAACATTGGTTTAAGGTGATCATGGGGCTTCACCAAGACTTCAAGACCCCACCCATACCTTCATAACCCTTGTGAGGGGTCAATGGGTCACTAAGGACCCATGGAAGGCAGTCAAAGGGGCTAAGTTGACCAAAGTCAACTATAACCCTAATTGGGTCAAACTGACCTACACAAGGGCCAATTGCAGTCCCTAAGCCAAGTGGACCCCACACATACCCTCATAGCCCTAGTTAGAGGCCAAGGGTCTCCAAGGACCCATTAGAACCAATCAAAAAGGCTAGGTTGACCTAAGTCAACTCTTGACCTAAAATGGTCAAAGTGCCCTAGTTAAGGGTCAAGTGACCTTCAAGGGCCAATCCAACCCCACCATGACCCTAGGGGAGGCTAATGGGTCACCAAGGACCCATTAAGGAAACCTCAAGTACCAAATTGACCTAAGTGGGCCCTAGACCAAGTTTAGGTCAAGCTAGCCCAAATGGGCTAACTCAAGCTCAAGCCCAATTAACTTGGGCCAACCTTGTTTTGATGAATGAGATGGACTTGTGGGCTGCCATGGGATTAGATAGGAGCCAAATTTCAGGCTTGGTGACTAGGAGAGAGAAAGCCACCCACGGAGGAGAGAGAAAGAGAAGGAAGAAAAAGGAGGAAGACTTTGGGCTCATCCTCCCCCTTCCCCAACCTCCCCATTCAATTCAACAAGGCAAGGGGAGTGCATCAGCATTTTTTGACTAGTTAGAGCAAGCTCCACCCCCCTACCTACCAAGCTGCCAAGCTTGACTTTGGCCAAAAATGGCCAAAGTGCTTTCAGCCACCTAACACCTCTCCTCTCCCTCCTTAAAAGCTTCCCTATACTCCAAGGAGGAATTCCCACACTTTACCTGAAGGAGCCAAGCAGTTTCCTGCATTTTTGAAGAAGCCGACCACCACCGGCCACCACCATGCCAATCCGGCGATCAGCACGGCTACAGCCGCCACTACAGGTCCTCCTCCACTCCTTCTTGCATGGGTAGATCGTAGACATCATTAGGGCCAAGGTTGGGGCTCAATTGAGCCCAATCAGATTTGGATTTTCATGGTTTTCGACCGAAAATTCTTCTTGGTAGAATCGCCGGAACAGTGCTCCCCGGCGGCCGTGCCGTCGCCTGGAGGTAGCCCCGACCACCACGAAGGTGTTAGCGGCGGTGGCAGGCCGGGGAGGTGGCCGGAGCGCCGACGGCAGCCGCTGGAAGTCGGCCCAGGCAGGAGCAATCATGGCCGTTGGCGCGCGGGGACGATGATAGGATGCCGTCCAAAATTGCGTCAAGATTCGTGCTGATATGGATATAAACTATAGCTTAAGTTTATTATTATTTCAATTCTGTCACAGCAAATTGTATTTAATGTTTTTAATTATTAAAAATACTTAGGCTTCATTTCAGAAAAAATGGTCAACACATAAAATGTAGCCCTATGGGTCTACTTTCAAACAAAAAGTAGTTTGGACCAATTTGGGTGACTTGTTTGACCAGAGCACTCATTTTTGTGGGGTCTATACATATGTCTAGGCAGATATTAAGCAGAGTGCCCACACTTCATCCTTAGCCCAAATGAGTTGAAATTTTGGAAGGGAGTCACCCTAACTAATATCTAGACCGTGCCCAAAAATGGGAAGTTTTGGAGATAATTTTTCTATAGTTTTGTAAATAATTTAATTTATCTAGGGTAAATTAATTTATGGGTCAAATAAAGTCCAAATTCATCGAAATTTTGGTGGGAGGTATATGAGGCCAATATAGACATCTGGTTCAAATTTCATTAAGTTTTGAGGTGATTTGAATGGAAGTCATGCAAACCCTAGCCTTGCCCTAAGAAGGGCATTTTGGTCCAAAATGTAATATTTGCTTAGAGTGTCCAATTAACCTCAACAGAGGTTCAAATTTGGAACACTGACTTGTCATAAACTTGTGCACCTTCCAATGAAATATGGGGAGGTTTGGAATTGATTTGCCTCAAGATCCTAGGTCAAACCCTAAGGAAGGGCTTTTGTACCTTGTGAAGGGCATGTGGCCAAAACACCTTGTATGACTATGAAATTTTGTAGGGAGGGTATTATTGTAACTATAACCCTCTGGTTAAAATCTTAGGGTGTTTTGGAAAGTTTGGGGCACACAAAACCCTAACCCTAGTTTAGGGCACAAATATTGTAGGGTTGGAATGGGCTAGCTAAACTCCTCAAACTAAGATGAAATTTTGGTAGATTGGTCATAAGGATATTATGAGCCTCTGGTAATTTAATTGGGAATTTTGGGACAATAGTTATAGTACTTCATTTGTAACACAAGGGATGCCTCAATTTAATAAATTGAACATTATGGTTCCTCTGACCCTTGGGAGGTCATGAAAGTTTGGCAAAGGAAGTTTTAAATCATTATATGCATATATAAATTTTATAAAAATTTGTGGATACATATTTGAGGTACTTACTTCACAAGCTTGTTAAATGAGGAAATTATTCAATAATTTAATTAAGACTATTTACTGATAAATAAATTATGAAATTTGGCCCAAATCATTTATATGCCATTATAATCATACTGGAATTTTCTCTGAATTTTTGGAAGTAATATAGTCTTTTATATTTCTTTAAATGAATTTTCAGGGGTTAAAATAAAATAGGAATTTTGGGATAAAACCTTACTGAAATTTATATATTTTGGAAGATGAGTTAAATCCTTATTTTAAATATCATATAAAATTAGTGGAATGATATCTTGCCTGAAAATGGTACTTCATGTTCATTATTGGAAATTTTAGTCACTAGAATAATTAAATAAATGATTAAATAAATAAGGAAAATTTTGGGTCTCTGGATTTAGGGTTTAAAGGTCATAATGGACCTCCATTAATTATTATAGGAGTATTGGATGATTATTTTATGTACTCCCCATTTTACATGACATTTAACCTTGTGGTCTGCATTTAGTAAATTGTTGAAAGGAAATGATTTGACATAGTTGGAGTTAGCCATCTTGATGGATTTTGTAGATGTGGATGAGTCATCCTAGAAGTTTAGGTTAAGTAGTGAGATATGAGTCGGTAGTGTTGAGTAGTGCTTGGGGTCGACGAAAGATCGTCTTCCCCCGTAGAGTGAAAGGTCAAAATCACCTTAGGTTTAGTATACCGTAATATGAAAAAGAAATGGGTAATGGATATGGGATTAGTTACCAACCAACAAGAATAAGTGCCTTGTGAAAGGGAGCTTTGGGATTCAGCCCATCATAGCTCCTAGTGCCCTCGAGAGCCCTTCACAGGGAATACCTTGGGCAGTCCTGGGTAAAACCTAAGTCGTAGGTATAAAATCGCCACAAGAGTAAATAGTAAACTTAGGATTTCACACTATCACACCCCAATGTCCCGGGAGATAGTTTGGGTTACTCGGGCAATAAGCCCAGTGGTTATGGTGATGGGCATGGTGGCCCGACGAGCTTCGGCTCGGTTGTAGAATATGACGGACGGGATAGTCCGGGGAGCTTCAGCTCGGTTGTTGATTATGACAGACGGGATAGTTCGGGGAGATTTGGCTCGGTTGTTGGGACTCATAACTATTGCATGTGCATAAAAGGTATAAGGTGGTGGGTCTTCGGTATTGGAGGGTCGATGCACCAACGCCAATACGCTGACTCGGCAAGTGTGGTTAGCACTTCGCCAACAGAAGTCCGGTGCGCCAGCCGGCAAGAGTATGCAGGAGTCCGCTGTGTGCACAAAGCGTTGAGGAGTACGATAGGTCTGACCGGTAGTGCTTTACTGGTTTAGAGGTGGGCGAGGCCCAACCCACCACTTCCGTCTGCCACTACGGAGGTATCCTGGGAGGTAACGGCTCCGAAAGGGGGAACTAAAGGTCTGTGTACACAGAGTCGAGTGGGTGAGTTGTACTTGCATGTTCACATCATAGCATAATTGTATTTCATAGCATAACCATTGCATATAACCTGACACCTAATGTATAAGCGGTATGAGACGTTCTATACATTAGGCCTTGCAAAACGACCCCTTGGCCTATAAGTTCGTGCGAGCGTGCTTATAAGTCAAGGTTCTCTTTCAGTATTATATATTTAAGCCTGCTAGTAAAACCGACACCCTATCGTATAAATCGGTATGAGACTTTTTATACGATAGGAGCCCTGCAAGAGATCCCTTAGCTTATGTGTTTTCACATAAGTTAAGGTTACTTATTCTAATTTTGTATCATTATTACCATACTTAGAACTGCTAGTCTAGTTCCGCTGCCATCTGCTATTTGACATTCTCCACCTTCATGTCCTTTCCTTTCCTTCTCCCCGCTCGGTGCTTAGGAGCCATGGGGGAAGGGGCGGAGGACGATATGACTTAGTATTTTAGACTAACGGTTTTTGAACCACATCATTTAGGGGACCACGGAGCCCAGCATGGAGGAGCAGCCCCGGAGGTCGGCACGCTTGGAGATCAGACAGTCTAGTACTGGAGTCCAGACAGCAGGGACTGTGAGTCCCGAACACTAGTAGTTGTATTAGTTTGCTTCCGCGATGAGTGATTTGTAGTGAGGACTTGATGTACCGGGCATAAGCCCGAGATTTTTATTATATGTACTATCTGTGGACACTCCCTTCGTCGAGCTTATTTTCTATACATGTGATTTTCTGTGAACTTGCTTTTATTTTATTGCTACAGTTGTGATCGATTTTGGCCGGCAGAATCGGCATCTTGTAGTGACGACCTTCCCGGGTGCGAAGGTATCACCGCAAGGTGGCGGTTCTGGGCCTAAGACCCCGGTGTCGAAAAAGAAAAAAAAATGGGGGTCTTACAGGTGAACTTTGTCTCGATGCCAGTATGATGGTGGCCACACCCAGAGTCCACTATCCAATCATCTTAGAAGTTCACAGAAGCCAGCGCATCAACTGATGTTTCTGTCGCTTCTGCTAGGAAACAATTTCCCCACCACTCTCCATCTCGTGGCCCTTCACTTTCATGCCCTCCTTTCTTCAGGTCTTCTTATTTCTCATTCACATGTCCAGCCTTTAACTTTGTTCGACAATCTCTTATCATGTGCCCATACCCGTGACAGACAAATCATAAGGGTGTGTTTTGTGCATCATATGGTGGAAGAAACTTCCTCCCATCTCTTTAAGAAGATGAGGACGATCCACTTTCATAGCTTTCCTTCCTCCTCTCTAAAAACTTCTTCTTTCCTGAGAATATGGATTCACTATCTCCTTCTGAAACATAGACTCCTGCCATCTGTTTTGCTAGACTTTTTTGAGATGACAACAAATTTTCCAACTCAAGTAATGATGGCTGAATAGCCCAACCTTGCATTATGGTTATAAAGGCCATATACTCCTTTCTCAAGCCCCGGACAATGTGCCTCTTTAGCTTCGCCCCTGAGATGGGCTCATCCAGATCCAAAACTGAAATTTTTGCATAGAGATTTTTCATCTTCAAGAAGAAAACAGACACAGACATCTCTACCTGACTTTCCCTTGCCAACCCATTCTCCAAAAATTGTAATCATACGACATTCTTTTTGTTGAACAACTCATCGAGGGATGTCCAAATCTGTGATGCAGATCTGCATCCCAGGATGTGAACAAACAGATCCGGTGATACAGACCTCTTCAAGAAAAATTCTGCCTTTGTCTTTGTCTTATTACAGGATCGCATGATTTGATCATTGTCTCCGGCTGCCACAACTTCCTCTTGATCATCCACGCTAATGACTTCCCAAAGGTCTTCTCCAAAGATATGACTCTTCATGCAAGATCTCCATTTTTATAGTTTGTATGCGTGAGCATCTCTACACCAAGACCTCTAGCATAATCACCGTCTTCCAACTCCACACTCGGTTATCTTACAACGGAACCAACGCAGCTAGTTCGAACCTAGCTCTAATACTATGTAAAAATTTCCGTTTGCACGATAACAGAATTATCAAGTCAAGAACAATACTGCTTACAAAAATAACAATTGTACAATTGACAAAGAAGAATACTAACGCAAGACAGTTTTGCGAGGTATTGGAATAATACAAAGATAACAACACAACAATACTAAACTCTATAATTCCAAGTCGCTCCTCACAGCTTCAGGCTGCACTTTACTGCTTCAAACCACAGGTCGTCGCACACAAATCACTGCACATTTTGAGGCTTGCAATGATCGGACGGCAGCCTGTTTGCACAGAACTGTGAACTCCTGTGACCTCCTGATACCAAGAACTCTCTTCGCTGTACAAAACTAGCTGATAACCATGAGCCAATCTCCAAGTAAAACCTCAGTTCGCAGCCCACGTGTAACCTCAAGAAGGCAAGCTGCAACTTCACTAATGATCACTCCAGTGAAGTAACTCGGCCGCACCTTCAATAGACCGCACCACCAAAACTATCTACGACCTTGAAGTAACCCGCCCGCGACTTCGTCGTCAGACCACTCCAACCATAGCTATACGTGATCTCAAAGAGAACCACTTTGAGCAGCAACAACCTACGACTTCAAAAAGCAAACCGCAGCTTTACTAGTGACGCCCAAATTTTTCTGTTTGCAGCAATTGACCGAAACACCACCTTTGCGTCTCAATTTTTTCACGCGCAGCTGCATAATACTTTCGTATGGAATTATGACATAATTATAGTCATACCACTCCAATATAAGCCTGCCACGTGTCCCCACTTTATTACTTTTTCAATTCACTCCAGTCTCCAGCATTCAATTACGCCATTTTCATTTCTAATATAATATTGATAATTATTTATATTTATTAATTGTCATTGTCCTGAGAACGACAATTCAAGCATGCTCCATTGACTGGTCAAACACAATCCGCCCAATACTTTAATATCAACAATTTTGGCCGCCGACTGAGGGTAAATTTAGTGTATTTGTGGTGTATCGTGCTTATGGTCCATAAATAAATACCTCATTCCCTACATAATTACGGAAAGACCTCTCCCCCTTTTTTCGTTTTCGCACCTCTTCATTTCCGAAACGCACACTGAGCAAACCTAGCTGCACCTCGCTTCTTTCTCCACTCGCAGTTTCTCCGATCCTGGGCGTTAGAGACATCTCCGATCGGGACAGTTGTCGCGCCTCTTCATTGCCCAAACGTTCCATGAAAACCTAGAGCCACCTTCTCGTCTTTCTCCCGTCGTCCTTACTGCGATCCGGGGCAACTTCGTTCGCCATTACTGCGTTCGAACTCCAAACGAAGCCGTTTTCCATCATATATTAAGAAGGTAGAAAATCTTAAACCAAATACACTCAAATTTAGGGTTTATGTTTCACTTCAAATGAAAGTTGTTTGGAGAAATCTTCCAGTTCTAAGTTATTCGTTTTCTATCATTTTTAAGAAATTCCATTTTAACCATTGTTTATTTTCCCAATCCTGTGTAAAAGTCTGCGCAAATTAGATGCAGTTGCAGTCCAATTGAGTTGAAATTGAGTTGAAAATCCAATCCTGTTTGTTAATGTATGTAGTGTTTACAATCATAAATTGAGTTGAAATTGCAGTCCACATTGTATAAAGATAAACAGTCTTCTTTGAAATTACAGTCATTATTCTAGTGCAAATTAGAGCCACCTTCTCGTCATTTTGAAATTGCAGTCCAAATTGAAATTACAGTCATTATTTTAGTTATCTTTACAGTTCAAAGACAAATAGCGTTCATAATATTTGTAGTCGTAATTGGAGTTCAAGTTGCAATTCAAAATGTATAAAGATATGCAGCCGTTATTCTAGTTTTTCTTACAGTTCAAAGACCCTTACAGTTCTTTTTGTCATTCCTGTTGTAATTATAATAGTATTTACAACACTTTGTTTTTGAACTATAAAATGTTGTCTAATTATTTTTTTTGGATTTAAGCTACTTTATTACAGTTGTAACTTCGGTACTATTTGCAGTTCTAATTTGTGTACAATATTGTTACAATGTCTTCTTCTCTATTTGGAACTCCAATTTTTTGTATGATTACGACTGTAGGACAAAAAACAGTCGTAATCATAGTTCTATTTACAGTCTATTTAATTAATAAACTATTCTAGTTATCATAGTCATATTTATAGTCCAAATTGAAATTTTTTGTATGATTACAATGCATTATTCTCTATTTACAGTCCATTTAATAATATTTCTAGTGACATTCAAGGAAGAGAACATTCAAGAACTGTGATTTACAGTCAAAATTGAAATTGCAGTCCAAATTGAAATTACAGTCGTTATCCTAGTTATCTTTACAGTTCAAAGAACCAAACAATTTTTGTAATATTTACAGTCGTAATTGGAGTTCAAGTTGCAATTCAAAATGTATAAATATATGCAGTTGTTATTCTAGTTTTCTTACAGTTCAAAGACCGTAATAGTTCTTTTTGTCATTCCTATTGTAATTATAGTAATATTTACAGTTCTTTGTTTTTGAACTGTAAAATGCTGTCTAATTAATTTTTTTTGGATTTATGTTACTTTATTCCAGGATTAACTTATGTACTATTTACAGTTCTAATTTGTGTACAATATTGTTACAATGCCTTCTTCTCTATTTTGAACTTCAATTTTTTGTATGATTACGATTATAGGACAAAAAACAGTCGTAATCATAGTTCTATTTACAGTCCATTTAATTAATAAACTATTCACATCATCAGTTGTACATAGCTCTGAGAGGTAGAGAAATGGCCTTAATTTTTTTTTTTTGGATTTCCGTCTCATTATTCCAGTTGTAACTGCTTTAATGTTTATGGTTCTAATCTGTGCAGAAAATTTTACAATTTATTCCTCTCTATTTGGAACTCCAATTGTTTGTATGATTACAGTTGTAGAACCCAGAACATTCTAAATCACAGTTCTATTTACAGTTGTAACTAGTTGTCATTCTTTTTTGAATTTTCTCTTCTATCTTGCATATTAAAATGAAGTTACAGTTCTATTTTTAAGTAGATGTAATTTCAATTGTAATTGAAAGCTTATTGTTTCGTTTTACAATATGCTTCTTAATTACATATTTTTTTAATATAACTTTTCTATGGGTGACATTCAAGGAAGAGAACATTCAAGAACAAGTAAGATTATCTACACATTCTTTGGCGTGTTTTTTGTATTTATATATTCTAAATCAGAACCTCTTTTGTAGTGCCTGAGAGCAATTACTTACCCACCAGATATGCTGCATAGACTTTCAAGTTGAATGCCCGTCCTTTGTTAGACATTTTAGAAGAGCAAACTTTAAAGATTTTGAGGGAAGCCGGTGTGCTGCAGTTGTTTGAGATGCCCAGCCTACCGCAAAATATTCCATTACTTTATGTTCTTGTACGGGCCTTTAACAGACATAAACATGTTTTTTTGCTAGGTAATAACTACTATAAATTGACTGTTAATGAGATTTCTTTGATTTTGGGTCTTCCAAACCGGGGAGAGGTCTTTACGTTCGTTAGACTTCTATGTATAAATATATCCTACAAAGATTTGACTGAGGATCCTAATAGTCTCGCATTGGAAGATTGGTCTCCCACTTTGGAGAGTAGGAGATTGGATAACTTAATCCTCTATTTGGTCAACGTATTATTCTTCCCGTTGAAAGGGATGAAGATCCCAGCCTCTCTATACAAAATTAGAGGTTTCTCGAATTTTCTGAAGTACAACTTGCTAAAGGCAATTCACTGTTTTTTGCTATCACAGGTTGATGCACTATGTTAAGCTAGTGTAGTCAAGAAAGTTGGTGTTAATTTGGGATGCTTGGAGGGTTGTGCAACCATACTATTGGTATGTAAGATAATTTTCAGTACATTCATTTTATATTAAACATTTTGTAATTACATTATTTTTGGCTCTAGGTATGCCTTTACGAGCACACAGATGTGTAAGTGATTGTTGATCAACTTGCTAGGCCGAGAATTTGTCGTTGGTCTGCTAAAAAGAGTTATCATGCCCAATTTTGCTTTGATCTCTTAACGAAACTACGAACGAGTTATAAGGTTGGTAATACCTAAATGGTTACAACTGCAGTTGTAATTGTTCTTTTCGTTTAAAATTTAAAACCATCTACAGCCATAAGTCTAAAATGCATTTACAGTCGTAATTGTAGTATGCATTTGCAGTCATAATTCCATTATGCATTTACAGTCGTAATTTTAGTAGACATTTGCAGTCGTAATTGTAGTAGGCATTTGCAGACGTAATTTGATTATGCATTTGCAGTCGTAATTCTAGTAGGCCTTTGTAGTCATAATTATAGTAGACATTTACCGTCGTAATTGTAGTATGCATTTAAAGCCGTAATTCTTGTAGACATTTGTAGTCGTAATTGTAGTAGGCTTTTGCAGTCGTAATTCTATTATACATTTACAGTGGTAATTCTAATATGCATTTACAGTCGTAATTGTAGTAGGCAATTGTAGTCGTAACTAAATCACATTTTCAATTGTATTTTGATGTAGTACATTTTTTTGGTTTAAACTGTAGATAAAACCAAAATTCGTGGACATTTTGAAGAGTGAGGAAAGGTTACTTGCTGAAGAAGAGGAAGAGGATGATTCGGACTTCGAACATGTTAAAAAGAACAAGAATGTTATTACAAAAAATATATCTGACGAGAAGGTGTATGTGTAATTAAAAACTGAGTTAGATGATTATATCTTCACCGCTGAAGAACTGCGAGAGAATGCTAAAAATGAGAAGAAGTTGTTGAAGAAAAGAGTTAAAGAAATTGAGAAGAGGAAAGTAAAGAAGAAAGTAAGAATGGAAGCAGAGGAATATTTATTTGATGATGACGTGCGAGGACTGGAGGTCCGTCTCAAGAATTTTATTCAAACTGAAGTGCGGTTGGAGGTGCGCTTAATTATAGACTATTATGAGTCATGGTTTGCCAAATTAGAAGCCAAATTATGCGGTGAACCACAACCACTGCATGCTACACCTCCCCAGACCTCTCCACTGCATGTGCAACCCGTATCTCTAGATAAACCATTTATGCCGGTTGGAAAAGTTAAATCGGAGGTCAATACAGACGACTTAAACATTAGTAGTCTAGTTAAAAATATAAAGAATAGACAAAGTAGAAAGAAAAATTTACCAAATACCCCTTCGAAAGAAAAAGCTAAGGTAAAGGAGAAGGTAACGGAAGATAACATTTACCCCGGCAGACCGTACATATCAGCTTTTGAGTGCAAGGTTTTAGATGATTGATGAGTCCGATTTATATAGGGTTTTTCGGACACATCTGGGACTGTTTTCTCACTCGTGCACTGCATTTTTATCAGTAATCAGTTATATTTGATTCGATCGGTCAATGACCACTCTGTGCACTGCTTCGGCCCGAGGGTGTGCAATTGCGCATTCTGTTGCCGGGGGTAAGTACTGGGATACTCCCCGTGCGGATTTATTTGTTTTATGCTGTGTATTGGTGCTGGGAGCTGGTGCTCCAGTTTTGGTTTTTGCTGTGCAGGTGGTGCGTTTTCCCAAAGGAAAGAATTCTAATTTGTAGAAAATACACAGTCGTGTGTTTCCTTAGCACACGTTTTCTTCTAGATCATGCGTTTTACTCGATGGAAGATAGTTGAGTGGAACTCGACGAATTTCGCCAAGTTGTGCTCGACGATCTTAACGCACGGTTAATGCACTGTTTCTTCTAAACCGTGCGCAAAGAAAACGCACGGTTTTCCTGTAGCTTCTTTGTTTTATTTTCTCTGTGGTTAATCGTGTGATTTGATCACGCACGGGCGGAAGTGTCTGTCCGCGAGTAAAACGCACGGTTCACCTGCTTGCCGGAAAATTCTGCTCTCTGTGGTTACCCGTGCGATTTCCTTCACGCACGGGCGGAAGCGTCCGTGCACGAGGTAATGCATGGGTCAACGCTTCTTCTTCCTCCGCAAGCCTTGTACAACCCCGTATCCGCCGAGTGGGTCCGCGGAAGCCAGACCGGCCGGTCCAGACCGCCTCACGGCCGGGCAGGGTTCTCTGCCGAGCTCGAACTCGGCAAATCGTCGTACCGAGCTCGGGGATCGTCGGGCCGAGCTCAGGGTTTTTGGAGCTGAGTCCAGTCGCTTACTCGTCAGGGGGCAAGGGCCGAGCCCGCACTCGCCGAAGCGGAGGTACTCGACAGCCGAGCCCGCACTTACCGAAGCGGAGTTGCTCGCCAGGCGAGCTCGCACTCGCCATTGGCCGAGCAGAATCGGCGAGTGCCAGCCCCATCGAGCTCTCACCGCCCTGGCCGAGTAGGGGATCCAGTGGCCATCCCGCCCCCAGTGGTCTGCCCCTAGCCTCTCATAACAGCGGAGTTTGGCTGTTGGCAGGCCAGCCCAATGGGCTTTCAGTAATTTCAGACCAGCAGAGGTAGGCTATTTGCAGGCCGTTTTCAGTTTTTTATAAATAGGACCCAAGGGGTACCTCAGAAAGGCATGCTTACTGATTCTCAGGTCTCCTAGCGCTTTCTGAGGTACCTTAGCCCGACACTTGGCTATGGAGGGGAAGCACTCTAAGATCTTCCGGGTGTGTGGTGAGACCTCTGCGCCGGGCCCTTGGTCTAGTCCTTTGTTCTTCACCTTCTTGTCGTTTTCTTGCAGGAGCGAAGTAGGTGCGCGACCACCCCTTCCCAAGGGTCGAACTCCACAGAGACCGATTTTCGGTTTCAACAAGCCTGTTCTGTAATTAAATATCGCATGGTTAATGCACGGTCATGCGCCTAACCGTGCGTGACCATTTTTCTGACCTGTTTCTATTTAAAGCGCAGATTTCCATACATTTAGGGAAGAGAACATTTTCAGCTATACCTTCACCATTTTAGGGCAAAACTCCGCCGTTCCACCTACGCCCTTCATATTCCACTAAGGAGAGAAGTTCCGTCCATGATTGTGAAGCTTACCTCTCGCCGGTGCTTACTCTCGGCCTTCTCGTTCATCTCTTAGCTCCAATGCAAGTTTGCGCGCCATAGCCAACAAGCAAAGGGAAGCTTGCAACCTTCTTCCGTTTCGTGACACAAAGAAGAAGGGTTCATTGGAGGGTAGTGATAGCCTTCTTTACCCCGGACATAGTTGAGGACCGAGCTTGGACGCGGAATGATAACCCGATGATTCCTTTCGCGACTCCTCGACGAGCCTTCAGATTCAGTTGATTTCTTGACTTGTTCTTGCTTTGTTGTTGTATATGCGTGGATAAATCTTCACATGTAGATATTGTTGTACTTTAGTAGTGAACGCTATTTGTTTCATGTCTATGTGATTCTACTTCATTTTACTACTTCAGTTGCTTAAGTAGCACCTGTGTTTCCACCCGCCAACACTGTTAGTATTGCCGCTCCAGCGATTGCTAGAGGAATGCGTTGCAAAGAGGCGTTTTCAACCCTCAATCTGCTATTCTTTTCATCCCCTACGCTTGCCTACTCTTCCATTCCACCGAGCGAAGCAGCGCATAGCGGCCTGCATAGGAGTAGATTTAATTAGCTTATATTTTATTGCAACTAAAACCAAGCCTCTTAGGACTTCAATCTCAAGTCCTCCTTGAAAGACAACTCCATCTTACGGTGTTCCTTGAGAGATTCAATACTTGGGAAAGCCTCCCCATTTTATATTACTTATGTGAGCGGTACACTTGCCGTAAGCGCATCAAGTTTTTGGTGTCGTTGCTAGGGAACATTGTCGTATGAGTTTTCTAAAAGGAGTCTTGTGATTGTTGTTTTCTTTTTATTATTTTTCGTTGCTTACTTTATCTTTGTTTATTTCTTTTTGTCCCTTTTTTTTGCTTAGTAAGCGAATCCATGTTTTTTTTATTCTCAGTTGTGTAGAACCCTTGCTGCAATTTTTTTTGTTCGCAATGAATTCTGTTGCTGAGTGCCGTCTCTATGACACTTTGTAACACCCCTATCCGTCACATAGCATATAGCAGTAGGTCCGGCCGGGTCCCGACGCCATATACTACGGACAGACCGGTTGGTTACGCGTTGAAACCACACAACCAATCAGAGCGTCCTACACAACACCTAGCGGAAGTAAATTAATTAAGTTGCAAAAAGATAAGAATCCTGCCACAGAGCATGAATGTCCACTACAACCCAGGAATGAGTACATACACAAAAGAGTTCACGGCCTTAAGGCCTTACAAAAGTGTTCGCTTAACAGGATAGCGTCTTTCATACATCGGCACGCAGGCCGGCCATACATGAATATGAAAAAGCTAATAAATAAGCCTTCGAGGGCTGGCGCTGCAACTTGAGCTTTAGCCCGCTATTTGCCGCTTGGCTCCGCAGCAGCACCTGTAGAAAGCAATCCACCCAAGAGGTGGCAATACAAAAGGGCAACGGTCAGCAAAGCTGACCAAATTATAACGACCCCGTCCCGTTTCTCGGGACGGCGGTGCTCCTTCCCTACAATAAAACTACCATAGCAATTCTTTAAGGTATTCTATTCGCCACAAGTGTCGGCACGCACGGCCGCACACTCCGTGCTCTCAGGGCACTAATCGGTGAACCCGGTCCGGACCCAGTCCGACACCGCGACTCCACCACCATCCCTCGGATGGCAACACTCGTGAGCATTTAGCCCTTTCAGCCGAAGCCTAGGCCCGTTTCCAGCCCCCCGGGAAGTCCCATGTACTTTAGGTCGCTTCTACCGAGACCACTTGGAATGGGTAGAGTTCCACCCGCCCGTTGCTCACTTCACCACGACCATTTAGCCATTGGTGCGGGCCAAGTTTCTCCTCATTCCCACAATCGATCAAAACACGCACATAACCCCGTTATGTACCGATTTGCCCTCCAAGGCAACATCGTGGCGGCAATTCGATTCCGCCCAAGCTTTCCGGGTGCGCCTCGAGGTTAACCCCCAAGGATCCCTGTATGCAATCTACCGCGTAGAATTTTCGGAAAACTAAATTCACCGGCGCGGAGTCTTCTCCGGCCATGCAATGCAAACATCACCGATCCGGGTTAAACCCGAATAGGCTTCACACACAATGCCTACGCCCGTACTCCGATTCCGGGCTCTAACAACGGGGACTTTACATATCTACCCGGAGGGAATCCGCGCCTCAACGCTCACTCGCGAGAGGGGGATTTTCCCCATGCATGGAAAGAAGGGCGACTACACATGCCCTATGAAGAGGATCGTTACCCTCGAAGATTTCCGCGGCGCCATGAAGATGTAGTCGGATGGAAAGCTTCGCCTCGCCTTGGGCTTCGAGGATCCGGACTCGGATCGCGAATCGGTGCTTCAAAACTCCTCCGGCGGTCGGATCTTGGGCTCACACCACCAAGGGAGTTCTCCCCTCTCTCTAAGATGAAGAAAGAGAAACTCAAGATGAAAATGAGGGTTTCTCCCCCCCATTTCCCGGCTAATAACCCCCCAGGAGCAGCCCCCACCGTCGGATCCAGATCCAAGGGAACGGACGGTCGAGATTAGATCCAAAATCCCAAAAACTGGGCCGAACACGGCTTGACACACGGCCGTGTGTCTGGCCGTGTAGCTCATTCGCCGATCGACACGGCTCCTGACACGGCCGTGTGCCACGGGCCGTGTTACCTGGAGCTTCAGGACGATCGTCGGGCTTCCAGAACACGGCTTCGAACACGGCCGTGTTCGAGGCCGTGTGCCCCACACACGGCTTGAGACACGGCCGTGTGTCTCAGGCCGTGTACTTCTCTGACTCGAGACAGCATAAAAACACCATAAATCACTGAACACGGGTAGGCACACGGCCGTGTGCCTGGCCGTGTGCCCCTGTTCAGACCTCCAAACGTGCCGTTTGATCGCCCCGCGATCATCTCCGAGGTTGGGGTCTTACAACTCCCTCCCCCTTAAGAAAATTTCGTCCCGAAATTAAGAACAGAGACTACACAAAACAAAAACATAACGAGTACCTGAGGGGAACAACTCGGGGTACTCCTCGCGCATTGTCTGCTCTCGCTCCCAAGAGAACTCCTCGCGCCCGCAGTTATCCCAACGGACCTTCACCATTCTGATTTCTTTGTTCCGAAGCCGCTTGACCTCGAAATCCTCAATAGATATGGGCTTGACTTTCGTTGTCAACCCTTCCTCAACCGGTACTTGATCAGCCGCGATCACCTGCGAAGGCTCTTGCACCGCCTTCCGCAACACAGAAATGTGAAACACATCATGTAATCCACTCAACTCCACTGATAGCTTCAAACGGTATGCAGCTTCGCCGACTCGCTCCAGGACCTCAAAAGGTCCAAGGTACCTTGGGCTCAGCTTCTTCAAGCGTCTCACCCGCGAAACCCCCTTGAATGGCTTCACTTTCAGGTATACCCAATCGCCTACCGCGAACTCCACGTTCCGGTGCTTGGCATTGTAATACTTCGCTTGCCGGTCCTGAGCGATCAACAAGCGCTCCCGAATGATCCGCACTAACGAGGTAGCACTCTCCACCTCCTGCTTCTTGTACAACCTTGCCTCACCCGTTTCAAGCCATGATAACGGCATGCGACACTTCCTACCATACAGGGCCTCGAAGGGCGCCATTTGTATGCTCGCTTGGTAGCTGTTGTTGTATGCGAACTCCACCAAATAAAGGTGGTCTTCCCAATGCTTCCCGAAGTCTAGGACACACATGCGGAGCATGTCCTCCATCGTTCTATTGACCCTCTCGGTCTGCCCATCCGTCTGCGGATGGAAAGCTGTGCTGAACTTTAACTTTGTTCCCAACATCTGCTGCACCAACCTCCAATCGTTTGACGTGAACCGCCCATCGCGATCACTCACAATGCTACGGGGCACTCCATGCAGCCTAACAATATTGTCAACGTACAACTTTGCCAATTTCTCGACTGGATCATCCTTCCTATGCGGAATGAAATGCGACACCTTAGTTAGCCGATCTACGATCACCCAGATGTCGTCGTTCCCCTTCTGTGACCTTGGCAACCCGTGCACAAAGTCCATGGATATGTCGTCGAATTTCCACTCCGATATAGGCAAGGATTTTAGAAATCCTCCTGGCTTTTGGCACTCCGCCTTCACCAAGGCGCACGTTTGGCATTTAGCCACGTACAACACCACATCTTTCTTAAGCCCCGCCACCAAAACAACTTCTTGAGATCGCGATACATCTTCGTGCTCCCTGGGTGGATTGAGTACTTGGTATGATGAGCCTCGTACATCAACTCCGCCCGGAGGTTACCCCCACTTGGGACGCACAAACGATGATCCTTCCTTAATAACCCGTCTTCTACCGAGAACTGGGAATTTGACCCATCCAAAGCGGCCTCCAAAAGCTCCTTCATGGAATCATCCAACTCCAATGCCTGCCGAACCCGGTCAGCCAGGTCGTACTGCACCTCTGTCCAGTTTAACATTGCTTTGGCGCTCGTCTGCTTGTCCACGCAACAGATCTCAAGCTCCTCCAACTCCCGCACTAGCCGCTCATCATGCACCGACAACCAGTTGGCTCGGGCGGGAGCCCTGCGGCTCAGCGCATCCGCAACTGCGTTGCCCTTCCCGGGTACATAATGTATCTTGAAGGTGTAGTCCCCCAGGAACTCCATCCACCTCCTCTGCCTCATATTAAGGTCCTTTTGATCCAACAAGTATTTTAGGCTCTTGTGATCGGTGTATATATCGACTCTTATGCCGTATAGGTAGTGCCTCCACAACTTGAGTGCAAAAATCACGGCCGCCAACTCCAAGTCGTGCACCGGATAATTCCTTTCATGCACTTTCAGCTGACGCGATCCATACGCGATCACACTTCCATGCTGCAACAACACGCAGCCCAAGCCACTACCCGAAGCGTCGCTATACACCTCAAAGCCCTCGGTCCCACTCGGTGAACTAAGCACTGGCGCCGTGGTCAATCGCCTCTTCAGCTCCTCAAAAGCTTGCACGCACTCTTGCGTCCACAAGAATTTCTGATCCTTCCTTGTCAACTTCGTGAGAGGTAACGCTACCCGCGAGAAGTTCTCTACGAAGCGCCTGTAATATCCGGCAAGCCCGAGAAAACTACGGACTTCCGCGACAGAAGATAACGCAGGCCACTCCCGTATCGCAATAATCTTCGCCGGATCCACCGCTATACCTTCCCCACTCACTATATGACCAAGGAACGCTACCGAAGGTAGCCAGAACTAGCACTTGGAGAACTTTGCGTAAAGCTCATTCCTCCTCAGAGTCTCCAACACCAAATGCAAATGCTTGAAGTGGTCTTCTTCGCACTGCGAGTATACCAAAATATCGTCAATAAAGACGATCACAAAGCGATCCAGGAAATCTCTGAACGTCCTGTTCATCAGATCCATAAACACCGACGGCGCATTCGTCAGTCCAAACGGCATGACCGTGAACTCGAAATGCCCGTACCTCGTATTGAAAGCCGTCTTTGGGATATCACATTCCCTGATCCTCAGCTGATAGTATCCCGACTTCAAGTCCAACTTGGAGTATACCGACGATCCGACTAACTGATCAAAGAGATCATCAATCCTCGGGATCGGGTACTTATTCTTTTCCGTCAACTTGTTCAATTCCCTGTAGTCGATGCACAGCCGCATACTACCGTCCTTCTTTTTAACGAAGAGGACCGGTGCGCTCCAAGGCGACGAACTTGGACGCACATAACCTTGCTCCATCAGTTCCTCCAACTGAACCTTCAACTCCGCCATCTCCTTTGGCGCCAATCTATAAGGAGCACGTGACACGGGTTTGGCACCCGGCACGAGCTCGATCATGAAATCAATCTCTCGCTGCGGTGGGGCTCCGGGAAGGCTATCCGAGAACACATCGGGGTATTCGCAAACCACGGGGATGCTATCCAACGGGGACTTTGGCTCCACAGCCCCCACTATCGCAAAGAACAGCTCTGCACCAGCACGAACCGCCTTCACCACCTGAAGAGCAGACATTAGTGTCTTGCTCAACCCCTTAAGCCCCTCGAAAGTAGTCTCCCGCCCTACACCCAGCTTGACCTTCTTACGGTCGCAATCGATCCAAGCCTTCTGCTCTGACAGCCAATCCATTCCAAAGATAACATCGAACTCTACTAGCGGCAGCAATGACGCTAGCAAGTCGAACTCTTGGCTCCCAATGTGAACCTTCACGGCGCACACTCTGTCCGCACGCATCGAGCACCCATTTGGTAGCAACACATCTAGCTTGTCCTTTGCCATCGAAGAAGGGACTCCGATGCGCGATATAAACTGTTCGGACAAGAAAGAATGCGAAGCACCAATGTCGAATAGTGCTCGTGCCGGACTATCGCTAATCAACACAAAGCCTAAGCAAAAGACATTAGCTTAACAAGCAATAGGTAATAGCATTCTCAAGTCAACTTGCATAAATTAACTCATACCTGTCACCACATCCGCTTGCTTGATGGCCTCCTGCTGGCCCAAGTTGTAGACTCTAGGCTGAGTCGGAGCATAGTGGGACGCGGTCGACTCCACCGCTTTGCCTTTTTCCTCGTAGGTAGCTCCCTGTTTCCTTTCGGACTTTGAGCATCCACTCCAGCAGTCACGGGCAAAGTGCCCCGGCTTTCCACACGTGAAGCAAGCGCCCGGGGTTCGATTGGTAGTTGCCCCCGAGGCACCTGTAGAAGGAGCTGGACCCGACGTCCTAGACTTCTTGGAGAATCTGCGGTAGCCCGACTTCGACGTAGTTGGCGCCTTGAACTCTGATCTCTTGCCACCAGATTCCCTCTCCTTCTTCGCTTGCACGTTTCTCATATCCTTCTCCAAGGACCGGGCCGAACTGACCAGGGTCATGAAACCCTGCGCCTTGGGCCCCGACAGCAGCAACCTCAAATCATCCCTTAGCCCTTCATAAAAGCGGCTCGTCTTGCGCTCCTCGTCTGCGAAGGTAGCGCCGGCATATCTCCCTAACCGAGTAAACTCGTGGAGGTATTCATCAACGGTGCCATCACCCTGCACCAACTTCTGGAATTCGCTCTCTAGCGCAATCCTCTGCGCCGAGGGGAGGTATCGAGCCATAAATAGTCTCGCAAACTCCTCCATCGGGACTTCGGCCAATGGCCTTCCCCTCAACTGATGCAGCTCTAGGCCCTCCCACCACAGCCTTGCGTCCCCATCCAAAAGGAACGTCGCTATAGTGGTCTTCTGCCACTCTTCAGTTTCCGTCGCAGTCATCACCCTGTTGACCCTTGAGAGCCAATCCTCTGCTTGGGTCGGGGTTTCTGCCCCCGTGAACACCGGTGGGTGAAAGCCCATCACGTGCTTCAGTTGTCTTTCAGTTGCTCTCCGCGGCAACTCTGGTTCCACCACAACTTGCTCAACCCTCCTTCGCTCTGCCTTCTGAAGCGGTACCTGTTCCACAGCAGGAGCAGGCTGCTGCACCTGCCTTGCAGGCTGCGCATTGATCATTGCCATGACCGCTTCTGCCACCAACCTAATGGTCTCAGCAGACAAAGGTGTTGCAGGCGCATCGCTTGGCGCACTGCTCGCCTCAGAACCTGGCCGTTCAGACGGCCCAGCACCACTTCTGGTCACCTAAAATCGTGCAAAACACCAATAAGCGACCAAAAATTACTGCAAACAACAATTATAGGAACACGCAGGTTCCTCAATCATGTGTATTTTCATTCCTAAGTGGACATTCATGGGTTCTTTTCATGTTATAACGATGACGCACACAATGCTCACCACCCCTTAAAGTGAATTCGTCCACGAATTCATTTAAGCTTGACCGAAACCAGAAGTCTGATACCAATTTGTAACACCCCTATCCGTCACATAGCATATAGCAGTAGGTCCGGCCGGGTCCCGACGCCATATACTACGGACAGACCGGTTGGTTACGCGTTGAAACCATACAACCAATCAGAGCGTCCTACACAACACCTAGCGGAAGTAAATTAATTAAGTTGCAAAAAGATAAGAACCCTGCCACAGAGCATGAATGTCCACTACAACCCAGGAATGAGTACATACACAAAAGAGTTCACGGCCTTAAGGCCTTACAAAAGTGTTCGCTTAACAGGATAACGTCTTTCATACATCGGCACGCAGGCCGGCCATACATGAATATGAAAAAGCTAATAATAAGCCTTCGAGGGCTGGCGCTGCAACTTGGGCTTTAGCCCGCTATTTGCCGCTTGGCTCCGCAGCAGCACCTGTAGAAAGCAATCCACCCAAGAGGTGGCAATACAAAAGGGCAACGGTCAGCAAAGCTGACCAAATTATAACGACCCCGTCCCGTTTCTCGGGACGGCGGTGCTCCTTCCCTGCAATAAAACTACCATAGCAATTCTTTAAGGTATTCTATTCGCCACAAGTGTCGGCACGCACGGCCGCACACTCCGTGCTCTCAGGGCACTAATCGGTGAACCCGGTCCGGACCCAGTCCGACACCGCGACTCCACCACCATCCCTCGGATGGCAACACTCGTGAGCATTTAGCCCTTTCAGCCGAAGCCTAGGCCCGTTTCCAGCCCCCCGGGAAGTCCCATGTACTTTAGGTCGCTTCTACCGAGACCACTTGGAATGGGTAGAGTTCCACCCGCCCGTTGCTCACTTCACCACGGCCATTTAGCCATCGGTGCGGGCCAAGTTTCTCCTCATTCCCACAATCGATCAAAACACGCACATAACCCCGTTATTTACCGATTTGCCCTCCAAGGCAACATCGTGGCGGCAATTCGATTCCGCCCAAGCTTTCCGGGTGCGCCTCGAGGTTAACCCCCAAGGATCCCTGTATGCAATCTACCGCGTAGAATTTTCGGAAAACTAAATTCACCGGCGCGGAGTCTTCTCCGGCCATGCAATGCAAACATCACCGATCCGGGTTAAACCCGAATAGGCTTCACACACAATGCCTACGCCCGTACTCCGATTCCGGGCTCTAACAACGGGGACTTTACATATCTACCCGGAGGGATTCCGCGCCTCAACGCTCACTCGCGAGAGGGGGATTTTCCCCATGCATGGAAAGAAGGGCGACTACACATGCCCTATGAAGAGGATCGTTACCCTCGAAGATTTCCGCGGCGCCATGAAGATGTAGTCGGATGGAAAGCTTCGCCTCGCCCTGGGCTTCGAGGATCCGGACTCGGATCGCGAATCGGTGCTTCAAAAATCCTCCGGCGGCCGGATCTTGGGCTCACACCACCAAGGGAGTTCTCCCCTCTCTCTAAGATGAAGAAAGAGAAACTCAAGATGAAAATGAGGGTTTCTCCCCCCCATTTCCCGGCTAATAACCCCCCAGGAGCAGCCCCCACCGTCGGATCCAGATCCAAGGGAACGGACGGCCGAGATTAGATCCAAAATCCCAAAAACTGGGCCGAACACGGCTTGACACACGGCCGTGTGTCTGGCCGTGTAGCTCATTCGCCGATCGACACGGCTCCTGACACGGCCGTGTGCCACGGGCCGTGTTACCTGGAGCTTCAGGACGATCGTCGGGCTTCCAGAACACGGCTTCGAACACGGCCGTGTTCGAGGCCGTGTGCCCCACACACGGCTTGAGACACGGCCGTGTGTCTCAGGCCGTGTACTTCTCTGACTCGAGACAGCATAAAAACACCATAAATCACTGAACACGGGTAGGCACACGGCCGTGTGCCTGGCCGTGTGCCCCTGTTCAGACCTCCAAACATGCCGTTTGATCGCCCCGCGATCATCTCCGAGGTTGGGGTCTTACACACTTTGCGCCGATACATTAACGACTTGGCTGTTTTAAATGCCGAGCATTGTATTAGGTGTTTGCTATGCCAAGGTATAGACCACATGGTGAAGGGTTGCCCTCGTTTGTGCAAGCCTTCTCCCTCTGCAGGCGTGAGCGCAACAACCCCCCCCCCCCCATTTATGGAGGACTACTGTGGACATGCCTACTGGGGTGTTTCCTGGCCCATACACTGACATCGCACATCTTGCTCGTTCTTTGCCCGTTGAGATTACCAAAGAATCTCTCACCACATACAGATCTTTCATGGGTCCCTCGCTTCCTTTTTACGAGCTTCCGTTGAGTGATGACGATCACTCTGGTGTTAGCCAGCAAAAAGAGGATCAGGAACTCATGGGCACTCCAGTACAGGAAGATGAGATTGTTCTCGTCAGTGGGGAGGTGTCAACGGACAATTTGGCGATGGGGCCTGCTCATTCAATGCCTAGTTTTGAGAGAAGTTTTGCCCTTCCATAATTTTTTCCTGATGGTGCTACTCCATTTTTGTGTGAGTCGGCTGATGATGCCTTATTTGTGGGTGATTCGGTGCCTAAGGTTGCGCCGAAGTGGGATGAGGACTCTACTATCTCCGACAGAGAATGTGGATCTTCAGAACGCTATGATGCTCCCCGGTGGGATGAGGAATATCCCCTTTCTAATGCGGAGATTTGCACCTCCTTATTGGACGAGGCGGTCCCTCTTACCACCGCGGACCTCGAGTTCTCAGATTCCCCCTGATATGACTCATATGATACTGATGATGATATGTGCTCGGATCCTGCTGAGAGTGATACTGGGATCACTCTCCCATATTTTGCATGTTTTATTTTTTCCTCTCGTTTATTACTTGACCCCCCTTCATTATCTTGAGCCTGTTCAGGCTGAGTTTCCACGGGTGCGTTGGGATGACGATGAGCCTTGTGCTCATGCCGATGGCAAGTGCATCTGTTAGTGCGAGAAGGTTTCTACCTCCTTCGTAGTGGAAGTCCCTGCCGTCACCATCGCCTCTGGTGGACCTGCGGTGGACGACACCTTGCTAGATAAGGATTTAGCTAATGATGAGATGAGCGAGGACCAGTGCTCCTCCTCCTCTTCTTTTTTATTTCCTCTACCTGTGTTGGGCATGAATTATTATTTAGGTAGAGGGGTAACTGCATTATCTCTGTATCAGTACTCGTTACCGCAACAGATATTCAACCAGTTACCTGTGCATCTTTTATTTCATAGGCCCATCAGCTAGGACTTTTCGTTAGCCAAATAAGCCGTGCTGGGAGGACAATAACCCCGGTACTTATCTCAGAGTAGTTGTAGTTAGTTATTTTTACTGTTTTAAAAAATTTATTATTGCCATAGTGTATACACGTTTTGCTGGAGCTCTTTTGCACGCTGCCCTTCCCTTACGCGGCAGAGGAGTAAAATTTTTGCAGGTTTAGCTGTAAGCTTTCTCGCGTCTTCTAGTATGCTCATTTGCTGAGTATAGGGTAACCTCTCCCCCAACTTATATTTCATTGTTTTTATTGAAAATTTTGTGATAGGTTTCTTAAATTAAGTCTGGCGGGGGAGAGATTCGAGTTGTTATCCGCTCACGTGCACATTCCACTAGCATGCTAGAAGCTTTTATCGTAATATCATTTACATTTGCAACGCACTCCTCAACACCTACTTGAGAACGTGTACTTATGCACTTGCATGAGCCGAGCTTGTTTATCACTTGTGCGTAGAATAAAGAATTTTGTGTTGACTTAGGATTGCGTGATGGAGTAAAATGTTGACTCCAAGAGTGTTTCTAGGCGTACACTCATGCTCACTTAGAGTCTGTGTAGATTAAAATTCTTTATATGCTTATAGTTTCTATTTTTCTAATAGCGTAGATTTTATTTATGGTACTCTAGTTGTGAATCCAGTTATGAATCAAATGGTGGTGTAGGATTGTGTGTGGGAGTTCAATAGCCTCGTATTTCTCGAGTTGGGAGGAAGGTTGATCTTTCTCAGTGGCTAAGAACTTGCCCCTAACTACTCTCGAAGCATGGGTACATGGTTAGTCAAGTGCGTGCGCGATGTAGGCCGTCACTTTGTTCTAGTTTGAGCCTTGTACCATTCCCGACGTCTATCCATTGCAATCCCCGTTGAGCCTGTCCCTTCCTTTGGCATCCTTACGCCTCGCTAACAAAGCCATATAGCCTTTCCTACTCGCACACTCGAATGTGGTCGCTTGGTTGGTTTGTTTTATTGTAATTTTGTATCCATTATGTTTGGCTGTTGTGCAAAATCTTTGTGCCGCTTGTGGTGTTGCCGTGTTTTCGGCTTGTTTTGGTTATTTAGTTCATAAAAAAGAAAGGAAAAAATAAATGAAATGAAAAATGAAAATTCCCAATGTGGAATAAAAGAAAAAAGAAAAATTTTTTTTGTTGTAGAGTTGTGATTTTATGGCTGTGAAATTTTGTTGTATTGTGTGCGTTATAGGCGTGCACGCACCGTTAAAAGTCCAAGTCTGGTGGTGCGGCGCACGTGTTTATCATTGCATGCAGCTGTGAGTGTTTTCAGGCCGTCTCATTTTGGGTTTGCGTCTCCATCGTGTTTATCTTTATATATCCCGCCTTCACCGAAGCCTCCATTATACTCCAAGTCCTACGGATTCACGCTTGAGTCAAACTAGTGTCGTGGAGAGAGTGTGAACGGGCGAGCTTATGGTCATCAACATTGGTGGATTCCTTTTGAGATTCTCCTGAGACCTAATCTTTGCCAATGCTCACCTCATTGTCCGTCTGCTTTCGTTCTACGCGCAACCGAATGATTCACTGTGATTCACTTTAGGAGTATTAGTAATATCTTCTTTACATTTGCAGAAATTAGAAATTATTATGCATGTATAGATGAGTTTTCTACTATTGCTTTTTATACATGAGGGTATGACTTCACATGATACTTTATTCATGCAATTGCTTAACCAACTAGTTTTCATTCACTATGCTTAGAGATGATTTGCTCGGGACGAGCAAATGTTTAAGTCTGGTGGTGTAATGAGTCCGATTTATATAGTGTTTTTCAGACTCATTTGGGCCTGTTTTCTCACTCGTGCACTGCATTTTTACCGGTAATTGGTTATATTTGCTTCGATCGGTCAATGACCACTATGTGCACTGCTTTGGCCCAAGGGTGTGCAATTGCGCATTCTGTTGCCGGGGGTAAGTACTGGGGTACTCCCCGTGCGAATTTGTTTGTTTTATGCTGTGTATTGGTGCTGGGAGCTGGTGCTCAAGTTTTGGTTTTTGCTGTGCAGGTGGTGCGTTTTCCCCAAGGCAGGAATTTTTATTTGTGGAAAATGCACGGTCGTGCATTTCTTTAGCACACGTTTTCTTCTAGATCGCGCGTTTTACTCGATTGAAGATAGTCGAGTGGAACTCGATGAATTTCATCGAGCTGTGCTCGACGATCTTAACGCACGATTTATTCTAAACCGTGCGCGAAGGAAACACACGGTTTTCCTATAGTTTCCTTGTTTTATTTTCTCTGTGGTTAATCGTGCAATTTGCTCACGCATGGGCGGAAGTGCTCATACGCGAGTAAAATGCACGATTCACCTGCTTGTCAAAAAATTCTACTCTTTGTGGTTACTGTTGAAACCGAGAATACGGTCTCGATGGAGTTCACCCTTGGGGAAGGGGTGATCGCGCACCTACTTCTCTCCTGCAAGAAAAATGATAAAGGAAAAAGAACAGGGGACTGAACTAAGGACCCAGCGTGGAGGACCCACCACACACTCGGAAGATCTCTGAGCGCTTCCCCTCCTTAGCCAAATGCTGGGCTAAGGTACCTCAGAAAGCACTAGATGGTTAGGAGACAAGTGAGCATGCCTTCTGAGATACCCCTTGGGTCTATTTATAGTTTTCTGAAAGTGGTCTACCAAAAGACAACCTCCGCTGTTCTGAACAGCTATATGCAGCCAACCTGAGTCTGCTAATAGCGCAACTTCGCTCTTCTAGAAGGATATTTGCACCCCCTATAAGGTCATACAGGTAATTTGGCCTCTGGGTCCCACGGAGACGGGTTTTTTAGCCTCTGAGTCAGCTCGCCACCCTACTGGGCGGGAGCGAGCTGGCGCCCGAATCACTTGGGCAGTCCAGCTCGCCACCCTATAGGGGAGGGTTGGCGACTAGGCCGCCCAAGCAAGCACGGGCTGGGGCTGGCTCACCCAGCTGGCCTCCTAGGCCTTGAGGAGAGCAAGCCATACCACTGGACTCACCCGCCCGCTATATTGGCGCCGGCCGATCATCTTGGCTCGCCCGCCCAACTTCTACAGAGAAAGATAAGCTTTTGAGAGGAGTTGTTGGAGTCGTTATTCCTCACCGCCATTATTGCTGTGACTGAAGAACATGAAGCTCAAGTCAGCAAGACTAAGAACAAAAAAAGTTAGCTGTTTTATCTTCATTATTTACTACAGCAAGATCAGAGCAGATCTCCTAAGAGGAAAAAGAAAAGTTAGCTAGTGTCACTTTCTATCTGCACCAGCAAGGACTTCACAGATCCAACTTCTACTCTGAAGATCTCTTACTGGATACTATGAAGAGGAAGTTAGGGCTGAACATCTTTAGCCCAAGAAAGAGAGAAGAAGCAAAAAAATTATTCTGCAAGTTACTTCTAGCACAAGTCAAATAAAGATCTGTATCCTTGTTGCTGTGAAGTGATTGAGCTGAGAATCCTTCAGCTCAGGTAGCAGCAAGTTTTGCTGTAGTCACTTCATAAGTTCCATCAGGAAAATCCTTGGTGCTGTGGAGAAGAAGTTAGGACTGAGTATATCTATTTCAAGTAAAGGTAGACTCAGGAAATATATTCGTGGAGTAAAAGTTGGGCTGAGTATATCTCAGTCAAGGTAGATTGGCACAGAGAAATTTCTCTTGTGTCCAATTAAGACTCACCAACCCATCTCTATCTTATAGAATCCTCTTGGATCTGAGTTTTAGGAGCAAGTTTTCTCTGAGGTAGGATCCCTAGTGGATATGAGGTAGGGATGTCCTCCCAGCCTGAGTGTAGGGCCTTTGGCCTGAGATAGGTGATCAGTTGATCACTGAGTTGTAGGCCCTTATGGATGAGCTGTAAGTCTTGGAGGAGACTGAGAGATCTTGAGGGATCTGAGGTGCAAGCTCTTTAGAGCAGAGTTTTGGAGAAATGCTTAGTCCAACAAGATAGTTGGATAGGTGAGAGGGAAAGTGGATGTACCCTTATTAAGGGAACCACTATAAATCTGTGTGTGCTTTTCTGTATTGATTTCTTTGTGCAGGTTGCATGTCTTAAAAGCAGAATTTAATCAACTAATAAAGCATCCAACACAAGGAAAATAAAAGATAGTCACTAAGGACTAAGAAACCTATTCACCCCCATCTAGGTGATTTAGCTATGCTTGAAAACAAAGACTTTTAGTATCACTTCTTAATCTTATCATAAAGAAACTTTATAAATGCAATGTATAATTTTTTTTACATCATTTCAACAAATTCAACATGAAATCTTCTTGCCTTATTTGGATGACTCTATATGTCCTGATAGACAATAAAAAGCTTTTGAATTTCTGTTTCTATATTGTGTACGTGCTACAGAGTTGCGTGTATATCCATTTCTTAATATTTTTGCAGACAGCTTATTGATAGATTCCAATAGATTGTTAGGACATGTATCTTCCTGCTAATCTTTAATTATTGGTTCTTCAATAGTTGAGGCCTTTACAAAGCTTATCATTCTTTGTTTACCAATTTCATAGGGAATATACTTATCCTAAATAAACCCAAATCTTCTATTCTTTTATGGCAATGTCCAGTAGTATCAACAATTTGAGCAGCTGGATACTTCTTGACATATTCATTATGATCAAAGATTGTATCTGAAAGAGAAATTGATAATTCAAAAAAATTTTCTTCCCTAATTCTTTAGCTTGTAACTTGGCCAGAAAAATCTATTTCTTATCAGCTAAATTATCTTCAGATGCTTTAAATTTATCTTCCTCTCTTTCTCTTATTAAATCAAAAACTTTTTCTAGCTCAAGATTTTCTAACAATTTTTGCCCTTGAATGACATGCATTAAAATTAGTAAGTTCTTCCCTTGTGTAATAAACATCCGAATCATTTCAGAATCCTCCCCCATATGTAATAGACATCTGAAGCATTTTTGATTCTGAAACTAAAGCAGTAGAATCCGGTATCTTTATGTCTAGAACCATCTCCACATTCATTCTTTCTGAAGTTTCTCTGTTTCCATCATCACGACTCATATATAAAACTATATCATCATCCAGTATTTCTTAAATTTCTTTGTTTTCATCACAGGTTTGAATCCTGCCAATCCAGCCTCAACTTTTCTCCCCCTTCTTTAAATCTTGAAAAAATGATTTAAGACTCCGATAGGGATTATCCTTTGATCAACTTGTTGATCCAGAAATTGTATAGAACTTGATAGTTCATTGATTCGATTTTGAAGTATGATAAGTTTACCATTGCACTCCTCTTAGAAAATTAAGAATTCCTTGGTAAATTCAGTAACTAATACCATTTGGGTTTTAACAAGAGCATCCAATTCTTCTTTCTCAGTCAACATTGAATTTATTGATAAGGTTGTGATTATCACCAAAGTAACTATAAAAATCACAAAGAAAATAGAAAAGAATTAGTAGAGGAAAAATAGAGCGGGGAAGATGAAGAGTTTGGAGTAAATACGAAGACTATTTAAGTAGATGAAATGTCGACAAATTAGGGCATAAAATTTTCCTTAGTCTACGTGACGTCGACTTCTATACAACGTAGTGTGAAAGTTTCACAGTCGACGCATGCATTGAATTATATCGACATTGTGTCGACAAGATCCAAAATTCTTCATAGACAACGACTCTAGACGCTGCGTTGAATAAGAGTTAACGTTCCGTCAACTTGTATTTAACATTACGTGGAGTACAGACTTAAACTTTAAGTCTTTTGCTGGTTTTTCCCAGCAATATACTTTATGAAAAATGTTAGTGATAAAATCATTTATTAAGCTTTATCAAGCATGCACAAAACATTAATAAAGTATTTGTGCTTGATCTCATCAAGAGACTTTGTGAAAATTTCAGCTCTCTGATTTTTAGTAGACACACATTATAGAAAAATATTCCCTTTTTCCACGTTGTCTCTAAGAAAGTGATGCCTTATTTCAATATGCTTTGTCCTACTGTGCAAGACAGGATTAGAGGCAATTGAGATAACACTTGAGCTATCACAAAATATTGTTGAATTAGTAAACTTTAGATCATAATCAAGCAATGGATTCTACATCCACAATATTTGTGAACAATAGCTTCCATCAACTATATACTCAGCTTCTGTTGCAGAAGTGGAAACTAATATTTACTTCTTACAAAACCAAGATATCAGTCTAGCACCCAGGAATTGACAAGTTCCTGAGGTACTTTTCCCATCCAATCTACATCCAACACAACAAGCATCAGAATATCCATATAGTTCAAATTCTGATTCTACTGGATACCATAATCTGATCTCAGGTGTACCCTTATGATACCTTAAAATTCTCTTTAATGAAGTTAGATGAGATTACTTAGGATCTGCCTGAAATCTTGCACAGACATCCATTGCAAACATTATATCTGACCTACTTGTTGTAAGATAAAGAAGAAAACCAATAATTGCACTATATATTTTCTGAACAACATATTTACCAGAAATATCTTTATCTAGAACAGTATTAGTAGCCATGGGAGTTTTCATGATGAAGACAGTTTTCATACAAAATTTCTTTATCATTTTCTTTATATATTTGGATTGTGATATAAAAATGCCTTCATCCTTTTATTTCACTTGTAGTCCAAGAAAGAAGAATAATTCTCCCATGCTACTCATTTCAAACCTAGTTGCATTATGTCAGCAAACCTTTTGCAAAGTTTAGAGTCTGTTAAGCAAAAAATAATGTCATATAAATAAATTTGGACAATAAGAAGCTTCTCCTTATGTGTCCTTGTAAAAAGTATTTTATCCACCTTTTCTCTTGTGAAAGTGTGATCTAAGAGAAAACTACATAAGGTCTTATACCAAGCTCTTGGAGCTTGCTTTAGACCATATAGTGCTTTATTTAGTATATATATATGATGGATAAGTTAGATCAACAAAACCTGGAGGTAGTCTAACATAAACCTCTTCTTGAAGAGTCCCATTTAGAAATGCACCATTAACATCCATCTGGTATACTTTGACTCTCTTATATGCTGCATAAGCAAAAAATAATCTGATTGCTTTTAGCCTGGCTACTGGTGCAAATGTTTGATTATAGTCAATTCCTTCCCCTTGTCAATAACCTTAAGCAACAAGTCTAGCCTTATTTCTTGCTATCACTGCATTAGACTCCATTTTATTTCTGAACACCCACTTAGTTCCAATAATTGGGTAATTCTTTGGTATCTCCACTATTGTCCAAACTTTATTTCTTTTAAATTATGCAAGCTCCTCTTTCATAGAAACAATCTAATGTGAATCATTTTTTACTTCTTCAAATTTCTTTGGTTCATACTGTGAAAGAAAGCACTACAACATGACTTTTGTTGATAGTTGCTTCCTAGTTTTTACTCCTTGATTCACATCTCCAATCACTTAGGTAGGTGGATGAACCCTGAGAATTAATCTCTAGATCTGCTCTGGCTTGAAAAATTTGATGTTGTTTACCTTGGTGTTCTAAAATTTCTTTTTTATGTTGAAAATCAACCACTTGCTCATTAACCTAATTAGTGATTACATGTGGACAAAATACTTATTCAACTGGTACTTCATCATGTGAGATTTCTATAACATCTTTCAACTGATGATTATACTTCTCAGATGAATTTTCTGTATTTTCCTCAATATGAAATTCGTTAAACTCATCTTTTAAGGAAATCTGCTCCTACAAAAGGTTTTTGGTGGAAGTTTCCTCCCCCTTAGAAAAATAATGAGCTTCATGAAATACTACATGCATAGATTCCTCTATTTTAAGAGTCCTTTTATTATAACACCATAAGCTTTTCAAGATAATGAATATCCTAAGAATATTCCATAATCAGGCTTCTTGTATAATTTGGTAAGATAGTTTTTCCAATTATTAAAAATATAACATGTGTAACATCCTGTCTTTTTTTGGGCCATCGGAACCCTAGTGGGCCCAATAAAAATGACCCGAACCTCTACTCATGGCACATACTAGGGTAAGAGGTAACCCTAAATGGGGGTATGGAGCTAAAAAACTCCAATTTGAGTTTTGTCAGTTCCTATGACCTCGTATAGTCGATACAAGTGCATTGGAACTCGTTCCGTTGAATTCCGCGGTCATATGGTGGATATGACCGTTCCTCATAGAACGTAGCAAAAACGAGATTTTTGAATATCGAGCTAGAGAACTCTGATCAAAGTTCTATCATTTCCTATGACTTCGTATAGTCAATACAAAAGCATTGGAACTCATTGCATCACAATCCGAAGTCTAACAGTGGACGTGAGCATTTTTACCGTTTCAGTGCGCCGCGACGCTCAAATTTTGATTATTTAGCAAACGAACACCGATTCGACCCTGGTTAGTGGCATTGGATTCGTATGGTCAATACAAAGTCAATAGACTTGTCCTTGTCAATTTCGATGACCGGTGGTCAATCTGCGGTCAAATCAACTCAGTCATGCACAAAAAAGTATGCGCACACCAATTATGATACGGTACCCCAACTTTGACCCGACCCATGATGATTTGGACCTATTTTGATTTGGACCAGCAAGGGGGACCCACCCTAGGGTTGACTTTGTTCAAACCCCCCTAAAAGTCTATTTTTTTGGAATTTTATCAAAAGAAGGTGCACACTCCTCTCCATGGATTGAGTAGGGCTTTACTCCTTCACCCTTGGGCCATCAAATCGGCAAGATAGGGTGAGAGATGGCCCACAGGCTAAGATGAGGCCCAAACCTCAATTTTTCCCCTCTTTCTTACTCCCAAGCCCAAGCCCATCAACCCCTCCCCTTGGATTCTAGCCACCTGTCCTATACTAGACTCTTTGATGAGTGCCAACTGTCTAGATAGTTGGAGGGAAGAGGAGAACATCTCCTCCTTTTGGGTTAATCCCACACCAAGGAGAGGAGGGGTGGCCACCCTCCCCCGACCTATATAAGGCCATGCCTCCTCTACTCTCATCACTCACAGATCGGGTAGACCCAATCCACCCTATGCTAGAGCTCTGCCTCATCGGAAAATCCAAATGGATCCCACCACCCCCTCCACCTCCAATGGAATCTCGGTCGGGACTATTCTGAGCTCCTCCAGCCCAGGTGGAAAACCTTCCCCTACTCCCCCGACATGTTGCATGTGCCTCCCGGCGGCCGGAGTGCCTCCAGCGCCACCCGAGCCTTGCTCTAGGTCGGGTGGTGACCGTGGGTGGAAAATCCGGCCCAATGGCGATGGTGATGATAGGAGGGTGTTAGGCTACTGGGGAAGTCTATCCACGACGGAGGATGGCTGTGGTGCTGCCGGAATTCGCCACTCAGATGGCACCTGAAAAAGCAATAAAATGCACTATTTTTATTTCTCCACCGATGCCAGACCGCCAGGCCAACTACGGAGAGAAGCCCTACCCCCAACGTGTCATCCAGGGGTGGTGGTGTGGCTTGGGGGCAACCAGAGAGGCGGGGTGGCGCGCCATTGTAGGAAGCAGAGCAAGCCTCCCCACCCGCTCTCGGGTTGGTTAATTCCGACGGTGGCCGGCGAAACTTGGCCACTGGACCACCGCCCTGAGGCTTACTGACTAAATTCACTCAAGTTGAATTATGCAACCCACGATCTAGAGTTGGGTGCCATTGTTTTCTCCCTCAAGATTTGGAGGCACTACTTATACGGAGTAAGACTTGAGGTCTTCTCCAACCATAAAAGCCTCAAGTATATCTTTACTCAGAAGGAATTGAACCTCTGGTAGCTCCGATGATTATAATTTTTGCGTGACTATGATTTTGCCTTCCAATACCACCCAGGAAAGGCTAATAAAGTTGTTGATGCACTGAGATGCCAACCCTCGATAGACGGGAGCTGGATGGAGCAGATTCTAAGAGAATTATTTAAGTCTTTGTCAGAATTGGAGATTACTCTTGTTGCTCGTAGGGATCCAGAGGATTACCAGTACAAGTTATACTGAATGGAGATATAGTGCGACATCCGGGATCGAATGCAATAGGCCTAGATGGTCGATCTGAAAGTGGTCCCGATCATCAAATCTCTATAAGATGGAGTACGAGAGGAGTAAAATCTGCACGATGGGATCTTGCAGTTTAGGCACTATATATTCATCCTCTATATCGGAGGAATCTGAGATGAGATTCTTTGAGAAGTAAACCAGTCGAGGTATTATATTCACCCTGGTGTGGTTAAGATGTATATTGACCTGCCCAGGACTATATACTGGCCAGGAACAAAAAGAGTTGTCAATAACTTTGTGGCCCAAAGATAGACCTGTCTAAGGGTGAAAGCTGAATACCGTAATCTAGGAGGCCTGATGCAGCCCCTGCCGATACCATAGTGGAAATTTGAGGATATTTCTATGGACTTCATCCACGACTTACCTCAATCCTGTGCTGGAAATGACTCTGTATGGGTTATCGTGGATTGACTTACCAAGTTGCATAGTTCATTCCAAACCGACAGGGTGATGGAGTTGGCGTTCTTGCTAGGTTGTTCATTGAACAATAAGTTTGGTTCCACAGAGTGCCAATGTCCATTGTGTCGGACCGTGATGGACGCTTCATATCCAAGGAGTGGAGGAGGGTGCAAGCATACTTGGGGACCAAGTTTGCTTTTAGCACCGCCTTCCATCTGTAGTCAGATGGGCAGACAGAAAGGACGAACCGGACAATGAAGGATCTACTTCGACTTTGCATAGTGGAGAACAATGAGCCATGAGAGCAGCTGCTACCTTTAGTCGAGTTTTCTTATAATAACAGATATCAGGTCAACATCAAGATGACACCATACGAGGAATTGTATGGGAGGCATTGCCGAACCTCGATGACTTGGGCTCAGGATGAGGACCAAAAAGCCTTAGGAGTGGCTTATATTGATGATATAATGACAATGATATGGCTAATCCAAGAATGAATGGGGGAAGCACAGAGCCGAAAGACAAATACTATGATGCGCGACACCGACCAGTGGAGTTTAGCATGGGGGATATGGTGTTTCTGAAAATCAAGACCATGCATGGCATCTCCTAGTTGAGAAAGAAAAAGAAGCAAGATGCCTGCTATTTGGGCCCCTATCAAGTGATAGAGCGTGTTGGCCCGGTTGCATATCTATTAGCCCTGCCCCCAGAATTGGGAAATCTCCATGATGTATTTCATGTTTCTTCTTTGAGGCAAGTCCTCCGTCAACTAGATCAGCACCTCCCTACATTGCTAGTACCACAACAGTCAGATAGATCTTCTAGTTGGAACCAGTCAGAGTAGTGGATTTTAAAGTGAAAAATCTGAGCAACAAGACCATTACTATGTTCAAGATATTATGGTCAAATTGCGGACGTGACGAGTATATAAGGGAACCTGTAGCACTCATCCGAGAAAGGCACCCAGAGCTTTTTCCCTAGGTATGTTACATTTCATTTTCCCTTTTACTTTAAGCAAGGTTTAGAGGACAAAAATCCTCTTATTTTTTTTGGATTGTAACATCCCGACTTTTATTGGGCCACCGAAATCCTAGTGGGCCCAATAAAAATGACCCGAACCTCAACCCATGCCCTATACTAGGGTAGGAGGTGACCCTAGACGGGGGTATGGAGCTAGAAAACTCCAATTTGAGTTCTGTCAGATCCTTTGGCCTTATATAGTGGATACGAGTGCGTTGGAACTCATTCCGTTCAATTCTGTGGTCATATGGTGCATATGACCGTTCCTCGTAGAACGTTGCGAAAATGAGATTTTTGAATATTGAGCTAGAGAACTTCTATCTGAGTTCTGTCAGTTTCTATGACTTCGTATCGTCGATATAAATGCATTGGAACTCATTGCATCGCAATCCGAAGTCTAATGGTGAATGTGAGCATTTTGACCATTTCAGTGCGCTGCGACGTGCAAATTTTGATTATTTAGAAAACGAACTCCGATTCGACCATGGTCAGTGGCATTGGATTTGTATGATCAATATAAAGTCAACAAAATTCATCCCGATCAATTTCGATGATGGGTGGTAAATCCATGGTCAAATGAAGCTCAGTCATGCACCAAAAATCATGCACATACCAATTGTGGCACGATACCCCAACTTTGACCCGACCCCCAATGATTTGGACTTAGTTTGACTCTGAATAGCAAGGGGGACCCACCCTAGGGTTGACTTTGGTCAAACCCCCTAAAAGTCCATTTTTTGGAATTTTCTAAAAAGGTGTACACTCCTCTCCATGGCTTGAGTAGGGCTTTACTCTTCTCATGCTTAGGCCATCAACTCAGCAAAATAGGGTGAGAGATGGCCCATGGGCCAAGATGAGGCCCAACCCTCAATTCTTACCCTCTTCCTCACTCCCAAGCTCAAGCCCACAAACCCCTCCCCTTGGATTCTTGCCACCTATCCTATACTAGACTCTTTGATGAGTGCCAGCTGTCCAGACAGTTGGAGGGAAGAGGAGAACATCTCCTCCTCTCGGGTTAATCCCACACCTGGGAGAAGAGGGGTGGAAACCCTCCCCAAGCCTATATAAGGCCATGCGCCCTCTGCTCTCCTCACTCATAGCTTGGGTAGACCCAATCCACCCTCTACAGGAGCTCTGCCTCACCGAAAATCCAAACTGAGCCCACCACCTCCGCCACCTCCCATGTCGTCTTGGCTGGAACCTTCCCGAGCTCCTCCAGCCTAGGTGGAAAACCTTCCCGTCCTTCCATACTCCCCGACGTATTTCATGTGCCTCCCGATGGCCGGAGAGCTGCTGGTGCCACCCGAGCCTTGATCCAAGTCGGGTGGTGGCCATGGGTGGAAAACTCTACCCAGCACCGGTGGTGGCACTGGGAGGGTGTTACACCACTAGGGAAGTCTATCCCCGATGGTGGATTTCCATGGTGCTGCCGGAATTTGCCGCTTCGGTCGCACCCAATAGTGCAATAAAATGCTCTATTTTTTTGGGCCACCAGCCACCGGACCACCGTCGGAGAGAAGAGCTAACCCCGGCACACCGGTCAGGGGTGGTGATGTGACCTGGGTGCCACTAGAGAGGTAGGGAGGTGTGGCATCGCCAAAAGCAGAGCATTCCACGCCACCCGCTCTCAAGTTGGTTAATTCTAACAATGGATGACGACACTGGGCCACCATACCACCGCCCCGAGGGTCGCCGGCCCTCAACGAATTGATTTGCGGTGGGGCCATGGCCTGATAGCCACCGAGCGGGGGCGGTAGAAGCCTGAGAACTTCTGCTGCCGGGATTTGATCACCGCCGTCTGATCTCCACCAGGAGACAGCTGTGATCATCTTAAATCCCTCCCCTGCTTCAGCTTCAACGTCCCCCATAGCAGATCTATATCCGATCTGCTGTGGGGCCAGAATATTTTAATCCATTGTCTGGCTCGATCTTAGCCGCTTGATCAAGTTTGATTTGGCTAACTACAGACCAAATTTTTAATAGAAACTTGGTGATTTTTTAAAGAAAACTCTAGGTTCATAGGAAAAGAGTTTTGAACATGAAAGTTGTTTCCCTTGATGAGGGCAATCTTCACAAAAATTTGGGAATTTTTGGAATTGTTTTGATATTTTTAAAAGCCTAAATAAGAATTATTTGGCCAATTTAGAGGCTCAAAATTGCTTGTAAAATTTTGGAAAAATTATTATGCTCTTTTTAGGCCCTCTTAAAGGTTGTATTAAAATTTGGAAACTTTGGGGCAAAAATTGAAGATTTTCCGATTTCTTGTAGCCAAGGGCCGCGTTCGGAAATTGATTCGCTCAAATTCTTTGAAAATGAAAATCAAGCGCACGACCACTTTCTATATCGTGTATTAAGTTTATTTGATTAATCGATGAGAGTTATCGAGACAAGATTTCCAGCTCTGAGTGTTTCTAGATTTTTGTGAAACCACCGAGTGCCTCGTTGTTAAAAATAACTCTCGGGCATTTTGGGTGGACTCGGAAGATGAAAGTATGAGCTTCTAGTAAAATAATCCCCAACCTCATTTCGGGTGAAGAATTTCCCTCATGTGATTGGAAACTATTTTCGAGGTTAAAATTTGAGGAAGAATGTACTCTCTAATGGTATTCTTAGATTCGATCTGACGCGAGAAAATGAGTTGATATTTATTCTCAGATGAATGATAAAGATATAACTCATTATAAGCCTCCTGATCCGATTAAGCCATGATTGAAATACACAACTAAATTATTATCAGATCTTAATAATAGGTGAAACTCAAAGAAGCCTCCTAAAAGTGGAAATGGAACTGGACTTGGCTCCTGAGAACGGAGATATAACTGAACTTGCCTCATATGAACGGAGATGGAACTGAAGCCTCTTGAATGAAGTGATTGGACTACTAATCATTTTCTTTATGATTTATTCTAGTATCATACTGGTCCAATTCCTTTATTTATTTCAGTTCAGTACTTTCTTTTCAATACTCCAGTCTCGTACTAATCTTGCTTATTTACTTTCAGTTCAGTTCATTTCTTTAAACACTCCTTCCAGTCTCGCACTAGTCCTGCTTATTTACTTTCAGTTTAGTTCATTTCTTTTAAGTACTATTCTAGTCTCGTACTAGTCTAGTTCCTTTTAGTACTTACTTTCAATTCAGTACTACTCCAGTTTCGTGCTGGTCCTATTTCATTACAATATTTCAATTCTGCAGCTTATATTCTCGCAGCTTTTATTATAACACTTTTATTCCTGCAATTTATCATTTTAAGCACAGATCTTGCATTGACGAGCAGTCTTCTGTTAGGTTGAGCCTTATTTGGGGATAACGTGAGTTGAGGTATTCCTCCAGGATTAGCCCCAAATAAAGAGCTCCCATACTCCTTATTGGAAGTCGACCAGAGTATCGCTTGCCTTAATTATTTGAAGCATAGTAGGGTAGACCGTCGCAGGCTCAGTGCGTGCCAGCAAAAATTGATAAATTTAATTGCATGTAAATTGCTTACGGTAAATTATGGCAAATCAGTCACTTTTGCAGACCGTTCGTACCGGTGCGGGGAGTTCAACGACTCAAGGAGACAGAGAGATGAATACTACGGGTGACCATCCGTTATAATTTTCCCCATTGGGTTTCTTCCACTCTTCGACCAAAATGTTGAATCGCCGGATGTTGCTCACATCCAAAAGTACATGGGTTTGTACGTTGGGGCCTGCGCTATGTGGCATGATCACCTCCAGAAGTGGTAGGACTGGCCACTATTTCCGACGGCTATATCGGCGAGGCCCGCGGGGCTCGCTACCCTTCTTGAATAGAAGCGATCCATATAATGTCGACATAGAGTGTGTGCACGGCTTTGAATGCTTGGAGCGTATTGGCAGGTTTGAATACCTACGGTGTAAATACAGGTTGTGAATACCTATTGTGCTGATATCTAGTGGAGCTTTTGTTATAATTGATGTATAATGCTGCTGCTATTCTAGTTATACTATGCTACACCTTCTTTTAATAATTTCTCCTAGCTTATGTATGAAATGATATACTAACCCTCTTATACTTCAGCTATTTACTTTTGTTGGGTGCGTGAGCTCGTCCCTAGGATATGGATCTAGGGAGGAGAAGTGTTTCCACTTAGCTCAGTGACTAACGATTATGTTTATAACCAATCACAGGAGAAGGAGCACCGTGATGACCAGCTACCACATGAAGATATACCAGCTGATAGGACAGCCCGAGCAGAGGCACCCCCGTCGTCTCCAGAGTTTCGAGACGTGAGTACTAGCGAGAAGGATTGAGAGCATGAGGAGTTTTTAGTAGTAGTACTTTTGTAGCCTACGAGCTTCATATATAAATAGTGTATGTGGCCTTTGCCTACTCTTTTGGATATATATTGTTAAATATTTATTATAGTTTCCTGTTAATGCTTCCGCAATACTCTGTGATGAGATGCGAATATTGTGATTCAAGCCGAGTAAGGTGGCCAACTAGCGTTAGTGGTGTGGTTTTATACCACTTAAGGAGCGCTGGATGGACGTCTTGGGCAAGTAAGATCCCCTCCGGCCCGACCCGGGCTAAGGTTTGGGAAGGTGATTTTACAAATGGATCAGAGCCATCACGATCTATTCTTGTGGAGTAGTCTCAGGATCCCCCTGTCTCTCGCTTCATTCTTTGGTTCAGGATGAACTATACAACGGAAGTTTGGTGGACCCTAGTGTAGAGGCTCAGGGATTCTATACTGTACGATAGCACGCCCACACACTTTTGTTCCCGCTTTGTTAGTTTTTCCAAATTTTCCCTACTTTTGTAAAGTACTAACACTTTTTTCTATTATCAAGACCTAGTTGCCCCTGCAGCTATACCATTCACCGAGACAGACTTGGGGCAAACGTTGACTATAATTCTGGCGACGTTCTGGATGGCTATGGCACAACCACCATAGTAGTTGGTGGTACCCACTGACATACTAACGACCTTCTGGGGGCTGAGGCCTCCTACTTTCAGAGGTACGGAGACTGTCATGCATGCAAAAGAGTGGGTTGAGCGCGTAGAGGAGATTCTAGTGGGCATGATGTGCCCAGCTATTACTGTAGTTTCTTTGGTGGTGACGTTGTTAGAGGGGTATGCTAGAGACTGGTGGAGAGCGACCATCCGCTCGACATTTAGGGGGCGACCGTTGAACATTATCATGTGGGGGGAATTTTTGGAGGCATTTCTGGTGCACTTCATTTCTGATGTTGACTGAGATGCACTGTAGGAGAGGTTCCTGCACATTCATTAGGGTGACCGGAGAGTGCTAGACTACAAGAGAGAGTTCATCCACCTAGCCCATTTTGTTGGGAACCATGTAGCCACTAACAGAGATCGGGCTGCCTGATTCTACCAAGGCCTATAGGATGACCTGAGACAGACTTTGATCATGATCTCCCAGTCCACCTTACACACCATAGCGACTAACGCTACTGCGTTGGAGTTAGATTAGAGGATGGTGGCCCAACAATGTCGAGTTCAAATAGAGGTTCCCAGAGGTTAGAGACAGGATAGAGGAGCTGCTCCCCACCGATAGGAGAGAGAGCATAGATAGCGATAGCGCAGGCAGCCCTACAGGCGCCCACCCCCACCTAGACATCACCAATACCCCTAGCTCCCCGACCAGCACAGCAGCAGGATCACATACCAGCTCCATCACCCCAGCCAGCTCCAGCAGCCCGATGAGATGTCCCCTTTATAGGAAACTGTTTTTTGTGCCAGCAACCAGGTCACATGGGAGCTTTCTGCCTATAGGAGGCAAGAAGGACAAGATTAGGAGCAGTTTAGGGAGGGAAGGCACCGCGAGGACAAGGCCAGAGAGGCCAAAGAGGTAGAGTCGACAGGAGAGGTCAGCAGGGCCGAGTAGGGCCCTTAGAGGCTTATGCTCTAGACCTTCAACATGGACTGACTACCAATGTAGTGATAGTTATATATCTTAGATGTTAGAGATACGTTGGATGTTGATACCTAGAGTTTATATTATATGTATATGAGTGCCTACATTGGACGTATGTTTTGTTATATGATATATATGTACACTTTTATCTCATCAGGATTACTTTTGGTAGAAGGACACCCCACGAAAACTCTCTTTGATACTAGAGCGACACACTCCTTTATTTCTCAAGATTTTTTCACACCTAAGAAGAATGTTGTCCACTCAACCGGGATGTCTATACAAATTTGTCTACTAGATAGTTCAGATATGACATCTACATATAAATGCTCGTTCCAGGCAGTGATAGGGGACGTAGAATTTGAAAATGACATAGAAATGCTCGTTCCTGGGAATAGATTGGCTGGCCGAGTATAAGGCCCAAAAAAACTATTCGACCCGAGAGGTCAAGATCTAGAACTTAGACGGACAGGTCATTACGCTGGCAGGTATACTTTCCGTTTCTCGCATCATATTGACCTCTGCCCAGACAATAAAGTTAGTCTTACAAAAGGGCGAGGTATACCTTATCTATTTTGAAATGGAAAATAAAACTCAAGTGTTCTCTAAAGTCCTAGTGGTACGGGATTTTCCAGATATTTTCCTCAAATTCCTTCCAAGTTTACCACCGTAGCAAGAGGTAGACTTCCAAATTGAGCTTGTGCCTAGAGCCCGACCGGTATCCCGAGAACCCTACCAGATGGCCCTAAGGAATTGGCAGAGTAAAAGATTAAACTTCAGGAACTGATTGATACAAGGTTTGTCCATCCAAGTTCCTCACCATGGGGAGCTCTTGTGCTGTTTGTGAAAAAGTAGGATGGGACATTGCGCTTGAGCATAGATTACAGAGAACTTAACAAGCTCACCATACAGAACACGTACCCCCTCTCACGAATTGACGAGTTGTTTGACCAATTGCAAGGTGCGTCTATTTTTGCCAAGATGGACCTGAAATTGGGATACTATTAGCTGCAGATCTTGGTAGAGGATATTCCCAAGACTGCTTTTAGCTCCTGATATGGTCTCTATGAGTTCTTGGTGACGTCTTTCAGACTCACTAACACACACTCCACATTATGGCATTAATGAATAAATTATTTGAACCCTTCCCAGAACATTTTGTAATCGTCTTCATCGACGACATTTTGATCTGCTCGAAGTCCAAGGCAGACCATACCACGCACTTGCAGATGGTGTTACTCAAGCTTCGTGATCACTTGCTCTTCGCCAAGTTCAGTATGTGTGAATTCTGGTTAGAGGAAGTCTGATTCTTGGGCCATACCGTCAACAAGAATGGAGTAGCGATAGACCAGACCAAGATCCAAGCAGTTCAAGATTGGCCGCCATTCAAGACGACATCAGACGTTCAAAGCTTCCTCGGTCTTGCTAGTTACTATAAGAAGTTTGTGCAAGGTTTTTTCCATGATTGCGTTACCCCTCACTGCTCTTATGAGAAAGGATATTGTGTTTTGATGGACGCCGAAATATGAGGCTATGTTCGTTGAATTAAAGAAGCGGCTAACTTTTGCCCAAATCTCTATGATCCCCTCAAGAGCCGAAGGGTTCCAGATTTATATGGATGCATCTATAAAAGGATTGGCAGTTGTTTTGATGCAGCATGACAAGGTAGTAGCATATGTGTCTCGCTAGCTAAAGCCACACGAGCTGAATTACGCAAACCAAGATCTAGAGTTGGGCGCCATTGTTTTTTCCCTCAAGATTTGGAGGTACTACTTATACAGAGTAAGTTGTGAGATCTTCTCCGATCATAAAAGCCTCAAGTATATCTTTACTCAGAAGGATTTGAACCTCCGGCAGTGCCGATGGTTATAATTTCTGTGTGACTATGATTTTACCTTCCAGTACCACCCAAGAAAGGCTCAAAATATTGCTGACGCACTGAGCCGCCTGCCCTCGATAGCCAGGAGCTGGATGGAGCAGATTCTAAGGGAATTGTTTCAGTCTTTGTTAGACTTGGATATTACTCTTGTTGCTCGTAGGCATCTGGAGGAGTACCAGCTAAGTTATATTGAATGGAGATACAGTGCGATATCTGGGATCGAATACGAGAGGCCCAGAAGGTCGATTCGGAAGTGGTCCAGATCATCCAATCCCTATAATATGGAGCACGGGAGGAGTACAATATGCACGATGGGATCTTATAGTTCAGGCACCGTATATTCATCCCTTATACAGGAGGATGCAAGATGAGATTCTTCGAGAAGCGCACTAGTCGAGGTATTCGATTCACCCTGGTGTGGTTAAGATGTATATTGACATGCGCATGAATATATACTGGACGAGAATGAAAAGAGATGTCACAAACTTCGTGGCCTAGTACCATACCTGTCAAAGGGTTAAAATTGAATGCCGCAATCCAGGAGGCCTGATGCAGCCCTTGCCGCTACTAAAGTAGAAATCTGAGGATATTTCTATGGTGTAACGCCCCAAATCTCGGATATGAGTGGGCTTTGTCGACTGAGCAACGCGGCTTGGAACACGGGCATGTCCAAAGCCGTGTCCTGCTCTGTGTTAGCAACACGGACTGGGATACGAGCATGTCCAAAGCCATGTCGTGCTCTGTGTTTGCCGGGCTGTGTTGACAGAGCAATACGACCTGGGACACGGGCATGTCCGAAGCTGTGTCGGGCACACAACTTGTGACACGGGCGTGTCATGTGGCCGTGTCTTGTTCGGGCTTGACGGTTTTAGCGTCGATTGAGGCACACGGCCCTTGACACGAGCGTGTCCAAAGCCGTGTTGGGCACACGTCCTTAGACACGGGTGTGTCAAGGTCCGTGTCCTATTCTGAGATGGATGATTTCTTGTTCGATAGTGAGATACGGCCTGTGATACGGGCATGCCACAGGATATGTGCGGACCTAGGTAGACGATTTTAAGAGTGAATCGAGGCCGTTCGTTTTATTTCAAAGGGATCCGACGGCCCAAAAACTCTCCTGACGGTATTGGGAAATGAGGGTTTAGACCTCATTTCACCTGGTCCTTTCTCTTTTTAAGAGGTAGAGAGAGGGGAGAGCAAAGGGGGAAGAAGAAGGAGGAATCCTGCCATTATTGGAGCTTCAGAGCTCCAAATCGCGAGCTGAGTCCAGATCCGGGAAGGCAAGTCTTTTGCGGTGCTTTTCATCCGGCTAGTTTTCCATGGCACTAAAGGGAACCTCTAGGGTAACGATTATCTACTTGGACATGTGAAGTCCTCTTCCTTTTTGCATAGGAAACACTCTCCCGTGAGTGAGCGGTGAGTGTGAGGTATTTCTTCAGGTAGATATGATTTATCCCCATAGTTTTGCATTTAGAGTCCTAAATCGAAGTACGGACGTAGGCATGATGTGTGAATCCTATCCGGACAAGTTGGTTTAGATCGGTGATGTTTTTATTATGCTTGTATTACCGGAGAAGACTCTGTGTTTTTTGTTTTGCGAGTTTTCTACATGGTAGATTGCAACAGGGAGCCTTGGGGACTAACTCCAAGGTGCACCCGGAAAATTGGGCAGAAGCTTTCTACCATCTTGGTGGCCTGGGAGCCAACCTTCTACATAACCAGGTTATGTGTTATCGTTTGATCGGTACTTTGGGACTCGGAGAAGCTTGACTTGTGCTGATGACTTAAGTTGACATGGCGGTGTGAGCAACGGGTTGAGTGGAACCGTACCCGCTCTATGTGGTTCGGTTAAAGAGACCTAAGGTACATGGCACTTGCCGATGACATAGAGGGCATGTCTTAGGCTTCGGCCGAAAGAAATTTTTTTGCTCACGATGTTGCTATCCATAGGGTGGTGGTGGACCAGGTTCACCGAGAATGTGCCCTGAGAGCACGGGGTGTGGGGCCGTGTGTACCTACGCCTATGGTAAAGTGTGCTTAAATTATACTTTCACTATCTTGTTTGGTTATACTAATGTATTGCAGGGAAGGAGCACCGCCGCTTCGGTTAAGGGGAAGGGTCGTTATAATTTGGTCATCTTTAGCTGGCCGTTGCTTTATTTAACCACCATTCGGTGGTTTGGTCATATGCAGGGACAGTTGAGCCTAGTGGCAAGTAGCGGGCTGAAGCCCTTGATGTTGTGCTGGCCCTTGAAGGCCAAGGCGAAATGTTTACTTTTTATGTTTATGTGTGCCTGGCTTGCGTGCTTATATTTGGAAAACATGTATTGATTAAGTAAACTCTTATAAGGCCCCAAGGCCAAGGATTTTGTGTATTTTGCTGTCATTCCTTCCTTGGGTTAGTGTGGACATTCATGTTGTTGTATTTGGGTTCTTATAAATGTTTTAAAAGCTTCCGCTAGAATGCTCTGAGTTAGAATGCGTGTTCCTATTACTGGTAATTTGGTATTAATACGTAACTCCACTAACTATCCGTGGTATATGGCGTGGGGCCCCGGCCGGACCTTCTGTTATATTCCATGTGACAGATGGGGGTGTTACAATTTGGTATCAGACTAAGGCATTGGTCTTGCTTTTTTGAATTCGTGGACAAATTCTTTTAAGGGGTGGTGAGCACATGTATGTGCGTCATCGTTATAACATGAAAAGAACCTATTAATGTCCACTTATGAATGAAAATACACATGTTTGAGGAACCTGCGTGTTCCTATAATTGCTTTTTGCAATTTTGTTTGTTCGCTTAATGGTGTGTTGTACGACTATAGGTGACTAGAAGTGGCGCAGGGCAGGCAGAACACCCACTTTCTGAGGCAAGTAGTGCAACCAATGACGTTCCTGTAACCCCTCTTTCGGCAGAAACAATAAGACTGGTGGCAGAGGCAGTGTTTGCGATGCTAAATGCCCAGCCAGGAAGGAAAGTGCAGCATCCTTCCCCTGCAGGGGAGCAGGTACCGCTTCGAGAAGCAGAACCTAGAATCGTGGAGTAAGGAGTGGTAGAGCCGTTGATACCTAGAAGAACGACAGAGAAGCAGCTCAAACATGTAATGGGATTTAACCCTCCGGTGTTTTAGGGGACTGGAACCCCATCCCAGGCCGAATATTGGCTCTCTCGGGTGAAAAGAGTCTTGACGACCACGAAAACGGAGGAATGACAGAAGACCACCATATCCACCTTCCTGCTAGATGGAGAGGCGAGGTTGTGGTGGGAAGAGTTGGAGCTGCATCACTTGGTTGGAAGGCAACTCACTGATGTCTCGATGGAGGAGTTCTCGAGGTTATTCTTGGTAAGATACCTTCCCTCATCACAGAGGATCGCTATGGAGAATCAGTTCCAGAGACCAACTCAGGGAGATAGTAGTGTGGATGAGTACCTCCACGAGTTTACGTGGTTGGATCATTATGCAAGCTCTACTTTGGATGATGAGGAGCGTAAGATCAACCGGTTCTACGAGGGTCTGCATGATGACCTAAGGCTACGACTCTCAGGGCCTATGACGCGGGGCTTCCTAACCCTGGTCAATATGACCCGATCGTTGGAGAAAGATCTGAATAGTGTACAAGAGAAGAAGGACCTGAGTGCGAAGAAGACGGAGTTCAAGGTGCCGACCTCCTCAAAATCTGTGTTCCGTAAGTGGAATAAGAAGGCTAGGACTTCGGGTCCGACCCCTTCTTCTTGTGCATCTGGGGAAATTATAGGCCGAACCCCGGGCGCATGTTATAACTGTGGGAAGCCGGGACACTTTGCCCGAGATTGTTGGAGCAGACATACAAAGTCCGAGAAGAAGCCTAAAGCAACTTATGAGGAGAATGGCAAGGCATTGGAGTCAACCGCATCACATTATGCCCCAGCCCAACCTAGAGTGTACAATCTTGGCCAGTAGGAGGCCATGAAGCAGGCTGACGTGGTCATAGGTACGGTTTAAATTAATAGCAATTTAGCTTTATATACCTGTTTCTTTATGCGTGTTAGCTTATGAATGGTTGTGCTAGGCTTTGTATCGATCTTTGATTTTCCGGCGAGAGCACTGTTCGATATGTGAGCTTCACATTCCTTTTTGTCCGAAGAGTTTGTATCGCGCATTGGATTACCTTCTTTGATAGCAATGGACAAATTGGATATATTGCTGCCTAACAGGTGCTCTATGCGCGCGGATAGAGTTTGTTGCATGAAGGTAGGGATTGAGAGTCACGAATATGACTTACGAGCATCGCTACTGCCGATAGTGGAGTTCGATGTGATCTTTGGAATGGGGTAGCTATCAGAGCAGCGTGCATATATTGATTGCAACCGTAAGGTGGTCAGATTGGGACTGGTTATAGATTGTGAGGCGACGTTCTCAGGCTTGAATTGGTCAAGCAAGACTTTGATGTCTTCTCTCCAGGTGGTTAAGGCGGTTCGTAGTGGTGCGGAGCTGTTTCTCACTTTAGTGGAGGGTTCGAAGCCCAAGCCTGGTTTGGACATCATCCCAGTTGTATCTAAGTTTCCTGACGTATTCCCTGAAGATCTCTCTAGAGATCCACCTCAGCGAGAGATCGACTTCACCATTGAGCTAGTGCTAGGTGCCAAACCTGTGTCACGCTCTCCATATTGGTTAGCACCTAAGGAGATGGCGGAATTCAAAGTACAGCTTCAAGAGCTATTGGAACAAGGTTATGTGCATCCGAGTTCATCGCCATAGAGCGTGCCGATCCTCTTTGTTAAGAAGAAGTACAGAAGCTTACGACTCTATATTGATTACCGGGAGTTGAATAAGCTAATATAGAAGAATAAGTACCTGATCCCAAGGATTGATGATCTGTTCGACCAACTGGTGGGGTCGTATGTTTACTCAAAGTTGGATCTGAAATCCGGATACTATCAGCTGTAGATAAGGGAAAGTGATATCCCTAAGACGTCTTTCAGCACATGGTATGGGCATTATGAGTTCACCGTCATGCTGTTTGGGCTAACGAATGCACCATCCGTGTTTATTGATTTGATGAACAGAACTTTCAAAGAATACTTGGACCAGTTCGTGATAGTCTTTATCGACGATATACTGGTGTACTCGCAGTGCGAGGAGGATCATTTTAAGCATCTATGTATGGTGTTGGAGACATTGAGGAGGAGCAACTGTATGCAAAGTTATCCAAATGTGAGTTTTTTTTGTCCTCGGTCGCGTTCCTTGGTTATATAGTTAGTGGAGAAGGAATTGCGGTAGATCCGACAAAGATAGTTGTTATACGCGAGTGGCCTGTGTTGTCTTCGGTGGCGGAAGTCTGGAGTTTTCTTGGGCTTGCCGGCTATTACAGGCGCATCGTGGAGAACTTTTCGCGGATAGCATTGCCCCTCACTACTCTAACAAGGAAGAATCAGAAGTTTGTTTGGACGCTTGAGTGCGCGCAAGCTTTCGAAGAACTAAAGTGTCGTTTGACCACGACACCTGTCTTAAGTACGCCTTGTGGTTCTGAAGGCTTTGAGGTTTATAGTGACGCCTCTGGGAGTGGTTTAGGCTGTGTTCTGCTTCAGCACGGGTCAGTGATAGCATATGGATCACGTCAATTAAAGGAGTATGAGAGGAAATACCCAGTCCATGACTTGGAGTTGGCGGCCGTGGTATTCGCTCTCAAGCTTTGGAGGCATTACCTGTATGGAGTAAAGGTCGACATTTATTCAGATCACAAGAGCTTGAAGTACCTGATTGATCAAAAGGACCTGAACATGTGTCAACGAAGGTGTATGGAGTTCCTTGGGGACTACACCTACAAGATTCATTATATTCCCTGGAAAGGGAATGTTGTGGTACATGCTCTGAGTCGTAGAACTCCTGCACAGGCCAACTGGTTGCAGATGCGTTATGAGCGGCTCATTCGTGATTTGGAGTCTTTGGAGATCTCCTGTATTGACAAGGGATCTAGTGCTAATGCATGTTTGAATTGGACAGAGGTTCAATACGACCTCGCAGACAGGATTTAGTAGGCCTTGGAGTTGGATGTAAGCTTGAAACATTGCTTGGCAGAGTCTGTGGATGGGTCGAATGACCAGTTCATTGTTGACAATGGACTTGTATGGAAAGGTTGCCGGTTGTGCGTCCCTAACTTTGGGAAATTACGAGAAGAATTTTTGTACAAGGCTCATTTTACCAAGTACTCAATTCATCCTGGGAGCACAAAGATGTTCAAAGACATGAAGAGGCTGTTCCGGTGGCCCGGTATGAAGAAATACATAGCGCTATACGTGGCAAAGTGTCAGACTTGTGCCTTGGTGAAGGCCGAATGCCAAAAGCCAGGTGGATTTCTAAAGTCCTTGCCTATACCAGAGTGGAAGTTTGACGACATCTCTATGGATTTCGTGCACGGTTTGCCGAGATCGCATAAGGGGAATGATGCCATTTGGGTGGTCGTGGATTTGTTAATGAAGGTGTCGCACTTCATACCCAATAGGAAGGATGATTCCGTGAAGAAGCTGGCAAAGATTTATGTGGATAATATAGTCCATTTGCATGGTATGCCCCGAAGCATAGTAAGTGACCGAGATGGTCGGTTCACATCTAACAATTGGAGGCTCATTCATCAGTTGTTGGGTACCAAGCTAAACTTCAGCATAGCTTTTCACTCGCAGACAGATGGGCAAACTGAAAGGGTGAATAGGACGATGGAAGACATGCTTCGTATGTGTGCATTGGATTTTGGTAAAAGGTGGGAAGACTATCTTTACATGATTGAGTTCACATACAATAACAACTGCCAAGCCAGCATTCAGATGGCGCCCTTTGAGGCTCTATACGGAAGGAGGTGTCGTACGCCATTGTCTTGGGTAGAAACGAGAGAATCGAAGTTGTACAAGCGAAGGGACGTTGAAGATGCTACTTCAACGATACAATTGATTTGGGAACGGATACTGATTACTCAAGATAGACAGGCCAAGTACTACAACGCTAAGCATCGGAACGTGGAGTTTGCGGTGGGAGACTGGGTATACCTCAAGATAAAGCCGTTTAAAGGCGTATCAAGGATTCGACGCTTAAAGAAGCTTAGCCCGAGGTATGTTGGGCCTTTTAAGGTCTTGGAGCGGGTTGGTGAAGCCGCCTATCGGTTGGCTCTTTTGGTAGAACTGAGTGGTTTACATGATGTATTTCACATCTCGGTCCTACGCAAAACCGTGAAAGAACCAGCGCAAGTGGTTGTTGCGGATCAAGTGTCAGTCGATAGTGGGCTAACAATGAAAGTTAGACCCATTCAGATCGAGGATTCAGAGGTCAAACAATTGCGGAACAAAGATATCAGGATGGTCAAAGTCCGATGGGACAATTGCGGTCGTGAGGAGCTTTCGTGGGAATGAGAGCAGACCATGCTTGAGGAGTACCCCGAGCTTTTCTACTCAGGTACCATATGAGTTTGTGTACTTTTACATTCTCTAATTTTAGGAAAAATTCTTTTAAGGGGAAGAGAATTATAATGCCCCAAATCTCGGATATGAGTGGGCTGTGTCGACTGAGCAACACGGCCTAGAACACGGGCGTGTCCAAAGCCGTGTCCCACTCTGTGTTAGCAACACGGCCTGGGACACTGGCGTGTCCAAAGCTGTGTCCTGCTCTGTGTTTGCCTGGCTATGTAGACCGAGCAACACGGCCTGGGACACGAGCATGTCCGAAGCCGTATCGGGCACACGGCCTGTGAAAAGGGCGTGTCACGTGGCCGTATCCTGTTTGGGCTTGACGGTTTCAACGTCGATTGAGGCACACGGCCTTTGACACAGGCGTGTCCAAAGCCGTGTCGGGCACATGGCCTGAGACACTGGTGTGTCTAGGGCCGTGTCATGTTCTGAAATCGACGATTTCTCGTTCAATAGTGAGACACAACCTGTGACACGGGCATGTCACAAGCCTTGTGCGGACCCAGGTAGACGATTTTAAGGGTGAATCGAGGCCGTTCGTTTTATTTCAAAGGGATCCGATGGCCCAACAACTCTCCTGACAGTATAAGGCTGGGAAATGAGGGTTTAGGCCTCATTTAACTTGGTCCTTTCTCTTTCTATGAGGTAGAGAGAGGGGAGAGCAAAGGGGGAAGAAGAAGGAGGAATCCGGCCATTGTTGGAGCTTTGGAGCTCCAAATCGCGAGCCGAGTCCAGATCCGCGGAGGCAAGTCCGTTGAGGTGCTTTTCATCCAGCTAGTTTTCCATGGCGCCAAAGCGAACCTCTAGTGTAACGATTCTCTACTTGGTAATGTGAAGTCCTCTTCCTTTTTGCATAGGAAACCCTCTCCCGCGAGCGAGCGGTGAGTGTGAGGTATTCCTTTGGGTAGATATAGTTTATCCCCGTAGTTTTGCATTTAGAGTCTGGAATCGAAGTACAGACGTAGGCATGGTGTGTGAAGCCTATCTGGACAAGTTGGTCTAGATCGGTGATGTTTATATTATGCTTGTATTGCCGGAGAAGACTCTGTGCCGTTTGTTTTGCGGGTTTTCTATGTGGTAGATTGCAACAGGGAGCCTGGGGGACTAACTCCATTGAAAGTGAGGGTTAGATCTAATATACTCTAGAGGGGGGGGGGTGAATAGAGTATATCTGGTGATTAAAACTTTTTGCTGAACAAGATACCTTGTTATAAAATTTGGGTGATATATCACAGCACAGCAGATTAGACTAATAAAAATAACAGTATCCTAACTAACACAGCCACAACAAGAATAAAAGAAAAGGGCAACCAGACAATACAAGAACTTTATAGTGGTTCCCCAACCTGGGTACATCCACTCTTCTACCACCCTGGTAGGAATCCACTCAGGATTTTGTTCAGGTGACTACAACCAATGAGCTTTTGATAAGGTGATCAAAAACCAAACCTCAAGTCTTTTGGTTAGAAGACTTGAACCCAGGAATCACTTTTGAAGGGAGTAGAGAACCCTTTTTACAGATGGGGTGAGAGAGTGATGGTGTCTTCTCTTTCTCAAACAATTGAGAAGACTTGTGGATTTGATGGTGACAAAAGCTCCCCCTGAGATACTGAGTTTGTTCAGGATTAAATGGAGCTTTGCTTCAGGGTAATAGGCCTTCAAACTTTCAACTTCAACCAGAAGAACTTCAGGAACTTCTTGACAGATGCAGTAGTAGTTGTCCTATTGAAGATTCCTGAGAGAATGACAGAAGAAGACTCTTGATTTGGATGATTGTTCTTCTTCTTCAGAAATTTGTTCTTCTTCTGGTCTAGCAGTAGTTGATTTCTTGACTGATTGATTTTTTGTGTCTCGAGTATTCTGTATTTGTATTGCTCTTCTGTCTTGTGTTTTGTATGTTATGCAGGAAGAGGGGAAATCTTTTTTTATATTTTCCATGTGGAAGTCAATTTGAATCTTGAAATTCTTCCTGCAATTAATGCTGATGGCCTTAGAATTATTTGGCATTGATTTGTTTCCCCAACTGTCCCTTAGAAAAATGGCAGGCAATAATCCTGATGAAGACCATAATTAATGCTCTTGTCTAACGGTAATATTCAGAGAATATTAGAGCATTAATTACTCAGAAATCATTGTAATAAAATAGGAACAGGAGAGGGAAACAGCCAAGTCTGGATTCGTTGACCTGAGTCCACAGTTCATCGAGTTGAGAATTGCTGTTCGTCGAGCTGAGTTCCAAGATCGTCGACCTCTGAATGGCTGACTGCTGCTTGATGACTTTATTATTCTGTGCACTAAGTTCGTCGAGCTGAGATCAAAGATCATCAAGCTGAGTCCTGAGAACTGAGTTCGTCCAGCTGGAGTCCAAGATCGTCGAGCTGAGTTTGTATTCTGGACTTAGAATATTTAAGATGTCTTCTGGTGTTGAGTGTCGAGACATTATCTTGCATTGAGTGTCAAGACATTATCCTGGCGTTGAGTCAAGACAACATCTGGTGTTGAGTGTCGAGACATTATCTGGCTTTGAGTGTCGAGACATTATCTGGCGTTGAGTGACTTTGTCCAGAGTTCGTCGAGCTGAGAGCCAAGTTTGTCGAGCTAAGCTCAGAGAATTGTCTCTGAGTTCGTCGAGCTGAGCACGACTTTCGTCGACCTGAGATCGACGAACGTAGAAATCTTTTTCTAAGTCTTGAATTTTCTCAAAGTCTTAAGTCTCTGGCAGTGTTGGAGGCTGGTCCTTTGTATTGTTGACTCTAAGGACTTGACCTAGACTCTAGAAAACAACCATGACCCTAGTCTATACATGTAGGGTCATATCCTAACTTAGTGAACCTAGCCCAAATCCAACTAGGGATCCAACAATCTCCCCATATTTGGGTGAGGTCACTAATTACAGACTCAATAAAAGGAAATGTACAAAGCAAGAACACAATATATATCTGGCAGAGAATTAAACAATAAGTATGCAGCAGATATATTTACAAAGTTAAATTGGTAACATAAAACATAGTTTATCAAAAATATACCACAAACATATAACAGTTCAGGTTCTAGTTCTTCTGTTTCTTCTCCTTTGGTTTTGCTTCTTTGCTCTTATCCTCAGGCTGAGTAAAGATGATTTCCCTATTAGGATTAGCAGCATCTTTATTTGACGTGTACATATCTCCTGCTCCAATCACTGTCAGGATGGAGGTTCTGGGTACTACAGCCTCTTGGTGTATTATAATATATTCTACAGGATTAAACACTCTCTTGCTTACTTGAAGTCTATCCAACTCTTTCTCTATGTATGAAGACATAGTAGTAAACATAGTTGGATCTTCTCCTTCTTCTCTAGCCTTCTTAATTTGTGACAGACCAATTAACTCTTGGATCCTAGCCATCCTGAAGTTGGGATCAACATCCTGACTGACAGATGATTGATCATCTTGAGGGGGTAGCAGGGTAATAGATTTGAATTGAGTGGACTGTGCTTGGAAATTTGTTGTTGTTTGGCTTTCATCACTCTGTGTATATAGAGACTTTGGAGGTGTAGTCTCACTATATTTTCCTTTAGGCTTATGAGATTCTGTATGCCTTCTTTGTTGAGCTTGCTGTTTGGGAGGAGAAAATTCTGGTTTCTGATAAACTACCTCCTTTATTTGCTCTGTAGAACTTATATTCCTTTGATGGATGCTTCCTTGGGAATGGTGTCTAGATGGCCTTTCCGGCCTTTGATAAGTTCTGGTGAAGGATGTAGGCCTGGAGGGTGCATCTGACCTTTGAGAAGTAGTCCCTGAAGCACCAGTGGCAGGAGGAGGAGGAGGAGGACCTCTCTTGAATTTCTATGGGGGAGGCGAATATCTTCTATTCTTCTTCCTTGCCTTTTGATCATTTTTAGATAGCCACATCCAAGCTGGCATCCCTTTGTATGGAGTTATGTTTTGAAGAATATAATAGGGAGTGTCATTTACTGGATTAGGTTTTGGGGCAGATGGTGGAGGAGCTTTCCATTTCCTTGAGATTTTCTTCCTCTTTGGGTCCTCATTAGAACCATCATCATCATCATCAGAAGGCTGAGAATTGTCATACATAACATCAATCTCTCTTATTGTGTCATCAGAGATTGCTGTCTTTTCTGTCTTTGAAGAAGCTGGAGGGGAAACTGGAGAAGCATGTACATCAGTGCTTACTGCAGCTGATTTATTCTCTTCCTCAATGTCAGCCATGATCAAGGCATCAAGATCAGGCATAGGAGAGTCATCCATTACAAAAACTGGAGCTAGGGGGGATGATACAATGGGTGAAACAATTGTTGGAGAGGATGGAATGACATGGGTTACAAAACTAGCCTTGAGTTGTTTGACAACTTTAGGGCTTATTGGTTAGGTATATCGAATTATAGCCAATGATGGCTTAGTGTGGTCCTCTGGAGGAAAGCTCAAATGAATTGTATCAAAAAGTCTTAATAGTTTTATAAGGTCAACTGTGGGATTTATAATGAAATCACCAACAGTTTCAGAGACCTGATCATCTAAATCCATATTTGAATCTATAAACTGTAAGAAATCAAAAGAATCACTATCAAAAGAATCATTATCAACAACTGCGGCTTCTGTTGCTTCTGCTTCTACTGCTGTTGTGTCTATATCCTGTTCAACTAGTTCTTCTGCTGCTGTTGCAACTACTGCTACTTCTTCATGAAGTATCTCCCCCTGCCTGGTTTAAGTAGGCACTGAAGCCAGACCCCCAACTGAAGAGGGAGCAGTAGTGAGAGTAGAGATTTTGGCAGCTAGAGAGGAGATGGAGGCAGCAAGTGGAGAGATAGCTTTTGCTATGAGGGATTGGAGGAGGGGTGTGAGGAGGGTAATGAGTGGGGTGACAAGAGAGGAATCCAAGTGTGGGGAGGTAGAGGTTGGGGCAGTGGTTTGTTGAGTGGATATGGTAGGTGCTGGGGGAGTTAGAGATGGAGGTGGAGGTGGGATTTGAGTGTCTAGGTGAGAGTCATTTGGAGGAGAGGGAGTGTTCAGTGAAGATGATAATAGGTTGAAGGATGGGAGTGATGAGAGGTTGGTGTGGGGGATATCAACAAGATGAGATGGAAGAGGAGATTGGGGTAGTGTAGGTACAGATGTATCAGGCTGGGGGGAGGGAGGATTGGATGGTATGTGTGTAGGAGAGGAAGGAAGAGGAGATGCTGGTGGTGTAGGGGTATGGAATATAATGGTAGTGGAAGGTGGGGTTGGTTGAATTGCTAGTTGGGATGGAACTTGAGGGGCTGGAGGTGGTGGAGGGGTGGAGGGGATCCCTTTAGTAGGGTGGGGAGAGGCTGGTACAGCCCTTGTACTTTCTGAAGTTCTAGTGGAAGAGGAGGGAGCCTTGGCTTGCTTAGTGATGGTCCTCTCCCACTTGCTAAACAAGGCACAAGTGAGTCTCTTGCTAGCATTAATGAATATGGTCGGGGAGACCAGTGATTCAACAGCCTTTTCCTTAAGGAAGATCCCTAGGACACTTCCAAAACAAACCTCCTTTTTGTTTTTTTCTTTTTAATCAGATCAAATAATATTTATGCCCAGTTCACTGTCTTTTTATTGACTATAGCGCATATGACCAGAAACTGATGCCTGGTTATGTAGTCATGTGCGGTGTGCTTCCCTAGCAACACCTTCCCAACAATATCTGTGAGAAATTTGTACTCGGCAGACAGATGTTTCTTGAGCAACTTATTAGGGGTTTGTCCCGAATACCCCATCATGTTAAGCATCATATCGAACTCCTCCGAATCTTTCTCCAGTTCTTCATCACCATTTACTCAATCCAAAAATTTCAGTTAAAATATCGGGGGTAAGAGAGACAGCATTACCCGCGTTTGTTCAAGTATTCTCCTCTGTAGTCGCTGTATAAACCCACTCCCTGATCTCGGTTCCTGATACTTTGATGCGAGTAGAAAGAAGAGTCTTCAGCTATTGGTCTTCGAGCAATTTGTGAATATTCAGGAAGATTAGATCGGAGTACTGGAAAGATTCGAAGTCCAAATCGAATCCAGTATCAAACTTCATTGCTACAAGAGTTCTTGCTTGAATCGCCATGAGAGCACCTGCACAGGAAAGTGAAGATCAAGTGCAAGAGAAATAAAAGCGCGGGACGGAGGTCGAAGAAAACCTAAATATAAAGTTTTCCAGAATATGAATCGACAGACTCCGTTCCACGAAAATGAAATAGATCTTCGATCTGAGGTCGACGAAATAATTTTGAGTTAAATAATTCGTCGATCTCAGTCTGAAGGTTTGAAGACATTTCGTCGATCTCTGGTCGACGAAAGTTTTCTGAAGTAAGTTCGTCGATCTCAGTTCGACGAACTCTGAAAAATTCGTCGAGTGCAGTCAGAAACTAAACTAAGTCTTCTCTATTGATCATACCAAGCTGATTTACAAAGAACAAGTGATTTTTTTCATCCAAGGGTTTGGTGAATATGTAGCCTCTTTGTAGATCAGTGTAGATATAGACAAGTTTAATTTTGTTTTTGTCTACACACTCTCTAATGAAATGATGATTAATGTATATATGTTTAGTCCTACTGTGATGGACTGGATTTTGTGCTATAGCAATAGCACTAGTGTTATCACATAGTAGGGTTGAATTATTTAAGTTGAACCCATAGTCCAGGAGTTGGTTTTGAATCCACAGCATCTGGGAACAACATCTGCCAGCTGCAATATATTCTGCTTCAGCAATTGATGTGGACACAGATGATTGCTTCTTGCAAAACCAGGACACTAATCTCATACCAAGGAACTGGCAAGTTCCTGGGTACTTTTTCTGTCTACTCTGCATCTAGCAAAGTCAGCATCTGAGTATCCAGTTAACTCAAACTCTGACTCAGTAGGATACCAGAGACCTAGACTAGGACAACCCTTTATATATCTTAAAATCCTTTTTATAAAAATAAGATGAGATTCTTTAGGGTTCACCTAGAACCTAGCACAAAGGCATGTGGCAAACATAATATCAGGCCTGCTAGCTGTAAGGTATAGTAGGGACCCAACAATGCCCCTATATAATCTTTGATCCACAGGTTTCCCATGTGCATCAGAGTCTATTACAGCATTTGTAGCCACATGTGTTTTCTTTGCTGAGGCATCAGCCATCCCAAACTTTTTAATAAGCTCTTTAGCATATTTAGCCTTGGAAATGAAGATGCCATCAGGGAGCTGCTTCACTTGGAGACCAAGGAAGTAGGAGAGCTCACCCATGCTACTCATCTCAACTTTTGAATGCATGAGGTCAGAGAACCTCTTGCATAATTTGGGATCATTAGACCTAAATATAATGTTATCCACATACATTTGTACTAACAAGGTTTGATCCTTATGATGTCTAATGAACAATGTTTTATCTACAATTCCTCTAATGAACTTATGCTCTATCAAAAAGCTAGCTAAAGTCTCATACCAAGCTCTTGGAGCTTGCTTTAGACCATAGAGGGCTTTATGCAACTTAAAAACATGATAAGGATGGGTTGGAGAGATGAAACCTAGAGGTTGTTCAACATAGAATTCTTCCTTTAGTACTCCATTAAGAAAGACACTCTTCACATCCATCTGATAGACTTTAAACTTTTTGTCGGCAGCATAGGCAAGAAATATTCTTATTGCCTCTAATCTTGCAACTAGTGCAAATGTTTGGTCATAGTCTATTCCCTCTTCTTGCCTATAACCTTGAGCAACAAGCCTAGCCTTGTTCCTCACAATCACACCTTGGGCATCCAGCTTGTTTTTGTATACCCATTTGGTTCCAATGACTGGGTAGTCTTGGTGTCTTGGAACCAAATCCCAAACTCTGCATCTCTCAAACTGGTTAAGCTCCTCTTGCATAACCATGATCCAGTGGGGATCTTGCTTATCATCTTTTATGGTTTGAGTTTTAACTTGAGAGAGGAAATAGGCATACATCAAGTCTTGATTGAGGTGATGACTTGTCTGTACACCTGCTGTTATGTCTCCAATCACTTGGGATCTTGGGTGATCCTTTAGTGTGACAAGGTCAGTAGGTGGAGTTGGTTCAGCAACAGCAGTTGGATTTATTTCCTCCTATGGAATTATGTTTGCTGTTGGTTGAAGTTCAGTTGCTTCTGGGCTTTCTTCTTCATTTTTTCTTCATCTTGTGGAGAGGGATGTGTTGGATCCTCTTTGGAGAGGCTTAGACCATCCAAATTCTCACACAAGTGAGGTACCTGCATAGGGTTATTGGTATAAATTTCTTTCTCCTTGCAAGACATGTTAGTTTCATCAAATGTCACATGAACAGACTCTTCAATTTTCAGGAATAATTTATTAAATACCTTATAAGCTTTGCTTACTTGGGGATATCCTAGAAAAATTCCCTCTTCAGCCTTAGCTTCAAACTTTCTAATATATCTCTTGTCATTATTATGTATATAAAAAATACAACCAAATACTTTAAAATATGTGATTTTAGGTTTCTTCCCTTTAAGTAATTCATAGGGAGTCCTATTCTTTAGCTTATGTATCAGGCTTTTGTTCAGTACATTGTTTGCTGTGCTTACAACCTCTGCCCAAAAGGATAGGGGCATGTAACCATCTCCAAGCAATGTTCCTGCAGCTTTAATCAGTGTCCAATTTTTCCTTTCAGCTACCCCATTCTGTTGGGGAGTTCTAGGAGCTGAGAAACAGTGCCTGATACCTTCCTTCTCACAGAACTCATGCATAAGAAGAGACTCAAACTCTGTACCATGATCACTTATGATCAATGCAACATGAGTAGAGTACTCAATCTGTATGGTACTGAGAAAATATGTAAGAACCTTAAAGGTATCTGACTTAGATCTCAAAAAGGATACCCAAGTGAACCTTGAGAAGTCATCCACAATGACTAAAGTGTAGGATTTCCCTCCCAGGCTTTGTACAACTATGGGTCCAAAAAGATCCATGTGCAGCAAGTACAAGATCTTATATGAATCACTTTTATTTACTGATTTAAAACTAGATTTAGTTTGCTTGCCTAGTTGACAAGCCCTGTAGAGGCCTTCTTTCTTGTAGGTGCCAGAAGGTAAACCTCTCACAAGGTTGTCTTTAGATAGCCTAGTAATATTTTTCATATTAACATGCCCTAGTATTTTATGTCATAAATCATTCTGATTACTTATAATATTATGTTGGAACCCTAGGTTTTGATTTGAGTTCAGTCCTCTCTTTCTGTCTCTTGACCCAAGATTTATCTATGGTCAAAGGTTAGCTGATAGGTTAGATTCTCTAGTTGTGTAGAATTGCTTTTCCAGATGAATATTTGGTTAAGTAGTTTTTCGTTCGACTATAGTCGAACGTCGCTCGACTATCGTCTATCGGCTGATCGACGATCGTCTATCAGTTGGTCGACGTTCTATCTGCGTTGATAGCTCGACTATCTGTTGATAGGTCGACTATCTGTTTGCTTTGGTAGTTCGACTATCTGTCCTGATAGTTCAACTATCTGATAGCTCGACTATCTGTTGATAGGTCGACTATCTGTCCGCTTTGATAGCTCGACTATCTGTTGATAGGTCGACTATCTGTGTTGCTTTGATAGGTCGACTATCTGTTGATAGGTCGACTATCTGTTGATAGGTCGACTATCTGTTTTTCCTTGATAGGTCGACTATCTGTTGATAGGTCGACTATCTGTTTTTCTGTGATAGGTCAATTATCTGTTTGATAGGTCGACTATCTGTTTTGTTTGGTAGTTCGACTATCTGTCCGGATAGATCGACTATCTGATAGCTCGACTATCTGTTCTAATAGGTCGACTATTTGCTGAGGTAGTTCGACTATCTTCTTTGATAGTTCGACTATCTGGATCGTTCGACTATCTGTCCGATAGGTCGACGATCTCCGTACGTCGGTCGACGATCTTCGAGGGTCGTTCGACGTTTTGCTGTATGTTTTAAAATATTTTTGTCGTCTTCTATGATGTGACTAATTTCATATTTATTTTGGCATATTTTATAAAAGATTATCTATAACTCTTTCATGCAATATCTATTCTATTCTTTATGCATGAGCTAATCTTTTCTGACAAAGTTGTTTGTCTTATAGCTGAGATATGATTTCTGCCAGGCTGTCCTTTATAGCCGTTAGACTCAAAAAGTCTTCCTTGGTTGTAAAGAGTCGTTTCTGATGTGACTTTCTCTTACATTATTTCATCAGAAGTATTTGCAGTTTCTTAGAAAGCTTTATCCTTTTATAGGATATCTGCCTGCAGTATTTTTGTTTTGCTTTATGCTTTTTGCAGCCCAGCTTGCAGAGTTCAGAAAAAGACAAGATTCAAACTCAGTTAAGAGCCGTTGCTACTGCTGCTATATAAAGACTTCTTTGAAGAAGAAATCAACTAGTTCTGAGATAAAAAATTCATTCAGCAAGCTTACAGCAAGATCAAGTTTACTGCTCTCAGCAATCTTCACTCAACTGAGAAGTGTTAGCTCTTCTGCTCTTCTTCAACCTGAGTTCTCCTGATTCCAGGAAGTTCTGACTCAGAGGTATTTTGAAGAAGAAGAAGAAGAAGATAGCTGCTAGAAGATTTTCATTTCTTATTTTATATCTTCTTGTAGTTCTTCCTTCAGTATTTACTGAAGTGTTTCTGCACTGAAGCAAGACTTCACCTGGACGTTCTTTGAGCCAGGGGGAGCCTTGATTCTTTTAGAGCTTTCTAGCTCAGTGCAAGTTATTGTGCTTCTCTAATCTATTGTAAAATAGAGAAGATACCTTAACCTCCTTTCCCCCTCCTGTACAGGGTTATTACTCCCTTCAAAAGTATCCCTTGCTGGCAGGGCACCTGATCAAAAACCTGTGTTGGTTTTTAGACACCTGATCAAAAGTCTAAAGGGTTTCTTGATCTACCTGAAGCAGATCTTGTTGGTGGCAGGGCACCTGATCAAAAACCTGAGTGGATTCCTACCTTGTTGGTAGAAGAGTGGACGTACCCAAGTTGTTTGGGGAACCACTATAAATTCCTTGTGTCGTCTGGATTGCTTTATTTAATTACTTGCATTCTGGCTGTGATTAGATCTTAACTAGGTTTGCTAGTTGCTGTTTAGGTTTCCAAGCCTTAACTATAATTACAGTTGGCTGCCTTTTTTTGCACAACACTTGTGTTAGGCTTTAAGGTTTAAATTTCAAATATCTATAACCTTCATTCCGCATTTAACTCTAAGGGAGTTGAGTAGAAAGTCAACTTTGCCAGTGCAATTTTTGATTACTCTATTCACCCCCCTCTAGAGTAGTATTTATCCCTTCTCTTTCAATTGGTATCAGAGGGAGGTTGACTGACTGAATAGGCTAACACCTAAGTCACAAGATCCTGATAGATACCAAAGTTTATAGATATTCACCTTCACTATCATGGCCCAGTCCAAGGATTATTCTAGCACCAGACCTCCAGCATGCAACTTAGCCAAGTTCAGCATCTGGAAGGCAAGGATCAAATTATATATGAACTCTATTGATGAAAGTATCTTTGCTTCTATTTTGATAGGACCACCAAGAGCACCTGCTACTGCCTCATCATCATCTGATATGAGTGCAGTGCCTCCTACAGACTACAATGATGAGTACAAAAAGGCAAAGATAGCAGATGCCAAGGCAATGAACATTCTGGCTCAGATAATGTCTGATGAAGTATTCCAGAAGGTTGCTGACTGCTCCTCAGCAAAAGCTATGTGAGACACACTGAACCAGATTTTAGCTGGTTCAGCTGATGAAAGGAAGGACAGGAGGTCCAACCTTATCTCACAGTATGAGAATTTCAAGAAAACTGATGCTGAATCAGTTGAAGGAATGTACACAAGGCTCAGCTCAATCATCAATGAGCTGAGGACCCTTGACAAGGATATTTCATTGACAGAGGTCAATGATAAGATTCTTATGTGCTTCCCTAGCACATGGGATCTGAGGATCTGGCCCATCAAGGAGGCCAGAAGCACAAATGAAATCTCAACAGAAGCCCTTCTCGGCAAGCTCAAGTCTTTTGAGCAAGTGCTGAAGTCCAGGGAAGCTGAAGCTGAAGCAAAGACCCCAACTCCTACAAGAAAAGAGCAAACCCTTGCTCTCAAAGCTGCTGACATTTCTGAAGGCATCCAGTCCAATGAGGAACTGATGGCATTATTTGCCAAAAGGTTTCTCAAGATGGAAAGGAAGGAATTCAGAAAGAAATCTTCAAAGTATGAAGATAAACCAATGTATGATCGTACCCCCTCTAAAGAAATAATCTGTTATGGTTGCAGGAAGCCTGGACATATTCCTCCAGATTGTCCAGAGGAAAAGAACAAAGATAAAAGAAAAGACAAGGATCAGCACAGGAAGCATTCCAAGCCATCCTCCTACAAGAACAAAAAGAAGGAGAGAGGCTTTGTTGCTGAAACCTGGAGTGATTCAGATGAGGAATCCTCTTCCTCAAGCTCCAGTGAGGATGAAGAAGAAAAGAAGGCAAAGGAAGTTTGCCTGATGGCAATTGATGCCTGCAACAATCACTCAGTTGCAGAGAATTCAGATTCTGATGAAGAGATGCCAACTGAAGATGAGGTATTATCTTCTTATGATTTTACATCTGCAGAATTTAAATTAGAATCTAAATCCTTATGTTTAGATTTAATCAGTTCTGAAAAAGAGATTAAAGAACTTAGACATAGGCTAGCTGAATCAGAAATCATATCTATTGAAAACATTAAGTTAAAGGAAGATCTCACTAACTCTAGTGAAGAAATTAAATTTCTTAAGAATGAATTAGCTAAGTCCAAAAGGTTAGAAGAGTCTCTGAATGGTAGAAGCCTTAAGTTGCTTGAAATAACCAGCATGTCTAACACTAGGTCAGGCAATAACAAATTAGGCTTAGGAGCATCTTCTAGTGAGCCCCCAATCATTCTTAAAAACTAACTTTCAACTCCAGTGAATTTTATTTCATCTAGTGGAATAAAAAACACTGAGCAAGTCAATCAAGTAAACAGAGCTTTAAATAAAGCTAAAAGAGAGAAAAGAAAACAGAAATTTAAGGAATTACAAAGGGCGTCGAACGCTGCTCGACGATCGCAGGCCCAATGGTCGAACGAAGATCGACGATCTGGGTACCAATCGTCGAACGTCGATCGACGCTTTCAACAAGAATTTCAAAATTCAAACCAGAACTTTAGAAACCCAAATATGAATAGAAACCCTAGGTTTATTGACCCATCATCTGCATGGAGAATCCAACCTAGGAGATCTTACCCATTAGGTTATCACCCTCAGCCTGCTTATTCATTTATTTCCAGTTTTTCTTATGTGAAAAACAAGGGACCCAAGGTTACCTGGGTCCACAATATTTAAATTGATTTATTTGCAGGTAAAGACCTATCCTATCACTCAAAATAAGTGATATTTGGATAGTGGTTGCTCCAAGCACATGACAGGAAATAAAGAACATCTGTCAAGGTTCAAGGCAAAGCTTGGCCCAAAGGTAATTTTTGGAGATTCAAGCTGTGGTCAAACTGAAGGCTATGGCAGGATGACAATTGGAGCTGTTACATTCAAGAGAGTTGCTTATGTGACTGGACTGAAGCATAATTTAATTTCAGTAAGTCAGTTATGTGATGCTGGATACCAGGTATCATTCTCTAACTCCCTTTGTAATATTACTTTAAATAATAATGTTGTATTAGTAGGCATTAGACAAGTCAACATTTATTTAGTAGATTTTAATTCAACTGATTCTGAAATCTGCCTGTTTAATGAAGTAACTAATAATAATACTCTATGGCATAAAAGGCTTAGCCATGTTAACCTCAAGAATATATCTAGGTTATCTAAACACAACCTTGTTAGAGGTTTACCTTCTTGCCCCTACAAGAAGGAGAGCCTATGCAAGGCTTGTCAACTAGGCAAGCAAACCAAGAACTCATTTAAATCAGTAAATAAAAGTGATTCTCCTAGAATCCTGTATTTATTACATTTGGACCTATTTGGCCCAATAAATGTACAGAGTTTAGGAGGGAAGTATTACACCCTAGTCATTGTAGATGACTTCTCTAGGTTCACTTGGGTGTTCTTTCTGAGAACTAAGACTGATAACTTCAAAGCCCTTACAGACTTTCTATTATGTGTGCAGACTGAGTACTCTACTCATGTTGCCTTGATCAGAAGTGATCATGGTACTGAGTTTGACTCTCTTCTCATGCAAGAATTCTGTAAGAGAGAAGGTATCAAACATAGCTTCTCAGATCCTAGAACTCCCCAACAAAATAGGGTAGTTGAAAGGAAAAACAGAACACTAATTGAAGCTGCTGGCACATTGTTGGCAGATGCTAATATGCCTCTTTCCTATTGGGCAGAAGCTGTTAGTACAGCCAACTATGTCTTGAATAGAAGTCTGATACACAAACTTAAGTGTAAAACTCCTTATGAGTTACTTAAAGGAAAGAAACCTAAAATAAATAATTTTAGAGTTTTTGGCTGTGTTGTTTATATTCATAATAACAATAAAGAATATCTTAGAAAGTTTGAAGCAAAGGCTTCAATGGGAATTTTTCTTGGATATTCCCAAGTAAGCAAAGCTTATAGGGTATTTAATAAATCATCTTCTAAAATTGAAGAGTCTGTTCATGTATCCTTTGATGAATCCCAAATATTTTACAAGGAGAAGGAAACTTCCCCTTCCTCAAGTTCATTACAGGTACAAGAATCTTCCAAAGATGTCACTCAAGAAATCCTCCATCTTTCAACTCTTCATATCACTGAATCAGACAGTGATGAAGACATTGCAGAAATTGTTGCTGTACCACCAATAGTAGATCAAATTCCTCCTGAGGAATTAATCCCAACTATTGCTGAAGATCACATCCCACCTGCTGATGTTGTCACACTTAGAGATCACCCTACATCTCAAGTGATAGGAGACATATCAACTGGTGTTCAAACAAGACATCAGTTAAGACAGGATGTGATGCATGCTTGTTTCCTTTCACAGATTGAGCCCCTCACCATTAAAGATGCTGAGCTAGATCCCCACTGGATCATTGCCATGCAAGAGGAACTCAATCAGTTTGAAAGATGTAAAGTATGGACTTTGGTTTCAAGACCTAAAGGCCAACTGATCATAGGCACCAAGTGGGTGTATAGAAATAAGTTGGATGCAAATGGAATCATTGTAAGGAATAAAGCTAGGCTTGTAGCTCAGGGCTACAGACAGGAGGAAGGTATAGATTATGACCAAACCTTTGCTCCTGTTGCAAGGCTAGAGGCAATAAAGATCTTTTTAGCCTATGCAGCCTATATGAAGTTTAAGGTTTTTCAGATGGATGTCAAAAGTGCTTTTCTTAATGGTGAGCTAAAGGAAGAGGTTTTTGTTGAACAGCCACCTGGTTTTGTGTCTTCAACTCAGCCCTCACATGTATTCAAGTTGCAGAAAGCTCTTTATGGACTAAAACAAGCACCAAGAGCCTGGTATGAGACTCTAGCTAGTTTCCTATTAGAGCACAACTTTGTTAGGGGAGTAGTTGATAGAACTCTCTTCGTCAAGCACCACAAGGACACAATCCTGTTAGTTCAAGTGTATGTGGATGACATTATATTTGGCTCCACTGATCCCAAACTTTGCAAAAGGTTTTCTGACCTAATGCATTCTAAGTTTAAGATGAGTAGTATGAGTGAGCTGTCTTACTTTCTTGGTCTCCAAGTAAAGCAAGATGCTGATGGCATCTTCATCTCCCAATCCAAATATGCCAAGGAATTGGTAAAGAAGTTTGGGATGACAGATGCTTCAGCAATGCATACACCTATGGCTACTAATGTAGTTATTGATTCTGATGATCAGGGAAAGCCTGTTGATCAAAAGAATTATAGGGCCATTGTTGGATCCCTATTGTATTTAACTGCAAGTAGGCCAGGCATAATGTTTGCTACATGCCTTTGTGCTAGATTCCAGGTCAACCCCAAGGAATCTCATCTGATTCTTCTCAAGAGAATCTTGAGATACCTGAAGGGATGTCCAAATCAAGGACTTTGGTACCCAGCTGAATCAGAATTTGAATTAATTGGATATTCTGATTCTGATTATGCTGGTTGTCGAGTTGACAGGAAAAGTACCTCAGGAACTTGCCAGTTCCTGGGAGAGAGATTGGTCTCTTGGTTCTGTAAGAAGCAGGCCTCTATCTCAACATCAACTGCAGAAGCTGAATATATAGCAGCTGCTAGTTGTTGTTTACAGATCCTGTGGATACAAAACTAACTTTTGGATTATGGGTACTCACACAAGAACACTAAAATCATGTGTGATAGTACAAGTGCTATCTCCATTGCACAAAATCCAGTGCACCACTCTAGAACGAAGCACATTGAGATTAGACACCATTTCCTGAGAGATTGTGTGGAAAAGAACAAGATCAGCCTTGAGTTCATATCCACAGACCTTCAGAGAGGTGATATATTCACCAAGCCCTTAGATGAACAAAAGCATTTGTTCTTTTTGGTTCAACTAGGCATGATTAATGGAAGAGACTAAGTGTGATGTCTGCCTTGTTGAAACTTGTTCGAAGATAGTCGAACGAAGTTCGACGATAGTCGAGCGGATCAAGCCTATCGTCGACCTATGGTTGAAGATAGCTTATCTGCTTGAAGATCGTCGACCGGCGTTCGAAGATAGTCGAATAGGTCGAGCCTATCGTCGATCTATGGTTGACGACAGCTTGCTGTTTGTGAAGACAGAAATAGTCGAACGATTGATCGACTACTCTGCTTCAGGACCGATCGTCGAATGACCGTTCGACCATCGTCTCCAGTATCTTTTAAATAGATCGACGATCGCTGTTTTAATATAAAGCCGATGGTCGACCTAGGTTAAGAGATAGTTGCTTTTATCGTCGACGGAGAGCGTCTTTTCGCATTCCGTCTTCCCGCTTGCTCTTTGTCTCGCGTTTTCTGCCGCTCCGCCCTCGCCGTCTCTCTCTCGTCTTCTCCAGATTTCTCGATGGCGATTGCTCCAGTGCTTCTTGCAGTAGTAATGTTTGATGCCGGTTTCAGCGTAGATTTCGACGCCTTCAGCTGCTGCGAACTAGGGATAGTGGAGATTCTGAATCTGTGTAGAGATCAAGTATTAGAGAAACTCATGTCTTACAGAATAAAGATAAACACTCAAGAGATCAAAGAGTGGGCTTTCTCTTCGTCTTCAACTGACGACTCGATGACTGGAACAATTAGCGGAGAAGAGGTAATATTGACTCCCACTATTCTGACTGAAATTTTTGAATTGATTAATAGTGAAGAAGAGTATGAGCAAGAAGCTCCTGAGTTTGGAAGGATGTTAACAGAGCTGGGACATGCCGAAGGCATTCCCTCCAAGCTGCTCAAGGTGAATTTCCCGTTTAAGATCAAGTTTCTTGCGAAAATTGTTGGAAAAGTGCTACTGGGAAAGCACTCAGCCCACGATAATATTACAAGGCAACAATTTGCACTAATGTGTGCAATTGTTAATAAGAAGCAGATCAATTGGGCTGGCATTATGTTCGATTTAATCAGGAAAAAGAATGGAAAGAAAGAGGTTACCCTAGGAAGGGTAGTTGGAATTTTTTTGAAGGAGAAATACCCTCACCTACTTGTGTCAGCCGCCACCTCCATCAACGCAAGCAAGAAGATGGATCCATCCTTGTTCTCAAAATGGAAAAGGACCTTCCTGAAGCCCGCTCCCGCAGGGGTTGCTCTAGTTACTTCTGAGAGCACTAGGACTGTCGCAGTCACTCCCCCCCTTCTAGCAGCTGGCTCAGCAAATCCATCTCTTCCATCTTCTTCATCAGTTTTGTCGTCTACTTCAGTTGAAGTTCCTTCAACTTCAATTGAAGTACGAAATTCTGCTTCTCCTCCAGCTTCTCCTCTACCTCCTCATCTTGCTGGGATATCTCAACCCAGTTTTGATTTATTGGTGTCTGAGATTCCCACTCCTCCTCAGTCACCAATTCCCTCTTCTGATCATCTTGATCACCCTGCATCCACCCATGCATCTCCAGTTCATTCTCCAGCTCATCTTGCATATACCATCCCTGCTGATCTTCCATCTTCCGAAATTCTATCATCATCATCTTCTTTTGAAATTACTCCTGTATTTATTTCTAGCATTGTGGAGTTAATTACCCCTTCAATCAAAACTATGATTGATGAGGCAATTGCTCCCCTTGCTTCCTCTATCTCCTCTCTGACTGCTGCCATTCTGAAACTCTCAAAGTCTACTGAGCCCTCTTCTTCTAGGGGCCTGGTTTCAGTTTCTACTAAAATCAGGCAGGGGGAGATGCTTGATGAAGACGTCTCTGAGCAGCCCTTGGCCTCCCCTCCAGCAGTTCATCTTGCAGTAATAGAGAAAGCAATAGAATTTTCAGCTCCTCCTCCTTCTTTATCTGAAAAAGAGATTTCTGATGCTGTGCTGAAATCTGAATTCTGTGTTAAAGCTTATTTAGATGAAAGTTCTACTCCCTTGGTTGCCCTATACCTAGAAGGAATCATCACCTCCTTTCTAGATGAATTGTGGGAGTTAGGACATGCTGTGGTCAATTCTGAAGGTATTCCCTTTACTTATTTTTTAGACTTGATAACTGATATGATAATTTGGGAATATCTGGAAGGCATGGCTAGATGTCATTTAGAACAATTTTATTCATAATACTACAGATAAATTGGAAGAAAGTCAAAATGTTCAAGAGCCGGTTATCCAATCTGCTCTAGAAGTTCAACCAGAACCAGAGGCTCAAATTTTTGAAGTAGCTCAGCCTGAAGTTCAAGCAGAACTGGTCACTTTGACAGTTTCTGAGATTCAAGAATCAGCTGCAGATGCCCAGATTGAAAAATCTACTGTATGGGATAATTCCCCAGGCTTGGATTTAGATGCTCTATTGGCACAGGATGCCATAGAATAAGAACGAGAAAGAGCTGCCTTAAAGGAAAAAGAAAGAGCTATGAAAGATGTTATTGACCCGTATGATATGCCTATCTCTTCAAATTCTGAAGATGAAATCGACTCTGATGAGTCTGCTGAGACTAAAAGAAAAAGGATTGCTAAGAAGAAAAGAAAAGCTGTTGCTCCTCCTCCTGCTAATCCAGACAATGATACACCATATTATATACTGAAAGGGATTGATCCAAAGTCAAAAGACTTCCAGCATTGGATGTTGTTTTCTAAGAACCAGCAAAAGCAAAGGAAAAAGTCTAAGAGGTATGACTCTCCTATTCCTAGATGGAATCCTAGAGGTCCTCCTCCTCCACCTCCCGGTGCAGGAGCCTCAGGAAACTTATCTTCTAAACCTGCCTCTCAATCTGAAAGATCAAATCCTTCTCAATCTGCTCAAAGGAGAAGTTCGCAAGGATTCCAAGGCAAAAGTCATACTGGACATCAAAGACCTGATGTTGTTAAAGAACAAGTTAAAGAGGTAGTATATCAAAGACCAACCTTTTCCCCTCCTCCTTCTTCAAAGAAAAAAGTCTCATCTCCAAAGCCAGCTCATACTGAGAAAGATATTCCAAAAGGTAAGTGATTTATTTTTTATCTGAAAATTCTAGCAAGAACTTTGCTAAGTCTGCTCTCTCTTGTTATCTAGTAAATCAGGATAAAGAACCAGTTGACACTTCTTCTGAGATTGTTTATGAAAGCCCAGAGCTTGATCCTAACTTTAGGATGGCTCGTTTTCTTGAACTGGTTGGAGCAGCGCAAATAAGGAAAGCAAAAGCTGAAGGAAAGGACACTGCAGGATTAACCATAATGTCTAAATTCAGAAAGAAGGAGCTCGAAAAATTCCAGGTCAGACCTGAGATGTTTGATCCTTCAAAATATATGGAAAAGCATCCTGAGGCAGTGGTCCCAAGGACAACAGAACTGAAAATTATTGGAGAGCAAGACTTGATGCTATCGAAAAAAGAAGCTCTAGATCCTACCAGAAAAATTACTTTTGTTTCTAGCTCTTCTAATCCTGAATCTAACTCTGAAGCACCTTAATTATTCATTGATTGACAGTTAATTTCTTATCTGATTGATTGATGATATCTGCTTAGTCATTTCTATTTTATGCATTTTATTTTACTTTCAGTAATTAGTTTTGTATGTTTTAATTATTGAGAGACTTAACTCAAATAGGGGGAGATTGTTGGAACCCTAGGTTTTGATTTGAGTTCAGTCCTCTCTTTCTGTCTCTTGACCCAAGATTTATCTATGGTCAAAGGTTAGCTGATAGGTTAGATTCTCTAGTTGTGTAGAATTGCTTTTCTAGATGAATATTTGGTTAAGTAGTTTTTCATTCGACTATAGTCGAACGTCGCTCGACTATCATCTATCGGCTCATCGACGATTGTCTATCAGTTGGTCGACATTCTGTCTGCGTTGATAGCTCGACTATCTGTTGATAGGTCGACTATCTATTTGCTTTGGTAGTTCGACTATCTGTCCTGATAGTTCAACTATCTGATAGCTTGACTATCTGTTGATAGGTCGACTATCTGTCCGCTTTGATAGCTCGACTATCTATTGATAGGTCGACTATCTGTGTTGCTTTGATAGGTCGACTATCTGTTTTTCCTTGATAGGTCGACTATCTGTTGATAGGTCGACTATCTGTTTTTCTGTGATAGGTCGACTATCTGTTTGATAGGTCGACTATCTGTTTTGTTTGGTAGTTCGACTATCTGTCCGGATAGATCGATTATCTGATAGCTCGACTATCTGTTCTGATAGGTCGACTATCTGCTGAGGTAGTTCAACTATCTTCTTTGATAGTTCGACTATCTGGATCGTTCGACTATCTGTCCGATAAGTCGACGATCTCCGTGCGTCGGTCGACGATCTCCGAGGGTCGTTCGACGTTTTGCTGTATGTTTTAAAATAGTTTTGTCGTCTTCTATGATGTGACTAATTTCATATTTATTTTGGCATATTTTATAAAAGATTATCTATAACTCTTCCATGCAATATCTATTCTATTCTTTATGCATGAGCTAATCTTTTCTGACAAAGTTGTTTGTCTTATAACTGATATATGATTTCTGCCAGGCTGTCCTTTATAGCCGTTAGACTCAAAAAGTTTTCCTTGGCTGTAAAGAGTCGTTTCTGATGTGACTTTCTCTTACATTATTTCATCAGAAGTATTTGCAGCTTCTTAGAAAGCTTTATCCTTTTATAGGATATCTGCCTGCAGTATTTTTGTTTTGCTTTATGCTTTTTGCAGCCTAGCTTGCAGAGTTCAGAAAAAGACAAGATTCAAACTCAGTTAAGAGCCGTTGTTGCTGCTGCTATATAAAGACTTCTTTGAAGAAGAAATCAACTAGTTCTGAGATAAAAAATTCATTCAGCAAGCTTACAACAAGATCAAGTTTACTGCTCTCAGCAATCTTCACTCAACTGAGAAGTGTTAGCTCTTCTGCTCTTCTTCAACCTGAGTTCTCCTAGTTCCAGGAAGTTCTGACTCAGAGATCTTTTGAAGAAGAAGAAGAAGATAGCTGCTAGAAGATTTTCATTTCTTATTTTATATCTTCTTGTAGTTCTTCCTTCAGTATTTACTGAAGTGTTTCTGCACTGAAGCAAGACTTCACCTGGACGTTCTTTGAGCCATGGGGAGCCTTGATTCTTTTAGAGCTTTCTAGCTCAGTGCAAGTTATTGTGCTTCTCTAATCTATTGTAAAATAGAGAAGACACCTTAACCTCCTTTCCCCCTCCTGTACAGGGTTATTACTCCCTTCAAAAGTATCCCTTGGTGGCAGGGCACCTGATCAAAAACCTGTGTTGGTTTTTAGACACCTGATCAAAAGTCTAAAGGGTTTCTTGATCTACTTGAAGCAGATCTTGTTGGTGGCAGGGCACCTGATCAAAAACCTGAGTGGATTCCTACCTTGTTGGTAGAAGAGTGGACGTACCCAAGTTGTTTGGGGAACCACTATAAATTCCTTGTGTCGTCTGGATTGCTTTATTTAATTACTTGCATTGTGGCTGTGATTAGATCTTAACTAGGTTTGCTAGTTGCTGTTTAGGTTTCCAAGCCTTAACTGTAATTACAGTTGGCTGCTTATTTGTGCACAACACTTGTGTTAGGCTTTAAGGTTTAAATCTCAAATATCTATAACCTTCATTCCGCATTTAAATCCAAGGGAGTTGAGTAGAAAGTCAACTTTGCCAGTGCAATTTTTGATTACTCTATTCACCCCCCCCTCTAGAGTAGTATTTATCCCTTCTCTTTTATATTAAGTAGACAGATATCTGAATTGGCAGAAAGAAAATCAACTACATATATGTTTCCTTGTCTATTCCCAATTAAAACAGTTTGTTTCTTTTTATTAGAAATAGTACACGCAGTTGGATTGAAGTGTACCTGATAACCTTTATCACATAATTGACTTATGGAGATTAGGTTATGCTTGAGTCCTCTTACATAGGTTACTTTGTTGAATGTAACTGCTCCAATCCTTATTTGTCCATAGCCTTCATATTGTCCACACTTTGAGTCTCCAAAGATTACCTTTGGTCCTAACTTAGACTTGTAGTTGAGTAGGCTTTCCTTGTTCCCAGTCATATACTTGGAGCAACCACTGTCCAGATACCATACTTGATTCTCACCTGGACAGCTCTTCATCTACAAATAAAATAGTTAGTTGTTCTTGACCTAGGTAACCTTGGGTCCTTGTTGATTTATATAACTATAACTGGAAATGTAAGAATATTCAGGTTGATCTTTGTAACCTTTAGGATGATATCTTCTTGGTGGTATTATCCATTGACTAAAAGGATTAAAATTATTATTAGATTTTAAGTTTCTGTTGTTAAGATCTGGGATCGACGATTTCTGGCTGGATCGTTGACCTGAGCTCGATGATGTTGGATGAGATCGTCGATCTCTTCTCGAAGAATGATATTGTTGATCGTAGATCGAAGAATGATTATTACTAGAGTTTGCGTTCAGAGATCGTCGTTCTGAGTTCGACGATCTATTCATATATCGTCAATCTGAGTTCGACGATAACTGCTGAACATTGTTACTTGTATTATTCTTCTGGTTTTTAGGTTTGTTCTAAGTTTCAATTTGTTCTAGAAATTTATTGACCTTATTAACCTATTTAGTATTTTTCTTTCCTTTGTTAGACACAAAGTTTACAGGTTTTGAAATATAATTCTTCTGGATTAGGGTTAGTTCACTGGATGAAGCTCCTAATCCTAGTCTGCAGTAATTGGTTCTTGCATTAAGTGTGCTTGTTATATCTAGCAATTTTAAGCTCCTGCCATTTAATGATTCTCCTAGCATTTTGGCTTTGCTAAGTTCAGATTTTAGAAAAGCAATTTGTTCATTTGCAGATTTTAATTCAATTGTTAGGTTTTAATTTTCTGAAGTGAGTTTATCTAGAGCATTTAATTTTTCTCTGAGAAGTTTGATTTCTTTCTCAGAGCTTATCAAATCTAAGCATAAATTTTTAAATTCAAATTTGAATTCATCAGATTCAAAGTCATAAGAGGCTAATATCTGATCTTCAACTGATAGGCTTTCTTCATTGTCAGATTCATCTGTATTTGATCTGCTACTGCTGGCGTCAATTGCCATAAGGCAAACTTCCTTTGCCTTTGCCTCCTCTTCTGCTTCACTGGAACTTGAAGATGAAGATTCATCTTCAGTTTCACTCCAACTTTCAGCCACAAACCCTCTGTCCTTCTTTTTATGCTTGCTGGAGGAGGGCTTGCTGTAATGCTTGCTCCTGGAGTCCTTCTCTCTTCTCTTCTCCTTCTTCTAGTTCTCTGGACATTCTGAGAGAAAATGTCCAGGTTACCTGTAGCCAAAACATACAACCTCTTTAGTAGGTGTCTTATCATACCTGGGCTTATCATCCTTTCTAGATGACTTCCTCCCGATGTCCTTCCTAGCCATCTTGTAGAATCTTTTGGCTAACAAGCTCATCAGATCTTCATTTATAGATGGAGCCTCAGTCACCTCAGCAGCCTTGAATGCAAGGCTGTGCTCCTTCCTTGCTGGTGGAGGTGTTCTTTGCTCAGCTGCTTCCCTGGTCTTGATCAGCTTTTCATAGGACTTTAACTTTCCTAAAAGAGATTCAGTGGAAATCTCATTTAGGCTTCTGGCCTCCTTGATGGGCCAGATCCTTGAATCCCATGAGCTTGGGAAGCACAAAATAATTTTGTCATTCACCTCAGTGAGGGTAATGTCCTTGCCCAAGGTTTTGAGCTCATTGATAATTGAGCTTAACTTGTTGTACATATCAGCAACTGATTCTTCTTCCTCCTTCTTGAAGTTCTCATATTAGGATATGAGATTTGATCTTCTATCTTTTCTTTCTTCAGCAGATCAAGCCACCATTTGATTTAGGGAATCCCAAATGGCCTTGACTGATGTGCACTCAGCCACCTTCTGAAAAATTTCATCTTACATTGTTTGGGCCAATATATTCATTGCCTTGACATCAACAATCTTGGCCTTCTTTTAAGCCTCAGTCCACTTAGGTGGTGGAATAACATTGTTGGCTGTTGATGCTGTTGAGCTTGAAGCTTGAGGGGGACCTGTCAAAATAGAATTGTAGATATCTTCATCAATGAAATTCATATAAAGCTTTATTTTTGCCTTCTAGATGGCAAACTTGTTCAAATTGCACACTTGAGGTCTGGTGCTTGCATAATCCTTATTCTGGGCCATGCTGTTTATGCGAATCTAACATAAATAGGTAAAGATCTAACTTAGGATCTTTGGTTCAAGGGTTAGCTTGTACAACCAAAAGAACTCCCCTCTGATACCAATTGAAAGTAAGGGTTAGATCTAATATACTTTAGAGGGGGGTGAATAGAGTATATCTGGTGATTAAAACTTTTTGCTGAACAAGATACCTTGTTATAAAACTTGGGTGATATATCACAGCACAACAGATTACACTAATAAAAATAACAGTATCCTAACTAACACAGCCACAACAAGAACAAAATAAAAAGGGCAACCAGGCAATACAAGAACTTTATAGTGGTTCCCCAACGTGGGTACATCCACTCTTCTACCACCCTGGTAGGAATCCACTCAGGATTTTGTTCAGGTGACTGCCACCAATGAGCTTTTGGTAAGGTGCTCAAAAACCAAACCTCAAGTCTTTTGGCTAGGAGACTTGCAACCAGGAATCACTTTTGAAGGGAGTAGAGAACCCTTTTTATAGAGGGGGTGAGAGAGTGATGGTGTCTTCTCTTTCTCAAACAACTGAGAAGACTTGTGGATTTGATGGTGACAAAAGCTCCCCCCTGAGATATTGAGTTTGTTCAAGATTAAATGGAGCTTTGCTTCAGGGTGATAGGCCTTCAAGCTTTCAACTTCAACCAGAATAACTTCAGGAACTTCTTGACAGATGCAGTAGTAGTTGTCCTATTGAAGATTCCTGAGAGAATGACAGAAGAAGACTCTTGATTTGGATGATTGTTCTTCTTCTTCAGAAATTTATTCTTCTTCTGGTCTAGCAGTAGTTGATTTCTTGACTGATTGATTTTCTGTGTCTCGAGTATTCTGTATTTTTATTACTCTTCTGTCTTGTGTGTTGTATGTTCTGCAGGAAGAGGGAAATCTATTTTTATATTTTCCATGTGGAAGTCCATTTGAATCTTGAAATTCTTCCTGCAATTAATGCTGATGGCCTTTGAATTATTTGGCATTGATTTGTTTCCCCAACTGTCCCTTAGAAAAATGACTGGAAATAATCCCGATGAAGACCATAATTAATGCTCTTGTCTAACAGTAATATTAAGAGAATATTAGAGCATAAATTACTCAAGAATCATTGTAATAAAATAGGAACAGGAGAGGGAAACAACCAAGTCTGGATTCGTCGACCTGAGTCCACAGTTCGTCGAGCTGAGAATTGCTGTTCGTCGAGCTTAGTTCCAAGATCGTCGACCTCTAAATGGCTGACTGCTACTTGATGACTTTCTTATTATGTGCACCAAGTTCGTCGAGCTGAGATCCAAGATCATCGAGCTGAGTCCTGAGAACTGAGTTCGTCCAGCTGGAGTCCAAGATCGTCGAGCTGAGTTTGCATTCTGGACTTAGAATATTTAAGATGACTTCTGGTGTTGAGTGTCGAGAAATTATCTTGCATTGAGTGTCGAGACATTATCCTGGCATTGAGTTAAGACAACATCTAGTGTTGAGTGTCAAGACATTATCTGGCATTGAGTGTCGAGACATTATCTGGCATTGAGTGTCGAGACATTATCTGGCATTGGGTGACTTTGTCCAGAGTTTGTCGAGCTGAGAGCCAAGTTTGTCGAGCTCAACTCAGAGAATTGTCTCTGAGTTTGTCGAGCTGAGCACGACTTTCGTCGACCTGAGATCGACGAACGTAGAACTCTTTTTCTAAGTCTTGAATTTTCTCTAAGTCTTGAGTCTCTGACAGTGTTGGAGGCTGGTCCTTTGTTTTGTTGACTCTAAGGACTTGACCTAGACTCTAGGGCACAACCATGACCCTGGTCTATACATGTAGGGTCATATCCTAACTTAGTGAACCTAGCCCAAATCCAACTAGGGATCCAACAAAGGTGCACCCGAAAAACTGGGCAGAAGCGCATTTCTGCCATCTTGGTGGCCTGGGAGCCAATCTTGCACATAACTGGGTTATGTGTTATCGTTTGATCGGTACTTCAGGACTCGGGGAAGATTGACCCGCACTAATGACTTAAGTTGATATGGCGGAGTGAGCAACGGGTTAAGTGGAACCGTACCCGCTCTATGTGGTTCGGTTAAAGAGACCTAATGTAACGTTACGATTCGCGCTAGGCCCCTTGTGCGTGTTTTTGGTGTCAGGAGAGCTAGTGTAGGCTAAGGGGGGTGCAGGCGATCAGGTGCGTACTCGCGGGGAACATGGAAATAGGCTTAAAACTTGTGTTGAGCTTGACACGAGTAGGGACACGGGCGTGTCCCTACCCGTGTTCAGTGGCGTTGAGTGACTATGGTATTGAGTGATTCTGAAATTGCATTGATTTGTGTCCCGAGAAGGACACAGGTAGGGACACGGGCATGTCCCTACCCGTTTTAAGTGGCGTTGAGTGGTGTCCCGAGAAGTACATGGGTAGGGACACGGGCGTGTCCCTACCCGTGTTTAGTGGCATTGATTGACCATGGCTTTGAGTGAAATGGCTTTGAGTGTTTTGTCCTGAGCAGGATACGGGTAGAGATACGGGCGTGTCCCTACCCGCATTCCATGGCATTTAGTGCCATGGAATTGAGTGCCATTGCTTTGAGTCTGTCCAGAGAAGGACATGGGTAGAGACACAGGCGTGTCCCAACCCGTGTGCTCCAAGGCAAGCAAGACGAGAAGTGTCCCGACCAGGACACGGGTATTAACACGACCATAACAACGGCCGTATCATGTGGACACGGGTACCGACACGGGCGTGTCAGTACCCTTGTATGAGCATAAAATTCCAGTCAAACCACTGATGACGTTTCGCCAGGACTGAACTCGGGTAAGGAAACGGTCGTGTCCCTACCCGTGTCACTTTTGTATAAAAAGGAAAAGTGAAACCCTGGCAATCTCATTCTCTTCCCAAACCCTTTTTTTCTGGTGGGATACTTCTGGAGGAGGGAAGAACTGCTGGAGCCAACCAAACTCCTTGAGGAAACGCCACCGCCGTCAAGGGAAAAACGATGCCAACAAGAAGGATGACAAGATTCATGGCCGGAAATGGTGGTACCGCTGGATATGAGGTGAGCTTCCTCCCCTCTCCCTTGGTGCTAGATCCTTTGATATTCTTAGGCAGGACATCGACTCAAATGATTCTTGATGTGTGAGGAGAAGGTTTTTAGGAAGGCCTATCTAGAACTTTTGTTCTAATGACTAGTCATCTTCAACCTCCCCTTCTTCAAAGTGATGATGGGGGTGGATTCGTGAAGAGGAATGGCCTTGAGAGGAAGAATAAGGGCAGAGGAACTTCTTGTTGCGATTTGGGGTGATCGGCTTGAGGAGGAAGATGAACCGATGCCGTTTATTCCGCTTCAAGATGCGTGCAGAATCTGTGTTCTGCATGCAACGACCTTCTTGGCTGTTTTCAGGCAAGAAATTGTCCTATCTGGGCTTTCAACTAAACACGAAAGTTGTAGCCCTTGAAATTACCTTCCCAACGAGTGGTTACAAGCCTTCAGGTGAAGCCTGTAGCCACGGGAATGTCTGATCGAAGTAAGGGCTGTAGACTAAGCGCACAGAAATTGTATTCTGTACGCTGTAGGCTTTGGAGCCAATTTCATGTGGGTTATAGTATGATCTGGGTTGTAGACTGAACATGAAAGTTATAGCCAATGGAAATACCTTTCCATCGGGGGGTTACACGAACTCACTGGATCCCTGTAGCCACAGGAATCTATGGTTGAAGTTGCTGTCTAGATTTATTCTACACCTAAAATTCTGGGTAGTGTATAACATGGATTTAGATTCAGTGGAATTAATGTTGCAATCTAACTCGAGGTTTGGGTGAACTCTTTTGTGGTAATCATCATAGTGATATTAAGGTTGAAGTTTATTTATTTGATTTCATATAACGAGTTGTAAAGCAAGCTTAATTGAACGAAAGGCCTTGATATAAATTGGTAGACTATCATTTAAGAGCATTGTTTTATATTATGTTGAATTCATTCGGAAGGACATATAGATTAATAAACTATGGCCATGATGTATGTTGAATTGATAAAATGAAATTTTGTAGTCCAATGCTTAGAGTATCGTCTCCCTACGGGTAGCATTGTGGAAGTTAGTAAGTGTAGTGTTGGCTGTCACTAGTCGGGATGGTGTTGAGATGAGTAAAGTGGATGGTTGGGCTTGGTCCTCGTGCTTTCTCCGAGGCTCCTTCAATGCCACGGTGTTATGGAATTGCATGTGGTGTGAGTCGACATGCGGTGTCATAATCCTGGGTTAAGGATTGTGTGGCAGGTCTACGAGCTCGGCAATCGTTACACCGATGGGAGTTGACAGATAGACTTTGGGTGGTTGGGCTTGGTCCTCGGTGTTCATGTCCTGGGGCTCCTTCCGTGCCAAGTGAACGGTTGGGCTTGATCCTCGTTCTCATTTTTGAGGCTCCTTCCGTGTCACACCATAGGCCAGTTCGGGGCTTGGATCTTGGTGCACATCTACCCGAGATACCCACTGGTCCATAGTACGTAGGTGAGCTCCGCTGTTGTGTTCTTAGCATTGAGGCGTACGGAGGCCTAAGTGAAGTAGTGTGGATACCCACTTAGTAGTAGAAGTGCCCTTTCTACTGTCACCGTCTTGTTACGACGGATGACGCCTGAGAGGTTAGCTACCTGCTCGAAAAGTAGGAACTACGAGTCTGTGTCGACATAGTAACTGCATGTGCGTGAACATGGGTTATTCATTGCATCGCATACATAACATTGCACCTCATTACATACACAAGACCCTCATCTTATAAGTTTGTATGGGCACTCCAATACGATGAGTTACTTACTGCTGAACGATCCTCAACCTATATGTCTGTATGGGCATTCATATAAGTTGAGTTACCTTATGTTATAATATTACTCATATGTTGTTGTAGATGGTAGAACTGCTAGAATAAGGTGATGCTTACTTATTACCACTTGTTTATATACTGCTTTATACAATATGATACTTTACATATACCCCTTGCTTGTGCTTATACATCATTTATATATTGTACCCTATCCCTTTCTCCGCCCGGTGCCGAGGAGTCGCCGGGGGAGCGGATGTGAAGCCACTTAATCTTTATGACTAACGATTGCTACGTATTCCTTTTTAGGAGGAGACCCCACAGGTGGAGCAACAGCAGATTACGCAGCCGGACAGCCAGGCCAGGATGACAGGGCCTGAAGGGACGGTGTCGTCGCTACCGTCTGTTACAGATGTGAGTGTGTGAGAGTTTTGTTATAGCCCTTTGAAGAAACTTTATAGTTGTACTCTGATTTCGTAGAAACATGTTTTAGCTTCTCTGTTACTGTACTTTTGGACTTATAGCTTGTGTGGATTTGACTTCTTCATATTATTATGGTTAGGTTGGCATATATATACTGATATTGGTTGTAGCCAGCATAATAGGCGTCTTATGGTACAGGCTAGCCCGAGTGTTAGTGTTACCCCAAGGCGGCTATTCTGGGCATAAGACCCTTCTCGTGCCGTGTTTTGTGTTCCGGGAGGGGGGGTCTTACAAATGGTATCAGTTTGTCACGATCCTCACCTAAAGAAGTCATTCAACAATGGAGCCACTCCCATTCGACTAGTCCGTTTGGGGACAAACTGACTTAGCGAAAGCAGTGGTGTGCCCATATGTAATTCACACTAAGTTTGTCCAACTTTGACCTTAAGATTAGCCAACCTGACCGTAAGTTTGCATTCTATGTATAGAATCCAGTGCATGTTGAGCCATTGGGGGGCACTCCTACCCCTTCCATGCTCACTCAGTTCCAACAGTCCGAGTTAGGGCAGACGCTCACCGCCATCTTGGATGCTTTTAGGGAAAAGCAGCCTCCGGTGCTACAACAGGCGTCGGGCTCTAACTGGTTGAGCGCCTTCCAGGCTCTCTCCCCTCCCACTTACCTTAGGACGGAGTCAGCCGTGCGTATGGAGGTATGGCTTGACACAGTACAGGAGTTATTGGCTGGTATTCATTGTACGGAAAACATGGCTATGTCACTAGCGGTGTCCACCTTGGAGCCACATGCTAAGAGGTGGTGGAAGTCACTCATGGGCTCCACCTTCCAAGGCCGAGTCTATACAGAGATAAGTTGGAGCGAATTCTCGAATGTTTTCTTGGAACACTTCATTCCTTCATCCGCTCGAGATGAACTTGAGGAGAGGTTCCTTCTACTGAAACAAGGATCGAAGACGATTATGGAATACCAGCGAGAGTTCCAACATCTCTCAAGGTTCGTGGACTCATACGAGTTAGATGATAGAGGTTACATCAAACGTTTCTATAAAGGGCTGCGAGATCCCCTAATGCAGGCCCTTTTGTTTATAGCGGATGCTAACTTGGCGGAGATTATCGATATGACAAAAGGATTGGAGGCAGACCACTTGAGTAGTGGTAAGAGACCTGCAGAGGGCGTTATGGAAGCTGTCCTGAGCAATAGAAGGAGACAAGACTTTAGAGGAGGAAGAGGATATCAAAGAGGTGGAGGGCGTGCCCACTGAAACTATAGAGTGGAGCATCCGGTTCCGCAACCGCCCGCATTGTCTCCACCGCCACAGCCTCAACAAATTCAGCAACTCGAGAGGCGTCGTGGGCTGGTGTGTTTTGAATGCAACCAAACGGGTCATATTCGACGCTTTTGCCCGCAATTGTTTGGGAACGTCCCTCCCGCTCTGTAAAATCCCAATGTTACTTCTAGACCCCTTAACTTAGATTGGGTTAGGCAAGGGGTGGGTGTTAGGGTAATTAGCTAGGTTTGACCCTAGGTAGTTGAGTGTAGCCATTTGGGGCCCACCATAGGACCAAGGTCAAACTAGCCTTATTAGGAACTCTAGCCACACCATGACCCCACCACACTGCCCTAACCCTAATTACAATCTAAGTGGACCCTAGGGCATGTCACTAGGTCAATAATTTGACCCTAGTTGACCCAAGTCAAGTTTGGGCCTAAAGTGGTCAAAACCACACTCATAGGCCCAATTAGCCTAAGTAGGGCACCCCCTTGACCCAACTCAAGTTGGGTTGTGCCATTGGGCTCATGACCATCAAGTGGGGTCAGCCCACTCATCATGTTGACCAAGTTAACTCTCAAAGTCAACAAGTCAACAATTTGACCTAAAAGAAGAAAATTAGCCCAACCCCTTTCTCCCTTGGGCTAAGCCCACCAAGTGAAGCCCACCAGCAGCCAAAGCACCAAAGACCAGCCCTACCCCTCATAATAAGGAGAGAGAGTACAAGCAAGGGGGTAAAAATGGAATTTTGGTGAATGGGAGGAGAGAGAAAGTGGAAGAGAAGAGAAATAGGCCATATGGCCCTCCTTCCTCAGCTCCAAGGCATGCTGGCTGATTCCAGGAGCTATTCTAGAGGATTTGCAGCTGGGGGTGGCCAAGTGGAAGCAATGGTGATACAACCTATGCTCCAACCGAGCTCACCTCGGCCATATCTCCCTATACAATCACTCCAGGCCAAATCCAAGCCCACCAACAGTTTCTGAACGTCGAGAGGAGTGGAATTCGAGTGCTGGATCAGTGCTTTTGCTGGAGAATCCAGGAAATGGGAAGGAGCTTGCCGGTGCACCACCACCATGCCAAACCGCCGCCAAGCTCGCCGCCAAGCCCCAATTCAGGTCCGTTTCGCCTCACCTCTACTCGTGCTAGGATTCTAGATCTTCTAGGGGAGATATCGGGCTCAACTGAGCCCGATGCCATGAGAGGAATGAGTGATTTTCCGAGTTATTTCACCTTGCTCGGGATCGCTGGAGGAGCCAACTCCGACGGCCCCACCGCCGGGAAACGCTAGCCCCCACCTTAGTGAAGGTGGTGGCGACATCCGCCGGCGGTGGTGGCGGCTCAACTGGCCGGAAACCGCCAGCAAAGAAGGCCCAGGAAAATTCAATCTCAGCCGTCCAGCATTGGGGACGATGACTGGATGCCTTTCATTTTGCTTTAGGATTCGTGCTAATAATATATATATAAATGTTAATATATTAAATGATATGAAATGTAAATTCTGTCACATTTTTACAGCCACTTTGCATGTTAATTTTAGGGCACTTATAGGCATCAACATAACTTGACCCCTGAATAAAAAATGTAGCCCTATCTGTTAAATTTAATTTGACACCTTAATCATCAATTTTGGTCTAATGGTCTGGCCTGTAGGGCATTTGTCCTAGGATTGGTCCTAGGCTAGGGCAGAAACTAAAACTTAAGCTTAGACAAAACCAGATGTCCACATAGGCTGAAATTTTGGTTATGTGGTTTATTTGGGCATATTTAGCCCCTGCCAAAAATTGAGAATTTTTGGGACAACTTTGACTATAGTTTTTGTCATAATATTAAAAACTAAATAAAGGAAATAATTTGAGTTATATACCTCCAAATGGCCCCAAATTTTGGTGGCAGGTCCTTGGGGATTTCATTGGTGCATGATAAAAATTTCACTACATTTGGATCACTGCATGTTGGTTAATCCACTTGCATGTGTTGGCTAGTTATAGCCTTGGGGTGCAAATAACAATATTTTAAATATTGTGTATTCAGCCTAATTGAGGCATCTAAAAATTATGGAAGTGATTCCAGAGGATCATTAGGATAAATTTAACCCCTAAAATTGATTATGGGATTTTTGGGATCAAAAATCCCATTAATTGGAATTTTAAAAATATAGCTCCTTTTGAAAATAAATTGGGAAAATAGGTTTTGATCATGCAAAAATCCTCAAACTTTGCCAAGTTAAAAAGAAGGTTATATTTGACTTAGGAAAATTAGATCTTTCTGTTTGAGGACTTATGGAGTAAAATACCTTGAAATGACCATTTTACCCTTATTGCATTTATTCATGAATTGATGGAAATACATATCAAAAAAATTTGGAAATATTCCTAGTGTTGTATAATTGTATTATTAGTCTTGTATAATTATCTCAGAATTTATGGATGTACTGATAAATTTTAAATCTACATAATGGCATTTTGGTAAATATTTAAGAATGGGATTTGTTAGGCCATTACACCATAGAGGTTGATGAAACTCTGCCATTAGTCCTAAATTAATGTCTTATATGCTCTGTAATTTTCATAGAATTTTCGTAATTGAATTCCTTATACTTCGTTTGTAAAATGATAATTATGATGATTTATTATTAATTAAGGAATAAATAGAAATACTTAAAGGAGAATTATAAATCTTGGAATACAATGATATTTCACTATGTTATAGGTCATAAAAATTTCTTACATCATTAGGATTATGATATGATATGCTCCATGTGTTAAATGACTTGAAGGATTATTTGAAGAAATTAATTAATGGTATAAATAATTGGGAAAATTATGAAAATCATCATTGTCATCATATAGGTCCACACCACCCTAGTATAAAAAATTTGAGACATATGGATCAAGGAATTAGAAGTTGGATTCCGGGATGGAGTTAGGTCATGGGCTACACATACTAAAAGTAGGTTACACTATAGGCCCACCAGGGGATAGACCGACAATTGAGCTAGAGAACACGATTGGAAGTATAACCCTGGCGGTTAGTGTCGTCTTAGTGACGAGAGTAAAAGTGCAAGTCATTGGGTAACAACTGGAATGGAGGCCGGCGGAAGACCGTCACCCTCCCGATAATAATTTAAGTCATTAGGATCAACTAAGAATAATAATGAGATTTGAGTGTGGATTATGGGTAGACATCAACTAAAAGTAATTATCCTTGTGAAAGGGAACTTTGGATTTTAATTCCATCTTGGTTCCTAGTGCCCCCGAGACCCCTTCATTGGGCATACCCTGGGCAGTCCTGGGATTAACCCTAATTCACTAAGTATAATAACTGGTAGGCAAGAGTAGCCTAATAGGCTAGGTAAACAGACTTGTTCTCACTCATGCCGGGTTGGAGGTACTTGAAGTCTGTTGACTACTTGCTCACCCGTGCATAGTTGGAGGGAATTGATGAGTTATATATTCACTCATGCCGGGTTGGAGGGACTTGGAGTCTGTTGACTACCTACTCACCCGTGTAGAGTTGGAAGGAAGTGTTTGGTTTACTTGCTCACCCAAGCAGGGTTGGAGAAATCAGGACAGGTTGGTCCTACGAGCTGGAGGCTCGAGATGAAATACCTGCATGTACATAATTGGTGGTGGGTCATACGGTACTGGGCCAATCGTCACACCGATGACAGTACGGTGACTCGGGTGAGGTGTACGGGTGGAAGGGCCAGTATGTTGTTTAATACTGCGGTAAGTCAGACAATCCCTGAAGACGTATACCCGACCTAAAAGACTAGCAGGTAGCTAGCAATTAGTACGTAGAGACTTTAGAGTGCACTTGTCGGTGTACAGAGGCGTACAAGAGAGGTCTTGGCCTGGTAGTGTATATGACCGCCTAGAAAGCGGAGAGCCCGATCCGCTGCTGCCGTAGCCACCACGGTGGTACCTGAGAGTGATGCTAGCTCTCGAAAAGTGGGAACTAAAGGTCTGTGATCACGGAGTCGTTGTGTGTGAGTTGCACTTTCCTGCTGCATAATTAGCATCATAACATTCATTCATATTAGAGCATACACTTTATAGATCCTTATCATATAAATTAGTATGGGCTCTTTTATATGATAAGTTATACTTCCTGGAAACCTTAACTAATAAATTTGTATGGGCATTTTTATAAGTTAAGGTACGTCTGTGATGATAAATAGCTTTACATTTCAGCTTACTTTATTTCCTGCTCTTACTTTCAGTTCTTTTCTTTTACTAGTACTCCTCTTACTTACTTGTACTACATACTTAGAACTGCTAGAGTAGGATTACAATACCTATTACAACTACTAGTTAACTCTTGCCACCTGCTTCCACCTTTGTTACCCCTTGTTGTCCTCCACTTCGTCCTCCCGCTCGGTGCCTAGGAGTTGCGGGGCGAGGTGCGGAGGAAATGACTTAGTCTTTTTGACTAATGGTCGGTGATCATATCATTTTAGGAGCCCGAGGAGATGGACCAGCACGTCGAGGAGGCAAGACTTGAGGAACAGATGCCGACTACTACTACTATTACTACTACTACTACTACAGCGCGTACTCAGGAGGGATGAGATGTCCGTGATAGTTTAGACTTCCGCTCTTTGCTTTGTGAGGAGAGATTTAGTGATATAATGTAATGGGCATAAGCCCTTGTCTCTCTTTTATTGTTGTACTCATTGTGTACTATGTTTCTGTACCTTCATTTACTTATATGATATGTACCATGTGGCTGTGGACTATAGTTGTTTCTCTTTACTGCTATATATTACTTCTATTTCTCATATTGGCCGACAGGTTTATGATCGTACTAGCCGGCAGAATCGGCGACTTGCGGTGTCGACTAACCCGTGTGTTAGTGTCACCGTAAGACGGCGGTTCTGGGCATAAGATCCGGGTTACTCCTCGGGAGGGGGAATCAGATCTTATAAATTGGTATCACTTGAACAAACGATCATATGAGAAAGAAGTCCACAACACTGGAACACCCTGCTCGAGCATTAGTTTACGGACAAACTATGCAGCGGAAGCAATGGTGTGCTCATGTGTAAAAAGCCACATAAAACAGTCCATTTTAAGCAATGAGTTAGGCCAATCCAACTAGGACACCACCCTAGTTTGACTTACCAAGAGGATTTTGTGTCGTACCTTAGGCCAAAGATCGACTTCAGATGTAGATTAGTTACGGTACGAGGATAACCAAATCGATTAAAGAAAGATCTTAATTCCAGAGTCCCTACTTAAGGCTTAAAGCTCGATGTCCCTTCTTCGCATATCGAATGATATTACCAATTCTTACTCAAATTGATAAGGACCGCCTCAAGAAGAATTTGATGCATAAGTTTATAGTGGATGAGTAGGGTACTCGTAAGCTTAATCCTAGTACCGATGACTTGATTACGTCAAGACAACCACGATGATAAATATCAAAGGTCAAATAAGAGTTCAGATGTTAGAAGAGACACATCCTAGTTTGGTCACATGTTGACCTTGAACAGATTGTCGTATGACAACCTTGAAGGCCTAAGGTAGATAACATATCAATTGAAGTAGAAATCCATGCCAAGTATGGTTAGCCCTAAGGATTATGGCATGTGCAAGATGAATACATTGTGAATGTCAAAGGAAAATTAACCAAAATATATGGGGGCTTAACCTTTTTGTTTATAGGGCTACATTGATAACAACTCGAATTTTTCTAAGCCTTTCTCATTAAGCATGTGTCGCAAGCATAGTGATTTAAAAACTTGACTTCTTCAAAGATCACTCAAGTAAAGATGAGAATTGTATATAAATGACCAGTATGATGATCAAATCCTCCCCGGAAGGTCAGGACTCTCGAAGAACTTCACCCTATTTATTAATCTTAAGCAGCATAGACTATTAACGACAAGTTGGGAACACAATAAATTCACGAGTGAAATAGGAGAGTAGAATGTTTCGAGAATGGCTTTTCACTCTCATAAGTACCCTAAGACCATAGGAGTAAGTGAACAAGGAGGACAACAAATTTAGTTCCGTAAAAGATGCATAAATGCTGGCTTAGTGATAAATACATATGAACTTGAAACTAGGGAAGACCGTATAAGACTTCAAGAAATTTTCCCAATTTTGAGTTTAAGGAAATAAGTACCCACTTAGATCGTAGTCTAATGAACACTCGTGATTTCCTTAATACAGACACGGTATAAATCATTTACGCATACATGTGAAATAAGAGCAATTCACGTTCAAAAGACCAAATTAGAATCAGTATGGGTTGTAGAAAGATGTACAAACAATTAAAGTTTATTTTGATTATCACATCAGCAAGCATGTTTCAAGGATACTCTAAACACCCTAACCCAATCAATGTAATGCGTGGTTAAGGGGCTCAGATGTACTGCAAGGGAAACCAATGTGAAATGAGAATTCGAAATATCTGAATAATTACGTCTACAACAATTGGTGCACCATAACCCTAGAAAAATTTAAATCAAGGAAGAATCATCTAAATTTGGAAGAAGTATAAACATGATTGTTGGGTACTGTATCCACAATTACCTGGATTTGAGGAAGCCACCTGTCAAGCTAAGATGAATCCACAATGTATTTGATGAATTATTTTCTAGTTGTACTTGCAGATATTCCATGCTAAGTACACACTAATGTCAGGGTGCAGTGGGTCAATATACACGGGTCTGTGCAACGTAATCCCTCATTGAGCAGATCAGTGTGTTGGCCTACGTGTACTCTCTCTATTGGGGTGTACTTAATTTCAAGTACAGGGCTATGATAAAGCAAGAGCAGACAAGGAGCAAGGATGGGCCAAAGACCAGCTCAAGGAAAGAAAGAGGAAAAATAGCCCAAGTAAAAATCGACGAGAATCACTAAGTGATTCTCGCCGATTCGGCGAGAATCACTAATGATTCTCGTCGAGTCGTCGAGAATCACTAGCTGATTCTCGCCGGTTGAAGCCGGCAGCTTCGACACTGACAGGGAAATTTTCTAAGGCAGAATCGTCGAGAATCACTTATGATTCTCACCGATTCGTCGAGAATGACCTTGCATTCTCGACGATCCGGTGAGAATCAAAAGTGATTCCCGCCGATTCTCCCCGGCTTCTGTATCAGTTCAGCCAGATTTCGGCTAAGTAGAAGTCGGCGAGAATCGTAAGTGATTCTCGCCGATTCGGCGAGAATCACCTACGATTCTCGCCGAATTTGACTTAGGCAGTTTCCTGTTGTTCTCTGGACCGGTTCAAACTATCTGAACTGTTTCGAACCGGGCTCATGTCTTCTTATTGGTGGGACCCACAACGGTCATATACTTGACCTAATGTATATATACTCCGTATGTATGAACAGTAAAGAGAGACATACGGGATTTCAAAAAGCACGAGCCGCCGACAAGCCCTAACGCTCCGCCGATCGTCTCCGCCGCTCGTGCGCTTGTCGCCGCTGCTGATCTCAGGTTCTTCCAGATCTCCGGCGACCGAAGCTTAGGATAGCATAGCGTCTCACGCGTCTAACCAGAGATCCCTTGTCCCTTGATTCGTTGATCGGGAAAATCCTTCCCCTTCCGAATCGATCGAGACGATCGATCCTAGTGTGACCGTTGGAAGACCTTGCTTCCTTCGCTACGAAGTTTGAATCAAGTTGGCACTGCTGCTGCTCTCCGTCGCCGACGCTGATTCCGAGAACCTTGCCGCCGCTTTAAGCCGCCGCCGGTTTCGGGAAGATTCTTTCCAAGAGAGATCTAGGGTTGTGGACTCTTCGTTGACTTCAAGAACAAGTCGTCGAACGAAGAGGGACACCTTACTCTCCAAACGTCGTTTGTATTTCTTACAAGCATTTTCAATTTCTTTGTAACGGACCGATTGGTCTTTAGTTGTAAGGGTTGGGTGCAACCCGGGTTGTGGGAGTGTTGACTCCTACGTGTGGAAGGGTTCCTTCCGTTAGTGCAAGGATTGGATTTCAATCCTGTGGGTGAAGTGACCGAGTCGTCCCGTGTTGGGAGATAGGTCGAAGGGGGAAAGTGGACGTACCCAAATCAGGGAACCACTATAATTTGCCTGTGTATTTTCTGTGCTTGGTTGTTTTGTTTTCTTGTGCAGGTAAAATCTTAATTCCACAAATACGCTACAGAGACACCTATTCCCCCCCATAGGTGAAGATAGTTGACACTAGGTGGACTTTCAAGTGGTATCAGAGGGAGGTTACTCATCAAAGGGGTTAACACCTCGAGTAAGTTCCTGCATCTAGTGTCAATAAGAAGATCAGACTCAAGCATGGAGTTGGATTATGATGTCCCTCCTCTAAGACTCCCCTCATGTACAAAGGAGTACTATCCTGTATGGAAGATGAGAGTACTATTTCATCTGGAGGCCATCGACCCTCGAGCATCACTCATTCTGGAAGAGGGTCCCTTCATTCCCATGAAGGCTTCCAGCTCGGGGAAAGATCTCCAAATCCCCAAGTGTCCCAAAGAGATGTCGGAGACAGAGCTCTCACTGTTCAACCTGGATCAGGTGATTCGTCAGATCATCACTGATGTCTGGTCTGGACCATCTCGCTCTAGAGTGGACAAGTGTAGGACAGCCAAGTCCATGTAGCAAACCATCTCAGACCTCATGGAGGGATCAGAGAAAACAGGGACCAGTCGTCAATAAGAGGATGAAGCCTATGTAGGGGTCCTCATTTCTGAAGATGAAGGGCATGATCAATCTGTCAGTATCAGGGCTCCTGTGTCCTTGTCAGAGACTGAAGAAGAAGTTGAGGAAAGCAGTTCTGATGAAGCTGACTCAACAGTCTTTGTCGATGTTAACGGTAACCCTGAACAACAAAGCCAGGAGCAGGTAACTTCTTCCTCATGCCGCTCTCCTCTTGAAGTTCCTGAAGACAGGAATAATTCAGAGGGTAGTCCTTCCAGAGATGCACGGGATATGGATAGCATCAATCAAAAGATTGAAAATCCTGATTCCCTTGTGAGTGCCCTTCAGAAGAGCAACTTACTTGTGAAGGAGCAAGCTAAGGAGATTGCTCAGCTGAAAATCTTATTGGTTCTCCAGTTGGCATCCAATAAGGTTAAGGACTCTAAAATCTCAGATCTAGAGAGTAGTCTAGAGAATGAGAAGAGGATAGTATCCAACTTTTCCATTATTGATGCTATTAAAAGAAAGGAAGAAAATGGGTGGATCTCCCAAATCGTCAAATCATGGAGAAATGGGGAAACTGTGTTCAGACCCCCCCACCCCGAGTAGGAAGGGCACTCATCGTGCCTTCAGGTATGACCACAGGAATAATCGTGGTCACCGCAAGGTTAATATGCCCTCATGTGGAGGCACCCAAAATGCAAGGGCTGTCATGGCCACCCAGAAGAAAATACCTCAGGCTTCCACCAAGCCCTTTGTATTCTCTGCAACAGCACCAACTCCTCATGAATCTACCAGCATCAGCTCACACTGCGCCTCACACCTCCCTAGGACTCTGGAAAGGGGGGATAGAAATAATGTTATTAGGACTCATGGGGTCCTCGGGAGGGGGCTGACTGAAAAGAAGGCACCTCCTCCCAGGCTGCATGACGCCTGCCATATGCATTCTTTCCGCCCTTCCAATAGTCACGATGGAAGAGACCATTCTGTAAGCATGTCTGGCTCTATTCCGTTTGGACCTAGAACTATGACTACCTCTGTCATCTGTTCAGGTCACAAACGGCGATACAACATTCATGAGTGTTGGTGTTGTGGCAAAGTGGGTCATTTTGCCATAGACTGCTGGCACAACCAATCTGTATCAATGGCAAGGGGACTTCCACATCCTCGAGGCAATGTTAGTCTTCCCACCAGGATTCCTGAGGGGAGGCATTCAAATTATTATGCTGACAGGAACCTAGGACCCAATACATATTGGGCTCCTAAGGTAAGGTAACATTCTTTGGTGCAGGGCAGTCTAGACTTCCGTGTCATGATGGGAGCTAGACAGAAGAGGTTCCGAGAATGGTCTGGAACAAGTATCTGGAATACGGGAAGTACTATCTTCAATAGGATACTCAAATTGAACATCTGGGTTGCTCTCTTCGAAAGGGGCTAAATGATGAATCTTATAATCCCAGGTATCACTGATCAGCCAACATAATTGAGTCATTTTATGTCGACATCTACATATATATATATATATATATACATATATATATATATTTACACTTATATGTGTGTTCTACTAAGGACAGATCAAAGCTGTAAAAATAACCCTTAGATATATTATTAACGATGTGTCAGTAAATCTCTGAAAGATTCGAGAAGGCACATCAATAAGCATATATTACAAGTTAAAAATTAAAGTCGACACGTCATTAGGAGTCACTAAGAATTACAACTAACTTCATGAATATCGCATTTATCGATCTCGACATAATTTATGAAGTCTGCTAGCCCATGTTAGTAAGTTAGGAATCTCAGAGTTGCTGTGCCTCCTAAGCTGTGTGGTATGTTAAACCACACTCGGATGAAGAAATGATCTTTTCGACTCTTTACAATCTTTGACAAAAACGTTATGGTGAATGGTGTTGACAAAAACGTTATAGGTAATACTCATCATATCAAATCCCATACTCACCTATTTACAAGTCTCGCCGACCTGTCCAATCTCGCTGAGATATTTCAACCAGGGAAGCTGGTATTCGGCGGGAATAGGTTAGTCGACCAATATCCGGATATTTAAACCCGAAATCATCTCAAACCTATTCTTCCCTACGATACCCTCCGACTCTTCATATTCCACAGTTCGCCGTTTCGCCGAGACCCTGCTCTGGAATCCCCATCTCTCTCACTTCTCGCGACGATCTGTGTAGCTCCGTGGTGCACCTAAGACCTGCACCTTCTGCCGCGCCCTCTCGCCGCAGGCTCGCATCTTCGGCGTCCTCCGGTGCTCCGTCGTGAAGAATCCCGAACTTCCACTGCATCTCCCCACTAGGTAATACCTGTAATGCCCTTTTCCGTAACTTACGCTTGGCTAGATTTTGCTTTCTCTCTCGTGGTATCGGAGATCCTATTAGTATTCTCCTTTTTCCTAGGTTTACTATGTCCCCTAGGACTACTGCTGGACTAGTCACTGGATGTGAGCTCGTGACAACCGGGTTCTCCCAAGCCTCTGATGAATTCCGAAATATAATCATCATGCTTGAAGAAGCGGGACTGAAGTTCGTACTGGAACACCCATGCAAAATCTTGGACAAGGAAGTTTTGGAGTTCTTTGCAACTGCGAAGCTCTATCATGATGACACCTCCATCAAAAGCAAAGTGTCCGGGAAGAAAATCAAGGTATCCGCCAGGAAACTGACTCAGTGCCTGCGGTTATCTAGCGTTGAAGAAGAAGAGTACCTGGAGGAAGAGGATAGAGCAAGGACTCTATCCTTCTGTGGATTGGTCAGGTGGACTAGGTCAATCAAAAGAAAAGATATGAACGAGGAAGGAAAGCTGCTATCTGACATTGTTGGGAAAGCTCTCATCTGCAAACCTGGATCCCATGACCACATTTCTGGGGAAATGTTCAAAACTCTGGTGGCAATCGTATGCCGAAAGCGGTTCAACTGGGGAGCCATGCTGTTTAACAAAATCAAAGACACACTCCGAACCCTGAGCTTTGGCAGAATCCTTAGCCTGTATCTAAATCAACTAGACGGAAACACATTCGCCATGAGCAAGGGAGTGCCTCTGCACTACTTGAAACGGATGGATGCTAGCATATTCGACCGATGGGAACGTCGAATAGGGCAGGCCAACAGGGAAATAGACCATGAGTCAGCATCCCCAGTCGTGGATATCAGTGCTCCTGCTCATTCTGAGGCAGTACCCAGTGAAGTTCCTGATGCCCTGATTGCAGGAACTGAGGGGTAGCCTGTAACCGATTCTGCAAACATTTTGTCTGATATTTCTCTTATAGCTCAAGATGCTGTGAAGATGGTGGCAGAAGAAGTGGCAGATGATGAGGAGGCTGAAAATGATGAGGAGGAAGAGGAAGAAGTAGAAGAAGTAGCAGATGATGAGGAGGCTGAGACCGATGAGGCAACTCATATCGATGTTGATCTGGGAGATGAGGTGGGTGATGAGGAGGGAGAGGAAGAAGTAGAAAAAGATGTGCACATCTCTGATGATAAGGGTGATCATTTGGAGACAGAGATAGAGGAAGAAGTACCAGAGAATGAGAAAGCAGCAGATTCTCAGGAGGATGCTGAGGTTCCATCTGTGGAACAAGCTCCTAAGCGATCAGATGCAAGGATGGAGGGGGAGCAATCCTTTGTTCCCCCTGTGGAGTCCATACTACTATCCAGCTCTCCCAGTGCTTCTGAGGGGGAGCCTAACCAGGGTCTGCCTGCAGCTCCTCCACTTCAAGAAAACTTAGCAAATCACACTGTAAATATTGTCCAAGGGATCCTAGATGAGATCAAGAGATCGTTTAAGAAGTCCCACAAATCGGTGCTAAAGAGACTACAAGAATCTGAGGACCTCATGCTCAAGAACATTGTGCAGATCAACCATAAATTAGATGTGATGGAGAAGAAATTTGATGACAAGTATACAGAGGCAGGCACAGCTGTAACTCTTCTCATGAAAGGGTTGAAAAAGAATACTGATGACCTGGGCGTGGTAAATCATAATGCACATGTTGTGGCGACTAGCATATAGAAATTTGATGCCAACATGGTGCTCCTTAATAAAAATCAACAAGACCTGCTGACTGAGTTTTCTAAAACTCTAAAGCATATAGATGAGTCCCTGCACTCATATGCAAACTCCATTGCCCTCGAAGCCAAAAAGGGGGAGAAAGAATATACTGATAAAATGGCAGGGCTTCAGCACATCATCATTGAAAACTTCGATCAGTCTAATGTTTATGTATATGATAGTTGCCAGTGGTTGCTCAATCAAGCATTAGGCAATAATCCTGAGGTTAATCCTGTACATGAAACCACTGAGCACAATACTGTGGATGACGAAGGGGCAAGTGCAGAGGCTGTTCTGTTAAGTGAAGCTGAGATGAAGAAAGCTGCTGAAAGGGCTGAACGACGAACTTGGTTTGATCAAGATGCCTTAGCTAAAGCCAAAGGAAAAAGGCAAATCCAAGAAGGAACTTCAAGGGAAACACCAGCTGAAAAGAGGACCCGATTGACGGAGGAGGATGTGAGAAATGAAAAATGGAGTCCTGTATCAAAAAGTATCATCTTGGACACATTCTTGTTACAGCAGAAGGGGCACTTAAATCGAAGTGAGGTATACAGTCAATACGAATGGGAGAGGCACAAAGAATTTGAAGCCAAACGCAATATATTTTTCAGAAATAATACAGTGATTGATAAAGTTCCTCCTCCCAGATATCATCCTAAGCCAAAGGAATATTTCGAAAGACAGAGCAAGAAATTCCTGGCTCAGAAGCTCAAGGATGATCTTGCTAAGGAAAAATAGGCTTAAGACCCTTTTGTCCTTCACTGCACATCTATGTTTTCATATTATCTTACGAACAAGTATTGTGGGTTTATATATACATATATATGTGATGACATGTTTTGACTCAAGTATTATTTTGTCTGTTCTTATTTTCTTAAAGTTTTAATTATTCTTTGGGTGGTGGTATTCATCTTAGCTAGTAGGATTTTGGCTTCGTCAAATAGGGGGAGATTGTTGGGTACTGTATCCACAATTACCTGGATTTGAGGAAGCCACCTGTCAAGCTAAGATGAATCCACAATGTATTTGATGAATTATTTTCTAGTTGTACTTGCAGATATTCCATGCTAAGTACACACCAATGTCAGGGTGCAGTGGGTCAATATACACGGGTCTGTGCAACGTAATCCCTCGTTGAGCAGATCAGTGTGTTGGCCTACGTGTACTCTCTCTATTGGGGTGTACTTAATTTCAAGTACAGGGCTATGATAAAGCAAGAGCAGACAAGGAGCAAGGATGGGCCAAAGACCAGCTCAAGGAAAGAAAGAGGAGAAATAGCCCAAGTAAAAATCGACGAGAATCACTAAGTGATTCTCGCCGATTCGGCGAGAATCACTAATGATTCTCACCGAGTCGTCGAGAATCACTAGCTGATTCTCGCCGGTTGAAGCCGGCAGCTTCGACACTGACAGGGAAATTTTCTAAGGCAGAATCGTCGAGAATCACTTATGATTCTCGCCGATTCGTCGAGAATGACCTTGCATTCTCGACGATCCGGTGAGAATCAAAAGTGATTCCCGCCGATTCTCCCTGGCTTCTGTATCAGTTCAGCCAGATTTTGGCTAAGTAGAAGTCGGCGAGAATCGTAAGTGATTCTCGCCGATTCGGCGAGAATCACCTACGATTCTCGCCGAATTTGACTTAGGCAGTTTCCTGTTGTTCTCTGGACCGGTTCAAACTATCTGAACTGTTTCGAACCGGGCTCATGTCTTCTTATTGGTGGGACCCACAACGGTCATATACTTGACCTAATGTATATATACTCCGTATGTATGAACAGTAAAGAGAGACATACGGGATTTCAAAAAGCACGAGCCGCCGACAAGCCCTAACGCTCCGCCGATCGTCTCCGCCGCTCGTGCGCTTGTCACCGCTGCTGATCTCAGGTTCTTCCAGATCTCCGGCGACCGAAGCTTAGGATAGCATAGCGTCTCATGCATATAACCAGAGATCCCTTGTCTCTTGATTTGTTGATCGAGAAAATCCTTCCCCTTCCGAATCGATCGAGACGATCGATCCTAGTGTGACCGTTGGAAGACCTTGCTTCCTTCGCTACGAAGTTTGAATCAAGTTGGCACTGCTGCTGCTCTCCGTCGCCGACGCTGATTCCGAGAACCTTGCCGCCGCTTTAAGCCGCCGCCGGTTTCGGGAAGATTCTTTCCAAGAGAGATCTAGGGTTGTGGACTCTTCGTTGACTTCAAGAACAAGTCGTCGAACGAAGAGGGACACCTTACTCTCCAAACGTCGTTTGTATTTCTTACAAGCATTTTCAATTTCTTTGTAACGGACCGATTGGTCTTTAGTTGTAAGGGTTGGGTGCAACCCGGGTTGTGGGAGTGTTGACTCCTACGTGTGGAAGGGTTCCTTCCGTTAGTGCAAGGATTGGATTTCAATCCTGTGGGTGAAGTGACCGAGTCGTCCCGTGTTGGGAGATAGGTCGAAGGGGGAAAGTGGACGTACCCAAATCGGGGAACCACTATAATTTGCCTGTGTATTTTCTGTGCTTGGTTGTTTTGTTTTCTTGTGCAGGTAAAATCTTAATTCCGCAAATACGCTACAGAGACACCTATTCCCCCCCACCATAGGTGAAGATAGTTGACACTAGGTGGACTTTCAAGTGGTATCAGAGGGAGGTTACTCATCAAAGGGGTTAACACCTCGAGTAAGTTCCTGCATCTAGTGTCAATAAGAAGATCAGACTCAAGCATGGAGTTGGATTATGATGTCCCTCCTCTAAGACTCCCCTCATGTACAAAGGAGTACTATCCTGTATGGAAGATGAGAGTACTATTTCATCTGGAGGCCATCGACCCTCGAGCATCACTCATTCTGGAAGAGGGTCCCTTCATTCCCATGAAGGATTCCAGCTCGGGGAAAGATCTCCAAATCCCCAAGTGTCCCAAAGAGATGTCGGAGACAGAGCTCTCACTGTTCAACCTGGATCAGGTGATTCGTCAGATCATCACTGATGTCTGGTCTGGACCATCTCGCTCTAGAGTGGACAAGTGTAGGATAGCCAAGTCCATGTGGCAAACCATCTCAGACCTCATGGAGGGATCAGAGAAAACAGGGACCAGTCGTCAACAAGAGGATGAAGCCTATGTAGGGGTCCTCATTTCTGAAGATGAAGGGAATGATCAATCTGTCAGTATCAGGGCTCCTGTATCCTTGTCAGAGACTGAAGAAGAAGTTGAGGAAAGCAGTTCTGATGAAGCTGACTCAACAGTCTCTGTCGATGTTAACGGTAACCCTAAACAACAAAGCCAGGAGCAGGTAACTTCTTCCTCATGCCGCTCTCCTCTTGAAGTTCCTGAAGACAGGAACAATTCAGAGGGTAGTCCTTCCAGAGATGCACGGGATATGGATAGCATCAATCAAAAGATTGAAAATCCTGATTCCCTTGTGAGTGCCCTTCAGAAGAGCAACTTACTTGTGAAGGAGCAAGCTAAGGAGATTGCTCAGCTGAAAATCTTATTGGTTCTCCAGTTGGCATCCAATAAGGTTAAGGACTCTAAAATCTCAGATCTAGAGAGTAGTCTAGAGAATGAGAAGAGGATAGTATCCAACTTTTCCATTATTGATGCTATTAAAAGAAAGGAAGAAAATGGGTGGATCTCCCAAATCGTCAAATCATGGAGAAATGGGGAAACTGTGTTCAGACCCCCCACCCCGAGTAGGAAGGGCACTCATCGTGCCTTCAGGTATGACCACAAGAATAATCGTGGTCACCGCAAGGTTAATGTGCCCTCATGTGGAGGCACCCAAAATGCAAGGGCTGTCATGTCCACCCAGAATAAAATACCTCAGGCTTCCACCAAGCCCTTTGTATTCTCGGCAACAACACCAACTCCTCATGAATCTACCAGCATCAGCTCACACTGCGCCTCACACCTCCCTTGGACTCTGGAAAGGGGGGATAGAAATAATGTTATTAGGACTCATGGGGTCCTCGGGAGGGGGCTGACTGAAAAGAAGGCACCTCCTCCCAGGCTTCATGACGCCTGCCATATGCATTCTTTCCGCCCTTCCAATAGTCACGATGGAAGAGACCATTCTGTAAGCATGTCTGGCTCTATTCCGTTTGGACCTAGAACTATGACTACCTCTGTCATCTGTTCAGGTCACAAACGGCGATACAACATTCATGAGTGTTGGTGTTGTGGCAAAGTGGGTCATTTTGCCATAGACTGCTGGCACAACCAATCTGTATCAATGGCAAGGGGACTTCCACATCCTCGAGGCAATGTTAGTCTTCCCACCAGGATTCCTGAGGGGAGGCATTCAAATTATTATGCTGACAGGAACCTAGGACCCAATACATATTGGGCTCCTAAGGTAAGGTAACATTCTTTGGTGCAGGGCAGTCTAGACTTCCGTGTCATGATGGGAGCTAGACAGAAGAGGTTCCAAGAATGGTCTGGAACAAGTATCTGGAATACGAGAACTACTATCTTCAATAGGATACTCAAATTGAACATCTGGGTTGCTCTCTTCGAAAGGGGCTAAATGATGAATCTTACAATCCCAGGTATCACTGATCAGCCAACATAATTGAGTCATTTTATGTCGACATCTACATATATATATATATACATATATATATATATTTACACTTATATGTGTGTTCTACTAAGGACAGATCAAAGCTGTAAAAATAACCCTTAGATATATTACTAACGATGTGTCAGTAAATCTCTGAAAGATTCGAGAAGGCACATCAATAAGCATATATTACAAGTTAAAAATTAAAGTCGACACGTCATTAGGAGTCACTAAGAATTACAACTAACTTCATGAATATCGCATTTATCGATCTCGACATAATTTATGAAGTCTGCTAGCCCATGTTAGTAAGTTAGGAATCTCAGAGTTGCTGTGCCTCCTAAGCTGTGTGGTATGTTAAACCACACTCGGATGAAGAAATGATCTTTTCGACTCTTTACAATCTTTGACAAAAACGTTATGGTGAATGGTGTTGACAAAAACGTTATAGGTAATACTCATCATATCAAATCCCATACTCACCTATTTACAAGTCTCGCCGACCTGTCCAATCTCGCTGAGATATTTCAACCAGGGAAGCTGGTATTCGGCGGGAATAGGTTAGTCGACCAATATCCGGATATTTAAACCCGAAATCATCTCAAACCTATTCTTCCCTACGATACCCTCCGACTCTTCATATTCCACAGTTCGCCGTTTTGCCGAGACCCTGCTCTGGAATCCCCATCTCTCTCACTTCTCGCGACGATCTGTATAGCTCCGTGGTGCACCTAAGACCTGCACCTTCTGCCGCGCCCTCTCGCCGCAGGCTCGCATCTTCGGCGTCCTCCGGTGCTCCGTCGTGAAGAATCCCGAACTTCCACTGCATCTCCCCACTAGGTAATACCTGTAATGCCCTTTTCCGTAACTTACGCTTGGCTAGATTTTGCTTTCTCTCTCGTGGTATCGGAGATCCTATTGGTATTCTCCTTTTTCCTAGGTTTACAATGGCCCCTAGGACTACTGCTGGACTAGTCACTGGATGTGAGCTCGTGACAACCGGGTTCTCCCAAGCCTCTGATGAATTCCGAAATATAATCATCATGCTTGAAGAAGCGGGACTGAAGTTCGTACTGGAACACCCATGCAAAATCTTGGACAAGGAAGTTTTGGAGTTCTTTGCAACTGCGAAGCTCTATCATGATGACACCTCCATCAAAAGCAAAGTGTCTGGGAAGAAAATCAAGGTATCCGCCAGGAAACTGACTCAGTGCCTGCGGTTATCTAGCGTTGAAGAAGAAGAGTATCTGGAGGAAGAGGATAGAGCAAGGACTCTATCCTTCTGTGGATTGGTCAGGTGGATTAGGTCAATCAAAAGAAAAGATATGAACGAGGAAGGAAAGCTGCTATCTGACATTGTTGGGAAAGCTCTCATCTGCAAACCTGGATCCCATGACCACATTTCTGGGGAAATGTTCAAAACTCTGGTGTCAATCGTATGCCGAAAGCGGTTCAACTGGGGAGCCATGCTGTTTAACAGAATCAAAGACACACTCCGAACCCCGAGCTTTGGCAGAATCCTTAGCCTGTATCTAAATCAACTAGACGGAAACACATTCGCCATGAGCAAGGGAGTGCCTCTGCACTACTTGAAACGGATGGATGCTAGCATATTCGACCGATGGGAACGTCGAATAGGGCAGGCCAACAGGGAAATAGACCATGAGTCAGCATCCCCAGTCGTGGATATCAGTGCTCCTGCTCATTCTGAGGCAGTACCCAGTGAAGTTCCTGACACCCTGATTGCAGGAACTGAGGGGGAGCCTGTAACCGATTCTGCAAACATTTTGTCTGATATTTCTCTGATAGCTCAAGATGCTGTGAAGATGGTGGCAGAAGAAGTGGCAGATGATGAGGAGGCTGAAAATGATGAGGAGGAAGAGGAAGAAGTAGAAGAAGTAGCAGATGATGAGGAGGCTGAGACCGATGAGGCAACTCATATCGATGCTGATCTGGGAGATGAGGTGGGTGATGAGGAGGGAGAGGAAGAAGTAGAAAAAGATGTGCACATCTCTGATGATAAGGGTGATCATTTGGAGACAGAGATAGAGGAAGAAGTACCAGAGAATGAGAAAGCAGCAGATTCTCAGGAGGATGCTGAGTGAAAGTGAAGGGATAGATACTACTCTAGAGGGGGGGTGAATAGAGTTATCAAATTTTGCACAGACAAAACTTAATAGTCTACCCAACTCCCTTGGAGTGAAGTGCGGAATGAAAAGATTATAGATATTGATTTAACCTTAAAGCCTAACACAAGTGATGTGTACAAACACAAGCTAACTGTAATTACAGTTAAGCTTGGAAAAACCTAATCAGCAACTAGCAGCCTAGTTATATCTAATCACAGCCACAATGCAGGAATTAAACAATTGAATCCAGACGACACAAGGAGATTTATAGAGGTTCCCCAAACAACTTGGGTACGTCCACTCTTCTACCCATACGGTAGGAATCCACTCAGGTTTTTGATCAGGTGCCCTGCCACCAACAGAATCTGCTTCAAGTAGATTCAGAAACCCTTTAGACTTTTGATCAGGTGTCTAAAAACCAAGCACAGGTTTTTGATCAGGTGCCCTGCCACCAAGGGATACTTTTGAAGGGAGTAATAACCCTGTACAGGAGGGGGAAGAAGGTTAAGATGTCTTCTCTATTTTTCAATAGATTAGAGAAGCACAAAAACTTGCACTGAGCTAGAATGCTCTAAGGAATCAAGGCTCCCCCTGGCTCAAAGATGTCCAGGTGAAGTCTTGCTTCAGTGCAGAAAGCTCTTCAGAAAATTCTGAAGGAAAAGCTATAGGAAGAAAATAAATGACAAAAAGAAATCTCTTCAAGCAGCTATTCTTCTTCTTCTTCTTCTTCAAAGAATCTCTGAGTTTGAACTTCCTGAAAGCAGGAGAACTCAGGTTGAAGAAGAGATGAGGATCTTAACACTTCTCAGTTAGATGGAGTTTGCTGAGAGCAGAAAGCTTGAACGCTTGAAAGCTTGAATGAACACTGGTTGGCTATTAGCTTCTGTTGACTAGCTTGAATCCTTCAGCAAAGGGTTCTTTTTATAATCATCATCAAGCAACGGCTCTCTTCCATTTGAATTATTTGTCTTCTTCTGAGCCTTGAGACCTGGGCTGTAAATATCAAAGAAGACAGAAATATCTCTGCAGCAAAACATTCTATAAAAAGGAATAAACCTCTTTCTAAGAAGCTGCAGGCTTAAATCAAATAATCAGAAGGACTAAATAAAGTCACATCAGAAATAATCTCTTTATAGCAAAGAAGAAGACTTTTCAGTCCAACGGCTATAAAGGGCTGTCAGCAGATAAAGTAATTTAAAGAGACAGCTAATAAGACAAACAACTTTATCTTAAAAGATTTGAACTCAGGCAAAAAGAATAGAGCAAATAATGCCTGGAAACTTTATCATACAGCTTAAAATAATATGCCAGAAAATGTATTAATTAATTAAATATAATAAATAAATACAAAATACAAAGGCAGGCAGAAAGCGTCGAATGACCTTCGGAGATCGTCGACCGACGCACGGAGATCGTCGATCTATCGGGCAGATAGTCGAACGATCCAGATAGTCGACCTATCGAAGAAGATAGTCGAACTACCCCGGGAGATAGTCGATCTATCAGAGCAGATAGTCGAACTATCAGATAGTCGATCTATCAGGACAGATAGTCGAACTATCAAGCGCACAGAGATAGTCGACCTATCAAGCAGATAGTCGACCTACCTCAGAAAGCAGATAGTCGACCTATCAACAGATAGTCGAGCTATCAACGCAGAACAGATAGTCGACCTATCAACAGATAGTCGACCTATCAGCGCAGAACAGATAGTCGACCTATCAACAGATAGTCGACCTATCAGCGCAGAACAGATAGTCGACCTATCAACAGATAGTCGACCTATCAGCGCAGAACAGATAGTCGACCTATCAACAGATAGTCGACCTATCAGCGCAGACCAAAGCGTCGACCAACTGATAGACGATCGTCGATCAGTCGATAGACGATAGTCGAACGGCGTTCGACTATAGTCGAACGAAAAACCTACTTAACCAAATTCTAAATTTGGAAAAGCGAGGACTCTACAGCTAGACTCCTAACCATTGACCATAGATATTTCTTGGGTCAAGGAGCACAAAGGAGAGGACTAAACTCAAATCAAACTAGGGTACCAACAATCTCCCCCTATTTGAGTTAAGTCTCTCAAAAACTAAAAACAGCTAGCAATAGAATACTAAAAATAATTTCAGCAAATAGATAACAATAAACTGGCAGATTATCAATCAGATAGATAAATATAGCACAGCAGTTAATTAAACTATTAAGAATCTTTAGAGTCTGGTAAAGGATCAGAAGAACTAGAAACAAAAGAAATTTTTCTTAGAGGGTCATCTGATTCTTTCTTCGACATCTTTAGGTCCTGCGCACCAATGATCTTCAGTTCTGTAGCCCTAGGGACAACAGCTTCAGGGTGCTTTTCCATGTACTTTGACGGGTCAAACATCTCAGGATTTACCTGGAACTTTTCAAATTCTTTCTTTCTATAAGCTGACATGGTAGTAAAACCAGTTATATCTTTTCCTTCAGCTCTTGCTTTTCTTATCTGAGCTGCTCCTACAAGTTCTTGAAAGCGAGCCATCCTAAAGTTAGGATCGAGCTCAGGATTTTCATATACGGGCTCAGGAGAAGCAGCATCAGCTATTTTATCTAGATAAGACATTAAAGAATACTTAGCAGATAGGTTCTTGCTATATATTTTAAAACAAAGGTGAACTATTTACCTTTTGATACAATTTCCTCAGTCTGTACTGGAGAAGGAGATGAAATTCTCTTCTTTGGAGAAGGAGGTGGGGAAAAGGTTGGTCTTTGACTCACAGTCTCCTTCATTTGTCTTTGAGAACCATAAAATGATTTGCCTTGAGAGCTTTGATAACCTTGCCTTGGCTGGGGCTGAGCAGACGCAGATTTTCCAGAGGAGGCAGTAGGATGAGCTGAAAGGTTCCCAGAGGTTCCTGCACCTGGAGGAGGAGGAGGACCTCTGGGAGTCCATCTTGAGACAGGACTATCATACCTCTTGGTTCTTTTTCTTTCTTTTTGCTGATTTTTCGAAAACCACATCCAATGCTTAAAATCCTTGGATTTAGGGTCAATGCCCTTCAAAATATAATACGGAATATCATTATCCTTGCTAGGAGGTGGAGGAGGAGCAGCTTTTCTTTTCTTTGCAGCAGATTTCCTTTTCTTTGACTTTTCAGAAACATCAGAATCATCATCATCATCAGAATGGGATGATGGAGGGTTCTCATAAGGATCATAGGCTTCTGAGACAGCCTTTTCTTTAAGCTTTGAAGCAGATTTCTCTTTTTCTTCTTCCAGGGCATCCAAAGCCAGAAGGGAGTCTAAATCTAAACCTGGAGAGTCATCCTAGATGGATGACTTTTCAAATTGCAAATCTTTCTCTTTCTCTTTTAAAGATAGAACTCTTAAATTCCATGCTGCTCTTGCTTGAGCTTCTTCCAAACTCAGAACAGGAGAGTCAACTTTGACTTCCTCTTTCTCAGACTCATCTTCTTTATTATCTAAGAAGGATTCCAACTCAGGGTCTACTTGAGTAGCAAGAATACTTGGGTCAGCCTCAGAAACAACTGCTATGATTTGAGCAGCTAAATCTTCTTTAATAATATCTGTAAAATTATGAATATAGATCTGCTAAATAAACAGAGATCATTCCTTCAAGGTATTCACAGACTATCAAATTAATAGACTCATCAACAAACCGAATGAAAGAGTTACCTTCATATTTAACCATCTCCCAGCAGTCATTCAGATAAGAAGTTATAATTCCTTCCAGGAATCTAACTATCACAGGAGAGGTTAGATCTTCTAAGCAGACTTTAACTGCAATCTCAGATAATAATATTCCATCTGCTATTTCTTTCTCAGACAAAACTGGAGCTAAATCTCTGGAGAGATTTCAAAAGATGATGGATGAGAGGTGGATGGAGCAGCAGCAGATATGGTAGTGATGCTGGGATGAGAAATGATGGGGACAGGGGATCGAACTGGAGATACAGCAGGAGAGTTAACAGGAGAATGAATGGGAGAATGAATTGGGGAATGAACGGGAGATACATGAGGAGTAAGAATTCTCTCTGATCCTAACAAATCGAAGCTAGGAGCAGATATCCTAGCCAGATATGTAGGTAGAGGAGAGGCTGGAGGGGAAAAAGGAACAACCGTAGTTGTTTCAGGGGCAGCAGAGGAAGAAAGTCTTACTTCAACTGAAGTTGATGGTACTTCAGCTGAGGCAGACGGCAATGCAGAGGAGGAGGAAGGAAGAGCTGAGCCAGCTTCAATAGGTTGAGGAGCGACTGATGCAGTCCTTGTGTCCTCAGATGGTGCTGGAGCAGATTTCACAAACGTCCTCTTCCACTTTGAGAACAGATGGGGATCCATCTTCTTGCTGGCATTGATGGTAGTTGCAGTTGAACTCAGCAGATGGGGAAATCTTTCCTTCAGGAAAATACCTATAACCCTTCCTAGGGTAACTTCCTTCTTTCCATTCTTTTTCCTGATTAAATCAAACAGAACTGCAGCCCAATTGATCCTTTTCCGATTAACAATTGCACACATGAGTGCGAATTGCTGCCTTGTTATGTTATCATGGGCAGAGTGCTTGCCCAGAAGCACTTTTCCAACTATCTCAGCCAAAAACTTGATTTTGAAAGGGAAGTTTACCTTGAGCAGCTTGGTGGGAATGCCCTCGGCATGTCCCAGCTCAACAAGCATCCTTCCGAACTCCTGAGCATCTTGCTCATAATCTTCGTCACCAATAACTAATCCAAACACATCAGATAGAACGGCCGGAGTCAGGATAACTTCTACTCCGCCTATGGTACCAGTCATCGATTCGTCTGAGGAAGACGACGTGAAAGCCCATTCTTTAATTTCTGGAATGTTAATCTTAATTCTTTCAGACATTAACTTTTCTAAACCTTGATCCCTGCAGAGTTGGAGAACTTCCACTATTCCGGCATCGCAGCTACTGAATGCTTCAAAATCCACACTGAATCCTGCATCAAACTTGACCACGGCTAGAACAGTTGGGGAAACCGCCATTGAATCGCTGGAGAAACGCGAGAAGGAGGAGGAAGACGAAGGGGACGAAACTGCAGAAAATCGCAAGCGGGAAAGCAGAATGCGAAAGGGCACGCTCCGTCGACGATAAAGTAAAAGATCTTTTGACCTAGGTCGACTATCGGCTTTATATCTGACCGGATATAGTCGGTCTATTAAAAAGATCTTGACCCGATGGTCGAACGGTCGTTCGACGATCGGCTCAGAAGCAGAGTAGTCGGACAATCGTTCGACTATTTCTGGCTTCTCAAACAACAGGCTATCGTCATCAAGAGATCGACGATGAGCCCAACCTGTTCGACGATGGTCGAACGTCGATCGACGATCTTCAAACAGATAAGCTATCATTAACCAGAGGTCGACGATAGGCTTAAACCGTTCGACTATCTTCGAACGTCGTTCGACTATCTTCAAACAGATTTCAACATAGGCAGATAAAGTCACACTTAGTCTCGTCCATTGATCATGCCTAGTTGAACTAAAAAGAACAGATGCTTCTGTTCATCTAAAGGCTTGGTGAATATATCACCTCTCTGAAACTCAGTGGATATGAACTCAAGACAGATCTTGTTCTTTTCCACACAATCTCTCAGGAAATGGTGCCTAATCTCAATGTGCTTCGTTCTAGAGTGGTGCACTGGATTTTGTGCAATTGAGATAGCACTGGTACTATCACACATGATCTTGGTGTTCTTGTGTGAGTAACCATAATCCACAAGCTGGTTTTGAATCCACAGGATCTGTGAACAACAACTAGCAGCAGCTATATATTCAGCCTCTGCAGTTGAAGTTGAGACAGAAGCCTGCTTCTTACAGAACCAAGAGACCAATCTCTCTCCCAGGAACTGGCAAGTTCCTGAGGTGCTCTTCCTGTCAACTCTGCAACCAGCATAATCAGAATCAGAATATCCAATTAATTCAAACTCTGACTCAGCTGGGTACCAAAGTCCTAGATCTGGACATCCTTTCAGGTATCTCAGGATTCTCTTTAGAAGAATCAGATGAGATTCCTTGGGGTTGACCTGGAATCTAGCACAAAGGCATGTAGCAAACATTATATCTGGCCTACTTGCAGTTAGATATAATAGGGAACCAACAATGGCCCTATAATTCTTTTGATCAACTGGCTTGCCGTGATCATCAGAATCAATAACTACATTAGTAGCCATGGGTGTAGGCATTGCTGAAGCATCAGCCATCCCAAATTTCTTTACCAATTCCTTGGCATATTTGGATTGGGAGATGAAGATACCATCAGCATCTTGCTTAACTTGGAGACCAAGAAAGTAAGACAGCACACCCATGCTACTCATCTCAAACTTGGAATGCATTAAGTTGGAAAACTTTTTGCACAGTTTGGGATCAGTGGAGCCAAAAATAATATCATCTACATACACTTGAACTAACAGGATTGTGTCCTTGTGATGCTTAACGAACAGGGTTCTATCAACTACTCCCCTAGTGAAGTTGTGCTCTAACAGGAAACTAGCTAAGGTCTCATACCAGGCCCTAGGAGCTTGCTTTAGTCCATAAAGAGCTTTTTGTAACTTAAAAACATGTGAGGGCTGAGTTGAAGAAACAAACCCTGGTGGTTGTTCAACAAACACCTCTTCCTTAAGCTCACCATTCAGGAATGCACTTTTGACATCCATTTGGAACACCTTAAACTTCATGAAGGCTGCATAGGCCAAGAAGATCCTTATTGCTTCTAGCCTTGCAACAGGAGCAAAGGTTTGGTCATAGTCTATACCTTCCTCCTGTCTGTAGCCCTGAGCTACAAGCCTAGCTTTATTCCTTACTATGATTCCATTTGCATCTAACTTGTTTCTATACACCCACTTGGTGCCTATGATCAGTTGGCCTTTAGGTCTTGGAACCAAAGTCCAAACTTTACATCTCTCAAACTGATTGAGCTCCTCTTGCATTGCAATGATCCAGTGGGGATCTAGCTCTGCATCTTTAAAGGTGAGGGGTTCAACCTGTGAGAGGAAACAAGCATGCCTCACATCCTGTCTTAATTGATGTCTTGTTTGCACACCAGCTGATATGTCTCCAATCACTTGAGATGTGGGGTGATCTCTAAGTGTGACAATATCAGCAGGTGGGATGTGATCTTCAGCAACAGTTGGGATTAATTCCTCAGGAGGAATTTGATCTACTGTTGGTGGAACAACAACAGCTTCAACAGCTTCAGCAATGTCTTCATCACTGTCTGATTCAGTGATCTGAAGAGTTGAAAGTTGAAGGATTTCTTGAGGGGCATCATGTACCTGCAAAGAACTGGAGGAAGGAGAATTTTCTTTCTCCTTGTAAAACATCTGATGCTCATCAAATGATACATGCACAGATTCTTCTATCTTACAGGTTGATTTGTTATAAACCCTATAAGCTTTGCTTACTTGGGAATATCCAAGCATGATTCCCATTGAAGCTTTTGCTTCAAACTTTCTAATATATTCTTTATTATTATTATGAATATACACAATACAGCCAAAAACTCTAAAGTAATTAATTTTTGGTTTCTTTCCTTTAAGCAACTCATAAGGAGTTTTACACTTAAGTTTGTGTATCAAACTTCTATTCAAGACATAGTTGGCTGTACTAACAGCTTCTGCCCAATAGGATAGAGGCATGTTAGCATCTGCCAACAATGTGCTAGCAGCTTCAATTAGTGTTCTATTCTTCCTTTCAACTACCCCATTTTGTTGGGGAGTTCTAGGAGCTGAGAAGCTATGTTTGATACCTTCTCTCTCACAGAATTCTTGCATGAGAAGAGAGTCAAACTCAGTACCATGATCACTTCTGATCAAGGCCACATGAGTAGAGTACTCAGTCTACACACAAAGTAGAAAGTCTGTAAGGGCTTTGAAGTTATCAGACTTAGTTCTCAAAAAGAAAACCCAACTGAACCTAGAGAAGTCATCTACAATTACTAATGTGTAATACTTCCCTCCTAAACTCTGTACATTTATTGGGCCAAAGAGGTCCAAATGTAATAAATACAGGATCCTAGGAGAATCACTTTTGTTTACAGATTTAAAAGAATTCTTGGTTTGCTTGCCTAGCTGACAAGCCTTGCAAAGGCTCTCCTTCTTGTAGGGGCAAGAAGGTAAACCTCTAACAAGGTTGTGCTTAGATAACCTAGATATATTTTTAAGGTTTACATGACTAAGCCTTTTATGCCATAGGGAATTATTATTAAGGGTTACTTCATTAAACAGGCAGATTTCAGATTGAGATGAATTAAAATCTACTAAATATATATTTCCTATTCTAATACCTACTAGAACAACATTATTATTTAAGTAATATTGCAAGAGAAATTAGAAAATGAAACCTGGTAGCCAGCATCACATAGCTGGCTGACTGAAATCAGATTATGCTTTAGTCCATTGACATAAGCAACTCTCTTGAATGTAACTGCTCCAATGGTGATCTTGCCATAGCCTTCTGTCTGACCACAGCTGGAGTCTCCAAAGATAACCTTTGGGCCGAGCTTAGCTTTGAACTTTGACAGTAGATCTTTATTTCCTGTCATATGCTTAGAGCATCCACTATCCAAATACCACTTGTTTTGAGTGATTGGATAGGCCTTCACCTGCAAGACAATTATTTAGACAGAGTGGACCCAGGTAACCTTGGGTCCCTTGTTTTTCACATAAGAAAAACTGGAAATGTATGAAAATGCAGGCTGAGGGTGATAACCTAGTGGGTGAGATCTCCTAGGTGGGATTCTCCATGCTGATGATGGGTCAACAAACCTAGGGTTTCTATTCTCATTTAGGTTTCTATGGATTTGATTATAATTTTGAAAATCATATTGAAAACGTTGATCGACGTTCGACGATGGGTGCTCAGATCGTCGACCTTCGTTCGACCATGGAGCTTCCGATCGTCGAGCTGCGTTCGACGCTTTTTGCATTTCTTTGAAAAACTTCTTTCTCTTTTCTCTCTTAGCCTTATTTAATGTTTTATTTACCAGATTTACTTGCTCAGTGTTCTTCTTTCCACTAGCTGAAATGAAGTTCACTGGAGTTGAAAGGTTATTTTTAAGAAGGACTGGGGGTTCACTGGGAGAAGCTCCTAAGCCTAGTTTATCATTACCTGACCTAGTGTTAGTCATGCTGGTAATTTCTAACAGCTTAAGGCTTCTACCATTAAGGGATTCTTCTAATCTCTTAGACTTAGCTAACTCTATTTTAAGAAATTTGATTTCTTCACTACAAGTAGTGAGTTCTTCCTTTAACCTAATGTTTTCAGAGGCTATTGATTCTGAGTCAGCTAACCTATTTCTAAGTTCTTTTATTTCCTTCTCTGAGCTAATTAAATCTAAACATAAAGATTTAAATTCTACTTTAAATTCTTCTGAAGAAAAATCATAAGAAGAAAGTACCTCATCTTCTGTAGGCATCTCTTCATCAGAATCAGAACTCTCTGCAGCAGAGTGGTTGCTGCAGGCATCTATTGCCATGAGGCAAACTTCTTTTGCCTTCTTCTCTTCCTCATCTTCACTGGAGCTTGATGAGGAGGATTCTTCATCAGAATCACTCCAGGTTTCAGCAATGAAACCTCTCTCCTTCTTCTTGTTTTTGTAGGAGGATGGCTTGGAGTGCTTCCTGTGTTGTTCTTTGTCTTTTCTCTTTTCCTTGTTCTTCTCCTCTGGACACTCTAGCAAGATGTGTCCAGGCTTCCTGCAACCATAACATATAATTTCTTTAGCAGGAGAGCGATCATACCTTGGTTTGTCTTCATAACGTGAAGACTTCTTTCTGAACTCCTTTCTCCCCATCTTGAGAAATCTCTTGGCAAACAGTGCCATAAGTTCCTCATTAGATTGGCTGCTTTCAGAAACATCTGCAGCCTTAAGAGCTAGAGATTGCTCTTTTCTTGTTGGAGTGGGGGTCTTGGCTTCAGCTTCAGCTTCTCTGGTCTTCAGCACTTGCTCAAAAGACTTGAGCTTGCCGAGGAGAGCTTCAGTGGAGATCTCGTTTGTACTTCTGGCTTCTTTGATGGGCCAGATTCTTAGATCCCATGTGCTAGGGAAGCACATAAGAATCTTATCATTGACCTCTGTCAATGATATGTCCTTGTCCAGGGTCCTCAGCTCATTGATGATTGAGCTGAGCCTGGTGTACATAGCTTCAACTGATTCAGCATCAGTTTTCTTGAAGTTCTCGTACTGTGAGATCAGGTTGGACCTTCTGTCCTTCCTTTCATCAGCTGAACCAGCTACAATCTGGTTCAGTGTGTCCCACATGGCCTTTGCTGAAGAGCAATCAGCAACCTTCTGGAACACCTCATCAGACATAGTCTGAGCCAGTATGTTCATTGCTTTGGCATCAGCAATTTTGGCCTTCTTGTACTCATCATTATAATCTGGAGGAGGCACTGCACTCATATCAGATGATGAGGCAGTGGCAGCAGCAGGTGCTCTTGGGGGACCTGACAAGATAGAAGCAAAAATACTTTCATCAATAGAATTCATATAAAGTTTGATCCTTGCCTTCCAGATGCCAAACTTTGCTAAGTTGCATGCTGGAGGTCTGGTGCTTGAATAATCCTTAGACTGGGCCATGATAGTGAATATCTATAAGCTCTTGGTATCTATCAGGATCTTGTGACTTAGGTGTTAGCCTATTCAGTCAGTCAACCTCCCTCTGATACCAATTGAAAGTGAAGGGATAGATACTACTCTAGAGGGGGGGGTGAATAGAGTTATCAAATTTTGCACAGACAAAACTTAATAGTCTACCCAACTCCCTTGGAGTGAAGTGCGGAATGAAAAGATTATAGATATTGATTTAACCTTAAAGCCTAACACAAGTGATGTGTACAAACACAAGCTAACTGTAATTACAGTTAAGCTTGGAAAAACCTAATCAGCAACTAGCAGCCTAGTTATATCTAATCACAGCCACAATGCAGGAATTAAACAATTGAATCCAGACGACACAAGGAGATTTATAGTGGTTCCCCAAACAACTTGGGTACGTCCACTCTTCTACCCACACGGTAGGAATCCACTCAGGTTTTTGATCAGGTGCCCTGCCACCAACAGAATCTGCTTCAGGTAGATTCAGAAACCCTTTAGACTTTTGATCAGGTGTCTAAAAACCAAGCACAGGTTTTTGATCAGGTGCCCTGCCACCAAGGGATACTTTTGAAGGGAGTAATAACCCTGTACAGGAGGGGGAAGAAGGTTAAGATGTCTTCTCTATTTTTCAATAGATTAGAGAAGCACAAAAACTTGCACTGAGCTAGAATGCTCTAAGGAATCAAGGCTCCCCCTGGCTCAAAGATGTCCAGGTGAAGTCTTGCTTTAGTGCAGAAAGCTCTTCAGAAAATTCTGAAGGAAAAGCTACAGGAAGAAAATAAATGACAAAAAGAAATCTCTTCAAGCAGCTATTCTTCTTCTTCTTCTTCAAAGAATCTCTGAGTTTGAACTTCCTGAAAGCAGGAGAACTCAGGTTGAAGAAGAGATGAGGATCTTAACACTTCTCAGTTAGATGGAGTTTGCTGAGAGCAGAAAGCTTGAACGCTTGAAAGCTTGAATGAACACTGGTTGGCTATTAGCTTCTGTTGACTAGCTTGAATCCTTCAGCAAAGGGTTCTTTTTATAATCATCATCAAGCAACGGCTCTCTTCCATTTGAATTATTTGTCTTCTTCTGAGCCTTGAGACCTGGGCTGTAAATATCAAAGAAGACAGAAATATCTCTGCAGCAAAACATTCTATAAAAAGGAATAAACCTCTTTCTAAGAAGCTGCAGGCTTAAATCAAATAATCAGAAGGACTAAATAAAGTCACATCAGAAATAATCTCTTTATAGCAAAGAAGAAGACTTTTCAGTCCAACGGCTATAAAGGGCTGTCAGCAGATAAAGTAATTTAAAGAGACAGCTAATAAGACAAACAACTTTATCTTAAAAGATTTGAACTCAGGCAAAAAGAATAGAGCAAATAATGCCTGGAAACTTTATCATACAGCTTAAAATAATATGCCAGAAAATGTATTAATTAATTAAATATAATAAATAAATACAAAATACAAAGGCAGGCAGAAAGCGTCGAACGACCTTCGGAGATCGTCGACCGACGCACGGAGATCGTCGATCTATCGGGCAGATAGTCGAACGATCCAGATAGTCGACCTATCGAAGAAGATAGTCGAACTACCCCGGGAGATAGTCGATCTATCAGAGCAGATAGTCGAACTATCAGATAGTCGATCTATCAGGACAGATAGTCGAACTATCAAGCGCACAGAGATAGTCGACCTATCAAGCAGATAGTCGACCTACCTCAGAAAGCAGATAGTCGACCTATCAACAGATAGTCGAGCTATCAACGCAGAACAGATAGTCGACCTATCAACAGATAGTCGACCTATCAGCGCAGAACAGATAGTCGACCTATCAACAGATAGTCGACCTATCAGCGCAGAACAGATAGTCGACCTATCAACAGATAGTCGACCTATCAGCGCAGAACAGATAGTCGACCTATCAACAGATAGTCGACCTATCAGCGCAGACCAAAGCGTCGACCAACTGATAGACGATCGTCGATCAGTCGATAGACGATAGTCGAACGGCGTTCGACTATAGTCGAACGAAAAACCTACTTAACCAAATTCTAAATTTGGAAAAGCGAGGACTCTACAGCTAGACTCCTAACCATTGACCATAGATATTTCTTGGGTCAAGGAGCACAAAGGAGAGGACTAAACTCAAATCAAACTAGGGTACCAACACTGAGGTTCCATCTGCGGAACAAGCTCCTAAGCGATCAGATGCAAGGATGGAGGGAGAGCAATCCTTTGTTCCCCCTGTGGAGTCCATACTACTATCCAGCTCTCCCAGTGCTTCTGAGGGGGAGCCTAACCAGGGTCTGCCTGCAGCTCCTCCACTTCAAGAAAACTTAGCAAATCACACTGTAAATATTGTCCAAGGGATCCTAGATGAGATCAAGAGATCGTTTAAGAAGTCCCACAAATCGGTGCTAAAGAGACTACAAGAATCTGAGGACCTCATGCTCAAGAACATTGTGCAGATCAACCATAAATTAGATGTGATGGAGAAGAAATTTGATGACAAGTATACAGAGGCAGGCACAGCTGTAACTCTTCTCATGAAAGGGCTGAAAAAGAATACTGATGACCTGGGCGTGGTAAATCATAATGCACATGTTGTGGCGACTAGCATACAGAAATTTGATGCCAACATGGTGCTCCTTAATAAAAATCAACAAGACCTGCTGACTGAGTTTTCTAAAACTCTAAAGCATATAGATGAGTCCCTGCACTCATATGCAAACTCCATTGCCCTCGAAGCCAAAAAGGGGGAGAAAGAATATACTGATAAAATGGCAGGGCTTCAGCACATCATCATTGAAAACTTCGATCAGTCTAATGTTTATGTATATGATAGTTGCCAGTGGTTGCTCAATCAAGCATTAGGCAATAATCCTGAGGTTAATCCTGTACATGAAACCACTGAGCACAATACTGTGGATGACGAAGGGGCAAGTGCAGAGGCTGTTCTGTTAAGTGAAGCTGAGATGAAGAAAGCTGCTGAAAGGGCTGAACGACGAACTTGGTTTGATCAAGATGCCTTAGCTAAAGCCAAAGGAAAAAGGCAAATCCAAGAAGGAACTTCAAGGGAAACACCAGCTGAAAAGAGGACCCGATTGACGGAGGAGGATGTGAGAAATGAAAAATGGAGTCCTGTATCAAAAAGTATCATCTTGGACACATTCTTGTTACAGCAGAAGGGGCACTTAAATCGAAGTGAGGTATACAGTCAATACGAATGGGAGAGGCACAAAGAATTTGAAGCCAAACGCAACATATTTTCAGAAATAATACAGTGACTGATAAAGTTCCTCCTCCCAGATATCATCCTAAGCCAAAGGAATATTTCGAAAGACAGAGCAAGAAATTCCTGGCTCAGAAGCTCAAGGATGATCTTGCTAAGGAAAAATAGGCTTAAGACCCTTTTGTCCTTCACTGCACATCTATGTCTTCATATTATCTTACGAACAAGTATTGTGGGTTTATATATACATATATATGTGATGACATGTTTTGACTCAAGTATTATTTTGTCTGTTCTTATTTTCTTAAAGTTTTAATTATTCTTTGGGTGGTGGTATTCATCTTAGCTAGTAGGATTTTGGCTTCGTCAAATAGGGGGAGATTGTTGGGTACTGTATCCACAATTACCTGGATTTGAGGAAGCCACCTGTCAAGCTAAGATGAATCCACAATGTATTTGATGAATTATTTTCTAGTTGTACTTGCAGATATTCCATGCTAAGTACACACCAATGTCAGGGTGCAGTGGGTCAATATACACGGGTCTGTGCAACGTAATCCCTCGTTGAGCAGATCAGTGTGTTGGCCTACGTGTACTCTCTCTATTGGGGTGTACTTAATTTCAAGTACAGGGCTATGATAAAGCAAGAGCAGACAAGGAGCAAGGATGGGCCAAAGACCAGCTCAAGGAAAGAAAGAGGAGAAATAGCCCAAGTAAAAATCGACGAGAATCACTAAGTGATTCTCGCCGATTCGGCGAGAATCACTAATGATTCTCGCCGAGTCGTCGAGAATCACTAGCTGATTCTCGCCGGTTGAAGCCGGCAGCTTCGACACTGACAGGGAAATTTTCTAAGGCAGAATCGTCGAGAATCACTTATGATTCTCGCCGATTCGTCGAGAATGACCTTGCATTCTCGACGATCCGGTGAGAATCAAAAGTGATTCCCGCCGATTCTCCCCGGCTTCTGTATCAGTTCAGCCAGATTTCGGCTAAGTAGAAGTCGGCGAGAATCGTAAGTGATTCTCGCCGATTCGGCGAGAATCACCTACGATTCTCGCCGAATTTGACTTAGGCAGTTTCCTGTTGTTCTCTGGACCGGTTCAAACTATCTGAACTGTTTCGAACCGGGCTCATGTCTTCTTATTGGTGGGACCCACAACGGTCATATACTTGACCTAATGTATATATACTCCGTATGTATGAACAGTAAAGAGAGACATACGGGATTTCAAAAAGCACGAGCCGCCGACAAGCCCTAACGCTCCGCCGATCGTCTCCGCCGCTCGTGCGCTTGTCGCCGCTGCTGATCTCAGGTTCTTCCAGATCTCCGGCGACCGAAGCTTAGGATAGCATAGCGTCTCACGCGTCTAACCAGAGATCCCTTGTCTCTTGATTCGTTGATCGGGAAAATCCTTCCCCTTCCGAATCGATCGAGACGATCGATCCTAGTGTGACCGTTGGAAGACCTTGCTTCCTTCGCTACGAAGTTTGTATCAAGTTGGCACTGCTGCTGCTCTCCGTCACCGACGCTGATTCCGAGAACCTTGCCGCCGCTTTAAGCCGCCGCCGGTTTCGGGAAGATTCTTTCCAAGAGAGATCTAGGGTTATGGACTCTTCGTTGACTTCAAGAACAAGTCGTCAAACGAAGAGGGACACCTTACTCTCCAAACGTCGTTTGTATTTCTTACAAGCATTTTCAATTTCTTTGTAACGGACCGATTGGTCTTTAGTTGTAAGGGTTGGGTGCAACCCGGGTTGTGGGAGTGTTGACTCCTACGTGTGGAAGGGTTCCTTCCGTTAGTGCAAGGATTGGATTTCAATCCTGTGGGTGAAGTGACCGAGTCATCCCGTGTTGGGAGATAGGTCGAAGGGGGAAAGTGGACGTACCCAAATCGGGGAACCACTATAATTTGCCTGTGTATTTTCTGTGCTTGGTTGTTTTGTTTTCTTGTGCAGGTAAAATCTTAATTCCGCAAATACGCTACAGAGACACCTATTCCCCCCCCCCATAGGTGAAGATAGTTGACACTAGGTGGACTTTCAATGATGACGGATCACTACTACCCGTACCTACGTAACGTACCCAAAACATTAGTTGGAAACATACAGATTGTGACATAGTAACGTCAAGATAAAATGAAGGAGTGATTGTAAATCTCAACTGTTATTTGAGTGTCCATGAAGTGGAAATGCTAGAATATCTAAACGATTACGTCCATAACAAGGAGATTATAGTGACCCCAGTAAGCATAAAATCAGGTGAAGAAACATACTAGATTGGAAGATGTATACTCTAGGAATAATCTTGTAGATGTGACCCAGATGATCTCAGGAATCAAAATGAAAATGTTTAATGAAATAATAATCGCCCTCAAAAGGTTCTGGATTTCGATATCAACCCATGATTACAGATATATTATTATCCTTAGAATCGAGTATTATAACAATTCAGAAGACTTGATCGTGAGTAGACAATACCAGCATATCCTGCGCACGAAGAAATGAATAAGTTTCAACATTACCTATGTTAGATAGTGCGAGGTATGTACTTTTGGGAATATATAAGTGATGAAAACTCATGAACTTAGAGATATGATAGTCTCTACCATGACATAATAATTTTGAGGATTAAGATTACACATGTTTGAGCTAACCTCATAAGTATAATAGCTCTAGATGGGTATTCACCCATGCTTGTCAATTAAGATGGCCATATGAACATGTATAGGAGAATTACTACGAGCGTACCGAATTGAAACTTCAAGCACGTAAAGGGTTAAATTGTCATGGCATGACATTTACAAAGGTAACGACTCAACAAATTGAAATATGGTCGATGATAAGTTGTAGCATACGCATAGGAATGATCTCTTGGTTGCGGTTACATCAAGAACCAAGACACAAATGTTGATAACATCATGATCACCGTAGGGAAATTCATGACAACGAAGAAATCAATGTTAGATTGTTATCACGGATATGGTGCTTAATAAGATTCCCTTTTTGCTGAAATAAATTTGTGTCAGATCTCACCGTACCTGGAAAGATACGCTTATAAATTCACGAATTAGACTATATGTGAAAAGTGATCGAGAGTCATTTGTATGAACATCAATATCAATAATGATCGCTTGATATATGCTCAAAAGGTGAACACGCTATGAATCATGTATTACTGCTTAGATAGAGATGTGGTAAGTCTTGAAGTTGGGAGAAACAAAATGATGATCCTTTCACCACATCAGGATCTCGGAAGTTGATTAACTACTATGCATAATAGTGTTGACCTAAGGTACAGGATATCTTGGGGTGATTGTAAGTTCACGTTAATTTACAAATAATAACCTAGGTGGACCGGAATGGAAAAGATTTCTACTTATGAGATTGTTAATTTTCAGGTACTTGATGATTATCGGTCGTAAGGACAACAATCCAATAAGTGATTAATGCTTAATTTGATTATAAAATCTCGAAAGACTTGGAAATGTGTCCTCACAATATGAGTAGCCCAAGATATAATGAAAGTGCATTTGGAAGAGGATTGTTACCTCTAATAAGCTTCTTATAATTTTGACAAGTAGAACCCAGTAGACCCAAACTTAAATTTCGAGGGCGAATTTTTTTTTTGTTTATAGGATTTGTAACATCCCAATGTTACTTCTAGACCCCTTAACTTAGATTGGGTTAGGCAAGGGGTGGGTGTTAGGGTAATTAGCTAGGTTTGACCCTAGGTAGTGGGGTGTAGCCATGTGGGGCCCACCATAGGACCAAGGTCAAACTAGACTAAATAGGAACTCTAGTCACACCATGACCCCACCACACTGCCCTAACCCTAATTACAATATAAGTGGACCCTAGGGCATGTCACTAGGTCAACACTTTGACCCTAGTTGACCCAAGTAAACCTTGGGCCTAAAGTGGTCAAAACCACACTCATAGGCCCAATTAGCCTAAGTAGGGCACCCCCTTGACCCAACTCAAGTTGGGTGGTTCCATTGGGCTCATGACCATCAAGTGGGGTAGGCCCACTCATCATGTTGACCAAGTCAACTCTCCAAGTCAACAAGTCAACAATTTGACCTAAAAGAAGAAAATTAGCCCAACCCCTTTCTCCCTTGGGCCAAGCCCACCAAGTGAAGCCCACCAGCAGCCAATGCACCAAAGACCAGCCCTACCCCTCAGGAGAGAGAGTATATACAAGGGGGTAAAAATGGAATTTTGGTGAATGAGAGGAGAGAGAAAGTGGAAGAGAAGAGAAATAGGCCATGTGGCCCTCCTTCCTCAGCTCCAAGGCATGCTGGCTGATTCCAGGAGCTATTCCAGAGGATTTGCAGCTGGGGGTGGCCAAGTGGATGCAATGGTGATACAACCTATGCTCCAACCGAGTTCACCTCGGCCATATCTCCCTATACAATCACTCCAGGCCAAATCCAAGCCCACCAACAGTTTCAGAACGTCGAGAGGAGTGGAATTCGAGTGCTGGATCAGTGCTTTTGCTGGAGAATCCAAGAAATGGGAAGGTGCTTGCCGGCACACCACCACCATGCCAAACCGCCGCCAAGCCCCAATTCAGGTCTGTTTTGCCTCACCTCTACTCGTGCTAGGATTCTAGATCTTCTAGGGGAGATATCGGGCTCAACTGAGCCCGATGCCATAAGAGGAATGAGTGATTTTCCGAGTTATTTAACCTTGGTCGGGATCGCCGGAGGAGCCAACTCTGATTGCCCCACCGCCGGGAAACGCTAGCCCCTACCTTAGTGAAGGTGGTGGCTACATCCGCCGGCGGTGGTGGCGGCTCAGTTGGCCGGAAACCGCCATCAAAGAAGGCCCAGGAAAATTCAATCTCAGCCGTCCAGCATTGGGGACGATGACTGGATGCCTTTCATTTTGCTTTAGGATTCGTGCTAATAATATATATATAAATGTTATTATATTAAATGATATGAAATGTAAATTCTGTCACATTTTTACAGCCACTTTACATGTTAATTTTAGGGCACTTATAGGCATCAACATAACTTGACCCCTGAATGAAAAATGTAGCCCTATCTGTTAAATTTAATTTGACACCTTAATCATCAATTTTAGTCTAATGGTCTGGCCTGTAGGGAATTTTTCCTAGGACTGGTCCTAGGCTAGGGTAGAAACTAAAACTTAAGCCCAGACCAAACCAGAAGTCCACATAGGCTGAAATTTTGGGTATGTGGTTTATTTGGGCATATTTAGCCCCTGCTAAAAATTGAGAATTTTTGGGACAACTTTGACTATAGTTTTTGTCATAATATTAAAAACTAAATAAAGGAAATAATTGGAGTTATATTCCTCCAAATGGCCCCAAATTTTGGTGGCAGGTCCTTGGGGACTTCAGTGGTGCATGATAAAAATTTCACTACATTTGGATAACAGCATGTTGGTTAATCCACTTGCATGTGTTGGCTAGTTATAGCCTTGGGGTGCAAATAGCAATATTTGAAATATTATGTATTCAGCCTAATTGAGGCATCTAAAAATTATGGAAGTGATTCCAGAGGATCATTAGGATAAATTTAACCCCTCAAATTAATTATGGGATTTTTGGGATCAAAAATCCCATTAATTGGAATTTTAAAAATATAGCTCCTTTTGAAAATAAATTGGGAAAATAGGTTTTGATCATGCAAAAATCCTCAAACTTTGCCAAGTTAAAAAGAAGGTTATATTTTACTTAGGAAAATTTGATCTTTCTGTTTGAGGACTTATGGAGTAAAATACCTTAAAATGACCATTTTACCCTTATTGCATTTATTCCTAATTCACTAAGTATAATAACCGGTAGGCAAGAGTAGCCTAATAGGCTAGGTAAACTGTACTTGTTCTCACTCGTGCCGGGTTGGAGGTACTTGGAGTCTGTTGACTACTTGCTCACCCGTGCATATTTGGAGGGAATTGATGAGTTATATATTCACTCATGCTGGGTTGGAGGGACTTGGAGTCTGTTGACTACCTGCTTACCCGTATAGAGTTGGAAGGAAGTGTTTGGTTTACTTGCTCACCCAGGCAGGGTTGGAGGAATCAGGATAGGTTGGTCCTACGAGCTGGAGGCTCGAGATGAAATACTTGCATATGCATAAATGGTGGTGGGTCATGCAGTACTGGGCCAATCGTCACACCGATGGCAGTACGGTGACTCGGGTGAGGTGTACGGGTGGAAGGGCCAGTATGTTGTTTAATACTGCGGTCAGGCAGACAATCCCTGAAGACGTATACCCGACCTAAAAGACTAGCCGGTAGCTAGCAATTAGTACGCCGAGACTCTAGAGTGCACTTGTTAGTGTATAGAGGCGTACATGAGAGGTCTTGGCCTGGTAGTGTGTATGCCCGCCTAGAAAGCGGAGAGCCCGATCCGCTGCTGCCGTAGCCACAACGGTGGTACCTGAGAGTGATGCTAACTCTCGAAAAGTTGGAACTAAATGTCTGTGATCACGGAGTCGTTGTGTGTGAGTTGCACTTGCCTGCTGCATAATTTGCATCACAACATTAATTCATATTAGAGCATACGTTTCATAGATCCTTATCATATAAATTAGTATGGGCTCTTTTATATGATAAGTTATACTTCCTGGAAACCTTAACTTATAAATTTGTATGAGCATTTTTATAAGTTAAGGTACGTCTGTGATGATTGATAGCTTTACATTTCAGCTTACTTTATTTCCTGCTCTTACTTTCAGTTCTTTTCATTTACTAGTAATGCTCTTACTTACCTGTACTACATACTTAGAACTGCTAGAGTAGGATAACAATACCTATTATAACTGCTAGTTAACTCTTTTCACCTGCTTCCACCTTTGTTACCCCTTGTTGTCCTCCACTTCATCCTCCCGCTCGGTGCCTAGGAGTTGCGGGGCGAGGTGCGGAGGAATTGACTTAGTCTGAAAGTGAGGATAGATATAACTCTAGAGGGGGGGGGGGGTGAATAGAGTATTCAAAAATTATGACACCCTACTCAACTCCCTTAGAGTTAATTTGCGGAATGAGTTTATAGATATTTGAAACCCTAGAGCCTAACACAAAGTGAAGTGTACTAGAGAAAGCTAACTGTAATTACAGTTGAGCTTTGGTCATATCACAGCAACTAGCAATCCTAGTTATTTCTACTCACAGCCACAGTGCAATAATTAAATGAAGCAACAAAGACGACACAAGAAGTTTATAGTGGTTCCCTCTAAATAGGTACGTCCACTCTTCTATCTCCCTGGTAGGAATCCACTACAGGTTTTTGTTCAGGTGCCCTGCCACAAACTGATCTGCTTCAGGTAGATCAAGTAGACCCTTTGAGTTTTTGATCAAGAGCTCAAAATCCAACACAGGTTTTTGATCAGGTGTCCTGCCACCAAGGTTCACTTTTGAAGGGAGTAATAACCCTTTATACAGGAGGTTGAGAGAGTTAAAGTTTCTTCTCTATTCTTAAAATAGATTAGAGAAGCTAGTGGATTGCACAGAGCTAGAAAGCTCTAAAGAATCAAGGCTCCCCCTGGCTTAGAGAATATCCAGGAAGAAGTCTTGCTTCAGGGTGCATGAACTCTTCTTAATTCTTGACAGAGAACTGTCTTGAAATTCTGAAGGAGAAGCTTGAAGAAGACTCTTGATTTGTAATAGGTTGTTCTTCTTTAATCAGCTTCCTTTCTTCTTCTTCTTCTAGGCACTGAGTAGATGTTCCTGTAAGCAGGATGGACTCAGGGTTGAAGAAGAATGTTGAAGAGAGATGATCTTCTCAGTTGAATGTAACAATGACTGAGAGCTGTAGATCTTTCTTACTTTCAATCTCTATGCCAACTTGTTATCTCTCTGTATATTGCTGTGTATTGTATATATCATTCTGTTGTCTTTTGAAAGCACTTTATATATTGGCCTTTGCAACGGATCTAATCTTTATTTGAATTTTGTCTTTTTCTGAAATCTACAATCTGGGCTGCAAATAGCACAAAACAAAACATATCCTGCAGGCAGACATGCTATAAGGGGATAAAGCTTTCTAAGAAGCTGCATATCCAATCTAATAAAAGGAGTACTAAAGAAAGTCACATCAGACTAAACTCTTTACGGCCAAAGAAGACTTTTTGAGTCTAACGGCTATAAAGGACAGCATGACAGATAAAGCAAAAAGATATTTCAACTAATAAGACAAAGAACTTTGTCAGATAAAGCATGACTTATGCACAAAGGATGGGGCAAAGATTGCCTTGAGATGTATTCACAAAATCAATGAAATAATCTTTAATAAAATATGCTAAATAAACAGGAATTAAATAAAAGAATAGAAGGAGTACAAAATTACTAAAGGCAGACAAAAGATCGTCGAACGATCCTCGGAGATCGTCGAACGAGGCACAGAGATCGTCGACCTATCAGAACAGATAGTCGAATGACACAGATAGTCGAACTATCAAAGCAGATAGTCGAACTACCACAGCAGATAGTCGAACTATCAGGACAGATAGTCGAGCTATCAGATAATCGACCTATCAAGACAGATAGTCGAACTATCAAGCAAAACAGATAGTCGACCTATCAAACAGATAGTCGAGCTATCAGATAGTTGAACTATCGAAGAAGATAGTCGAACTATCAAACAGAACAGATAGTCGACCTATCAAGACAGATAGTCAAACTATCAAGCAGAACAGATAGTCGACCAATCAAACAGATAGTCGAGCTATCAGATAGTTGAACTATCCAAGCAGATAGTCGAACTATCAAACAGAACAGATAGTCGACCTATCAAGATAGATAGTCGAACTATCAGATAGTTGAACTATCCAAGGCAGATAGTCGAACTATCAAGAAATCTGTCTGGTCAAAAGAAGTCGAGCGGGGTTCGACGATCGATGAGGCAGATACCACAGATCGTCGAGCTAACAAGAGTTTAACTAACTCAGAGTTAGGCGATCTGCTGACAGACAAACGTCGACCAACTGATAGACGATCGTCGACCAGTCGATAGACGATAGTCGAGCGGCGTTCGACTATAGTCGAACGAAAAACAACTTAACTAAATTTTCATCTGGATAAGTGACAACTCTACAACTAAAGCAATCTAACTAAACAACTAACCTTTAACCATAGATAAATCTTGGGTCAAGAAACTAAATGAGAAGACTAAAATCAAATCCAAACTAGGGTACCAACAATCTCCCCCTATTTGGGTTAAGTCTCTCAATAACAAAACAAACAAAACAAACTACTGGAAATAAATATAATTCAGGAAAAGAAATATCTAAGCAGCAAATAGCATCAATCAAACAGACAAATAAATAACTGTCAATCAATGAAACTTAAGAAGCATCAGAATCTGGTTTAGATACAGAGGAACCAGTAAGAAAAGAAATTTTTCTGAAAGGGTCTAAAGCTTCTTTCTTTGATATCTTTAAATCTTGTTCTCTAATAATTCTAGATTCTCCTGTTCTTTGTACTACTGCTTCAGGGTGCTTTTCCATATATTTTGAAGGATCAAAAACCTCAGGTCTAACCTGGAATTTGTCTAGCTCCTTCTTTCTGAACTTGGACATAGTAGTTAAGCCTGTAATATCTTTTCCTTAAGCTTTGGCTTTTCTGATCTGGGCTGATCCAACTAGTTCAAGAAATCTAGCCATCCTGAAATAAGGATTAAGCTCTTGACTTTCATATTCATTTTCACCAGTTGAATCTAAAGGTTTTACAGCTTTAAATTGTGTAGATAGTTCTAACATGCTTGCAGCTGGCTCTCTATTTTCTTGAATAACTAAGGAAGATGTAGGACAAACTCAGCATATTTCTTACTTGATTTTTCAGAGAAAATAATCCTTTTACCTTTTGAATCAGTTTTCTTTGCTTGAGCTGGCTTTGAGGAAGATATGCTTTTGGTTTCTTTGGAAGGTGATGCTCTTCTCTTGGGAGAAGGAGGTGGAGAAAAAGTTGGTTTCTGATATACTACCTCCTTTACTTGCTCTCTTGTATCAGCTTCTTGCCTTTGATGTCCAAATTGGGATCTGCTTTGATATCCTGGATTGCTTTTCCTTTGATGAGATTGAGATGGAGTGAATCTAGCAGACGAGGCTGAAGGATTTGCAGAAATATTTCCAGATGCTCCTGCACTAGGAGGTGGAGGAGGAGGACCTCTAGGGGTCCACTTAGGTGCTGGACTATCATATCTTTTGGATTTCTTTCTTTGCTTTTGCTGATTCTTGGAGAATCCCATTCAGTGCTGATATTCTTTGGACTTGGGATCTATTCCTTTCAAGATATAATATGGAATATCATGGTCAGGGTTAGGAAGAGGAGGAGCAGCTTTCCTTTTCCTTTTAGCAGATTTCTTTTTCTTGGACTCTTCTGAATCATCAGAGTCATCTTCATCATCAGATTGAGATGATTGAGGTAGATCATAAGGATCAAAAGCCTCTTGCACAGCTTTTTCTTTATCTTTTAAAGCAGCTTTTTCTCTCTCTTCTTCTAAGGCATCCTGTGCTAGAAGAGTATCCAGATCCAGTCCCGGGGTGTCATCCCAGACTGTAGACTTTTCTTCTTGAACTTCTGAAACTTTTTCTTTCTCAACTGCAACTGTCATGAGGACCAGTTCATCATTCACAGCTATCTGAGCTGGAGGAGAAGCTACATGATCTTGAATAGCAGGTTCTTGCACTACTTCTGGAGCTTGTTGTTGAGCAGATTCTGGAGCAGCTTGAACTTTATCCACTAGATCTGTAGTATCAGGAACACAGATTTGCTAAATGAAATTGAAACATCCCTGATAGTTTAACTTTCAAGGCAGCCTAAACACCTAGAGGGGGGGGGGGGTGAATAGGTACTGCTTCTCTTATAAAAACTTCTAGGCAAAATTCAATTTAATAGCTAACACTATAAATACACCAATCACAGGAAATAAAGCATCACAGATTGCACAATGTTTTATAGTGGTTCCCCAAGGTCTGGGTACATCCACTTTCCCCCTTCACCTATCTAGCAGTATGCTAGATTCGGCCAAACTTCCGCTTATCTCAGATCAACAGATCCTACAACTCAGAACCCAACTGGTTCCTACAACTCAGGCACAACTGCCCTACCTCAGCCTTGCCCCAAGGCCTACAACTCAGAGAATATCCTTCTCCTATACTCAGGCAAACAGCCCTACCACTCAGAGTTCAACACTCCTACACTCAGCCTTTATAACATAGGCTTACAACTCAGATCTGTGTAAACAGATCCTACAGAAATATAGAAAAGATTATTAAACTGTCTTGCCTAAGTTGAGAGAGAAAAGGCCAAGACAATTCTTGATCAGCTGATGCAATCAACTGTATCTGAGCTTTCTTCAAAGCTTCTTGAATAAGAACTTAGCTGAGTTGATTTCCAAACAGCTTCTTGAGAATCCACTGGTGGTTTCTTTCTTCTTCTTCAAATTCTGGCTTGATCTCTCTCTATCCAGCACTTTGAATGATTCTTCTGAATTCTGATTAGAACTCTTCTTTGATCTATCCTTAGATAGTCTTCTTAGATCTCCCGGAGAAGATCTTCTTAAGTGCCTAGCACTTTCTTGAAATGAATTGGATCGTAATCCTTCTCAACTTTTTGATTCTCAACAATGTTTTTCAACAGTTGCTTTCTCCTTCTGAATCTGTCTATTTATAGACTTTCTTCATGGTGACCGGCTGATCCGGTTTCTAACCGTTTTCTGACAAGTCTGACAGCTTCAGTTAACTGGTGGCAATCCTCAGCTGTCAAGTCTCCAAACAAGTCCTGTGCCTTAGTCTTGAACCATAAGTTGTCGAGACAGTCTGTCAGAAAGTGTCGAGACCATCTGTTTAATTGTGTCGACACAATTGACTTTGGTGTCGACACAGTCTTCAGTGATGTCGACTAAGTTGCCTTTGAGTCGACACAGCTCCTTCTGAAAATAACTTGGTCTTGACTCTTTAGTGTGTCGACACAAGTCCTGTGTGTCGACACAGTTGTTGTAGAATCATAACTTAGTAAGTGTCGACTTAGCCTTCAGGTGTCGACACATTCATTTTTTAACTCTGCTATAATATGTCGACTTAATCATAATGTGTCGACACATTCTGCTGGTGTCGACAAACTTGAGGTCGACTATTTTCTTCTGTGTCGACACATTCTCCCAATGTTGAGGTCGACGCTTTTCTTCTGTGTCGACACAAATTCCCAGTGTTGTGTCGACTTACTTCTTCTGTGTCGACACTTTTTCCCAGTGTAGTTGTAGACTAACTGCTATGTGTCGACACTGCTTCCCAGTGTTGTGTCGACTTACTTCTTCTGTGTCGACACTTTTTCCCAGTATAGTTGTAGACTAACTGCTATGTGTCGACACTGCTTCCCAGTGTTGTGTCGACTTACTTCTTCTGTGTCGACACTTTTTCCCAGTGTAGTTGTAGACTAACTGCTATGTGTCGACACTGCTTCCCAGTGTTGTGTCGACAATTTTCTTCTATGTGTCGACACTGCTTCCTCTGTGTCGACACTTGGACTTAGAATTTTTCTGCATACTTTATCAATCCTTCACCTGCACATGTCAACTAAAAAGAAACATCAAATACACCTTGATGTATATCATTGAGCTAGTTTGGGCTTCTTCAAATCAGGTACACATTTTCCAATGTACCCAACAATCTCCCCCTATTTGGAGAAGTCATAACCCTTCTAGCCAATGATATACACCATTTATAAACAGTACTAAATGATGATATATGATATGACAGGAATACTTAATATAAACAAAACATAAACAAAATAATCCATCACAGAATGCACATTATAATATGCCAAACAATATTTTGTTTATAACTGGGTAATGTTTGATTACATTGTTTTTCATTTAATGATTACATCACAACATTACAAAACAATATGAAGGAATTAAAAAAAACATAATCAGGATTGATCAGGCTCTTTAATGATAATCCCTTTTCCAGATTGAATAGTAGCTGTCACAGGAGCTTCTGATGCTTCAGCTATCTTCTTTCCTTTTAGATCAGCTTTCTTCTGAGCTTCTTCCTTGATCCTTTGCCTTTCAAAGTAGTGAAAAGGCTTTGGAAAGTACTTGCTTGGCTCCTTAGCATCAGATGGCAGCCTCCCCAGCTTAGCTTTCCTTCTAAATTGGATTATTGCTTCCTGTCTTGCCTCATACTTCTGCCATTCTATTTCATTGTACCATTTCCCTCTCTCATGAACTTTATCTTGTACAGCTTTCCATGCAGTGAGTATTATGTTCCTTGAAGTAGGACTCCACTGCTCATAATCTGGCTTAAGTACAGCCTGCTCTCTGAATTTCTTCTTTGCTAATAGAGCATCTTGCTGTTCTTTTAGAGTAGCCTCAGGCTTATCAACCTTTCCAAAGACAATATTAGTAACCTCCTTTGGAGGACTATACATTCCTTGAACTTTCTGATCAATCATGTCAAAATCTGGAGGGGGGTAAATAACTTGGGCAACCTCAGGTTGATTGCCTTCAAGTAGATTTGATTGTATTCCTGACTCAGCCACCATAGCATCATCACACAATGGGGGATATCCCAAAGTGGCTCGAATGCTATTGGTCACCCATTTGGTTTGCTCTGAGCCTGCATGAATTAGCATCCTCTCCCCCTTTATGGCTTCTCTAGATATATGATCTCTTAGATCTTCCTTTTGAAATCGGATTTGGCCATCCAAATAATTCACACCCTCTTTGAAAAATGGTTTTAACTTTTGAAGCTTTTCAGATATTTCTTTTTGAGAGGTTGTGATGGCAGTCTTAACAGATGCAATGGCAGCTTGAAAATTCTTATCAAAATCTTCCCTTTCTTTGGCTCTATCTGCAGGCAGACCTGGACCAATCTTCTTTACTTCCTCAATGATCTTATTATGAGATTCAGTTAGATTATCATTCATTCTTAGCTGGTTTTCCAACACATAGCTTTGCTTCAAAGCAATGTCATCCACCTTTGTAGTAATAGCCTCCTGTTGTTTAGCTAGATACACCACAGCATTGCCACCCTTGTGGAAGCAATCTATCATTTCCTTTTTATGCATGTTGACTTGAAACTGGATGGACTTTATATCCTGAGCTAAGTCAAACTGAAGTGACTTGCTATTGTCATCAACATATTTTTTCAGAGCCATCCTTTGTTCATCCAATTTTACCTGTAGATCTACCATAAATTTGTTGTAATCAAAGGCTGGAGATACTTGTAGAGGTGTGGTCTGTAAAGCCTGCTTGTAATTCTTGCTTCTTCTCTTAAAGACAACAAGTTTTCTTTTCTTTGCCACCCTGGCATCTTCAGTTTCTGTTTCAGATGAAGTATCTACATGAATTCTTTCTTGAGGATGATGAATTGTATCTGTTCCAGGGGCCTGTTGCTCAGCTTCAACATCCACTGGCTCACCCTCAAACTGTGGCTCAACTTCAGCTTCCTGATCAATGTCCATACCTATGGACTTCTCAATATCTGGTCCACCTCCTACTTTATCAGCAGTAGTATCAATATCATCAGGGAATAACTCCTCCAGAGTAAATTCCTGTTGAGCTGTAACCTCTGCAGCAGTTAAATCTTGAGATAAGTTTAACTGTGCTTCTTCTTGCACTTGTACTTCAGTATTTGTAGTTTCTAGAGGAGGAGTGGACACTAGCTCTTCCTGAACCTGTGCATTAATAAGAATATGAGCAAAGTCTTTTATAGTAAAATACATTAGCTCCCCCTACACATGTACCTGATCAGGTGCAGATACATTTTGAGCAGGAGTGGAAACTGGTTCCCCCTGCATCTGTGCAGGTGTTGATACTTGCTGGACTATAGATGAGGCAAGCTGTTCTTCAACCTGTGTCCTCAGTGGGTCTTCTTGTAATTGTACAGATTCTTGATTTTGTGTAGGGGATTTCACAGGGGTGTCTGGCCTGCTCTCTTCAGGCACATCCTTGGACAGCACCCTATCCCACCTAGAGAACAATCTCATATCCATTCTTCTCATATGATTAATCTTACTCCCTTGCAGTTGCTGCATCACTTCAGGAATCACTCCAGTGAGATACAGGCTCATGATCCTAGCCATGTTAGGCTTCTTGATTCCTTCTTTGATCTTGTCAAAGATCACTCCTGACCAATCAGTAGGAATTGTAAAAACAATCCTGGTCATCAGGCTGAACATATAGGCAGAAATCCTATCATGTCCACCTGTCTTGCAGAGGATTACTTTCCCAACTACTTCTGACAAGAACTTCCCTTGCTGATTCATGCCCTTCCTGTTGAATGCAGCTCCAATCTTCAATCCTTGGTCCAGTCCACACCATTGAAGGGCTTCCCTTGTCTTAGATATAGGAACTTCCTCTTCATTCTCAACTACTTGCAATTGAAAGATCTTTCTTAAACTTCTTTGATTAATCTTCACCTTAGTCCCTTGAACAGTCGACTTAATCTTGAGGCCAGTAGAGTGGACTGATGCAGAGATAAAGAACTCATGCACCTCCTTCTTCCAGATTTTAGTAGGTTCTGAGATGAGAAATTCTAACCCTGACTCGGAGAGGAGGGTGATAACTCCTTGAACATCTGGTGGCGCCTCTGCAAAGGCCTGGCACACCAACTCATACCCTTCATTGATGTTATCTTCAATCCTTGGCGCCATCGTTTTGTCGAGAAAGCTTGAGAGAAGAGAGAAAGGTAGACTGTCGACACAGGGTTTTAGTCTCGAAAACCTTGGAAGCGTGTCGACAGAATGCGTTTTTGACCTATTTATAGCCTCAGTTGAAAGAAGTTCAAAAGGCGCCAAAAACAGTCAAAATGTGTCGACACAGACGGAATGTGTCGACACAAACTTCTATTAACTCGACATTTCTTCAGCCTACTATGTGTCGACACCAATTTGTGGTTATGTCGACACCGTGGTTACATAGTAGAAAGACAGAAATTCTGTGTCGACTCTAAGGATAAGAGTCGACACATATTCTGTAAGTGTCGACACCATTATTCTGGTTGAGTCGACATTACATTTCTGGTTAAGTCGACAATATATCTCTTAAGTGTCGACACATATTCTCTGAGTCGACACAATTTTTCTGACTTGTCGACATAATTTCTCTGAGTCGACACATTACTACTGAATGTGTCGACACATTCTTACTTAGCCAATTTCTGTTTGTTATTACTCAACTTACTTAAATCCCACTTCACTTGCATTGTTAATGATTTTGTTAATACATTAATCAATGGTTAACATACCTAATTCAATTTTGAATTTATTGAATTTGGTTTCATCTAAAGGCTTAGTAAATACATCTGCTATTTGATAATCTGTTTTTACAAATTCCAATGAGATGTCTCCTCTTTCTACATGTTCTCTAAGAAAATGGTATTTGATTTCTATATGCTTAGTTCTACTATGAGAAACTGGATTATTAGCAATAGAAATAGCACTCTTTGAATCACATAAAAGGGGTGTTCTACTTACCTGAATACCATAATCCTTAAGCTGATGCTGCATCTACAATAGCTGTGCACAGCAGCTTCCAGCAGCAACATACTCTGACTCAGCTGTGGAAATTGCCACACTGGTCTGCTTCTTACTACTCCAAGATATTAGTCTTCCTCCCAGGAATTGACAAGTACCTGTAGTACTCTTTCTATCCTCTCTACATCCTGCAAAATCTGCATCTGAATAGCCTGTTAGTAGAAAATCTCTATTCCTAGGGTACCAAAGACCTAGAGTAGGAGTGCCCTTTAGATATCTCAGAATCCTTTTGACTGCAGTATAATGAGATTCTTTAGGGCAGGCTTGGTACCTAGCACAGACACAGGTTGCATACATAATGTCAGGTCTACTAGCAGTGAGATATAGTAGAGACCCAACTATTCCTCTATACAATGATTCATCAACAGGTTTACCTGTCTCATCTTTGCATATAGGTATACTAGTTCCCATAGGAGTTCTCATGGTGGAGGATGACTCCATACCATATTTCTTAATTAATTCTTTGGTGAACTTAGACTGGGATATGGACAATCCATCATCAGTCTGTCTTACTTGGAGTCCCAAGAAGAACTTAAGTTCTCCCATACTGCTCATCTCAAACTTCCCTTGCATAAGTTTGGCAAACTTTTTACAAAGGTTGTTTTCTGTAGATCCAAAGATTATGTCATCAACATAGATCTGGACTAAGATGATCTTTCCTTTGGATTCCCTAAGGAATAGAGTTTTGTCTATCTTTCCTCTTGAGAATTTATTCTCAATGAGGAAGGTAGACAGGGTTTCATACCAAGCCCTTGGAGCTTGTTTTAACCCATACAAAGCTTTCCTAAGCTTATACACATAATCAGGTTTAAGAGGATCTATAAAACCTGATGGCTGCTCTACATATACTTCTTCTTTAAGATCACCATTCAGAAATGCTGACTTCACATCCATCTGGTATACTTTGAAGTCTTGGTAGGCTGCATAGGCAAGGAACATTCTGATTGCCTCCAGCCTTGCTACTGGAGCAAAGGTTTGATCAAAGTCAATCCCTTCTTCCTGCCTGTATCCTTTTGCAACCAATCTTGCTTTATTCTTCACTATTATCCCACTTTCATCCAGCTTGTTCCTATAGATCCACTTAGTGCCAATTATGTTGTGGCCTCTTGGTTTAGGAACAAGCTCCCAGACTTTGCATCTTCTAAATTGATTCAGCTCCTCTTGCATAGCATCAATCCAGTGCTGGTCTTGGATAGCTTCTTCAAACTTCTTAGGTTCCATCTGGGACAAGAAACTTGAATGCAAGACTGTGCTTTGATTTCTGCTTCTAGTTTGCACTCCTTGTCTTGGATCACCAATTATCTGATCAGTTGGATGATCTCTTAGATATCTTATAGCTGGAGGAAGATTCCCTTCAGGTTGAGCATCTCCAGCTTCTTCATTCTGCTGAGCCTCTTGGTTTTCATCAGTTTCCATTATCTCTTGTACTCCCCCTGGACAGTAGCCTTCATTTTCCAATGCTCCATCTTCCTTTGAAGCTTCAGCAATGGAGAGCTTGTCCATCTTTTTGCTTATACCTGTTGAGTCATTTGATCTACAAGACAACTCACTATTGATTAATCTTGTTTCATCAAATACAACATGCACAGATTCTTCAACAACTTGAGTAGTTAAGTTGAAGACTCTATAGGCCTTACTATTTGTGCTGTACCCAACAAATATTCCATCCTGGGATTTGGCAGCAAACTTAGTCAAATATGACTTGCCATTGTTAAGTATATAGCACTTGCAACCAAAGATCCTAAAATAGGATAGATTTGGTTTTCTGCCTTTCACAATCTCATAGGGAGTCTTTTTGTGGCTTTTGGTGATAGAAGCCCTATTGATGACATGACAAGCAGTGTTAACTGCCTCAACCCAAAAATATTCTGGGAGAGAGGTGTCACTCAATAGAGTTCTACCAGCTTCAATTAATGTTCTATTCTTTCTTTCAGCAATTCCATTTTGCTGAGGTGTTCTTGGTGAGGAGAACTCTTGGAAAATCCCAAAGTCTTTACACAAATTTGTTATGCTTTCAGAATGAAATTCAGTACCATGATCACTTCTGATTTTGACCACTGTACTATTCAGTTCATTCTGAATTTGCTTTACAAAATTAAGTAGTACACTTGGGGTTTCAGATTTTTGTCTTAGAAAGAACACCCATGTAAATCTAGAATAGTCATCTACAACCACAAAAGTGTAGACCTTCCTACCTAGACTATGAACTGGCATAGGACCAAAAAGATCCATATGCAAGAGATATAAGCACCTCACAGAATCCTTGTTTTCAAGGCTTTGAAATGAGGATTTTGTCTGCTTGCCCTTTTGACAAGCTGAGCATACCACTTTCTTTATACACTTAACTTGTGGCCCATTCCTCACTAGTTCTTTACTAATGAGTTGGCCAATTGTCTTGTAGTTTAGATGAGCCAATCTCTTGTGCCACTTAACACAATGGGAAGCATTGTCATCAGCTACAAGACAAATGGGGGAAGCCTTATTTTCACACTCAAAATTAAGGCAATATACATTTCTCTTCCTATACCCAGTCAAAATGATCTCTTGATCACTTGACCTTTTGATATGACATCCATCCTTACCAAATGAAATGTCATATCCTAGATCACTCAGCTGGCTTATGCTTATTAGATTATGTTTCAAACCTTTTACATAGGCCACTTGGGTGATAGTAATTAGGTTAGAAGAAATGTTACCAAACCCTTTGATGACTCCTTTTTCAGATCCACCAAAGATCACTTTATGTCCATCTTTGACAGATGAATACTCCTTCAGCAGCCCCTTTATTCCAGTCATGTGCCTGGAACAGCCACTATCCAAGTACCATATAGGGGTATGGTTACTTGGATTCACCTGCAATACAGAATTACTTACCCTTAGAACCCAAGTAAGTCTTGGGTCCTTGGTTCAGGTTAGCATTAATAAAGTTCTCATAACCTCTTCTAACAGGTAGACTCTTATTCTTTATAACACTTGTGTTATACCAGCAGTCCAATGCAAAATGGCCCCTCTTGCCACAGCACCAACATTCAAACTTATTGTATCTAGACCTAGATACATCCTTGTCAGAAGAATTTCTGTTCATTGCTGGTGCTGTTGCAACTTCACCTACTGATTTCTTAAAACCATTGGGTTTATGACCATAGGTAGGCCTGCTTGCCTTAACACCCTTGTTCTTCAGAACATTTGTCTTAATATGACCTTGAATGTCTTCATGATCATATATGTTAGAAGGCACTTTCTCCTTACTAAACTTTATGGGGACTGAAAGGTTTAGTGGCTGAATAGAGGCTTTGCCTTTCCTTTTGAATCTGCCAGCCCTGGAGTTACCTTTAAATCCTAATCCAGCCTTACCCTTCTGAGTGACAAATTCATCTATCAAGGGTAAGACAGATTTTGGCTTAGAGTAACTAGCCACTAAATCCCTTTCAATTCTAAGTCTGGCCTCCAGACTCTTTACTTGATCATTAGTATTATTAATTGTGCCCATCTGAATAATAGTTATATTCTTCAGCTTGGCAATTTCATTTAATTTTTGATCAAGGACTTTTTCTAACTCAGTTGTTGCTACCCTTAGTTCAGCAATTTCCTGAGCCTGTGTTTTAACCATGTTCTTGCTTTTCTTAAGGGCCTGCAACAAGTCCCCATACTTGTCTATCAACTGATAGACATCTCCTTCAGATCCAGATGCATCTTCATCACTTGATGCAGATGTAGCTGATTCTTCACTTGTACTACAAACAGATGTACAGGAAGGACAGTTTACCTCATTAGGACCAGACTGATTCTGGCAAATGTCCTCTTCTGATCTTGTCATCAAACCCATGCATTGACGTTCATTGATGGAGTCTAGCAGCTGCATAAACTCCTCTTCCTCAGATACAGCATATAGTCTAATATATGCTTCAGCTTCAGATCCTGATTCTGAAGTTGACTAGTCTGACAGACTTTTATCTTTCTTTGCTACAAAGGATTTCTCCTTCTTGCCTTTCTGATAAGTCTTCTTCTTTTCTGAAGATTCCTTCCTTTTGTCAGGACAATCAGCCACTACATGTCCAGGCCTATTGCAACAATAGCAGACAATCTTTGAAGTAGTGGCTTTGCTGGGCTTTGATTTGCTTTTCTCTTTCCTTGATGACCTTCTCTTCTGATAATAGTCATCAACTTGCTGTGATGAGGAAGGCCTAGACTTCCATTGCTTCTTTTTCAAGAACCTTTGGAATTGCCTTGTAAATGCAGCAAAGTCTGCATCTGAATCACAGCTTTTTGAACCCTTATTTGAATTTTCAGAACTATCTTCTTCAACTTCTTTAGGAGGAGATGGTGATTTCCTCCTACTCTTTCTAGTGGCTTCAGCATTAAATGCCACAGTCTTTTCTCTATGCTCTCCTCTTGAGTTTCTTTCCTCCTCCTTCCTTACCATAAGTTGCATTTCATAGGATAGCAACTTTCCAAACAGGGTTGGAGGAGATATCTCTGCCAATTTAGCCACTTCTCTTATGGCACAGATCTTTGTATCCCAATCCTTTGATAAGGATCTTAAGAATTTGTCATTCAGTTCATAGGTACTGAAGACTCTTCCATAGGATATTAGCTCATTCACAATTCTATAGAATTTCTTATAGCACTCAGTTATGCTATCAGATTTTCCTTGTCTAAAGCTTTCATACTCCTGATTTAGCATAGACTTTCTGTCCAGCCTTACTTCTTCAGATCCCTCCATGTAGACAATCAATGTGTCCCACATCTCCTTGGAGGTCTTGCAGTGAATCAGATTTTGAAATGTTGAATCATCTATGGCACTAACAATGATGTTCTGTGCCCTTTTGTCCATGGTTGCCAAGATGATTTCATCCTTGGTCATTTCTGAATAAGTCTTTGGTGTTTGGATATTTGCATCAAGAACAGATATCTTCATTGGAATGAAGGGCCCTTCCTGTACTGTGATGTAAATCCTTGGGTCAGATGCTTCCATAAACAATCTGACTCTTTCTTTCCGGATCCCAAAGATTTCCTTCTTGCATATGGGTAATTTCATAGACCCTAGCTCCTTATGATTCTCTCCAGAACCCATCTTCTTGAATCTTGAATCTGCCTTTCAGATCTACCTCAGACTGTTAAGTCCTTTTTGAGGAACCTCCCTCTGATACCACTTGATAGTTTAACTTTCAAGGCAGCCTAAACACCTAGAGGGGGGGGGGGGGGTGAATAGGTACTGCTTCTCTTATAAAAACTTCTAGGCAAAATTCAATTTAATAGCTAACACTATAAATACAGCAATCACAGAAAATAAAGCATCACAGATTGCACAATGTTTTATAGTGGTTCCCCAAGGTCTGGGTACATCCACTTTCCCCCTTCACCTATCTAGCAGTATGCTAGATTCGGCCAAACTTCCACTTATCTCAGATTAACAGATCCTACAACTCAGAACCCAACTGGTTCCTACAACTCAGGCACAACTGCCCTACCTCAGCCTTGCCCCAAGGCCTACAACTCAGAGAATATCCTTCTCCTACACTCAGGCAAACAGCCCTACCACTCAGAGTTCAACACTCCTACACTCAGCCTTTATAACATAGGCTTACAACTCAGATCTGTGTAAACAAATCCTACAGAAATATAGAAAAGATTATTAAACTGTCTTGCCTAAGTTAAGAGAGAAAAGGCCAAGACAATTCTTGATCAGCTGATGCAATCAACTGTATCTGAGCTTTCTTCAAAGCTTCTTGAATAAGAACTTAGCTGAGTTGATTTCCAAACAGCTTCTTGAGAATCCACTGGTGGTTTCTTTCTTCTTCTTCAAATTCTGGCTTGATCTCTCTCTATCCAGCACTTTGAATGATTCTTCTGAATTCTGATTAGAACTCTTCTTTGATCTATCCTTAGATAGTCTTCTTAGATCTCCCGGAGAAGATCTTCTTAAGTGCCTAGCACTTTCTTGAAATGAATTGGATCGTAATCTTTCTCAAATTTTTGATTCTCAACAATGTTTTTCAACAGTTGCTTTCTCCTTCTGAATCTGTCTATTTATAGACTTTCTTCATGGTGACCGGCTGATCCGGTTTCTAACCGTTTTCTGACAAGTCTGACAGCTTCAGTTAACTGGTGTCAATCCTCAGCTGTCAAGTCTCCAAACAAGTCCTGTGCCTTAGTCTTGAACCATAAGTTGTCGAGACAGTCTGTCAGAAAGTGTCGAGACCATCTGTTTAATTGTGTCGACACAATTGACTTTGGTGTCGACACAGTCTTCAGTGATGTCGACTAAGTTTCCTTTGAGTCAACACAGCTCCTTCTGAAAATAACTTGGTCTTGACTCTTCAGTGTGTCGACACAAGTCCTGTGTGTCGACACAGTTGTTGTAGAATCATAACTTAGTAAGTGTCGACTTAGCCTTCAGGTGTCGACACATTCATTTTTTAACTCTGCTATAATATGTCGACTTAATCATAATGTGTCGACACATTCTGCTGGTGTCGACAAACTTGAGGTCGACTATTTTCTTCTGTGTCGACACATTCTCCCAATGTTGAGGTCGACGCTTTTCTTCTGTGTCGACACAAATTCCCAGTGTTGTGTCGACTTACTTCTTCTGTGTCGACACTTTTTCCCAGTGTAGTTGTAGACTAACTGCTATGTGTCGACACTGCTTCCCAGTGTTGTGTCGACTTACTTCTTCTGTGTCGACACTTTTTCCCAGTGTAGTTGTAGACTAACTGCTATGTGTCGACACTGCTTCCCAGTGTTGTGTCGACTTACTTCTTCTGTGTCGACACTTTTTCCCAGTGTAGTTGTAGACTAACTGCTATGTGTCGACACTGCTTCCCAGTGTTGTGTCGACAATTTTCTTCTATGTGTCGACACTGCTTCCTCTGTGTCGACACTTGGACTTAGAATTTTTCTGCATACTTTATCAATCCTTCACCTGCACATGTCAACTAAAAAGAAACATCAAATACACCTTGATGTATATCATTGAGCTAGTTTGGGCTTCTTCAAATCAGGTACACATTTTCCAATGTACCCAACAATCCCTTCTAGGTATTCATAGACTAGCATGTCAGTTAACATGTCAAGGAAATGAGTAAATGAATTACCTTCAGGATTTTCCTCAGAATTTCCTAACTCCCACAAGTCATCTAGAAAGGAGGTAATGACTCCTTCTAGGAATAGAGCAACTAAGGGAGTAGAAGCTTCTTCAAGGCATACTTTGAACGCAAATTCTGCTTCCATTATGATATCGGAAGGTTTCTGAACTAGAGCTGGAACTACAGAAGATGTTGCAATGTCAACTGGAGCTGCTGTTACTTCTTGAATCTCAGCTTGGGGCTCTGCTGGATGAGAAACAAGGGGCAGTCCTGAGGCATCTTCCTCGAACATCTCCCCCTGCCTAATTTCAGTAGAAATTGAAGTCAGGCCCCTAACTGAAGATGGCTCAGCAGATTTTGAGAGGGCTAGGATGGAAGATGACAAGGTAGAGATGGAAGAAACGAGAGGGGCAATTGCTTCTTCAATCATGATTTTGATTGAAGGAGTAATTAGCTCCAATATGCTTGAAATGAAGGCTGGTGTGATTTCAAATGATGGTGGGGGAATCACAGAAGATGGATGATCATCAGGGATGGTGTTCTCCTAATGAGATGGAGTGTGAACTAGTAATTGATGGGTGGATGCATGAAGATCAATATGATCTGAATGAGCAATTGGTGACTGAGGAGGAGTGTATAGCTCAGAAACCAATAAATCAAAACTAGGATGAGAAATCCTAGCAAGATGAGAAGGGAGAGGAGATGCTGGTGATGCATGGAGAATTAAGGAAGGGTCAAGAAGAGGAGAGACAGTAGATGGTACTTCAATTGAAGTAGATGGTAATGCAGATGTGGATGGCACTTCAGTAGAAGTGGATGGTAATGCAGAAGAAGTGGATGGAATGGAGAGAATGGAAGAGCCTGCTTCATGTAGGTGGGGAGTGACTGAAACAGTCCTTGTGCTCTCAGACACAACTGGAGCTACCCCTACTGGAGAAGGCTTCTGAAAGCTCCTTTTCCACTTAACAAACAATGTTGGATCCATCTTCTTACTGGCATTGATGGATGTAGAGACTGTAACCAACAGTTGGGGATATTTCTCTCTTAAAAATATCCCAAGTACCCTACCCAGGGTTACTTCCTTCTTGCTATTCTTCTTTCTTATCAAATCAAACATAATTCCTGCCCAATTTATCTGTTTCTTATTTACTATTGCACACATCAAGGCAAACTGTTGCCTAGTGATGTTATCATGAGCAGAGTGCTTGCCCAGAAGCACTTTTCCAACTAGTTCAGCCAAGAACTTTATCCTTAATGGAAAATTAACCTTTAGCAATTTAGAAGGAATGCCTTCTGCATGTCCTAATTCAATCAACATCCTCCCAAACTCTGGAGTATCTTGTTCATATTCCTCTTCACCATTCAGTAATCCGAAAATATCAGTTAATACGGCAGGAGTCAAGCTTACCTCTTCGCCGCCAATCGTTTCAGTCATAGATTCGTCACTAGAAGACGAAGTGAAGGCCCATTCTTTAATCTCTGGGATGTTTATCTTGATCCTTGTGGACATTAGCCGTTCCAGTCCTTGTTCCTTGCAGAGCTGGAGGATTTCTACTATCTCAGAATCACAGGCACTAAAGGAGTCAAAATCTACGCTGAAGCTAGCGTCGAACTTCATCACTGATAGAAGGGCTGGAGCAATCGCCATTGATTGGGTTGGAGAAGACGAGAGAGATGATGAAAGCGAAACGGCAGAGAGCGCGAGGCAGAGCTCAAACAGAAAGACGGAATACGAAAAGATGAGCTCCGTCGATGACAAAAAGAACGATCTATTAACCTAGGTTGACCATCGGTTTTATATTAAAACAGCAATTGTCGATCTATTTTAACAGATACTGGAGATGATGGTCGAACGGTCATTCGACGATCATTTCCTGAAGCAGAGTAGTTGATCAATCATTCGACTATTTTTGTCTTCACAAACAAATAAGCTGTCGTCGCCCGTAGGTCGACGATAGGCTCGACCTGTTCGACTATCGTCGAACGTCGTTCGACGATCTTCAAACAGATTTCAACAAAGACAGAAGTCACACTTAGTCTTTTCCATTAATCATGCCTAGTTGAACCAAAAAGAACAGATGCTTCTGTTCATCTAAGGGCTTGGTGAAAATATCACCTCTCTAAAGGTTAGTGGATATGAACTCAAGGCTAATCTTGTTCTTTTCCACACAATCTCTCAGGAAATGGTGTCTAATCTCAATGTGCTTGGTTCTAGAGTGGTGCACAGGATTTTGTGCAATGGAGATAGCACTGGTACTGTCACACATGATTTTTGTGTTCTTGTGTGTGTACCCATAATCCAAAAGCTGGTTTTAAATCCACAGGATCTGTGAACAACAACTAGCAGCTGCTATATATTCAGCCTCTGCAGTTGAAGTTGAGACAGAAGCCTGCTTCTTACAGAACCAAGAGACCAATCTCTCTCCCAGGAACTGACAAGTTCCTGAGGTACTTTTCCTGTCAACTCTACAACCAGCATAGTTAGAATCAGAGTATCCAATTAACTAAAATTATGATTCAGCTGGGTACCATAGTCCTAAATTTGGACAACCCTTCAGGTATCTAAAAATTCTCTTGAGAAGAATCAAATGAGATTCCTTGGGGTTGACCTGGAATCTAGCACATAGGCATGTGACAAACATTATATCTGGTCTACTTACAGTTAAGTACAATAGGGAACCAACAATGGCCCTATAGTTTTTCTGATCAACTGGCTTACCCTGATCATCAGAATCTATAACTATATTAGTAGCCATAGGTGTATGCATTGCTGAAGCATCAGCCATCCCAAACTTCTTTACCAATTCCTTGGCATATTTGGATTGGGAGATGAAGATGCCATCAGCATCTTGCTTTACTTGGAGACCCAGAAAGTAAGACAGCTCACCCATACTACTAATCTCAAACTTAGAATGCATCAGGTCAGAGAACTTTTTGCACAGTTTGGGATCAGTGGAGCCAAAAATAATATCATCCACATACACTTGAACTAACATGATGGTGTCCTTGTGGTGCTTAATGAAGAGGGTTCTATCAACTACTCCCCTAACAAAGTTGTGCTCTAACAGGAAACTAGCTAGAGTCTCATACCAGGCTCTGGGTGCTTGTTTAAGTATATAAAGAGCTTTTTGCAACTTGTACACAAATGAGGGCCGAGTTGAAGAGACAAACCTAGGAGGTTGTTCAACAAATACCTCTTCCTTTAGCTCACCATTTAGGAAGGCACTCTTGGCATCCATCTGAAAGACCTTAAACTTCATATAGGCTGCATAGGCTAGAAAGATCCTTATTTCCTCTAGCCTTGCAACAGGAGAAAAGGTTTGGTCATAATCTATACCTTCCTCCTGTCTGTAGCCCTGAGCTACAAGCCTAGCTTTGTTCCTTATAATAATTCCATTTGCATCCAACTTGTTTCTAAACACCCACTTGGTGCCTATGATCAGTTGGCCTTTTGGTCTTGGAACCAAAGTCCATACCTTACATCTTTCAAACTGATTGAGCTCCTCTTGCATAGCAATGATCCAGTGGGGATCTAGCTCAGCATCTTTAATGGTGAGGGGCTCAACTTGTGAAAGGAAACAAGCATGCATCACATCCTGTCTTAATTGATGTCTTGTTTGTACACCAGATGATATGTCTCCAATCACTTGAGATATAGGATGATCTCTAAGTGTGACAAGATCAGCAGGTGGGATATGATCTTCAGCAATAGTTGGGATTAATTCCTCAGGTGGAATTGGATCAACTGTTGGTGGTACAGCAACTCCTTCCACAGTGTCTTCATCACTGTCTGAATCAATGATATGAAGAGTTGAAAGATGGAGAATCACTTGAGTGATATCTTTACATGATTCTGGTACCTGCAATGAACTTGAGGAAGGGGAAGTTTCCTTCTCCTTGTAATACATCTGAGATTCATCAAAAGAAACATGCACAGACTTCTCAATTTTAGAAGTTTATTTATTAAATACCCTATAAGCTTTGCTTACTTGGGAATATCCAAGAAAAATTCCCATTGAATCTTTTGCTTCAAACTTTCTAAGGTATTCTTTGTTATTGTTATGAATGTATACTACACAACCAAATACTCTAAAATAATTAATTTTAGGTTTCTTTCCCTTAAGCAACTCATAAGGAGTTTTACTCTTAAGCTTGTGTATAAGACTTCTGTTCAAGACATAATTAGCAGTGCTAACAGCTTCTGCCCAATAAGAGAGAGGCATGTTAGCATCTGCCAATAATGTTCCAGCAGCTTCAATCAGGGTTCTATTCTTCCTTTCCACTACCCCATTTTGTTGGGGAGTTCTAGGAGCAGAGAAGCTATGTTTGATACCTTCTTTCTCACAGAATTCTTGCATGAGAAGAGAATCAAACTCAGTACCATGATCACTTCTGATCAAGGCAACATGAGTAGAATACTCAGTCTGCACACATAGCAAAAAATCTGTAAGAACTTTGAAGTTATCAGCCTTAGTTCTCAAGAAGAATACCCAAGTGAACCTAGAGAACTCGTCTACAATTACTAAAGTGTAATACTTCCCTCCTAGACTCTGTACATTTATTGGGCCAAAAAGGTCCAAATGTAATAAATACAGGATTCTAGGTGAATCACTTTTATTTACAGATTTAAAGGAGTTTTTGGTTTGCTTGCCTAATTGACAAGCCTTGCATAGGCTCTCCTTCTTGTAGGTGCAAGAAGGTAAACCTCTAAGAAGGTTGTATTTAGATAACCTAGATATGTTCTTGAGGTTAACATGGCTAAGCCTCCTATGCCACAAGGTGTTGTTATTTATTACTTCATTAAATAAGCAGATTTCAGAATGAGTTGAGTTAAAATCTACTAAATAAATATTACCCTGTCTAATACCTACTAACACAACACTACTATTTAAAGTAATATTACAGAGAGAGTTAATGAAAGATACCTGATATCCTGCATCACTTAACTGGCTTACTGAGATAAGGTTGTGCTTCAGTCCAGTTATATATGCAACCTTCTTGAAAGTTACTGCTCCAATGGTAATCCTACCATATCCTTCAGTTTGACCACAGCTGGAATCCCCAAAGATCACCTTTGGTCCAAGCTTGGCCTTGAATCTTGATAGATTTTCTTTATTTCCTGTCATGTGTTTGGAACAGCCACTATCCAAGTACCATTTGTCTTTAGTAATTAGATAGGTCTTCACCTACAAATTAAACAGTTAGACATTGTTGACCCAGACAACCTTGGGTCCATTATTCTTCACATAATGAAAACTTGAAATAAAAGAATAAGTAGGCTGGGGTTTATATCCTAAAGGGTAAGATCTCCTAGGTGGGATACTCCAAGCAGTTAATGGGTCCACAAACCTAGGGTTTCTATTTATATTAGGGTTTCTAAGGTTCTTGTTGTAATTTTGAAAATCAAATTGAAATCGTCGATCAGCGTTCGACGATTGATGCTCAGATCGTCGAGCATCGTTCGACCATTGAGCCTTCGATCGTCGAGCAGCGTTCGACGCTTTTTGTAGCTCCTTAAATTTTTGCTTTCTCTTTTCTCTCTTAGCTTTATTTAAGGCTTGATTAACTTGTTTTACTTGCTCAGTGTTCTTTATTCCATCAGCTGAAATAAAGTTTACCGGAGTTGAAAGATGATTTTTAAGAACCAATGGGGGTTCACTTGATGAGGCTCCTAAGACTAGCTTATTATTGCCTGACCTAGTGTTTGTCATGCTAGTGATTTCTAGCAGCTTAAGGCTTCTACCATTTAAAGATTCTTCTAATCTCTTGGACTTTGCTAGTTCATTTTTAAGAAACTTTATTTCTTCACTAGACTTAGTGAGTTCTGCTTCTAACCTAGTGTTTTTAATGGAGAGGATTTCTGATTCTGCTAACTTATTTCTAAGTTCCTTAATTTCTTTTTCTGAACTAATTAAATCTAAACAAAGAAATTTAAATTCAGATTTAAATTCAGTAGAAGAGAAATCATAAGAAGATAATACTTAATCTTCTATAGGCATTTCTTCTTCATCATCAGAACTCTCTGCAGCTTAGTGGTTGCTGCAGGCATCAATTGCCATTAGGCAAATTTCCTTTGCCTTCTTCTCTTCCTCATCTTCACTGGAGCTTGAGGAGGAAGATTCCTCATCTGAATCACTCCAGGTTTCAGTAACAAATCCTTTCTCCTTCTTCTTATTTTTGTAGGAGGAGGACTTGGAGTGCTTCTTGTGATGTTCTTTTTCTTTTCTCTTTTCTTTGCTCTTTTCCTCTGGACACTCTGGTAGAATGTGTCCAGGTTTCCTGCAGCCATAACAAATAATTTCTTTAGCAGGAGATCTGTCATACCTTGGTTTATCTTCATATCTTGAAGATTTCTTTCTGAAGTCTTTTCTTCCCATCTTGAGAAACCTTTTGGCAAAAGAGTGACATCAGCTCCTCATTGGATTGGCTTCCTTCAGAAGCATCAGCAGCTTTGAGAGCAAGAGTTTGCTCTTTCCTTGCTAGAGTTGGAGTCTTGGCTCCAGCCTCAGCTTCCCTGGTCTTTAGAACTTGCTCAAAAGACTTGAGCTTGCCAAGGAGAGCTTCAATTGAGATTCAGTTGTACTTCTGGCCTCCTTGATAGGCCAGATCCTGAGATCCCATGTGATGGGGAAGCACATCAGTATCTTATCATTGACCTCTGTCAATGTAATCTCCTTATCAAGGGTTCTCAGCTCATTGATGATTGAGCTGAGCCTTGTGTATATGGCTTCAACTGATTCAGCTTCAGTCTTCTTGAAGTTTTCATATTGGGATATAAGGTTGGACCTTCTGTCCTTCCTTTCATCAGCTGAACCAGCTACAATCTGGTTCAGTGAGTCCCACATGGCTTTTGTAGAGGTACAATCAGCCACTTTCTAGAAGATTTCATCAGACATAGTCTGAGCCAGAATGTTCATAGCTTTGGCATCAGCTATCTTTGCCTTCTTATAGGCATCATTGTAGTATGGAGGAGGCACTACACTGAGATTTGTAGATATTATAGCAGTGTCTGTAGCAGGAGGTGTTGGAGGTCCTATCAAAATAGAAGAAAAAATGTCTTCATCAATAGAGTTCATATATAATTTGATTCTTGTCTTCCAGATGCTAAACTTAGCTAAGTTGTAAGCTGGAGGTCTGGTGCTAGAGTAATCCTTGAACTGGGCCATGAAGTGAATATCTATAAGCTTGGTATCTATCTAGATCTTGTTACGCAGGTGTTAGCTTGTACAGTCAGTCAACCTCCCTCTGATACCAATTGAAAGTGAGGATAGATACAACTCTAGAGTGGGTGAATAGAGTATTCAAAAATTATGACACCCTACTCAACTCCCTTAGAGTTAATTTGCGGAATGAGTTTATAGATATTTGAAACCCTAGAGCCTAACACAAAGTGAAGTGCACTAGAGAAAGCTAACTGTAATTACAGTTGAGCTTTTGTCCTATCACAACAACTAGCAATCCTAGTTATTTCTACTCACAGCCACAGTGCAATAATTAAATGAAGCAACGCAGATGACACAAGAAGTTTATAGTGGTTCCCTCTAAATAGGTACGTCCACTCTTCTACCACCCTGGTAGGAATCCACTACAGGTTTTTGTTCAGGTGCCCTGCCACCAACTGATCTACTTCAGTTAGATCAAGTAGACCCTTTGAGTTTTTGATCAGGAGCCCAAAATCCAACACAGGTTTTTGATCAGGTGCCCTGCCACCAAGGTTCACTTTTAAAGGGAGTAATAACCCTTTATACAGGAGGTTGAGAGAGTTAAAGTTTCTTCTCTATTCTTAAAACAGATTAGAGAAGCTAGTGGATTGCACAGAGCTAGAAAGCTCTAAAGAATCAAGGCTCCCCTGGCTTAGAGAATATCCAGGAAGAAGTCTTGCTTCAGGGTGCAGGAACTCTTCTTAATTGTTGACAGAGAACTGTCTTGAAATTCTGAAGGAGAAGCTTGAAGAAGACTCTTGATTTGTAATAGGTTGTTCTTCTTTAATCAGCTTCCTTTCTTCTTCTTCTTCTTCTTCTAGGCACTGAGTAGATGTTCCTGTAAGCAGGATGGACTCAGGGTTGAAGAAGAATGTTGAAGAGAGATGATCTTCTCAGTTGAATGTAACAATGACTGAGAGCTGTAGATCTTTCTTGCTTTCAATCTCTATGCCAACTTGTTATCTCTCTGAATATTGTTGTGTATTGTATATATCATTCTGTTGTCTTTTGAAAGCACTTTATATATTGGCCTTTGCAACGGCTCTAATCTTTGTTTGAATTTTGTCTTCTTCTGAAATCTGCAATCTGGACTGCAAATAGCACAAAACAAAATATATCCTGCAGGCAGACATGTTATAAGGGGATAAAGCTTTCTAAGAAGCTGCATATACAATCTGATAAAAGGAGTACTAAAGAAAGTCATATCAGGCTAAACTCTTTACGGCCAAAGAAGACTTTTTGAGTCTAACGGCTATAAAGGACAACATGGCAGATAAAGCAAAAAGATATTTCAACTAATAAGACAAAGAACTTTGTCAAATAAAGCATGACTTATGCACAAAGGATTGGTCAAAGATTGCCTTGAGATATATGCACAAAATCAATGAAATAATCTTTAATAAAATATGCTAAATAAACAGGAATTAAATCAAAGAACAGAAGGAGTACAAAATTACTAAAGGCAGACAAAAGATCGTCGAACGATCCTCGGAGATCGTCGAATGAGGCACAGAGATCGTCGACCTATCAGAACATATAGTCGAACGACACAGATAGTCGAACTATCAAAGCAGATAGTCGAACTACCACAACAGATAGTCGAACTATCAGGACAGATAGTCGAGCTATCAGATAGTCGACCTATCAAGACAGATAGTCGAACTATCAAGCAAAACAGATAGTCGACCTATCAAACTGATAGTCGAGCTATCAGATAGTTGAACTATCGAAGCAGATAGTCGAACTATCAAACAGAACAGATAGTCGGCCTATCAAGACAGATAGTCGAACTATCAAGCAGAACAGATAGTCGACCTATCAAACAGATAGTCAAGCTATCAGATAGTTGAACTATCCAAGCAGATAGTTGAACTATCAAATAGAACAGATAGTCGACCTATCAAGAAAGATAGTCGAACTATCAGATAGTTGAACTATCCAAGGCAGATAGTCAAACTATCAAGAAATCTGTCTGGTCAAAAGAAGTCAAGCGGGGTTCGACGATCGACGAGGCAGATACCACAGATCGTCGAGCTAACAAGAGTTTAACTAACTCAGAGTTAGACGATCTGCTGACAGACAAACGTCGACCAACTGATAGACGACCGTCGACCAGTCGATAGACGATAGTCGAGCGGCGTTCGACTATAGTCGAACGAAAAACAACTTAACCAAATTTTCATCTGGATAAGTGACAACTCTACAACTAGAGCAATCTAACTAAACAACTAACCTTTGACCATAGATAAATCTTGGGTCAAGAAACTAAATGAGAAGACTAAACTCAAATCCAAACTAGGGTACCAACATAGTCTTTTTGAATAATGGTCGGTGACCATATCATTTTAGGAGCCCTAGGAGATAGACCAGCACGTCGAGGAGGCAAGACTTGAGGAGCAGATGCCGACTACTACTACTATTACTACTACAGCGCGTCCTCAGGAGGGACGAGATGTCCGTGATAGTTTAGACTTCCGCTCTTTGCCTTGTGAGGAGAGATTTAGTGATATAATGTAATGGGCATAAGCCCTTGTCTCTCTTTTATTGTTGTACTCATTGTGGACTATGTTTCTGTACCTTCATTTACTTATATGATATGTACCATGTGGCTGTGGACTATAGTTGTTTCTCTTTACTGCTATATATTACTTCTGTTTCTCATATTGGCCGACAGGTTTATGATCGTACTAGCCGACAGAATCGGCGACTTGCAGTGTCGACTAACCCGTGTGTTAGTGTCACCGTAAGGCGGCGGTTCTAGGCATAAGATCCGGGTTACTCCTCGGGAGGGGGAATCAGATCTTACATGCTCTCCCTCCAGCGGCCCCTCAAGGGCGGGGTTACATGCATGGTCGAGGACGAGGACCGCGAGGAGGTAACCCCAGCCCTGCCCGGGATAAAGTGTACGCGCTAGACATGGCGCAAGAATGGAATCCCCAGAATATTATTGCAGGTACGTGCAGTAAGCTTTCATGTTTTCTGTGTTAAACTTAAGTTGCTTACGACATACTAGCTATCTAGCAATACATTTTTGTTATTGGTACTTAGGCACCGTGACAATTGGGGGAAAGACAGCCTATGCTCTGTTCGATACCGGTGCCTCACACTCCTTTGTGTCCGAGGATTTCATTAAGGAAATGGGGGGGTGTGCAATATTTTACTGGAATAGCCCGACTAGTGCGCCTTCCAGATGGCTCGGATATGGTTGCAACCGCTAAGTGTGAGCTTGAGGTACTTATTGAGGGAAGGGCTTTCGTTATGCCTGCCACTGTCTTGAAAATGCCGGAATTTGACATCATTCTTGGCATGATGTGGTTGGACTGACACTTTGCAAGGATCGACTGCATGGAGAAGCGGATCTATTTGAGACATGGAGACTCCGACATCATCTTCCAAGGTATTAACTTCGCACCTCGTCTGACGTTATCATCCGTTCAGGTTGTAAAAACCCACATGAAGGGGGATGAAGTTTTCATGATCTGGTTCTAGTTGAAGGAAGTAGCATTGGACGTAAAAGACGTACGGGTAGTGCAGGACTTCCCCGAGGTATTTCCTGAGAAACTGCCAGGATTACCCTCACATAGAGAGGTTGACTTCCAAATTAATCTCGTACCGAGTGCCAAGCCTGTATCCAAGGCCCCTTACCGAATGGCCCAAAAAGAACTCACGGAGTTTAGAGTTCAACTACAAGAACTGGTGGAGTCAGGGTTTGTTCTCCCCAGTTCGTCACCCTGGGGAGCCCCTGTATTGTTCGTGAAGAAGAAGGACGGAACTCTGCGTTTGTGCATAGATTATCGGGAACTCAATCGGTTGATGGTGCGGAACACTTACCCGCTACCTCAGATCGACGTGTTGTTCGATCAACTAGTGGGAGCGCATTGGTTTTCTAAGCTGGACTTGCGCTCAAGGTATTACAAGTTGAGAATACAAGAAGGGGACATCCAAAAAACAGCCTTTAGTTAAAGATATGGGTTGTACGAGTTCACCGTAATGTTGTTTGGGCTCACAAATGCCCCTTCGGCTTTCATGAGCCTGATGAACAAGGTATTTGAGCCCTATTTGGACATCTTCGTCATTGTTTTCATCGATGATATCCTAGTCTACTCAAGGACGGAGGAGGAGCATGGCGAGCACCTGACCTTGGTGTTGAAGAAATTGAAGGAGCACGCCTTATACGCCAAATTTAGCAAATGTGAATTCTGGCTTAAGGAGGTTGCCTTCTTGGGTCATGTGATCAGTGGGGCTGGGCTAGCTATGGATCTGGCCAAGGTGCGCGCCAAAAAGGAGTGGTCGCCTTTGAAGTCAGCGACTGACATGCGGAGTTTCCTTGGACTTGCCGGGTACTACCGCAAGTTCATAAAAGGATTCTCTAAGATTGCCCTCCCACTTACTTCTTTGACGAAGAAAGGGGTGCCGTATGAGTGGACACCCCAATGTGAAGCTGCGTTTCAAGAATTGAAGGATAGACTTACCTCCGCCCCCATCCTTGTCCTTCCGTCTGGAAAGGAAGGATTTCAAGTTTACACGAATGCGTCATATCAAGGGATGGGAGCGGTATTGATGTAGCACATACACGTGATTTCTTATGCTTCAAGACAATTGAAGAAGCACAAAATCAATTACCCGGTTCATGATTTGGAGCTGGGAACAGTGGTGTTCTCCTTGATGGTTTGGAGGCATTATTTATACGGCGTCCACTGCGAGATCTTTTCAGACCACAAAAACTTGAAGTACGTTCATACTCAGAAGGAGTTGAACTTAAGATAACGACGATGGTTAGAATTTCTATGCGACTATGAGTTCACCTTGAACTACCACCCCGGAAAAGCGAACTCAGTAGCTGATGCGTTGAGTAGAAAAATACCAGGCTCGAGCCCAGAGTCTCGGTTGATGAGTATGGAGTTGGCTCAGATGATTGAGGAGATGGATATTACTTTGATATTTAAGGGTCCTTCGGCAGAATATACGGAGTACTTAGCCAGCATGAGCATAGTTTGTGATATCCGGGATAGGATCTAGGTGGAGCAAGGAGTGGATGCGGCTCTGGCCCCAACAATCAAGTCAATCGAAGACGGGACTACCGACGAATACACACTAAAAGACGGCCTCGTTTATTTTCGCGGCCTGCTCTACATTCCCAAGGGCGGTAAAATCTGGGAGGGTATCTTGAGAGAGGCACATTGCTCTCAGTATTCAGTGCACCCGGGAATTGCAAAGTTGTACGCTGGCTTACGAAAGACCATGTGTTGGCCGGGAATGAAGAAGGATGTCCGATATTTTGTTACACATTGTGAAGCATGTCAAAGGGTGAAGGCGGAGTGCAGGAGTCCTGGCGGCTTGTTACAGTCATTGCCCATCCCCGAGTGGAAGTTCGAGGATATTTCCATGGACTTCATACATGGGCTACCTCGCTCACACTCAGGGAATGATTCAGTATGGGTGATCGTTGATCGACTGACAAAAGTAGCCCGGTTTATCCCTATGAAGGAGGCTCATGTGGATGTCTTGGTATGCCTCTTTGTGGAGCAGTTTGTACGGTATCATGGCGTGCTTAAGACGATAGTTTCTGACCATGATGGTCGCTTTACCTCCAAGGAGTGGAAGGCGGTACATGCATATTTGGGCTCGCGCCTTACCTTCAGCACCGCGTTTCATCCTCAGACGGACGGGCAGTCTGAGCGGACCATCCGGATATTGGAGGATCTGTTGAGATTATGTGTGTTGGATAGGGGAGAGCCATGTGAAAGGCTCTTACCCCTGGTGGAATTCTCCTACAACAACAACATCAGGCGAGCATCGATATGGCGCCCCATGAAGCCCTTTACGGAAGAAGTTGTAGAACCCCCTTGTCTTGGGTGCAAGATGAATACCTAAAGACTTTGGGAGTTGAGTATATAGATGACACTGATGCGGTGGTTAGGCTGATACAGGATCGCATGTTAGAGGCTCAAAGTCGGCAGGCAAAGTATTGTAATGCAAGGCACCGTCTGGTGGAGTTTCAAGTGGGTGATAAAGTATTTCTGAAAATCTGGCCGATGCATGGAGTGTCACGGGTGCGTGGTGTGAAGAAGCTCAGCCCGAGATATGTGGGTCCTTATACTATACTGGAAAGGGTTGGCCCGTTAGCCTATCGGTTTGAGCTACCGCTCGAGCTAGACAATCTCCACGATGTGTTCCATGTGTCGTCACTTCGGAAGGCATTGTTACGGCCCGATCAATACATCCCCACAACTGATGGTGCTGTGGCGTGTGATAGGTCTGTGCAACTAGAGCCAGTGTGGATCGTAGACAACGAGATAAGAACCTTGCGCCGCAAAAGTGTTCCCTTGGTAAAGGTGCTATGGTCTAATCATGGGAAGGAGGAGTTTACATTGGAGCCAATGGATTTTATGCAAAGACGCTACCCGGAGTTGTTTGCTCCAGGCAATTTTATTTAAAGTTTGCTCTAGGTAATTTGATTTAAATGCATATTTTGTTTTCTATATACTTCACTCCCCATAGCCTTAGCCTGATTTCGGGGACGAAATCTTTTATTTTGTTTATAGGATTTGTAACATTCTGATTCGCGCTAGGCCCCTTGTGCGTGTTTTTTGTGTCAGGAGAGCTGGTGTAGGCTCAGGGGGGTGCAGGCAATCAGGTGCGCACTCGCGGGGAACAAGGAAATAGGCTGAAAACTTGTGTTAAGCTTGACACGGGTAGGGACACGGGCGTGTCCCTACCCGTGTCTATGGCGTTGAGTGACTATGGTGCTGAGTGATTCTGAAATTGCGTTGAGTGGTGTCCCGAGAAGGACACGGGTAGGGACATAGGCGTGTCCCTACCCATGCTCAGTGGCGTTGAGTGGTGTCCCGAAAAGGACATGGGTAGGGACACGGGCGTGTCCCTACCCGTGTTCATTGGCGTTGAGCGACCTTGGCTTTGAGTGAAATGGCTTTGAGTGAAATGGCTTTGAGTGTTTTGTCCCGAGCAGGACACGGGTAGAGACACAGGCGTGTCCCTACCCGTGTTCCATGGCGTTGAGTGCCATGGCTTTGAGTCTGTCAAGAGAAGGACACGGGTAGAGACACGGGCGTGTCCCTACCTGTGTGCTCCAAGGAAAGCAAGACGAGAAGTGTCTCGACCAGGACACAGGTATTGACACGACCATAACAACGGTCGTGCCACCTGGACACGGGTACCAACACAGGTGTGTCAGTACCCGTGTATGAGCATGAAACGCTAGTCAAACCGCTGATGACGTTTCGCCAGGACTGAACACGGGTAAGGACACGGCCGTGTCCCTACCCGTGTAACTTCTGTATAAAAAGAAAAAGTTAAACCCTAGCAATCTCATTCTCTTCCCAAACCCTATTTTTCTGGCGGGAGACTTCTGGAGGAGGGAAGAACTGTTGGAGCCAATCAAACTCCTTTAGGAAACGCCACCGCCGTCAAGGGAAAAACGATGCCAACAAGAAGGATGACAAGATCCATGGCCGGAAATGGTGGTACCGCTGGATATGAGGTGAGCTTCCTCCCCTCTCCCTTGGTGCTAGATCCTTTGATATTCTTAGGCAGGACATCGACTCAAATTAGTCTTGATGTGTTAGGAGAAGGTTTTTAGGAAGGCCTGTCTAGAACCTTTGTTCTAATGACTAGTCATCTTCAACCTCCCCTTCTTCAAAATGATGATGGGGGTGGATTCGTGGAGAGGAATGGCTTTGAGAGGGATAATAAGGGTGGATGAACTTTTGGTTGCGATTTGGGGTGATCGGCTTGAGGAGGAAGATGAACCGATGTCGTTCATTCCGCTTCAAGATGCGTGCAGAATCTGTGTTCTGCACGCAGTGACCTTCTTGGCTGTTTTCAGGCAAGAAATGGTCCGATCTGGGCTTTCGACTAAACATGAAAATTATATTTCCAACGAGTGGTTACACGCCTTTGGGTGAAGCCTGTAGCAACGGGAATGTCTGATTGAAGTAAGGGTTGTAGACTAAGCGCATAAAAAATTTATTTTGTATGTTGTAGGCTTTTGAGCAAATTTCATGTGGGTTATAGTCTGATCTGGGTTGCAGACTGAACATGAAAGTTATAGCCAATGGAAAGACCTTTCTATCGGGGTGTTACACGAACTCACCGGATCCCTGTAGCCACGGGAATCCTCGGTTGAAGTTGCTGTCCAGATTTATTCTGCACCTAAAATTCTGGGTAGTGTATAACATGGATTTAGATTCGGTGGAATTAATGTTGCAATCTAACTCGAGGTTTGGGTGAAATCTTTTGTGGTAATCATCATAGTTATATGAAGGTTGAAGTTTATTAAATTGATTTCATATAACGAGTTGTGAAGCAAGCTTAATTGAACGAAAAGGCTTGATATAAATTGGTAGACTATCATTTAAGTGCATTGTTTTATATTGTGTTGAAATCATTCAGAAGGACATGTAGATGAATAAACTATGGCCATGATGTATGTTGAATTGATAGAATGAAATTTAGTAGTCCAATGCTTAGAGTGTCATCTCCCTACGATTAGCATTGTGGAAGTTAGTAAGTGCGGTGTTGGCCGTCACTAGTCGAGATGGTGTTGAGATGAGTAAAGTGGATGGTTGGGCTTTGTCCTCGTGCTTTCTCCGAGGCTCCTTCCATGACACGGTGTTGTGGAATTGCATGCGGTGTTTGTCAACACGCGGTGTCATAATCCCGGGTTAAGGATAGTGTGGCAGGTCTACGGGCTCACCAATCGTCACACCAATGGGAGTTGACAGATAGACTTTGGGCGGTTGGGCTTGGTCCTCGGTGTTCATGTCCCGGGGCTCCTTCCGTGCCAAGTGAACGGTTTGGCTTGATCCTCGTGCTCATTTCCGAGGCTCCTTCCGTGTCACACCATAGGCCAGTTCGGGGCTTGGATCTTGGTGCACATCTACCTGAGATACCCACTGGGCCGTAGTACGCAGGTGAGCTTCGCTGTTGTGTTCTTAGCGTTGAGGCGTACAGAGGCCTAAATGAAGTAGTGTGGATACCCACTTAGTAGTATAAGTGCCCATTCTACTATCACCGTCTGGCCACGATGGATTACGCCTGAGAGGTTAGCTACCATCTCGAAAAGTGGGAACTACGAGTCTGTGTCGACATAGCAACTGCATGTGCGTGAACATGGGTGAGTCATTGCATCGCATACATTACATTGCACCTCATTACATACACAAGACCCTCATCGTATAAGTTTGTATGGGCACTCCTATACGATGAGTTACTTACTGCTGAACGATTCTCAACCTATATGTCCTGTATGGGAATTCATATAAGTTGAGTTACCTTATGTTATAATATTACTCATATGATGTTGTAGATGGTAGAACTGATAGAATAAGGTGTTGCTTACTTATTACCACTTGTTTATATACTGCTTTATAAAATATGATACTTTACCTATACCCCTTGCTTGTGCTTATACATCATTTATATATTGTACCCTATCCCTTTCTCCGCCCGGTGCCGAAGAGTCGCCGGGGGAGTGGATGTGAAGCCACTTAGTCTTTATGACTAACGATTGATACGTCTTCCTTTTTAGAAGGAGCCCCCGTAGGTGGAGCAGCAGAAGATTACGCAGCCGGACAGCCAGACTAGGATGACAGGGCCTGAAGGGATGGTGTCGTCGCTACCGTTTGTTATAGATGTGAGTGTGTGAGAGTTTTGTTGTAGCCCTTTGGGGCAACTTTATAGCTGTACTCTGATTTCGTAGAAGCATGTTTTAGCTTCTCTGTTACTATACTTTTGGACTTATAGCTTGTGTGGATTTGACTTCTTCATATTATTATCGTTGGGTTGGCATATATATATATTGATATTGGTTGTTGCCGGCAAAATAGGCGTCTTGTGGTACAGGCTAGCCCGAGTGTTAGTGCTACCCCAAGGCGGCTGTTCTGGGCATAAGACCTCTCTCGTGCTGTGTTTTGTGTTCCGGGAGGGGGGTATTACACCTAAGGTACATGACACTTACCGATGGCATAGAGGGCGGGTCTTAGGCTTCGGCTGAAAGCGACTTATTTGCTCATGATGTTGCCGTCTTAGGGGCGGTGGTGGACCGGGTTCACCAAGAATGTGCCTTGAGAGCACGGGGTATGGGCCCGTGTGTGCCTACGCATGTGGTGAAGTTTGCTTAAATTATACTTTCACTATCTTGTTTGGTTATACTAATGTATTGCAGGGAAGGAGCACCGCCGCCCCGATTAAGCGACATGGTCGTTATAATTTGGTCAGCTTTAGCTGACCGTTGCTTTGTTTAACCACCATTTTGTTGTTTGGTCATATGCAGGGACAGTTGAGCCTAGTGGCAAGTAGCGGGGTGAAGCCCTTGATGCTGTGCTGGCCCTTGAAGGCAAAGGCGAAATGTTTACTTTTTATGTTCATGTGTGGCCGGCCTGCGTGCCGATGTTTGGAAAACATGTATTGATTAAGAAAACTCTTGCAAGGCCCTAAGATTGTGGCTTTCGTGTATTTTACTGTCATTCCTTCCTTGGGTTAGTGTGGACATTCATGTTATTGTATTTGGGTTCTTATAACTAATTAAAAAGCTTCCGCTAGAATGCTCTGAGTTAGGATGCGTGTTCCTATTGCTGGTAATTTGGTATTAATACGTAACTCCACTAACTATCCGTGGTATATGGCGTAGGGCCCCGGCCAGATCTTCTGTTATATTCCATGTGACGGATGGGGGTGTTACATATGGACTTCGTCCATGGCTTGCCTCGATCCTATGCTGAAAATGACTCTATATGGGTTGTCGTGGATCGACTTACCAAGGTAGCGCGGTTCATTCCAAACCGACAGGGTGATGGAGTTGACATTATTGCCAGGTTGTTCAGAGAACATGTAGTTCGGTTCCACAGAGTGCCAAAGTCAACTGTGTCAGACCGTGATGGACCCTTCACATCCAAGGAGTGGAGGCGGGTGCAAGCATACTTGGGGACCAAGTTAGCTTTTAGCACTGCCTTCCATCTGCAGATAGATGGATAGACAGAAAGGATATACTGGACAATGAAGAATATACTTTAACTTTGTATAGTGGAGCACAACGAGCAATGGGAGCAGTTTCTGCCTTTAGTCGAGTTTTCTTATAATAATAGCTATCGGGCTAGCATCAAGATGACACCGTATGAGGCATTATATGGGAGGCATTGCCGAACCCCGATGACTTGGGCTCAGGATGAGTACCCAGAAGCCTTAGGAGTGGCTTATATTGACGATACTACGGCAGCGATACGACTAATCTAGGAAAAAATGCGGGAAGCGCAGAGCTGACATGCCAAATACTATGATGCGCGACACCGACCAGTGGAGTTTAGCGTAAGGGATATGGTGTTTCTGAAAATCAAGCCCATGCATGACATCTCCCGGTTGAGAAAGAAAAAGAAGCTAGAATCTGGCTATTTGGGCCCCTATCAAGTGATAAAGCGTGTTGGCCCGATTGTATATCGATTAGCCCTGCCCCCAAAACTATGAAATCTCCATGATATATTTCATGTTTCTTCTTAGAGGCGAGTCCTCCGACAACCGATCAGCACATCTCGACACCGCCAGTACTTCTACAATAAGATAAATCTATCCAGTTTCAACCAGTCAGAGTATTGGATTTTAAAGTAAAAAATTTTCGCAACAAGACCATTACTATGGTCAAGATATTGTGGTCAAATTGCGGACGTGATGAATATACATGGGAACCCGAAGCACTCGTCTGAGAAAGGCACCCAGAGCTTTTCCCCAGGTATGTTACATTTCATTTTCCCCTTTACTTTAAGAAAGTTTTCGATGACAAAAACCCTCTTATTTTTATCGGATTGTAACATCCCGACTATTATTGGACCACTGAAACCCTAGTGGGCCCAATAAAAATGACCCGAACCTCCATGGCCCATACCAGGGTAGGAGGTAACTTTAGACTAGGGCATGGAGCTAGAAAACTCCAATTTTAGTTCTGTAAGTTATTGTGGCCTCGTATAGTCGATATGAGTGCGTTGGAACTCGTTCTGTTGAATTCCGTGGTCATATGATCGATATAACCATTCCTCGTAGAACGTCGTGAAAAAGAGATTTTTGAATATCGAGCTAGAGAACTCCGATCCGAGTTCTGTTAGTTCTTATGGCTTCGTATAGTTGATACAAATGCATTGAAACTCGTTGCATCGCAATACGAAGACTAATGGTGTATGTGGGCATTTTGATTGCTTCAATGCGTCGCGACGCACAAATATTGATTATTTAGCAACCAAACTCTGATTCGACCCCGGTTAGTGGCATTGGATTCATATGATCAATATAAAGTCAACAGAATTTGTCATGATCAGTTTCGATGATGGGTGGTCAAATTAATCTTAGTCATGCACCAAAAAGCATGCACACACAAATTATGGCATGATACCCCAACTTTGACTCGACCACCAATGATTTGGACCTAGTTTGACTTTAACCAGCAAGGGGGACAAAACCCTAGGGTTGACTTTGGTCAAACCCCCCTAAAAGACCATTTTTTGGAATTTTCACAAAAGAAGGTGTACACTCCTCTCTATGGCTTGAGTAGGGCTTTACTCCCCTCACGCTTGGGTCATCAAATCAGAAAGATATGGTGAGAGATGTCCCATGGGCTAAGATGAGGCCAGACCCTCAATTCTTCCCTTCTTCCTCTTTCCTAAGCCCAAGCCCATCAACCCCTCCCCTTGGATTCTTTCCACTTGTCCTGTACTTGACTCTTTGATGAGTGCCAGCTGTCCAGACAACTAGAGGAAGGTGGAGAGCATATCCTACTCTCGAGTTAATCCCACGTCAGGGAGTGGAGGGGTTGCAACCCTCCCTCAGCCTATATAAGGCCATGCCCCCTCTACTCTCCTCACTCACAGCTTGGGTAGACCCAATCCACCCTCTACTAGAGCTCTGCCTCGCCGGAAAATCAAAACCGAGCCCACCAACTCCACCACCTCCCATGGCATTTCGGTCGGGAACTTCCCGAGCTCCTCCAGCCCAGGTGGAAAACATTCCCCTCCTCCTTCCTAACTACCCCGATGTGTTGCATGTGCCTCTCGGCATCCAGAGCACTGTCAGCGCCACCCGACCCTTGATCTAGGTCGGGTGGTGGTTGTGGGTGTAAAACCCTACCTAGCGCCGGTGGTGGTGCTGGGAGATTGTTACACTACCAGGGAAGTCTATCCCCGGCGGCGGATGGTTGTGGTGCCGCAGGAATTCGCAACTCTGACGACACCCGATAGAGCAATAAAATGCTTTGTTTTTATTTTTACGATGGCAGCTGGCGTCGCCGCTGGACCACCGTCAGAGAGAAGCCCTACCCCCAGTGCGCCAGATGGGGGTGGTGTTATAGCCTGGGGGAAACTAGAGAGGTGGGGTGGCATGACATCGCCTGACTCAAAGCATGTCACACCACCTGCTCTTGGGTTGGTTAATTCCGGAGGTGGTCGGCGGTGATGGGCCACAGGACCACCGCTCCAAGTCTTGCCGGCCACCGACCAATTGAGCAGGTGTGGTGCCATAGCCTGACGGCCACCAGGCGGCGGTGATATAAGCCCGAGAACTTCTAATGTCGGGATTTGGTCACCACCGTCTGATCTTCAATAGGAGATCAGACGAATGTGATCATCTTAAATACCGCTCTTGCCTCAGATTTAATTCCCCTACAGCGGATCCATGTCAGATCCACGGTGTATAATGTCCTGATTCGTTGAAGACCCCTCACACATATTTTTGAGTCAAGAGAGTTGACTCGGGCTCTGGGTGCACGGGTGGGCAAGCTTGCGGACAAGCCAGGGGAAATGCCGACTTGTTGCTGGGTAACAAGTTGGTTCCGCATGGCGGTAGCGGGATACTACTCGGCGGTAGCAGGCGTCGAGTGTTCACTATGACTCTCGATGAGCGTTAAGTGCTATCGCGCAACGGTAGTTAGTTACTGCTGGCAGTAGTGTGCGTCGACTGGATTCGACGAGCGTCGAGTTTGTTGAGTGTACTCGACGATCGTCAAGATACTACCGCGCAGAGGTAGCGGGATACCACGCGACGGTAGTCAAGATGGGCATAGGCAAAGCCCTCTGTGAGCAACCGCCCGACGGTAGAAGTACTGCTAGTGGTAACATTTTGACATAGTTCTCAGTTAGCTACCGCACGAAGGTAAAAGTTGTATCGCGCGGCAATAATAGTCCAAGTGTCTACATCTGAGTCGTGGGTTTGGACAATGGCTTGTAGAAGAAGTCACTTTTGGAGTTACTACATGGCAGTATCATGTTATCGTGCGGCGGTAGCTCTCATATAAGGAAAATTTAGGTATAATCGACCACTCCCTTATAAACATTGTCTGAGGCATAGCCATCACTTTCTTCTTGTGTCGAACTTCATCGGAAGAGACAAGTTGACGCCGCCATATTGCCAAGTCGAAGGACACGATCCATTACCAAAAATCAGGTGAGCTTCCTACCCTCTTCCTTGGTGCTAGATCTTTAGATCTATTATAGGAGAGATGTCTGCTCAAGAGAGCTTGAATTTGGCGTGTAATGGAGATCTCCTAGGTAGATACCACGCTAGGAACTTTATCCTAGGGTTTTATTGTCTTCAACCTTTTCTCTCTTCATTATGAGGACGATGGACTTGGTTTCGTGAAGAATGGTGGTCTATTGAGGGTGAATAAGGGAGTAGGAAGAGCTGAATGTATCTTTGTTTGAATGGATAGAGGAAGGCGATGAACAGATGCCGTTTGTTCGACTTTACAATGCGTGTAGAAATCTGATTTCTATATACAGTAGGCTTTGTGCTCAATTAACGCATGATCCGAGCACTTCCAAGTGTCACAACCCGCATTTTCTCCGAATTTAGGAAATATCAGAGTATGAGAAAATACGCGCCAGGATGCCACGTCAAGCAGGGGATAACTGCTGATGCTCAGGCAAAACCAACTACAATCCTTATGCAAGAAAATCATGTGCTTAATGAATAGAAATTCAGTTATGTTTTAGAGACCGTATCCCTCGGCTCAGTGGATCACCTAGTCCACAAAAGAAAAACTATATTCATACGCTGCGGAAAGAAAAAATACTTTATTTAGGTTTGACGCCCTAAAGAGCGCATAAGGGTCCCAAGAGAACCACTCATGCTATGCAAGACTCTACATTTAATTTATATAACGTATAAGAAAACGGTCTTTATTCGTTGTTTGGAAAATAGTAATTAAGATTTATAAAACGTGCTGGTCATGAGCTTCATTTATAATAATATTTATGGTTTAAAAGTAACTAGCAACCTAGCATAATTCCTTCTCAGAGCAAGTAGACTATCTCCAGAAAACGGTAGCAGCATAAGTAAATATATCTAGTACAAAGGTAAAAACTACCAGTGGGCGCCAACAACCTGACACGAACCCACTGGCACATATGTATGTCCGTAAGAAAGTACTGAAAAACTACCTCACCAACAAGGCAAACAGAACACCAAGGTCCAAGAGACCACCAACACCACCACTGTAAACTAGCCACCCGACTGGCTACGGCTCAGAACCTGGGGTATTCCAAAAGAAAACAGAATACCTCAGCAAGCAACACGGTGAAAACAACTGCATGTAAGAGTCAACCAAAAGGAAGAAGTAATTGAAAAACATGCAGTAGAAAGAGTCACAACTGTCCAAAACAGGACAACAAGAAAAGCACAACGAGCAAAGAAAACAGCAACAACCCAACTCAGGAACAACATCCTGCCGGGCCTTCTAGGCTACCAAGAGCCCAAAGTGCTGCAAGCTACCAAGGAAGGAACTTCTAACACCCTAAACTGTGGAAAGTGGTAGTAGCAAAAACAAACAACGAGGAACCGGATCGAAGGCAAACTCAGTCCTCCATCCACCATGTCCAAGTCAACAAGCTCGAGGGTCTACATGTGAAAGCACAAGGGACCTTCCACCCACACATGCCCAGCCCGTACCTGGAGCACAAAAAATAAGAGTGGCCTTGGCTATGTCACACAACTCCACCCCCCTGAAGAGCTATAAACCACCACTACTAACCATGACCCACGATTCGGCCTTTAAGAAGGTAAAGAAAACGGCAGACAAGGAAATATCAGAAATAAAACAAGAAAACCACTCGGGAACGAAAAACAAGGTAAAGGAAGAGTGTTGAAAAGAATCAACACAACAAGGCGCTGAGTGAGACCCACTCAGTGCCTACCTAAACCTTGGCATTGAGTGAGCTAGTCTCACTTAAAGCCAAAACCAAACTCTAACCACAATCCCACTAAGGTAATACGGAGCTCGACGATTGTCGACCGGAGGTCGACGATAGTCGAACGGCCTAAGGAAGAAACCGAGATCGACGATCTCCATTCAGAGATCGACGATAGTCGATTCTAAGACAAAAAGAGGCAGGGAACTTCCAGTACTCGAGTAGTTGCCTATTACTCGTGTACCTCATCCCTCTACTCGAGTACCTCATCCCTCTACTCGAGTAGTCGCCTACTACTCGAGTATACAAACATATCCAGCACTCGAGTAGTTACCAACTACTCGAGTACCCCAACCCGCTACTCGAGTAGTTGACTACTACTCGACTATGCTAAAACCACTACTCGCGTATCTACAAACCTGCACTCGAGTAGATGCCTACTACTCAAGTAAACCAAACCACTTACTCGAGTATCTCGAGCCCACTACTCGAGTAACCCAAAACCCCTACTCGAGTAGTTACCTACTACTCGAGTAACTCCAATCCCCTACTCGAGTAGTTACCTACTACTCGAGTAAACCAAAACCCCTACTCGAGTAGTTACCTTCTACTCGAGTAAACCAAACCAAAACTCGAGTATCTCGAAACCACTACTCGAGTAACTCAGATACCCTACTCGAGTAGTTACCTACTACTCGGATAATCCAAGGCTAATACTCGAGTTAATGCCTTCTACTCGAGTATCTCAAAGCCACCACTCGAGTATCTTAAACTACTACTCGAGTACTCCAAGGCTAATACTCGAGTTAATGCCTTCTACTCGAGTATCTCAAAGCCACCACTCGAGTATCTTAAACTACTACTCGAGTAATACACTTAGCAAATTCGGGAAAAAAATCACCCCCCTCACCTAACACTTCCTCTCGGCTACACCCAAACCAGAACAAAGATCTGAGCAAAGATAAACGGCATCACGCCGGCAAAGTTGGGTTCCAACGGCACAAGTAGGGGGGGTTCAATAGGAAGAACTAAATCCTATAGTTAGCAAGAAAAAGAGAACAACAAGGCCTCTACCCTAGGGCTAACAGGGATTTCAAATACATCAAGAATAATTCAAAAAAAAGAAACTTGGCAAGGGCAAGAATACCACTTGCCTCAACTTTCAGCGAAGCTTGGACGGCTCTCCTCCTCTTCACACGGAACGAACAGCCGCAGCACCTAGAATTAATCTCACGGTCATTAATGGCGGAAAACTCCAAAACCGAAAAACCAAATCTCATCAAAACTCCATGAAAATCAAATATCTTACCATCGAAACGAAGATCTCGGAGAGAGCAAGCCAACGCCGTTTTCGGAATCGAATTCCGTTCACGAACAAGCCCGGAATCGCTGACCGAAGGAGGTACAGGACGGGCGGTTTTCTCCTCTGTTCTTCCGAGAACAAGCCGACGGTTTCTCTCTCAGGAAAAGAAGAAGAAGTGGGTCGGCACTTCTTAAACAGAGCTTTTATACTAAAGCTAACCCGCCGGTTCAGCCTAAAAACCGAACCCTAAAAACGCCTAATCGCTTAAAAACGCCTAATCGCTTAATTACAATAAGCGAATACCAAAAAAAAAGGTAAGCCAATACACGGCCGCCACCTAGCAAGGAAAATAAATGCTCAATAAATTCTCCCGCAAGAATTTAATATTCAGCCAAATCAATTTAATTAATTGATCACAAATACTATTAACACACCAAACGACGCGAAAACCGAATCACCTCGGAATTCGACGAAATTCGCACCGTAGCTAAATACCCACGCTACGAACACAGCGGCGAAGTCGAAATTAACTTTCGACGAACAGAACCTGAGTTATACCCAAATAAGCCAAACACAAACATCCCCCCGAGAGGCCACACCGGGTCACCCAAAACGACTCGGCTTGCTAGGGAGATCTTGCCAACAGGCTACCAAACAGGGCACTCAGTTCTAAGGAGCTAAACCATACTCCATACATGGCACAAGCCACGGAAACGCGTCATCGTAACGCCAACGAGAATACAAATAAACGCAGGAAAATCGGGGGCATTACAGTCACTCCCCCTAAAAGAAAGTTTCGTCCCGAAACTTTACGCACAATACTCCTACTAAAGAAGGAGAAACAACTAATAGGAGTTACAAGAAGGAAAACATACCGATTAAATCAACGAAACAGGTGAGGGTAAGCCCTCCTCATAGCCGACTCTAACTCCCAAGTCGCGCTTTCCAAATCCTGATTCTTCCATAGAACCTTAACCATCGGTATGGACTTCTTTCGCAGCACACGCTCCTGAGTATCCAAAATACGAACCAGCATCTCAACAAAAGAGAGTTTGGGCTCCAACTGGGGCACAACATCCAAGAGCTGCCCACTGCCGCGCACACACTTCCGCAATTGGCTAACATGAAAAACATTATGCACACTAGGGAAGTTCGCTGGCAAATCCAATCTATAAGCTGACACACCAATCCATTCCAAAATCTCAAAGGGGCCCACATACCTTGGGTCCAACTTCCGATTCTTACCAAATCTCTTAACACCTACCATCGGGGAAACTTTGAGGAATACAAGGTTCCCGACGGAAAACTCCAAAGCAAATCTACGCCGATTGGCGTTCTTTTCATATCTCTCCTGGGCTATACGAAGCTTCTCCCGAATAAGCTTTATAGCGACTTCCATTTCCTCAAGCGCATCGGGACCCAACAAAGGCCTCTCACCAGCCTCAGCCCAAAACACCGGAGTCCTACAGCGCCTCCCATACAAGGCTTCAAACGGAGCCATCTGCAAACTTTCCTGATAACTATTGTTGTAGGCAAATTCCATGAGTCGCAATCGCTCATCCCACGCTCCACCGTGGTCTAAAATATAGCACCGGATCATATCCTTAACAATTTGGTTCACCCTCTCCATCTGTCCATTGGTCTGCGGGTGGTAGGCAGTAGAATACCTCAGATCCGTACCCAAACCCTCCTGCAGACTCTGCCAAAAACGAGAAGTAAACCGGGAGTCTCGATCGGAAATGATGTTAACCGGCACACCGTGGAGTCGAATGACTTCATTCATGTATAACTCCGCTATCTTCTTCATCGGGTAATCAATCTTATAAGGCACGAAGTAAGCACACTTCATCAATCTATCCACTATAACCCAAACAGAATCAAATCCCCTCGGGGATTTCGGTAATCCCGTAATGAAATCCATAGATATACTTTCCCACTTCCAAGTCGGGATCTCTAGCGGAGTCAACTTACCACCAGGCCTTCCATGATCGGCCTTCACACGTTTGCAAGTGTGACACTCAGCAACAAATCGGGCTATATCTCCTTTCATGCCATACCACCAGGCAATTTGCCTTAAGTCACGGTACATCTTCGTAGATCCTGGATGGTAGGAAACGCTGGAACCATGAGCCTCACTGCAAATCATCCTCCTAATATCCCCGACAGCGGGAACGCAAAACCTGCCGCGGTACTTCAAAGTACCCGCATCATCGATAGTAAAGTCGGGCAATTCTCCCTCCTCAGTCCTGGTGAAGAGGTGCACAAGATCAGGATCATCCTTCTGGTGCAGCCTAGTCAAAGAAATCCAGGACGGCTCCGCCACTGGCAAGGTACTCTGCAAACTACAGCATCCCACTGAAATATCCATAAGGAGGAACTCCTCCACTAAACGATCGACGGAGAGGTTAAAGATCTTTCCCGTCTTTCGGCTCAGGGCGTCGGCCACCACGTTGGCCTTGCCCGGATGATACTGGATTTCTACATCATAATCAGCCACATACTCCAGCCACCGCCGCTGACGTAGATTCAACTCCTTCTGCGTGAACACGTACTTTAGGCTCTTATGGTCAGTGAAGATCTTGCATTGAGCCCCATAAAGTAGGTGCCTCCACAACTTCAAAGCATAAATAACCGCTGCAAACTCGAGGTCATGCGTGGGATAATTCTTCTCATGAGTCTTCAGTTGCCTTGACCCATAGGCAATTACCTTTCCCTCTTGCATTAATACGCATCCCAGACCTACAAGCGAAGCATCCACATAAACATCATAATCTACTCCCTCAGTAGGCAGGGTCAGAACGGGAGCAGTGCACAATCTCTCCTTTAGCTCCAGAAAAGCCTCCTCGCACTTTTCGCTCCAAACAAATGCCACATTCTTCTGAGTCAACTTGATCAAAGGTGCGGCTAGGGAAGAGAAACCCTCCACAAATCTTCTGTAATAGCCAGCCAACCCTATGAAACTCCTGATCTCCTTAGGAGTATTCGGCCTATTCCAATCCATCACTGCTGCAATCTTTTCTGGATCGACCGAGATGCCATCCTTATTCACCATGTGGCCAAGAAAAGAAACCTGAGGCAACCAAAATTTGCACTTGCTCAATTTGGCGAATAACTTGTGATTCCTCAACTCTGATAGGACCAAACGCAAATGTTACTCATGCTCCTCAGCACTGCGAGAATAAACTAACACATCATCAATGAAGACCACAACGAACTTGTCGAGGAAATCCTTGAACACCCGGTTCATCATATCCATGAAGGCTGATGGTGCGTTGGTCAGACCAAACGACATTACCAGAAACTCAAAGTGTCCATGCCTCGACCTAAACGCAGTCCGTGGAATGTCCACCTCACGGATCCTGAGTTGATGATAAACAGAACGAAGATCGATCTTGGAGAACACCGTGCTACCACGCAACTGGTCAAATAAATCATCGATCCTCGACAGAGGGTACCTGTTCTTGATAGTGACCTTGTTCAACTCTTTATAGTCAATGCAGAGCCGCATCGACCCATCTTTCTTCTTTACAAACAAAACAGGAGCACCCCAAGGCGACGAACTCTGCCTAATAAACCCCTTAGCTAACAACTCATCCAACTAAACTCGCAACTCCTCTAACTCACGAGGGGCCATCCGGTACGGCGCCTTAGCAATAGGACGCGTACCCGGCTCTAAATCGATCACAAACTCAACATCCCGATCAGGCGGAAGACCAGGAAGATCGTCAGGAAAAACATCGGCGAAACCACGAACAATAGGAATCTCTTCCAAGCGTGGCACGCTAACAGCGGCTCCAACCGCCGAGACTAAACAAACACAACAATCAGAAAGAAACAATCTCTGAGCACATACCGCAGAGATGACAGGAAAGTCCTGGCAAAGATCAGCATACACGCTGCCGGGCTGACCGTCGTCCCTGATGAAGTCCAAGCGCTTTCCTTTGCACTGAATGACAGCATCATACCGAGAGAGCCAGTCCATGCCCAAAATGACATCGAAGTCCTCCAGATCAATCATTTTCAGGTCCGTCTTCGCAAGAAAGTCCCCCAACAAAACCGGGCAATCCAAAATGCCCAAATCTGACAACACAGATTCACTAGCAGGAAACTTGACATGGAAGGAATCCCGAACACGATCTAGAGTCAACCGATGACGCTCTACAAAGGCTCTAGCCACGAACGAGTGGGTAGCGCCGGAGTCAAACAGAACACGCGCCCAGCGGTTCTTCACCTTAAACTTCCCTATAGGAACACATAAACTAAGGAACTACCACAGCAATTAGAGCTGTCACGGTTCCGGTTCGGTTCCGGTTCTACTAAAATCATGAACCGAACCATTAAGGTAACGGTTCTTCAAATTAGAACCAAAACCCTATTTGGTTTGACCGGTTCCGGTTCTGGTTCCGGTTCCAGCTTAATTTTTGGAACCATCGTGTCAACAGTTTCGGTTACGGTTCAACAAGAACCAAAACCAAACCTGTCACTATCGGTTCGGTCCGGTTCCATGCGGTTCGGTCCGGTTCCAATCGGTTCCAACTAAAACCAAAATCAAGCTTGACGGAATGAAATAAAAGCGGGCTGCAAATAGTAAAACTCAAAACAATATCGAAATAAAAATAATTATGTTGCGCACTTCTCGACGGTCTTTTCCGCGATTGGTGGGATAATATCAATTTCTTTCCTACGCGTGTAGACTTGCCACGAATTCTAGTTGACTTGCGAACGTCTCATCGACATGCTCAACCGTAACAACCGGCTACAATTAGTTGTCTTTCATGATTACTAATAAATAGTAGTTTTATATCTTCTATATGTTTTAAATAAAATATTTCAAAAAAATATGTTAGTAAAATTAAAAATATATTATATAACTGTATAAAAATAAAAAATGCACAGCAAAAATTGACTACAAACCGCACCAATGTCAAATCATACCATACGGTTTTTATGCGGAGAAGTTTTGTTCGGTCCAAAATCGCCCTCTTTAGTGCGATTGCGGTTTGAGTTCAAACTGCACCAGATTCACTCGTGATAGTAAGTATAAATATTATAGATAAATTATAAAATAATAACAATATAATAATAATAAACGGGTTGCGGTTCGGTTCTACCTCGGTCCGGTTCGGATCGGGTCTAAAAATCTTGAAACCGCTTGAGACTTGTATGTTGCGGTTCCGGTTCCGGTTCCGGTCCGGATAATAAAATGTAAGAACCACACCCGGACCAATGTTGTTCACGGTTCCAAAATTCAAACCAAAACCCGAATAATTTGCAAACGATTCGGTCCGGTTCTTTGTGGTTCTGGTTCGATTCCGGTTCGGTTTGCGGTTTTCGATTTTAAGTGACAGCTCTAACAGCAATACCGCAACATACAAGCAAATAAAACTACCAGGCTAGAAAAACAACAAACCGCTAACCTGAAATAACCTGGGTCGAAGTCTGAGCCTCCTCGGAAGAAATCACGTTCAGCTTCCCTTTTCCCTTGTCCACACGAGGAGGTGGAGGTAAAGCCTGCAACGGAACTGCAGGAAGAGCTGACTGAACCTGAGGACACCTCGACTTGATATGACCCTTCTGCCCACACTGAAAGCAGACTCTATCCTTGGTCCAACACTGGGCCGCATCATGCCCGGACCGCTTGTAAACCGAACAGGAGACATCTCTCCTAGGAGCACCCTGGATCGCATGAACCTGCTCCTTCTTCTGAGCTGCTGACCTCTTAAAACATTTCTCGATAGGATGGCCTGACCGGCCACAGAAACTGCACACTACTCGGCTCCTCTTTCCCGGAACAGCATCGGGTACCAGGGGCTTCTTCCCCTCCACAGACTTTCTCTTGTCCTTTCTCATCTGCTGGCCTCTGCTCTTTTCCGTTTCAATAGCCTCAACCTTAAGAGCAGCCTCTACAACTCTAGCATAAGTCACAGACCCATAAGCACTGGTCAACTGTTGCACTTCGCTCCTCAAACCACCAAGAAATCTCTTAACTCGATCAGCCTCAACGCTGACCAAAGAAGGGGCAAAACGGCTCAACTTACTAAATTCTATTTCATACTCACCCACCGTGAGTTGCCTTTGCTTCAGATAGAGAAAGTCATTCATGAGGCGGTCACGCTCGACCGAAGGCAAGAACTTCCTCAACAACATCTCCTTAAACATTTCCCAAGAGCATCCAGCTACTAAGCTCTCCTTCTCTCTCAGCCACCAACTCTTAGCCAATCCTTTAAGCTGATAGGTGGCTAGCATCACCCTCTGGTCACCTGCAATCCCTGAATACGAAAACATCTCCTCCATGGAGATCAGCCAATCATCAATAACCATGAAATCTGCCTTCCCGTCATAAGTGGGAGGGCTCAGCCTCTGAAACTGCGAGATGAAGGCCATCTCCGCTGGCACCACTACCGGAGGTCTCACGAGTGCAGGGGGAGGAGGAACAGCTAACCCCCCAGCAGGAACTTGCGCACCCTGAGCCTACCCTGCCACAACTGCCACCAAAGACTGAATCTGGGCTTGCACCTCCTCCAACTGTCTGCCCATAGCTTCGCTACTCTGACGCAGACTCTCGATCACCGCATCATTCTGAGCTCCGGACGACTCACCTTCAGACAGGGGAGTCGAACGAGTTGCAGGTCGCCTAGCCATCCTAAAATCATAACCACCCCAAATCAGATCCCCAATCAATGACTAGAACCCAAACACAAGTACAGACCATACATATATAGATATAAGCTTAAAGCTGCTAAACTTGCTCTGAGAGTTCATCTTTTTAACAAAAATTTGATGACATGCCCTAACCTAGGATGGTTAACCATCACCTTGCTAACTCTCGTGCCTAGATCGGGAATGCATGACTTTATTTTGTTTTGAAAACTTATGTGTGTACATATGTCATCCTGCAAATCTTTAGCTTGGCACGTTGTGTTTATGCAATGATATGCTATGCATGTTTGTGCTATGCATTCTAAAAAGGCCCTAATGCATGTTATGAGCGGCGTACACATGAAAATGTTATGCATCCCATACTACATAACATTCCCATGCAACGAAAAAGAAACGTGCTAGTCGCAGTCATGTGGTGAGGTTATGCATCCCATACTACATAACCCTCACATGTAGCCCCTATGGTGGAATCATATACGAACACATATTATGCATCCCATAATACATAATATGCCTCGTATACTTCATGTTATGCCATGAGTGTAGTGTTCGTGCTTTTTCCAAGACGTGCTGATGACATATCGATGTGTGAATGACATGATGCTGAACTACTAAAGCAAACCAAGGAAGGTTGCTCAACTAACTTATCAAGCAACCTCCCTCTGATACCAACTGTCACAACCCGCATTTTCTCCGAATTTAGGAAATATCAGAGTATGAGAAAATACGCGCCATGATGCCACGTCAAGCAGGGGATAACTGCTGACGCTCAGGCAAAACCAACTACAATCCTTATGCAAGAAAATCATGTGCTTAATGAATAGAAATTCAGTTATGTTTTAGAGACCGTATCCCTCGGCTCAGTGGATCACCTAGTCCACAAAAGGAAAACTATATTCATACGCTGCGGAAAGAAAAAATACTTTATTTAGGTTTGACGCCCTAAAGAGCGCATAAGGGTCCCAAGAGAACCACTCAAGCTATGCAAGACCCTATATTTAATTTATATAACGTATAAGAAAACGGTCTTTATTCGTTGTTTGGAAAATAGTAATTAAGTTTTATAAAACGTGCTGATCATGAGCTTCATTTATAATAATATTTATGGTTTAAAAGTAACTAGCAACCTAGCATAATTCCTTCTCAGAGCAAGTAGACTATCTCTAGAAAACGGTAGCAGCATAAGTAAATATATCCAGTACAAAGGTAAAAACTACCAGTGGGCGCCAACAACCTGACACGAACCCACTGGAACATATGTATGTCTGTAAGAAAGTACTGAAAAACTACCTCACCAATAAGGCAAATAGAACACCAAGGTCCAAGAGACCACCAACACCACCACTGCAAACTAGCCACCCGACTGGCTACGGCTCAGAACCTGGGGTATTCCAAAAGAAAACAGAATACCTCAGCAAGCAACAAGGTGAAAACAACTGCATGTAAGAGTCAACCAAAAGGAAGAAGTAATTGAAAAACATGCAGTAGAAAGAGTCACAACTGTCCAAAACAGGACAACAAGAAAAGAACAATGAGCAAAGAAAACAGCAACAACCCAACTCAGGAACAACATCCTGCCGGGCCTTCTAGGCTACCAAGAGCCCAAAGTGCTGCAAGCTACCAAGGAAGGAACTTCTAACACCCTAAACTGTGGAAAGTGGTAGTAGCAAAAACAAACAACGAGAAACCGGATCGGAGGCAAACTCAGTCCTCCATCCACCATGTCCAAGTCAACAAGCTCGAGGGTTTACACGTGAAAGCACAAGGGACCTTCCACCCACACATGCCCAGCCCGTACCTGGAGCACGAAAAACAAGAGTGGCCTTGGCTATGTCACACAACTCCACCCCCCTGAAGAGCTATAAACTACCACTACTAACCACGACCCACGATTTGGCCTTTAAGAAGGTAAAGAAAACGGCCGACAAGGAAATACCAGAAATAAAACAAGAAAACCACTCGGGAACGAAAAACAAGGTAAAGGAAGAGTGTTGAAAAGAATCAACACGACAAGGCGCTGAGTGAGACCCACTCAGTGCCTGCCTAAACCTTGGCGTTGAGTGAGCTAGTCTCACTTAAAGCCAAAACCAAACTCTAACCACAATCCCACTAAGGTAATACGGAGCTCGACGATTGTCAACCGGAGGTAGACGATAGTCGAACGGACTAAGGCAGAAACCGAGATCGACGATCTCCATTCAGAGATCGACGATAGTCGAACGATTCTAAGACAAAAAGAGGCAGGGAACTTCCAGTACTCGAGTAGTTGCCTATTACTCGTGTACCTCATCCCTCTACTCGAGTAGTCGCCTACTACTCGAGTACCTCATCCCTCTACTCGAGTAGTCGCCTACTACTCGAGTATACAAACATATCCAGCACTCGAGTAGTTACCAAATACTCGAGTATCCCAACCCGCTACTCGAGTAGTTTCCTACTACTCGAGTATGCTAAAACCACTACTCGTGTATCTACAAACCTGCACTCGAGTAGATGCCTACTACTCAAGTAAACCAAACCACTTACTCGAGTATCTCGAGCCCACTACTCGAGTAACCCAAAACCCCTACTCGAGTAGTTACCTACTACCCGAGTAACTCCAATCCCCTACTCGAGTAGTTACCTACTACTCGAGTAAACTAAAACCCCTACTCGAGTAGTTACCTTCTACTCGAGTAAACCAAACCAAAACTCGAGTATCTCGAAACCACTACTCGAGTAACTCAGATACCCTACTCGAGTAGTTACCTACTACTCGGGTAATCCAAGGCTAATACTCGAGTTAATGCCTTCTACTCGAGTATCTCAAAGCCACCACTCGAGTATCTTAAACTACTACTCGAGTACTCCAAGGCTAATACTCGAGTTAATGCCTTCTACTCGAGTATCTCAAAGCCACCACTCGAGTATCTTAAACTACTACTCGAGTAATACACTTAGCAAATTCGGGAAAAAAATCACCCTCCTCACCTAACACTTCCTCTCGGCTACACCCAAACCAGAACAAAGATCTGAACAAAGATCTTCTGCCTTGATGTCCTTTCTCTTCATTCCTCCCGCCCAGTGCCTGGGAGTCATAGGGGTAGGGGTGGGGGATCGTTGACTTAGTCTTTTGATTAACGGTCGGTGAATCATATCATTTTTAGGGGATCGAGGAGCAACACCAGGAGACGTAGCACCACCAGAGGATGATACAGTTGGAGGTGGGCCAGTCTAGCACATGAGTACCACCTACCGGGACAGTGAGTGACTACAGTAGCTTTGGTTTCGCGAGTGATTTGTAGTGAGGATGTGCTGTACTAGGCAGGAGCCTGTTTATTAGTTCTATTGTTGTTATTCTGTTATTATCATGCGGACACCTTACTAGTGTGATTCTATATTGCATGTGATCTTGTGGACTTGGACTTATATTTTCTCATTTGTATTTCTAATTTATTCTGTGATTGATATGGCTGGCAGGATCGACGTTTTGTAGTGATGACCTTCCCAGGTGTTTGTGTCACTGCAAAGTGGCGGTTCTGGGCATAAGACCCGATGGTGAAACAAAAAAGAGAGGGTCTTATAGATAGTTTCCGGAAACAGGATGTGTTGAAAGATAAATGATTTGATGTGCGTGCACATGCTAAACTTAGAAAAGGAGGCTAGATGAATATTACACCCATAGTTATGTTATGAGCTTATTGACCTTATGAATTGAAAGTATGGTTGGAATAAGTCAACCGCTTAGAGTTGTGTTAACTCCCTACGGGTAGCAGTGAGGGTCGTATTGCAATCAAAAGTATTTGATATCTAAGGTTAAGACAGAACCTTGCGTGCTTGGAGCACGGGTAAGTTTTTATGAAGGGACTCAGTGTGAAGCCCTTGCGTGCTTTTGAGCACGGGTTTCGTATGATGATAAGGGACTCAGTATAGAGCCCTTGTGTGCTTTTGAGCACGGGATTGGTATGATGAGAAGGGACTCAGTTGGATCCCTTGGATGTTTGATGGCATGGCTAAGTGTTATTGCATGCGGTATATGTTGACATGCGATGTCATAATCCTGGGTTAAGGATAGTGTGGCAGGTCTGTGGGTTCGCCATTCGTCACACCGACGAGAGTTGATAGATAGACCTTGGGCGATTGGGCTTGGTCCTCGGTGCTCATTCCCGAGGCTCCTTTCGTGCCAGTAGACGATTGGGCTTAGTATTATGGTCATATGCTCCCAAAGGCTCCTTTTGTGCCAGTTATAGGCCAATTGGGTTTTGTTCTTGGTGCACATCTACCCGAGACCCCTTCTGAGTCATAGTACATAGAGGTTTTGTTGTTTTGTTCTTAGCGTTAAGGCGTATGGAGGACAAAGACTGGTAGTGTGGATACCCGCCTAATAGTGGAGATGCCCGCTCTACTGTCACTGTTTGGCCACGACGGATGATGCCTGAGAGGTTAGCTAACTGGTCGAAAAGTGGGAGCTAGAGGACTATGTCGACTTACAAATAGAGTGCGTGAGTTGCATGGGTGCATCATAGACCATCATTGCATTGCATTGCACCGCATAAGATCCTCATCATATAAATTTGTATGAGCACTTTTATATGATGAGTTACTTTCTATTAAACCGATCCTTAACTTATAAATCTGTATGGGCAGTTTTATAAGTTAAGTTCTACTTTTGTTTGTAGTTTAAATGATGGTACTTGACTGCTCTTACTCTTACTGTACTTTTAGTGTAGAATGATATTGTTATTTGATGTACACTGCTACTATTACATTTATGATATGTAGAGATATGCCACCTGCTTGTACTTATAGTGTATATATATATATATATATTTTACCATTCCTTCTTTCTCCCGCCCGGTGACTAAGAGCCAACGGGGTGAGAGGATGAGATAGCAACTTGGTCTTTATGACTAACAGTTGCTACGACTAACTTTTTAGTAGAACACCCAGCAGATAGAGCAGTAGAAACAATAGGTTATGCAGGAGGCTAGCTAGGTTAGTGGGATAGGGCCTGATACGACGATTCCTTCGCTGCCATCGATTACTGATGTGAGAGTTTGAGAGTCTATATATTGTAGCCCTTGGGGCATTTAACACTGATGTATTTAGGAGCTATGCAGCTACCTGTGTCTTTTCTTTTGGACTTATACTAGTGTGGATTTTGACTTTTGTATATTATCTTTATGTTGGGTTGGCATGGATGATATTTGTGTGAGCTGGCAGAATAGGCATCTTGTAGTACCGGTCAACCCGTGCGTTAACGCTACTATAAGGAGGCTATTCTGGGAATAAGACTCCCTTCGACCATGTGTTGTGTTTCGGGAGGGGGGGGGGTCTTACAAATGGTATCAGCTTGCAATGATCCTAAACTAAAGAAGTCATTGAACAATGGTTCCACCCCGGCTCGGATGGTCAGTTGGAGGTCAAACTGACATAGAGGAAGTAGTGGTGTGCCCATGTGTTATTCGCACTATGTATGTCCAGTTGTTACCTTACGATTAGCCAACCTGACCATAGGTTGTGCCTTTATACGTAGATTCTGACATGTATAGAGCCAATAGTGGGCACTCCCACCCCTTCCATCCCTACTCAATTTTAGCAGTCGAAACTGGGACAAACCCTCACGACAATATTAGACGCATTCAAATTTCAGCAGGCCCCGGTGTAGCAGCAAGCCCCGGGTTCTAACTGGCTGAGTATCTTCTGAGTCCTCTCCCTGCCTGCTTACAATGGGACGGAGTCAGTTGTTCGTACTGAGGAGTGGCTAAATGCTGTGCAAGAATTAATGGCCGGAATCAGATCTCCAGCCAGTATGGATGTTACTTCAACTGTATCTATCTTGAAATCACACGCAAAAAGGTGATGGAAGTCCCTCATGGGCTCCACTTTTCAAGGACGTGTATACACTGACATCAGTTGGAACGAATTTTCTGATGCCCTCCTAGAGCATTTCATTCCTTCCACGACTCGTGATGAACTTGAATAAAGGTTCCTACAGTTGAAACAAGGATCCAAGTCAGTGGCAGAATATCAGCGGGAGTTTCAGCATATTGCAAGGTTTGCAGACTCCTATAGTTTGGATGATCGCGGGTATGCAAAATAGTTTTATAAAGGCTTGCGAGATCCCTTAGGCAAGCACTTTTGTTTATAGTGGAATTGGGCCTGGCGGGGATAATAGATTTGGCAAAGAGGTTGGAGGCAAACCATTTGGGAGTCCAGGCTAGTGGTAAGAGATCTATAGTAGGCGTGATGGAAGAGGGGCCCCAGATTTAGGAGGAGGAAGAATGCTCGTGGCGGAGGAGGAAATCAAAGAAGGGGTGGTCGCTTCCATCAAAACTTTAGGATGGAGCGCCCGGTCCCATAGCCAGTGTTGCCTCCACCTCAGCAGTTTCAACGGTATCAACAACTTGGAGGGCCATTCAGGCAAGTTTGTTTCTAGTGTCATAAACCGGGCCACATCCGGTATTATTGCCCGCAGCTAGGTGGAGATGTTCCCCCTATTGTTACTCCGACATCTCAGCAAGGACGAGGGCAAATACGTGGTTCAAGACGAGGACCACGAGGTAAAAATCCTGGACATAATTGGGAGCAGATGTTTGCTCTAGATATGACTCAAGAGCGGAACCCATAGAACGTCATATCAGGTATTTTGTGGCCAAGCTTCCCGTCATATGCATAAGTATATTCCCTCACTTATGCCTGAAATGTAGTAAGGTAGCTATACTATGGTTTAACATTTAGGCATGGTGACTATAAATGGAAGGCCCGCCTATACCCTATTTGATGTGGGTGCGACGCATTCGTCTCATAAGATTTCGTGAAGGACTTGGAAGGGGTGCGACATTACATCGGAGCCAACCAGAGAGTTTGACTCCCCGACGGCTCTGTGATAAATGCATTCGCCAAATGCACCCTGGATGTGTACATAGGAGGAAAGATTTTTGAAACACTGACAATGGTGTTGCTGCTACCCGAGTTTGATCTTGTTTTAGGCATGCCCTGGCTGGAGTGGACCCAGTCCCGAATCGACTGTGCAACAAAGGAGATTACGTTGATGCTCGATGATTCAGAGATCGTATTCCAAGGTTTTAAATACATACCACGTATGCTATTATCCTCTATCTAGGCCATCAAGGCCTATGCACAGAGAGAAGAAGTTTTTGCTATAAGTTTTGAGATGAAGAAGGAAGTGGGCAGCATAGTGGATGTGCCCGTAGTTCGGGGCTTTTCCGTTGTTTTCCCGGAGAAGCAGGCAGGATTACCCCCACATAGAGAAGTGGACTTTCAGATCAAACTAGTATCGAGTGACAAACCCGTCTCTCAAACCCCATATAGGATGGCCTCGAAGGAGCTAGCAGAGTTCTAGGTGCAGCTTCAGGAGTTGGTAGATTCTGGATTTGTTTGCCCCAGTTCATCGCTATGGGGAGCTCCAGTGTTGTTCGTAAAGAAGAAGGATGGGTCGTTTCAGTTGTGTATAGATTATTGGGAACTTAATCAGTTGACCATACGAAACACTTACCCTTTTCCCCGGATCGATGAGCTTTTCAATCAATTGGTGGGGGCGCACTGGTTTTGCAAGTTGGACTTACGATCAGGGTACTATCAGTTGAGAGTTAAAGAGGAAGATATTCAGAATACGGCCTTTAGTTCAAGGTATGACCTGTATGAGTTCACGGTGATGCCGTTTGGACTCACAAACGCCCCCTCTGTATTCGTGAGCTTGATGAATAGGGTGTTTGAGCTGTATCTGGACATTTTCATCATCGTCTTCATCGACGACGTGTTGGTCTATTCAAAGACAGAGAAGGATCATGGGGAACACTTTGTCCAAGAGTTGGAGAAGTTAAGAGAGCACTCCTTATTTACTAGGTTTAGCAAGTGCGAGTTTTGGATCCGATAATTTTCCTTCTTGGGCCATGTTATTAGTGTTGCTAGATTAGCAGTAGACCCGGCCAAGGTGTGTTCTGTGAAGGAGTGGTCGAATTTGAGGTCGGCGGCCAACATGTGAAGTTTTCTTGGACTTGCATGGTATTATCGGTAGTTTGTGGAGGGATTTTCGAAGATCGCCCTCCCTCTCACTGCCTTGACAAAGAAAGGTGTTCCATATGAATGGACACCTCAATATGAGGCTGCATTTCAAGAGTTGAAGGATCGACTTACCTCTACACCAATCCTAGCCTTTATATCTGGGAAGGAAGGATTTCAAGTTTACACTGATGCATCCTATCAAGGTATGGGAGCAGTGTTGATGCAGCATGGACATGTGATTGCTTACTCTTAAAGAAAGCTGAAGAAACATGAGATTAATTACCCAGTACATGATTTAGAATTGGGGGCAGTTGTCTTCACCCTAAAGATTTGGAGGCACTATCTCTATGGAGTTCATTGCGAGATTTTCTCAGATTTTAAGAATTTGAAATATGTTCATACTCAGAAGGAGTTGAATTTAAGGCAGTGGCGGTGGTTGGATTTCTTGTGTGATTATGAGTTTATGTTGAACTATCACCACGGGAAAGCAAACTCCAAAGCAGATGTATTAAGAAGAAAGGTACCAGCATTGAGCCCCGAGTCTTGAATGATGGTTATAGAATTGGCTCGAGTGCTCGAGGAGATAGAGACTACGTTGGTGTATAAGAATCATTCTGAGACATATACAGAATACTTGACTGCCTTGAGTATAGTATGTGACATCCGTGAATGGATCCGGGCAGATCAAGGGAAGTATGTTGCTCTGGCCCCCGTGTTTAAAGCAATTGAGAGTGGATCTGCTGAAGAGTATACTTTTAAGGAAGGCCTCATTCATTCCATGGAAGGCTCTATATTCCCAAGGGCATTGTAATACGGGAAGACATCTTGAGAGTGGCTCATTGCACTAAATATTCAGTGCATCCCGGGATTGCCAAGATGTATAAGGACTTGCGGAAGACCGTGTTCTGGCTAGGAATGAAGAGAGCTATTGAGTATTATGTTACGCACTGTGGGGCTTGTCAAAGGGTGAAGGTGGAGTGTAAGAGCCCGGGAGGATTATTGCGGTCATTGCCAATCCCCGAGTGGAAGTTCGAGGATATCTCCATGGATTTCGTTCACGGGTTACCTCACTCACGCTTTAGGAAGAATTCAGTTTGGATGGTTGTGGATCGCTTGATGAAGGTTGTCAGGTTCATTCCAATGAGAAAGGAGTCGCATATTGATTTTTTAGTGCATCTCTTTGTGGAGCAGATTGTGCGATAATATGGGGTGCCCAAGACAATTGTCTCTAACCGCAGTGGTCGCTTCACTTCCAAGGAATGGACGGCAGTTCAAGCATATATGTACGACTTTTCACCCTCAGACGGACGACCAGTCTGAAAGGACCATTAGAACCATGGAAGATTTGTTGAGATTATGCATGTTGGATAGGGGAGAGTTGTGGGAAAGGATTTTGTTGCTAGAGGAGTTTTTATATAATAATAGTTATCAAGCTAGCATCGGAATGACGCTCTGCGAAGCACTTTATGGGAGGAGGTGTAGAATTTCATTATCGTGGGTGCAGGTTGAAGACCCAAAGACTTTGGGAATGTAGTATAGCGTTGACACTGATGTTATGGTTAGATTAATATGAGATCACATGCTAGAGGATCAGAGTTGGCAGGCGAAGTATTATAATGCAAAGCACATGGTGGTGGAATTTCAAGTGGGTGATAAGGTGTTCTTGAAGATCAGGCCAATGCATGGAGTGTCACGTGAACGTGATAGGAAGAATCTTAGCCCAAGATATGTGGGGCCTTATGCTATATTGGAGAGGATTGGCCCTTTGGACTATCGGCTGGAGCTACCACCAGATCTAGAAAATTTGCACGACATCTCCCATATGCCGTCACTTTGGAAAGCACTACTACTGCCTTATCAGCATGTCACCGCTACAAATGGAATAGTGACAATCGATAGGACTGTTCTACTAGAGCCAATGCGGATAGTGGATACCAAAACGAGAAGCTTGCGGCAAAAGAGTGTTCCTTTGGTGAAGGTCCAATGTTCTAATCATGTAAAAGAGGAGTACACGTGGGAGCCAATGGACCTTATGCGGCAGCGCTATCTAGAGTTGTTTCCCCAAGGTAAACTTAAACTCATACCTTATATTCTTCATACTTTATCCCCCCCAGACTTAGCCTGATTTTGGGGACGAAATCTTTAATTTTGTTTATAGGATTTATAACGTCCCGATTTGTGGTACACCCCTCACACACATTTTTGAGTCAAGAGAGTTGACTCGGGCTCAGGGTGCACTGGTGGGCAGGCTTGCAAACAAGCCAGGAAATGCTGACTCGATGTTGGGTAACAGGTTGCTACAGTGCGTTGGTAGCGGGATACCACACGGCGGTAACAGGCGTCGAGCGTTCATGATGACTCTCGATGAGTGTTGAGTGCTATTGCGCGATGGTAGTTAATTACCGCTGGAGATAGTGTGCGTCGACTGGATTCGACGAGCGTCGAGTTCATTGAGTGTACTCGATGATCGTCAAGATACTACCGCACGGAGGTAGCGGGATACCACACGGCGGTAGTCGAGCTAGGCATAGGCAAAGCCCTCTGTGAGCAACCACTCGACGGTAAAGTATCACTGGCAGTAACATTTTGACATAGTTCTCAGTTAGATATTGCGCGACGGTAGAAATTGTACTGTGTGGCGATAGTGGTCTAGGTGTCGACGTCTGAGTCATGGGTTTGGACGGTGGCTTGCGGAAGAAGTCACTTTTGGAGTTACCGCGCGTGGTAGCATGCTACCGCATGACGACAGCTCTCTGATCAGGAAAATTTAGGTTTAATTGGCCACTCCCTTATAAACATTGTCTGAGGCTTAGCAGTCACTTTCTTCTTGTGCCGAACTTCATCGCAGGAGACAAGTTGACACTGCCATGCTGCCAAGTCGAAGGGCACGATCCATGGCCGAAAATCAGGTGAGCTTCCTACCCTCTCCCTTGGTGGTAGATCTTTAGATCTATTATTGGAGAGATGTCCGCTCAAGAGAGCTTGAATTTGGCACGTAATGGAGATCTCCTAGGTAGAGACCGCACTAGGACCTCTGTCCTAGAGTTTTGTTGTCTCCAACCTTTCCTCTCTTCATTATGAGGACGATGGACTTGATTTCGTGAAGAATGTTGGTCTATTAAGGGTGGATAAGGTAGGAGGAAGAGCTGAATGTATCTTTGTATGAATGGTTAGAGGAAGAAGATGGATCGATGTCGTTCGTTTGACTTTACGATGCATGCAGAAATCTAAATTCTGTACGCAGTAGGCTTTGTGCTCGATTTACGCCATGCTCTGGGCACCTTTAGGTCTTGGGCTGAACACGAAAGTTGTAGCCCTCAGAAAGACCCTTCCAATGGATGGTTATAAGTTTTTTGGTGAGCATTGTGGCCCCACAAAGTTCGCCGGATGTTGCTGCGTTGAACTAACATAAGGCCACGATAAATTTTCTGCCTAATTAGTTGATGTGTTAGCCTGGTGTTCGAATCTTGGACTTGGTAGGAAGTTATATCCTCAGAAGACATCTTGTATTTGGAGAATCTAGTTTGAGGAAACCGTGATGAGCCAATGCATTATGTATGTGTTTTGATGGACCTTGGATGTACAAATGATTTATCTATGCAATCCGATGAAAATGCATACAATAATACTATGATGGTTGATATTTATTGGAAGAGTAATTAGTGCGCTTGTACGATATACGCAATCGATAGCAAGTGATGAACTATAAGTAATGAAAGAACTTATGGGGTGTAATTGTATACGATTATTAATTATCTAGAAACATATATGCTATATTGATCGTTTTCGGAAACAGGATGTGCTGAAAGATAAATGATTTGATGTGCGTGTGCATGCTAAACTTAGAAAAGCGGGATAGATGAATATTACTCCCATGGTCATGCTATGAGCATATTGACCTTATGAATTAAAAAGTATGGTTGGAATAAGTCCACCGCCTAGAGTTGTGTTAACTCCCTATGGGGAGCGGTGAGGGTCGTATAACAATCGAAGGGATTTGATATGTTAGGTTACGATGGAACCTTGCGTGCTTAGAGCACGGGTATGTTGTTATGAAGGGACTTAGTGTGGATCCCTGCGTGCTTTTGATCATGAGTTTGGTATGATGATAGGGGACTCAGTGTGGAGCTCTTGCGTGATTTTGAGCACGAGATTGGTATGATGAGAAGGGACTCGATTGGAGCCCTTGGATGTTTGATGACATAGCTAAGTGTTATTGCATGTTGTGTGTGTTGACACATGGTGTCATAATAATGGGTTAAGGATAGTGTGGCAGGTATACGGGCTCACCAATTGTCACACCGACAGGAATTGACAGATAGACCTTGGGCGATTGGGCTTGGTCCTCGGTGCTCATTCTCGAGGCTCCTTCCATGCCAGTGGACGGTTAGGCTTGGTCCTTTAGTGATCTGCTCCCAAAGGATCCTTCCGTGCCAGTTATAGGCCAGTTGGACTGTGTTCATGGTGCACATCTACCCGAGACCCCTTTTGAGCTATAGTATTTAGAGGCTCCGCTGTTGGGTTCTTAGCGTTGAGGCGTACAGAGGTCTAGGCCTGGTAGTGTGTATACCCTCTAGGAGTGGAGACGCTCAGTCTACTAACACCGTTTGGCCACGATGGATGACTCTTGAGAGGTTAGCTATCTGCTCGAAAAGTGGGAACTAAAGGACTATGTCGACGTAGCAAACATAGTGTGTGAGTTGCATGGGTGCATCATAAACCATCATTGCATTGCACAGCATTAGATCCTCATCATATAAATTTGTATGGGCACTTTATATGATGAGTTACTTCTGTTAAGCCGATCCTTAACTTATAAATCTGTATGAGCATTTTTATAAGTTAAATTCTATTTCTGTTTGTAGATTAAATGTTGGTAGTTGACTGCTCTTACTCTTACAGTACTTCTAGTGTAGAATGATGTTGTTATTTGATGTACATTGCTACTGTTACATTTATGATATATAGAGATATGCCAGCTGCTTATACTTACAGTTTATATACATATATTGTACCGTTCCTTATTTCTCCCGCCCAGTGCCTAAGAGTCGTCAGGGTGAGAGGTTGAGATAGCCACTTAGTTTTTATGAGTAACGGTTGTTATGACTATCTTTTTAGGAGGACACCCAGCGAATAGAGCAGCAACACCAGCAGGTTATGTAGGAGGGCAGCCAGGCTAGGGGGACATGGCCTGATACGACGATACCTTCGCTGCTGTCAGTTATTGATATGAGAGTTTGAGAGTCTATATGTTGTAGCCCTTGGGGAATTTAACTCTGATGTATTCTAGAGCTATGTAGCTACCTGTGTCTTTTCTTTTGGACTTATACTAGTGTGGAATTTGACTTTTGTAAATTGTCTTTATGTTGAGTTGGCATGGATGATATTTGTGTGAGCCGACAAAATAGGCGTCTTGTAGTACCGGTCAACCCGTGTGTTGACGCTACCGCAAGGCAGCTGTTCTGGGCATAAGAATCCCTTTGATTGTGTGTTGCGTTCCGGGAGGGGGGTCTTATACGGTGGGGGCATGATGTTTTAATCCATTGTTTAGAAGACCTCAACTGATTGATCATGTTTGATTTGGCTAACTATACACCAAATTTTAAATATAAACTTGGTGATTTTTTAAGAAAAATCTAGGTTCTTAGGTAAAAAGTTTTGAATATGAAAGTTATTCTCCTTGATGAGGGAAATCTCCAAAAAAATTTTGGGAATTGATTTGGTATTTTTAAAAGCCTAAATAAGAATTATTTGGCCAATTTAGAGGCCCAAAATTACGCAAATTTTTTTGGAAAAAATATTAGGCTTTTTTTAGGCCCTCTTAAAGGTTGTATTAAAATTTGGAAACCTTGGGGTAAAAATTGAAGATTTTCTGATTTCTTGGAGCCAAGGGACGAGTTCGGAAATTGATTCGCTCAAATTATTCGAAAATGAAACTCGAAGCACGCGATCACTTTCTATATCGTGTATTAAGTTTAATTGATTAATTGACGAGAGTTATCGAGGAAAGATTCCCAGCTCTGAGTGTTTCGAGGTTTTTGAAAACCACAGAGCGCCTCGTTCTTAGAAATAACTCTCGGACATTTTGAATGGACTCGGAATATGAAAGTACGAGCTTAGAGTTAAATAATCCCCAACCTCGTTTCAGGTGAAGAATTTCCCTCATGTGATTGGAAATGATTTTTGAGGTTAAAATTCAAGGAAGAATGTACTCTCTAATAAGATTCTCTAATTCGATCTGATGCGAGCAAATGAGTCACTATTTATTCTCAGATGAACGATAAAGGTGTAACTCATAATAAGCCTCCTGATCCGATTAAGCCGTGATTGAAAGGCACAAATGAATTATTATCGAATCTTAATAATGGGTGAAACTTAAAGAAGCCTACTAAAAACTAAAATGGAACTGAACTTGCCTCCTGAGAACGGAGATAAAACTGAACTTGCCTCCTATGAACAGAGATAGAACTGAAGCCTCCTGAATGGAGTGATTGGACTACTAACCATTTTCTTTATGATTTATTCCAGTCTCATACTAGTCTAGTTCCTTTATTTTTTTCAGTTCAACACTTTCTTTTTAATACTCCAGTCTCGTACTGATCCTGCTTATTTACTTTCAGTTTAGTTCATTTATGTTAAGCACTCATTCCAGTCTCGCACTAGTCCTGCGTATTAACTTTCAGTTTAGTTTATTTCATTTAAGTACTATTCCAGTCTTGTACTGGTCTAGTTCCTTTCAGCACTTACTTTCAGTTCAGTACTACTCCAGTTTCGTACTGGTTCTACTTCATTACAACATTTCAATTGTGTAGCTTATATTCTCAACAGCTTTTATTACCATACTTTCATTCGTATAATTTATCATTTTAAGCACGTGTTCTGCTTTAACGAGCAGTCTTTTATTAGGTTAAGTCTTAGTTGAGGATAATGAGAGTTGAGGTATTCCTCCAGGATTAGCCCCCCAAAAAGATCTCCCATGCTCCTTATTGGAGTCGAGTCGAGTGCCGCTTACCTGAATTATTTGAAGCTTAGTAGGGCAGGCCGCCTCAGACTCGGTGTGTGCCAGCAAAAATTAATAAATTTAATTACTTATAAATTGCTTGCAGTAAATCGTGGCGGGTCAGTCACTTTTACAAACTGTTCGTACTTGTGTGAAGAGTTCGACGACTCAAGACGATAGGGAGATGAGTACCACGGGTGACCGTCTGTTATGATTTTTCCCTATTGTGTTTTCTCCGCTGGTCGTCGAAGATGTTGAATTGCCAAATGTCACTCACATCCAAAAGTACACGGGGTTGTACGTTGGGGTCTAGGCTGTACGGTAAGATCAGCCCTAGAAGTGGCAGGACTGGCTACTGTCACCGACGACCACATTAGTAAGGCCGGCGGGGCTCGCTACCCTGCTTGAATAGAATCGGTCCATACTATGTCGACATAGGGTGTGTGTGTCGCTTTTTATTCTTATGGTATATTGGCAGATTTGAATATATTCGGTGTTAATATAGGTTGTGAATACCTGTTATGTTGATAGCTAGTGGAGATTTTGTTATAATATATGTATAATGCTACTGTTATTCCAGTTATACTATACTGCACCTTTATTTAATAATTTCTCCTATCTTATGTATGAAATGATGTACTAAACCTCTTGTGCTTCAGCTATTTACTTTTGTTGGGTGTGTGAGATCATTCCCAGGATATAGATTCGGGGAGGAGATGTGTTTCCAAATAGCTCGGTGATTAACAGTTATGTTTATAACCAATCATAGGAGGCGGAGCACCATGATGACCACTGCTACAGGATGATACGCCAGCTGATAGGACTGCCCGAGAATAGGTACCCTCGTCGTCTCAAGAGTTTGGAGATGTGAGTACTAGCGAGCATGATTGAGAGCATGAGGAGTTTGTAGTAGTAGTACTTTTATAGCCTACAGGCTTCATATATAAACAGTGGATGCGGCCTTTGCGTACTCTTTTGGATATATATTGTTATATATTTTTTATGGTTTCCTGCTAATGCTTCCGCAATACTCTGTGATGAGATGCGAATGTTGTGATTCAAGCCGTGCAAGATGGCCAACTAGTGCTTAATGGTGCGGTTTTATACCACTTAAGGAGCCGCTGGATGGACGTCTTGGGCAAGTAAGATCCCCTCCGACCCGTCCCAGGCTAAGGTTTGGGAAGGCAATTTTATAACATGTACAACCAAATATTCTAAAATATGAGACTATAAGTGTTTTACCCTTTAGAAGTTCATAAGGAGTCGTTAACTTAGTTTTGCGAATGAGGCTTCTGTTGAGAACATAATTAGCAACATTGACTATTTCATCCCAAAAGGACCTAGGCAGATTTGACTATACTAATAAGGTTCTTCTAGATTCAATGAGTGTTCTACCTTTCCTTTCAGCCACTCTATTTTATTAAGGAATTCTAGGAGCTGAAAAGCTTTGTCTTATTCCTTCATCCTCACAGAAAAAACAAATTAATGGATTTTTAAAATCTATGCCATGATCACTTCTGACCAAAGACACTTTTGTATTAAACTTAGATTGAATCTATTTGATGAATCTTGAGAGGATTAAGAAGGTATCAGACTTAACTCTTAGGAAGAACACCCAGCTAAATCTTAAAAAATCATCTACTGTAACAAACGTATAAGACTTACCTTCTAAACTCTGAGTGATAAGAGGACTAAATAAATCCATATGCAGTAGATATAAAATTCTTGGAGAATCATTCATACCAATTGGTTTGAATGATGATTTAACTTGTTTTTCGAGCTAATATGCTTTACAAGAATTAAGGTTTCTATACCTACCTTTTGTTAAGCCTCTTACTAAATCATCCTTTGCAAGCTTAGCTATGCTCTTATGATTAACTTGACCAAGCCTCCTATGCTAAAGCTTATTTCTATCTTTTCTAAAACTAGATAACACAATGATATTAGTGATGGAGTTGACTATTTGATATAGATTGTGTGTGAATATAACTTTTATGCACCATCATACAGCTGAATGATACAAATAAGATTATGCCGAGTCTCTCAACTTACGCTACTTTGGAGATGGTGATATCTCTAATTTTGATCATACCATAACTTTTGGTTTGTCTATAATTAGAATTGACAAAAGTCACCTTGGGACCATTTTTGGCCTTGAAATTTTACAATAATTCTTTATATCCAGTCATATACCTGGAGCAACCACTATCCAAATACCATAGCTGGTTTGTATAAGGACTGTCTCTTTCCTTCACTTGAAATCAAACATCAATTGGGATCCAGGTTATATTGGACCCATTACTTTTTTCCATTATAAGGAGTGATGAAAGTATAAGATGGCCTTTCATAATACCCCTTGGGATAAAAGAGTATTGTTCTATTAAACTAACAACTTCCAGTTTTTTGTCCCTTTACAAAACATTTTGTGCAAGTATAATTCACATAATAATAAGGATATGAAAAATTGTTATTCAGGGATATGCGTCGAGTAGCATTCGATGCAATTTTCTGGATGCATTGGTTCGAAGTTGACATTTCATAAGAGTTGCGTCAATATGAAGTCGATGTTTCACAGGGGTTGCATCGATATGAAGTCGACACATGTTCCTGATTTACTAAAACTACTAATTTTTTCTTATTGTTTATTACAGGTTGTTTACTTATAATACATTTTCCTTTGTATTTATCTTATTTCTTAAACTTTGCTAACCTCTCCGAGTCATTGTTTTGATTTATAATAGATTGGGTTTCATTAGCTTTAGTAAATGATACTGGATTTTTCCAAGCTGGTGTATTATTGATTGTTACTATCCTATGAGGATTGACTCCTAATCCTATATGATTAAATCTTTTCTTAAGGTTTTCTGTAATATTTTTAAGATGTTGACTCTTTCCATTTAAGGAGTCTTCAGAAGCTTTTGCCTTTGATAACTTTTCCTTCAGTAAGGTATTTTCTTTTGTCAAGTTAGCTACTTAACACTTCAGATTTTCCAATTCAATCTCTAACAATTTATCTTGTTCAGTCTATTCTTTGTCACATAAATAACTCTTAATAAATTATATTTGTTTTCTCAAATGTTTAATTTTCTTTTCAGCATCTAATTGATCTTTACAAAATTCCTTAAAACATATCTTAAATTCATCTGAAGAAAAATCAGTATTATCAAAATAACTTACTTGGTTTTATTCAGTGTATGAGTTAGTTTTCAATTCCATCAAACAAAGCTTCTTTAGCAACAACTTCTTCTTCACTACTTGATGATGAGCTTGATTCAAAACTAGTAACACTCCAGGTTTCATCTATAAACCCTTTTCCCTTTTTTCTTGTCCTTTCTATTTAGATACTTCTTTTGATCCTTTTTGTTTAATCTATCTTTTTGTTATTCTAGACATTCAGTTGCTATATATACAGACTTTCTACATGCATAACAAATTATCTCCTTATTTAAAGTTTTGTAAAACTTTGGCTTATTCATATTTCCATCTCTTCTTCTAGAGTTTTTTTGTCTTAATCCATTTTCTGAATCTTCTAGTTGAGAGATTGAACATTTCTTATTCTGCAATAAAAGATTTGTCATTAGTAACTTTAAAAGCAATTGATTTATCTCTAGGTGTGGTGACATTCTCCTTTACTTCTATTTTAGCTCTACTCTTAAGAAGTTGTTCATATAATTTAAGCTTTAATAACAGGGCATCTATAGTAATCTTCCCATTACATCTTGATTCTTTGATAGCCCGTATTCTAGAATCCCATATACTTGGGAAACACATGAGTAATTTGTCATTTATCTCAGTAAGTGATATATCTTTATCCAATCCTTTAAGCTCATTTATAATTATGCTAAATCTGTCATACATTTCTGTTACAGATTCATCAGCTTTCTTTTGGAAATTTTCATATTGAGAGATTAAAAGTGATCTTCTATCTTTTCTCTCATCAGAACTCCCATCAATAATTCTTGATAGTGATTCCCAGATTTCTTATACTGATTGAGAATTTGCAACTTTCTAGAACACATCATCAGACATTGTTGAGACCAATATGTTCATAGCCTTAGCATCCAAGTCCTTTATTCTCTTTTCCGTATTTATCTACTCAAATCTAGGCACTAGTTCTGTAGTGATATTTCCTTCTGCATCCTTCCTATAAAGCATATATGGTCCTATCAAAATTGAACCAAAAATACCTTCATCAATAGAATTCATATATAATCTGGTTCTGGTTTTCTAGAGTGTAAACTTTTCAAGATTATAGACTGAAGGCCTTGTATATGCAAATCCTTTGAAAGTATAAGAAGACATTTTGAAAAATTAATTTTAAAAAATACACTAATGTAACTGTTAAGATCTTTATAATAAAGGTGTTAACCTTTTCTTGATTAATCTCCTCTAGGTTAGCCTTTTATTGATTAACCTTGCCTTGACACCAATTGAAATAGGAGAATATTTGACTAAATCCTCAGAGTTTTCTCTAGAGGGGGTGCATAGAGATTAATTTTTTAAATTTTTTAACTATACTTTTCACAAAATTTGCATATACTCATATTATCAACCAGAATTTAAGTTAATTAATTATAAACACAACATATCAAATAAATAATCACAGAAAAATGTATAATTATAGAAGGCATAAGAAATAGAGTGGTTCCCTAAAATCTGGGTACATCCACTTTTCTACCCCCTTGGTAAGAATTCACTATCACTGTGCCTGAGTCTTTGGATAAGGAAACTCTTAGAACCAATCGCTAGATCTTTTGATAAGGAGATCTTAAACCAATATAGTATGAGTCTTTTCACAAGGAGACTCTCAGAACCTCTCTCTGAATCCTTTGAAGAGGGATTCTTAAAACACTTTTCACAAACTGAAAAAGTTCAGAAAATAAAAAATATGACGAGGATATGAAGATGCAGTAATCTTCTTGATGAGTCCTCTCAATAGAATCCAACGGACTTGTTGGCACTAAGTGAATTGACTTATAGAACTCTGATGAATCCTTGAATGAGAAGATCTTAATGATTATTAGCCCTTTATTTCAGATTATGCTTTAATCTTGGTTGAATATGATGTAGCAACTGATGATCCCTTAAGAAGAAGAAGAACAAATTCTCTATTCAGAATTAGGAACAAGATGATGACCGACTGATTTAAGGAAGAAATTCAATTGTAGATGATAATCTTCCTAATCTTCTATATCAAACTCCATCTTCCACACGATCTGATCTATGTGTAATGGTCATTGTAGCGTATTCCTCCTATATATTATTCAGTGTTGATGATGATGCGTCTCTCTCTCAATCTCTCTCTCTCTATATGTATAATCATCTTCTAACATCTCCATGAAACAGTTATTCAGTTTAAAACTTTCTTGATTGAATTTTGATTTAATCCCCAGAACAATTCTTATTCAGAATATTATTCGATGTAACATCGAGTTCATATAAAAGTAGCATCGAATTCTAGATTCATTCAGACTGTCTATCAAATTAACTCTATAATCGATATTATGTCAATAACATATCGAAGTATGCGTCGATATAGATCATGAAGTAAAGTTAACTAAACTTATATTGTTGCTCTGACTTATAATCAAAGTAGCGTCAATATTGAGTCGAAGTTGCGTCGACTTCTAGTCAACGCATATTGGCATTTTCTGACTTTCCTCTACAATTCAGTGCGTGCCTTTTGTTGGGTATTGTATCCACAATGTACCTGATTTGAAGAAGCCCCTGAACAAGCTAAGTTGAATTGACAATGTATTTGATGATTTTCTATCAAGTTGTGCTTGCAGCTATTCAATGCTAAGTACACCCCAATGTCAGGGTGCAGTGGGTCAATATACACGGGTCTGCCCAACGTAATCCCTCATTGAGCAAATCAGTGTGTTGACTCACGTGTGCTCTCTCTATTGGAGTGTACAGGGTCGAGATAGATCAAGAGCAGAAGAGGAGCAAAGATGGGTCAAATACAAAGTTCATAGAAAGGAAGAGAAAAATCGTCTAAGTTAAAATCGGCGAGAATCACTAAGTCATTCCCGCCGACTTCGACGGGAGTCACTTGTGATTCTCGTCGATTCGACGGGAATCAGGCTTCATTCCCGTCGACCTCTTCCGGATGACTGTTTTCCTTCAGAAATTCTGCTAAGGCAGAATCGACGGGAATCACCAAGTGATTCTCGCTGACTTCGACGGGAATCGTTCTGATTCCCGCCGATTCGACGAGAATCAGGTTACATTCCCGTCGATTCCCGCAGGCTGACTTGTTTTACAACTAGAAATCGGCCAAGGCAGAATCGACGGGAATCGTGAGTGAATCCCGCCGACTTCGACGGGAATCACCAACGATTCTCGCCGATTTTGCCTTAGGCAATTTTCGCATGTTTGCTTTTTTCTTGTGGGCCCCACAACGGTCATTAGGGTTGGCTCGGGTATATATACTTGCTTATTTCGAACATCTACAGTAACTATTTACGAAAAATCCAACAGCCGACGCCGTGCCCTAGCAGATCGCGAAATACCGCCGATCGCTGTCGCCGCTCGCAAGATAGTCGCCGCCGCTGATCTCAGAGGTCTTCTTTGATCTTTCGACGATAGGACCGAGGTAAGCGTAGCATCTCACGCTTCTCTCTCGAGATCTCTTATCTCTCGATTCGTTGAACGAGGTTTGTTCTTCATTCCGAATCGATTGAGGCAACTAATCCGACTGAGATCGTTCGTAAACCTTGCTTGCTTCGTCAAGAAGTTTGGATCTACAGAGCATCGCCGCCATAATCGCTTGCCACCGCCGATCTTGACAAGATCCTCTCCAAGAGAGAACACCAGTCGTGGATTCTTCGTCTCTTTCAAGAAAGCTTCAACGAACGAAGAAGGACATCGGGATCTCCACAAGTTTGTTTGTATTTCTTGTACATTCAATTTTTATTTTGTTGTAAAGGAATTTTATTCCTAGTTGTAAGGGTTGGGTGCAACCCGTGGTGGAGGAGTAGTGACTCCTTTGGTTGGAAGGGTTCCTTCCGTAGTGTGAGGATTGGATTTCAATCCAGTTGGTGAAGTGATCGAGTCGTCCCTTGGTGGGAGATAGGTCGAAGGGGGAGAGTGGACGTACCCAAATCGGGGAACCACTATAATTTCTTGGGTGTTTTTCTGTGCTGTGTTTGCTTATTTGTGCAGGTTATTTAAATTCCGCAAAAGACAGCACGACACTTATTCCACCCCCCCCCCCCCCCCATAGGTGGACTTAGTCGACACTAGATACTTTCAAGTGGTATTAGAGGGAGGTTACTCATCAATAAAGTTAACACCTTTAGTAAGATCCCGTGTCTAGTGTCAAGAAGAAAGAAGATCTCTGAAATGGAAGGACTCAAGTATTCAGGGAAGATCCCAGTGTTCACCAAGCTGAACATTCCTATCTTGAAGGAAAGGATCAGGCACTACATGGAAGCAGTCGACCCCCGACTCTTCATGATAGTGAAGGAGGGACCTTATATCCCCACTAAGGCCTCCACCATTGATCCAACCAAGAAAGTGCCCAAGAAACTTTCCGAAATGGATAAGGATGAGATGGTGCTTGTCGGACTTGACAAGAAAGCTCAGAACATTCTGGTAAGCACCGTCGATGATTCCATGATGCAGATTTTCTACAACTGCAGGACTGCCAAGGACATATGGCACTGCCTGATCATCCTGATGGAAGGCACAGATGAAGTAAGGGATGATCGAAGATCCCTTCTGAACCAGTAGTACGAGGCCTTCAGGCAAGGTCCCAAGGAAGAAATCAGAGTGACATTCGAGAACTTCCTAAAGATTGTCAATGCCCTGAAGGGTTATGGCAGAGTGTTCACCGATGGTGAACTAAATGACAAATTCCTTAGATCCCTTACTAAGGAATGGGACACTAAGATCTGCGCATAAGAGAATTTGGCAAGCTGGCAGAAACTGATCCCCAGATTCTGTTTGGGAAACTTTTGTCCTATGAGCTTCAGCTGAACCCCAGAAAAGCTGAAGAGGAAGCCGATAAAGCCGCTGCCAGAGAAAAGACTGTGGCCCTGAAAGCCAATCACTCAAGGAAAGGCAATGGTGTAGCCTCGTCCCGCTCTCGAAAAAAGGATGAGGAAGAAGACTCTGAGCCATGCTCTTCCGGCTCAGAGCTATCTAAAGAAGACTTCTCCCTCATCACTCAGGAGTTCAAGAAGTTCCTCAAGTTGAGGAATCAAAGAAAGAGAGACGGCTCCTCCTCCAGACATCAGAAGAATAATTATTCTTCTGACGGGTATGAATCCAAACAGAACAAACATCGCTCTGATGACATTATTTGCTTTGGATGCAATAAGCCAGGCCACGTCGTTGCTGACTGCCACCAAAGCAAGAGAGATAAGGGGAAGGGAGAGGAGCACAAGTCCTCTAGAGATAAGAAGAAGGAGAGGAGCTACATTGCTAAAAAGCCAAAGACACTGAGTGAATCTGATTCGTCAGACTCCAGTGATGATGAGGAAGCCTACTTCGGGCTAGTGGGTCGCTCTGACTCAGAAGGAGACTGCCCCCCATTTACTGGGAAGGTAAAAGATCGTACCCCCCTCTCTGACTCTGACTCTGAGTCTCCTGATGATGATCTCGAGGACAGCCCATCTTCCCGTGAAGCTGAGCTCCTCGAAAAGTATGAGCTTCTGCTCAATACCTTTGAGGAATGCCGCAAGAGGTTGAGGGCTCAGAAAAAGGAAGTCAAATTCCTTAAGGCTGAGGGTGTGTCTCTAAGAGAAGAGATCACTAACTTGATCTCTCTCCGACAGGAACCCCTGGGCCTGACTTCTGAGCACTCAGAGACTCTAAGGCTCCTTGACCAAAAACAGGAAGAAATATACAAGTTGGAAGAACAGCTTGCGGCAGAGAGGAAGATTGTCAAAAGCTTCTCCATGCCCAAGACCGTTCTTCCTCTGGTTGATGAATTCTCTGCTCATGCTAAGGGGGCTGGCTTAGGGCATGTGGGGTGCCTGGTAAATCATCCAGAAGAAATAGAAAATAGAGGAAAAATAAGGCCGCTAAGAAGGCCTCTGCTGCAGAAAAGGGAAAGGCCCCACTCGATCCTGTTACATTCAGAAAGCCTGGCTTTCCTTGCAATGAGCAGGACTTTGAGTCAACCTATGGCCACTTCTTTTGTCCCTTGGTTTAAAAGCCCAAGAGCCGGTATGATGGCTGGACCTTCCCCCGAAAATACAGTGAGAGTGTCTTCAAGGCACCTTATGAGGAAATCCAAGTGGAGAATTATGGCCACTTCTCTAGGGGCCATAATAGGAAGCAGGCACAAAAGCCAAGCCTGTTATACTGAAGGAACAGGAAGTGAAGAAATCATGTGATTTCTGTCATCATGATGCCTCCACCTCCAGATCCAAGGCCCCGGCTGGACCCACCGTTCCCAGGGTGAAGCTGGAGCCTAGGAAGCGGTACAACAAGTTTGACTGTTGGTGCTGTGGTAAAGTTGGTCACTTTGCCGTGGATTGCTGGTTTAATCCAAGATTCAACGAGACTCCTCATGTTAGCAATGCAAGGCTAACCACTCGTAGGGTTAACCACCGAGGGGGAGTGTGCTAACAAGGAATTTAGGACCCAAGTTTGATTGGGTTCCTAAGGGAAACTGATTCTGTTTTGCAGGTATGTCCAAAGGCCACCAAAACACCAATCTGGTACTTGGACAGTGGATGTTCCCGGCATATGACCGGGACAAGAAGCCTGTTGTGTGATTACTCCCCAGTCGAAAATGGACCCAAAGTCATCTTTGGAGAATCTGATCGAGGAGTCACCAGAGGTTATGGTATGATTTCCAACGGTATATTCTCTATCACTGACGTGGCCTATGTTGAAGGGTTAAACCATAACCTGATCAGTGTAAGCCAGTTGTGTGATAAAGGATACAACGTTAAGTTCTGCAAGGATAAGTGCTTGATAATATCGTGTGCCTCTTCGGAGACGGTATTAACAGGCATTAGGAGCAGAAATATCTTTTGTTTAGATTTTCTTAGATTAGATTCTTCTACCCCCGTGTTCCTAGTACCAAAAGGCTGTGCATCTCTTTGTTAACAATGACACAAGAGATTAGCATATATTAATTTCAAGATAATTAATATGTTGTTTTCTAAGAACATAGTAAGGGATGCCCCTACTATTAAGTGCATCAAAGATAGCCCTTGTCCTGCATGCCAGAAGGGCAAACAGACTCGGGCTACCTTTAAGGGCATTGCAGACAAAGACTCCTCCAGATGTCTCTATCTTCTGCATATGGACTTGTTCAGTCCAGTGCAAGTTCATAGCTTAGGAGGCAAATCATATACGCTAGTGATTGTTGATGATCACTCTCGGTTTACGTGGGTTTTCTTTTTGAAATGAAAGTTAGATACGTTTGACATCTTCACTAATTTTGTCAAGCAGATCCCGAACGAACTTAACTGCTCCGTGGTCAAAATCAAAAGTGACCATGGAACAGAATTCGAGTCTGGTGTTATGACAGAATTCTGTGAAGAACATGGTATCTTTCATGAGTTTTCCTCCCCGCGCACTCCTCAGCAAAACGGAGTTGCGGAGAGGAGAAATAGAACGCTCATTGAAGCATGTACGACAATGTTGAATGACGCCTCTCTTCAAGAGTACTTCTGGGCAGAGGCTGTCAATACGGCTTTTCATGTGCAGAACCGAGCATTGATCAACAAGAATCATCGTAAGACGACTTATGAGCTATTGAAAGGCAGGAAACCGACCATGTCCTATTTAAGGATTTTTGGCTGCAGATGCTATGTACTCAATAATGGGAAGTACCCACGTACTAAATTCGGAGAAAAATGCTTCGAAGGCATCTTCATGGGCTATAGTAGCCATAGTCGGGCATATAGGGTCTTCAATAAGAAAACCCTTGTGGTAGAGGAGTCCATTAATGTTGTTTTTGATGAAGGAAGCTTGCTTCATAGCAATTCTTCCAGTGGCATTCTTGAAGATGCAGGTGCAAGGATTGAACAGCTAAGTCTCGATGAGACTGCAAAAGGTGCAACTCCCAAGTACGTAAAGGTTTCCACCTCAACGCCAACTGGAGAAGTTGACGATCAGGATGGAGAAATTCTCCTAGAAGAAGGATAAGCCCGAGAAGCTGTCAAAGCTCCAGATGCCAGACTCCTAGAGCTCCGACACGTGAGGGATCATCACAGAGATCAGATCATAGGAGATCCTCGTGATGGTGTTAGAACTCGGAGAGGTACAATTAACAAGATTTTGCACCTTAGTTTTCTGTCACAGGTTGAGCCAAAGAAGTTCGACAGAGCGAACAAAGATGCGTCATGGATATTGTCCATGCAAGATGAACTGCATCAATTTGAACGATGCAATGTCTGGATGCTTGTTCCCAGACCAAAGAACCAGATGTGATCAGCACCAAGTGGATCTTCAGAAACAAACTGGATGAACACGGTGTCATCATCAAGAACAAGGCCAGACTGGTTGCACAAGGCTACAAACAGGAGGAGGGGATTGACTTCGACCAAACCTTTGCACTAGTTGCAAGGCTCGAAGAGATCAGATTGTTCCTAGCATATGCCTCTCACAAAGGATTCACTGTCTATCAGATGGACATTAAATCTGCATTCCTAAATGGAAATTTGAGAGAGGAAGTATATGTCGCGCAACCCCCAGGTTTTGTTAATCCCTCATTTCCTAATCATGTTTATTTTCTTAATAAAGCATTATATGGCTTAAAACAAGCTCCTCGAGCTTGGTATGAGACTCTGTCTAGTTTTCTTCTTGAGAACAAGTTCTCGAGAGGAAAAATAGATAAGACATTATTTCTTAGGGAAGTCAAAGGCAAGATCTTGCTGGTGCAAATCTATGTGGATGACATAATATTCGGCTCTACGGACAACAATCTTTGCAAGAAGTTTTCTAAACTTATGCAAGGAAAGTTTTAAATGAGCAGCATGGGAGAGCTAAAGTATTTCTTGGGACTTCAAGTGAAACAATTTGAGGATGGAATTTTCATTTCTCAGACGAAGTTCACAAATGAACTCCTCAAGAAATTCAGAATGGAGAATGCAACCTCTATGAGGACTCCAATAGGATCCACTGTGTCTCTGGACAAGGATGAGAAAGGGAAACCTTTTGATGAAACCAAATACAGAAGCATAATTGGATCCCTGCTCTACCTTACTGCTAGTAGACCGGATATTATGTTTTCCACATGCGTTTGTGCCAGATATCAGGTGAACACTAAGGAATCTCATTATGTCACTGCAAAGCGAATTCTTAGATACCTTAAAGGTACAACAAATCTTGGCTTGTGGTACCCAAGAAACAATGATGTCGAGCTGATAGGCTTTTCAGATGCTGACTTTATAGGAAGCAGGGATGATAGGAAAAGCACTTTCGGGATGTGCCAATTCCTCGGAAGAAGGCTTATTTCATGGAACAGTAAAAAGCAGAATTGTGTCGCAACCTCTACGGCTGAATCTGAGTACATCTCAGCAGGCAACTGTTGCGCACAACTTTTATGGATCAGAAATCAGCTCAAAGATTATGACTTGCAGTTCAGAGAAGTTCCGATGTATTGCGACTCCTCGAGAGCAATAGCAATTGCGAACAATCCTGTGTCGCACAGCAGAACAAAGCATATTGAAGTGTGCTATCACTTCATTCTGGAGCATGTGGAAAACAAAGATATATCTCTCTGCTATGTCCCCACGGATAAGCAGGTTGCAGATATCTTCACGAAGCCCCTAGACGAGGCCAAGTTAAGTCTCTTCAAAACTGAACTCGGCATGTTGAACTATAAAGAGTGAAGACTGTAAGGCTCAAGGCTCTTGGATCAAGGGGGAGCATCAACAAGGAACTCAAGCTTGAGCACGGATGCAAGATCTGAGGGGGAGCATGTGGCTCCAAGTGAAGTCAAAGATTTTAGAAGCCGAAAAGGGGGAGATTACCCTCTCGGCTAAGGCTAAGGTGGCTGTCAATGCTAAGTATGCTCTCAGGAAAATGGTAATGAATTTCACTCTCAACTGAATGTTCATTTTATGTTTTTCATTCCCATTTGTTTTATTCAGCTTAGCTTGCAGGGTTTAGGCTTCTTCAAATAGGGGGAGATTGTTGGGTATTGTATCCACAATATACCTGATTTGAAGAAGCCCCTGAACAAGCTAAGTTGAATTGATAATGTATTTGATGATTTTCTATCAAGTTATGCTTGCATCTATTCCATGCTAAGTACACACCAATGTCAGGGTGCAGTGGGTCAATATACACGGGTCTGCCCAACGTAATCCCTCGTTGAGCAGATCAGTGTGTTGACTCACGTGTGCTCTCTCTATTGGAGTGTACTTATTTTCAAGTACAGGGTCGAGATAGATCAAGATCAGAAGAGGAGAAAAGATGGGTCAAAGACCAAGTTCATAGAAAGGAAGAGAAAAATCGTCTAAGTTAAAATCGGCGAGAATCACTAAGTCATTCCTGCCGACTTCGACGGGAGTCACTTGTGATTCTCGTTGATTCGACGGGAATCAGGCTTTATTCCCGCCGACCTCTTCCGGATGACTGTTTTCCTTCAGAAATTCTTCTAAGGAAGAATCGACGGGAATCACATAGTGATTCTCGCCGACTTCGACGGGAATCATTCTGATTCCCGCCGATTCGACGAGAATCGGGTTGCATTCCCGCCGATTCCCGCAGGCTGACTAGTTTTATAACTGGAAATCGGCCAAAGCAGAATAGACGGGAATTGTGAGTGATTCCCGCCGACTTCGATGGGAATCACAAATGATTCTCGTCGATTTTGCCTTAAGCAATTTTCGCCTGTTTGCTGGACCAAACCAGGATGTTGTGCGCTGTTTCGGCCGGGGCTAGGGTTTTTCCTTGTGGGCCCCACAACGGTCATTAGGGTTGGCTCGGGTATATATACTTGCTTATTTCGAACATCTACAGTAACTATTCACGAAAAATCCAACAGTCGACGTCGCGCCCTAGCAGATCGCGAAATACCGCCGATCGCTGTCGCCGCTCGCAAGATAGTCGCCGCCGCTGATCTCAGAGGTCTTCTTTGATCTTCCGACGACAGGACCGAGGCAAGCCTAGCATCTCACGCTTCTCTCTCGAGATCTCTTGTCTCTCTATTCATTGAACGAGATTTGTTCTTCATTCTGAATTGATTGAGGCGAATAATCCGACTGAGATCGTTCGTAGACCTTGCTTGCTTTGTCAATATGTTTTGATCTACAGAGCATCGCCGCCGCAATCGCTTGCCGCCGCCGATCTTGATAAGATCCTCTCCAAGAGAGAACACCGGTCGTGGATTCTTCGTCTCTTTCAAGAAAGCTTCAACGAACGAAGAAGGACATCGGGATCTCCACAAGTTTGTTTGTATTTCTTGTACATTCAATTTTTGTTTTTTTGTAAAGGAATTTTATTCCTAGTTGTAAGGGTTGGGTGCAACCTGTGGTGGAGGAGTAGTGACTCCTTTGGTTGGAAGGGTTCCTTCCGTAGTGTGAGGATTGGATTTCAATCTGGTTTGTGAAGTGACCGAGTCGTCCCTTGGTGGGAGATAGGTCGAAGGGGGAGAGTGGACGTACCCAAATCGGTGAACCACTATAATTGCTTGGGTGTTTTTCTGTGCTGTGTTTGCTTATTTGTGCAGGTTATTTAAATTCCGCAAAAGACTGCACGACACCTATTCCCCCCCCCCATAGGCGCACTTATTCGATACTAGATACTTTCACCTTTCTCTTGTCCATTACTCAGTTGACATCCTAGGACTTCTAAGACAATATTTACCTCTCTATACATCATGGGTAATAAACCTAGGATGCAAAATCACATAAAGAAATTTGTTAATGTAAATCATAAAAGTTTTTACCAACAATTTAGAGGGCAAGAGGAGCGTTGCCAGTGTTATCTTGATTTCCCCATGATAAATTGGGGTGATTCCTCCAACTTGTATGATACATGTTACGGTAATTGTTGTTATTCGGGTTGAAGGGCGGATAATTTGTATTACCCATGTAATCCACTTGCTCTATTTGTTCCACCACCATCTGAGCCATCTCTAAGGTAGATGTAGAGGGGGAAGCAGTCATCCCCTCTATTTTCTTGCTTAGACATTAAAACTGGAGACATAAATTAGAAATAATATAAATTTCATACATCCTGACTAGTTTATTTGGGCGAGACCAAGGTGTACTCAATTAATAAGTATTCATCAGCATATCTTCTATAAGCTCTTGGGTAGTTGCCAGTGTCTTGTTGTTAAGCATTCCACCGACAGTGACATCAATATGTTGCCTTATTTGAGCATTAAGGCCATTATAGAAGGTCTAGATTTTCAACCAATCGAGAATTGCATGATGAGAGCATCGACGAAGTAATTACTTAAATTGCTCCCAATTATCATATAACATTTCTATATCAATTTGGGAGAAATATGTAATATCATTACATAACTTGGCCATTTTAGAGGGCGGAAAATATTTCGTAAGAAATTTTTCCATCATTTAAGCCCAGGTGGTTATAGATCATCTAGGTAGAGAACTTAACCACTGCTTAGCCTTGGTATGTAATTTGAAAGGAAAAAGCCTAAGCTAGATGGCATCATCAAAATCCCAATTAATTTTGAAAGCATCGTAAATTTCTATAAAGCTAGAAATATGCACATTGGGATCCTCATCCTGAAGCCCATGAAATTATACATAATGTTGTACCATTTGGATGATGTTTGGCTTCAACTCGAAATTATTGTTCGTAATAGAGGGTCGAATAATACTCGATTGCACCTCGTCCAAATTTTGCAGAGCATAGTAGGACATAGTCCGTTGGTCGGACATATTCGGATCGAGATTTAGCTCCCCCATACTAGAAGAAAGAGAGGAGGGAGAAGACGAGGTAGAAAGAAAAGTAGAAGGAAGAGAAGAAGGCGACGAAGGTAAAGACAGAGGAAAAGAAGTGTCCCCTATGGACTCCTCAACCAAATCTTGAGAATTGAGATCACAGAGTCGTAAACATTGTCGAATGGTTTGCTCAATTTCTGGATCCAAATCAAGAAGATTTGATGGATTCCCTCAGGTCATACACCAAAATCCTGAATAAGGAAAGGTAAATTACAAAATCAAAGTAGCAACTAGGAAAGGTAAATACAGGATTTTGGTGTATGACCTAAGGGAATCCATCAAATCTTCTTGATTTGGATCCAGAATAAAGTTGTTTGTTTTATTAAAGGAAAGAGTGGATTGTGTACAGCTGTTTTATAGCCGTTAGGCTTGGTTTCCTGTGCCAGTTTGTTAAGTCAAATTGAAAGGATATTTCTTTTATCATTAATTCCTTTTTGGGAATGATAGAGAGATTGCAGGTACAGGTTTCCATATTTTGTCTTATTCTATTATTTGGAAAGACTTTTTGTGTAGGGCTCGAGACCGTTTCACACAAGAGAAGTTTCTATCTTTTAAGGCAGTTGGCTGAAGACAACAATACAGACACAAAAAAAAGAAAACAACTGTGAGAGAACAAGATCTCTCAAGAAAAAGAATTTATTCTTCTGCTGCTTCCTGAGTTCATCCTGTCTTCAGGAAAATCAACACTCAGTGCTCAAGCTTTCAAGAAGAACTCTCCTCCCAGATTGCAAAGCTGCTGAAGAAGAACAACCATCAACATCTTGAGTCTTCTTCAAAGCTGCATCAGAAAAAGCTTCAAAGCAATCTGGAGTTCCTGCACCCTGAAGCAAAGCTTCTTCCTGGAAATTCTCTAAGCCAGGGGAGCTTTGATTTTCTCAGAGCAATCCACTAGCTTCTCTGAACACAGAGAAGACACCTTCAACTCTTTCCCTTAACCTCCTGTAAAAGGGTTATTACTCCCTTCAAAAGTGAACCTTTGGTGGAAGGGCACCTGATCAAAACCTGTGTGTTTGGTTCTTAGGCACCTGATCAAAAGCTTGAAGGGTTTCTAGATCTACCTGAAGAAGATCTTGTGGTGGCAGGGCACCTAAACAAAAACCTGTAGTGGATTCCTACCAGGGTGGTAGAAGAGTGGATGTATCCAATTAGGGAACAACTATAAATCTCTTGTGTTGTCTGGTTGTTTACTTTAATCATTGATCTGTGGCTGTGATAGATATAACTAGGTTGCTAGTTGCTGTGTTAGGTATAAAGCTCAATTGAAACATCAGTTAGCTTGTGTTTATTCACTACACTCTGATAGGCTTTAGGATTAAAGCTTTTATATTTCAATTCCGCAATTTGCTCAAGATAAGTGTTTAGAGTCTCTTAATTTTTGAATACTCTATTCACCCCCCTCTAGAGTAATAAGTATATTATACCCTCTCTTTCAATTGGTATCAGAGGGAGGTTCTGAGATCGTCGAACGGTGTTCGAAGATCGTCGAATAGGTTGAGCTAAATCATCGACCCTTGGTCTACGACAGCTCTCTGCGTTTAGAGACAGAAATCGTCGATCGACGATCGACGACTCTTCTTCGGAAATCGATCGTCGACCGACGATCGACGTCCGATTCTCTTGATCTTCATTCAGAGATCGACAACTTCTGTTTATTTCTAAACGATCGTCTATTTAGGTCTGAAGATCGTCGATGGAGCTCGTCGTTTTATATTCTACTTCCAGAACTATTTCGAGCTCTCGTCCTGCATTTTCTCCCTCTCTTCTTGCGATTTCTCTCATCAACTCAATGTCGATTTCTTCAGCAACCCTGTCTGGGATGAAGTTCGATGCTGGTTTCTTTGTTGACTACGATTCCTTCAGTGCCAGTGAACAAGTTTTTAAGGAAATGCTGCAGTTGTGTGAAGATCAAGGTCTTAAGAAACTCATGTCCTCAAAGCTCAAACTGCACCTAGCAGAAATCAAGGAATGGGTTTATACATCGTCTTCTGATGACAAAGAGAAGAAAGGATCAATCAGCGGCGTGGAGGTAATTTTTACTCTAGATATTCTAACTGAAATTTTTGAGTTAAAGAATGGCTCTGATGAGTATGAGCAAGATTCTGTTGAGTAAGGAAGGATGCTGTTGGAAATGGGTCATGCAGAAGGCATCCCATCCAAGCTTTTGAAGGTAAACTTATCTGTTGGTTTCAAGTTTTTTGCGGATATGGTTGGAAAGGTGCTGCTTGGAAAGCACTCGGCTCATGACAACATCAACCGGCAATAGTTTGCCTTGATGTCAGCCATTGTGAATAAGAGAGCAATCAATTGTGCTGGATTGCTATTTGATTTGATCAGGAAGAAGAACAACAAGAAAGAGGTAATGCAAGGAAGGCTTATCAGGTTCTTTCTCTCTCAGAAAGCTTCCCAGCTGTTAGGCTCTATTCCTACAACGATCAATGCCAGCAAAAGGATTGATTCATCCCTGTTTGCTAAGTGGAAAAGGGTCATTCAGAAACCCTCCAAGGCAAAGTCTGCTCCTATAACATCTGAGAGCACAAGGGCTTCTGAAGCTGCTTCCCTCCCTAGTGAAGAAATCCTTGCTTCCTCCTCCTTGCCATCCACTTCCATTGCAACTCATTCTTCTCCTGTGAACCATCCATCACAACCTGCTTCTCCTACTCCACCTCATCTAGCTGAGATACCAAATCTCAACATAGATTCTTTGTTCAATCTGCTTTCTCCATCTCACTCCCCAGCTATTTCAAATCATCAATCACCCACTCATGATCATCCATCTCATCACAATTCCCCACTTGATGAAGCCCCTGCTCAGATAACCATCAATTCTGATGATGCCCCCTCTAGCATTCCTTCATCATTTCATATTACACCAGAATTCATTGCATCTGTCCTAGACCTCATAACCCCTTCCATCAAAGCCATGATAGCTGAGGCCATTGCCCCTCTTGCTTTATCTATCTCTTCTCTTACTGCCTCCATTTCCACCCTCACAGTCCCTTCTTCATCTAGGGGCCTGGGTTTAATTCTCACTGAAGCCAGGCAGAGGGAGATGCTTGATGAAGATGATTCAGGCCCGGCTTTGGAGTTAGAAAGACTTTCAGAGTTAGAAAGATTTTCAGTTTTAGCTCTAGAGGCAGTTGTTTCAGCTCCAAATACAGTTGTTCCAGATTCTATTCAGAGGATAGTTGAAGAGTCTGATGCTCCAGTAGTTTTGGAAGAGGAACTGGATGCATTCCTTGACTCAGATGATGAGTCATCTTGTGGAGACCTTTTAAATCCTATCTCCTCCCCTTGTTCTTTTGATCCTCTTCAGGCCATTGTGTGCTACCAGAGACCAATGTGCATTCAGCTTTTGGATAGCTTTGTTATTTCTGAAGCAATAACTGAAGCAACCTTTGCCCTCAAATTCTGTCTTGAGGATATTTCTACTCCTATAATTGCCAGGCATCTAGAAGGGATCATTACCTCTTTCCTAGAAGATAAATGGAATTCAGTAGAGCTTTCAGCAAAAGTATGCTAGTTGTAGTTCCAAAAGCTGAGTCTGCTCCATCTACTCTTTGGGATGACACCCCAGGTCCAGATTTGGACTCTCTCCTGGCCCAAGACATTATAGAAGAAGAAAAAGAAAAAGCTCTTCTGCAAGCTAAAGAGAAAGAGGAGGCTATGTTAAAGGAAATTGATGATCTGTATACAGAATCTCAACTCTCACATTCTGAGGATGAAGATTCTGATGATTCTGATGGTAAAAAGAAAAGGAAAAGGTCTGTTCAAAAGAAAAGGAAAGCTACAGCTCCAGCTCCTTCTAATCTAGATAATGATATTCCTTACTACATTTTGAAAGGAATTGATCCTAAAGCTAAGAATTTTGAGGCTTGGATGTGGTACTCTAAGAATGAACAAAAAGCAAGGAAGAAGAGCAGGAAGTACTCTCCTCCTCCCAAGGGAACTCAGAGAGGTCCTCCTCCTCCCTCTGCTGGTGCCTCAGGAAATATTGCTTCCAGATCTTCTGCTCCTTTAGCTAGGAAAAATCAGTCCTATACCTATCAGAGAAAGGGAAGGCAGCCCCCTTGAAGCAGTTCTAGTGATCAGAGGCAGTCTAAAAGGTAAAACATTCAAAGAGAGCAAGTTAAGGAAGTTGTATATCAACAACCCACCTTCTCTCCTCCTCCAGCCTCTAGATCACCTTCAAAGATAAAACCTGCTCAGGCCAAACCAGAAAATTTCAAAGGAAAAAAGAGTTATATATTCTGATAAATCAAGCAAAAAGTATGTTGAGTTTGCTCCTCCATCCAGTCTTATAATTCAAGAGCCAGCAAATATAAATGTCAAGCCAGTTCAAGTGCAAACTGAGAGTTTCTTAACTCAATATGTAAAATTCAAGACTAAATCCATTGGATCCTTCTGATGAGAATGCCTATGAAAGTCAGGAGCTTGATCCTAACTATAAAATGGATAGACTGTTAGAATTGGTTGGATCTGCACAAATCAAGAAAGCTAAAGTTGAAGGAAAAGATATCTCAGGATTCTCTACCATGTCAAAATACAGAAAGAAAGAACTAGACAGATTTCAAGTCAATTCAGAGGTTTTTGATGCTTCCAAGTATATGGAGAAACATCCTGAAGCTGTTCTACCCAAAGCTGGAGAGCTAAAGATCATTGGAGAGCAGGACTTGAAGATATCAAAGAAAGATGCTTATGATCCAAATAGGAAAATCTCCTTCTCTCCTGCTACTTCTACTCTTCCTTCAGATTATGTTGATAAACAATTATGACTTCTGTGTTGCTTATCTATTTCATTTAAATATGTTTGATGATTTATTTGTTGTTGATTATTTTTTATCTGATTATCTTAGATTTGTTAGTGTTTGAGTGACATCACCCAAATAGGGGGAGATTGTTGGTTCCCTAGTTTTTGATTTGGGCCATGTCATATCATTTAGGTTTTATTGACCCAAGATTTATCTATGGTCAATGGTTAGACTAATTGTTAGTCTACCATAGGATAGACCCAGATAGGATAGTTGAGATTGGATAGAAATATAAATTCTGTTTAGTAGAATTGTGCTCGACGATAGTCGATTGTCGCTCGACGATCTTCGAATGCTGATCGATGATCTCAGAGTTATATGTACTCTGAAGTGAGATCGACGATCTGCTTGCTCAGATCGACGATCGTTTAGCCTAGGTCGACGATTTCTATTTAGACTTTGTTCTGTCTTCAGGTCGACGATCTGCTTGTCCAGATCGACGATCTTCGATCTTTGCTCGATGATTTTTGTCTGCTTTTATCAAAATTCATTTCAGATGATTCCCTGTAATATTCAATCTTATTTAAATCATATTCTATTCAAATATTTTGCTTATTAGAATACCTATACTCTATTGCTTATTTGCAATATCTCTTATGCATTGATTTAAAAGATTTTGACAGAATAAAGTTGTTTGTTTTATTAAAGGAAAGAGTGGATTGTGTACAGCTATTTTATAGTCGTTAGGCTTGGTTTCCTGTGCCAGTTTGTTAAGTCAAATTGAAAGGATATTTCTTTTATCATTAATTCCTTTTTGGGAATGACAGAGAGATTGCAGGTACAAGTTTCCATATTTTGTCTTATTCTATTATTTAGAAAGACTTTTTTTGCAGGGCTCGAGACCGTTTCACACAAGAGAATTTTCTATCTTTTAAGGCAGTCGGCTGAAGACAACAATACAGACACAAAAAAAAGAAAACAACTATGAGAGAAAAAGAGCTCTCAAGAAAAAGAATTTGTTCTTCTGCTGCTTCCTGAGTTCATCCTGTCTTCAGGAAAATCAACACTCAGTGCTCAAGCTTTCAAGAAGAACTCTCCTCCCAGATTGCAAAGCTGCTGAAGAAGAATAACCATCAACATCTTGAGTCTTCTTCAAAGCTGCATCAGAAAAGGCTTCAAAGCAATCTAGAGTTCCTGCACCCTGAAGCAAAGCTTCTTCCTGGACATTCTCTAAGCCAGGGGGAGCTTTGATTTTCTCAAAGCAATCCACTAGCTTCTCTGAACACAGAGAAGACACCTTCAACTCTTTCCCTTAACCTCCTATAAAAGGGTTATTACTCCCTTCAAAAGTGAACCTTTGGTGGCAGGGCAACTGATCAAAAACCAGTGTGTTTGGTTCTTAGGCACCTGATCAAAAGCCTGAAGGGTTTCTAGATCTACCTGAAGCAGATCTTGTGGTGGCAGGGCACCTGAACAAAAACCTGTAGTGGATTCCTACGAATTGAAGGATCAAGCGCATACCCAACTGCACAAAAATCCCGGACTGTTGGAGAGGGTGCTACTTAATTTCTTAAATAAATAGCAAAGCGCCACGGGTCAAGTGAAGGAACGCCGGACCCAACAATCCTCCCTGGCATCCAGCACAACCCGTTGGCTCAGAGGTGGGGTTACCACATGGCCCATATGGCTCAGAAGTGGGGTTACCACATGTCCACGGTTTGCCTGACCCGCCGGACCTACACAGGTAGAACGAAAAAATCAGGATTTAATAGCGCCCCCCCCCCGGTCTTGAACCTGTAACCTCCCTCTGATACCAATTGAAGGATCAAGCGCATACCCAACCGCACCAAAAGCCCGGACTGTTGGAGAGGGCGCTACTTAATTTCTTAAATAAATAGCGAAGTGCCACGGGTCAAGTGAAGGAACGCCGGACCCAACACAATAAAATAGTATAGAATTACAGAAAACCAACTCTAAAATACTAAATACCGAGCTTCTGGACTTGTCTGGAATTTATTATAAATTTGGGGGGATAACGCCCCTAGGTCACACCCGCGACCTATAAGGTACGAAACCACCGTCTTGAAAGCCCAGGAACATTGGGAGGAAAACCACCATAATTCATCACTAGGGTCACGCACCTAGGTCATGCCCATGACCAAGGGCGTTTCTTGAACGGATTTAACAAATGGCAAAAAACAATGCAATCTACAATTATTATAGCGGTTGTGGTCACACCTATGACCAGGGCGTGACTACTGTAACATTATGATGGCATGAACGACCGTCTTGAATGCTTGTCCATGCCCATGAACTACTGGACACGCCCCCTAGTACCTTGATAGGGGCGTGTAACTTTAATCTGACATGGGATCTGATTTCAACAGCTTTGGAGGAGGCACGGTCCGTGACCGATGTCACTTCCCCCCTGTCATTCCCATGATAGCGGTGTGTAAATTTAATTTTATGTGGAAAAGGCATTCTGGGTGCTGGAGGCGGGTCATGGCCCATGTAAATGGTCATGTCCCCTGGTTATGTACGTGACTAGGGTGTATAATTTTCAATTTTTCCAAAAATCCTCCAAAAACTGCCTGGATGATTCCAAAGAGCCAAAAATTGCTGCTTACAGCTTAGATTGACCTGAAATTCAAAAAGAAGATAATTAGACACTAAAGTAATAAGATATAAATGAAAAAAAAATTATTAAATTAAAGTTATATAAAAATAAAGATAAAAAGAGAATTATCATTGGTCACTTAAGCTTAATGAAACTTTAAGGGCTTATCTGACGGCGTACAAGACCGTCATCAGTTGTACATCGTACTGATTAGTCATGGTAAGGCATTCCATCCTCTGGATGAGCTTGAGCATCGCGCCGGTTGGGCCTTAAAATTTCTAAATATTGATTCCACCTTTACTTCCAAAAATAGAAAATTTGTACTTAACGAACTAGATGAATTGCGTGCAAACGCCAATGAAATTAACAAATTTTATAAGAAGTGCTCAATGTTTTATCGTGATAAAAATATAAAATTCCCCAAAACATTTTTGTCAGGCGATCTTGTCCTCCTTTATAATTCATGTCTTCACCTTTTTCAGGGAAACTAAAGTCCCAATGGTCCGATCACTTTGTTGTTAAAGAGGTCTTGTAATATGGGACCGTACTTATTTCCCACCAAGAACTTGGCTCATATAAGGTTAATGGACATCATCATGCAACTCGAAGGAAGCCACACTGGGGCAGAATGCTGAACGCGAGAATAAGTTTGTTGGTATGCGAGGATCGAGCAAGATACTGATGTCTGCTCTCCTAGTGGTTAAGGCGGTTTAGAAGGGCACAGAGTTATTCCTATTGTGTCGGAGTTTGCGGATGTGTTTCCTAAGGATCGCCCTAGAATTCCACCTCAGTGAGAGATCGACTTCACTATTGAGTTGGTGCCAGGTGCCAAACTTGTGTCATGCTCACCGTACCGTATGGCGCCAAAGAAGATGACGGAACTGTAGGTTCAGTTACAAGAGGTTCTAGAGCAAGACTATATACGTCAAAGTATGTCACTTTAGAGTACACCAGTCCTCTTTATGAAGAAGAAGCACGGAAGCTTGCGTCTATGTATTGACTACCGTGAACTGAATAAGCTGACAGAGAAGAACAAGTATTCGATTTCGAGAATCGATTATTTATTTGATCAGCTAGTTGGATAACCTGTATATTCAAAGATGAATCTGAAGTCTGATTATTATCAGTTGCGGATCAGGGAAAGTGATATTCCCAAGATGGCATTTAGTACATGCTATGAACACTATGAGTTCACTGTAATGCCGTTTGGGCTAACAAATGCACCATCGGTATTCATAGATCTAATACATAGGATCTTTTAAGAGTATTTGGACCGCTTTGTGATCGTATTTATTGATGATATATTGGTATACTCTCAGTCAGAGGAGGATTATGTGAATCATTTAAGGATTATTTTGCATACCCTGAGAAGGAATCATCTCTATGCTAAGTTCTCTAAGTGTGAGTTTTGGCTAGCCTCGGTGACATTTCTTGGTCATGTGGTTAGTGGAGAGGGTATTACTGTAGATCCGATGAAGATAGTTGTTGTTGGGTATTGTATCCACAATAACATAGATTTGTATGAAGTCACCCTTGAACTAAGATGAATTAAGTTTGTATTTGATGCTCTTTTCAAGTAGAGTGTTTGCAGGTTATTGATAAGTAGTTTTTAGTCATAATATTTGGTTATTTTAGCATAAATTCCCTAGGTTTAGTTTTGTATTTTATGAATTTTATGTTGTTATGATGTTATGTTATATCTTAATGTTTTAATTTTAATGTTTTAATGTTTTTGATATTGTGTTTTAAAATCTTGTTTTAACTTTGTTATTCTATGTTGATTTATAACATAACTAATCCATGTTTTTATTTATTTATTTTGTAGGTACATCAAATCCAACCCCATGCAGCCCACAACATCTAATCCCACTCCATGTAGCAGCCCATTGAAGCCCAAGAAGCCCCCTCATGTCAAACCCGACCACATGCATGCAATTCTTCATGCATGTGGCTAGCCCCCTCCCTCTCTCTCCTCCTTTATTATTTTTCCCTTTTTATTTCACATTCACCCCTTCTTTCCCACTCTCTCATTCTCATTTAAGACTCATCCATCCCCCTCTCTTATGTTTAATTTTCTTTTCATTTTCCTAAAATAAAATGCATGAATCTAGCTATTCTCTCTCCCTCATTTAAATGACATGCATGAACCCTCTCCTCTTTACATGGCCAGCCACCCCCTTGTCTCCTCCTCTTCATTTCATTTTAAAACCTTCTCCCTCTCATATAAAAGGTCCCCTTGCCTCATGCTTTGGAGGAGAGAAGTCTTGGTGTTAGAAAGTTTTTGTAGAGAAGTTTTTATGGTAGAAAATAGACTGTTAGTTTAAGAGTGTTACTTTCTTGTCTAGTTCCTTTTATTGTAATTTTTTCCTTTAGTAGAATAATTTTGTCTTGTTCTTATTTTGTGTACCTCTTTTATTAATCAATGAAAATAAATTTCTTTTCTCTTATTTTGGTTTCCTTTCACATTATGCTTAGCTAATTATATTTTGTGCCCAATCGCGACGAGCTTTGCGATAAAATAATGCATCTTTAATTTTATGTTTTCATTTGTATTTTTTTTCTATTATTAATCCTTCTTTGATTTTTATCGTGTCGACTCCGTATTCCGGTATACGGTAGTAGGCAATTGATCTCATTTCATAGAAGTCGAGAGACTCATTGATTTAAAAGATCACTCAAAGAAGGAAGGAGTTGCACGCAACCCTTGAGATAGGATGACGTAAATCCTCTGGATTGGAGTCAAATCCAATAGTGTGGGTCACTTCGGTAATGCGACTTTAGGACATTTTGACTTGTAAAGAGATTTCGGTCAAAACGTCTATAAGTTAGGAGATTTAATGCTCTAGCGAGATTACTTCCAAATATCGGATCTGTCGCGGTCTTAATAGTATTGCAAATGCTAAACTAATTTATTTTGTTATTTTATTTCAAAGTGAATCGTCGATCGAGCACTTTTTCGCAATATTTTATTTCTCTTTTAATTAAGCTTAGTTCATTTTAATTTTCAAACCCATCAATCGTTCGGTAGGATAATAGAATCGTTGTGAGTAATAGTACTTGCGTGCCCTAGTTTTTATACAAACTTGATATATTTTTATCACAATACTATAAAATGATAGGTACACTTGCCTATTCGGATTGTAATCTGTGAGACGATTTTTACGCATCAAGTTTTTGGCGCCGTTGCCGGGGATATTTTTGGCAATATTACGAAAGCATCGAGTTTATTACTTTTACTCAAATTTTTTAAAAAAAATATTTTAAATTTTTCTACTTTCTAAAAAAAATATCAATCAAAAAAATTAATTTTTCTTTTTCTTTTTTGTAACAGTTTTTTTTAATGAAATCATCATCTTTTTGCGCTTTTTGCGGGTCACTCGACCATTTTAATTTTGCATGTCTTTTGGGAACCCCTCCTCTTATTATTTCAATTTTTCTGAAGCAGGTCAAAGTGGCCAATTTGACTCTTACTCCATTTTTTATCCTACTTGGGAGATGAGGAACCCATCTTATTTTTCTTATGATTTTGCGCCGCAAAGCGCCGCGGCTCCAAATTTTAATTCTATCGATAATGGGTATCTTGAATTGCAAACTTCTATTGATAATATTGATTCGCATTTCAAGACCATTCTCGATTATTTTTCTCGTGAGGCTGCTTTGTTTTCTTCGTCTTCTTCTCCATCTCCTCCAATTTCATCTTGTAACGAGTCACCGGATATCCTGGCTTGTCTTTTTCCTCTCGAGGAGGATAACTATTCAGATATTCCGGATTGTTTCCTTCCTCCTTTGCATGACACCTCTATGGATATTCCGGCGTGCTTCTTACCTCTCGAGGATGATGAGACGTCTCATCATTCTCTTTCTTTTTCTGAAGACATTTGTGATTCCATTTCGCTTCAAACTTTAACTGTTCCAAATTATTCTAGTTTTAGCGAGTCTTTTTCTTCTTCTTTTAATTTAGATAATTCTTCTTTAGTCCTTTCTACCCCTTCTTCCCCCGAAATTTCACAAGATTCACCTTCTGCTTGTGAAATTTCCGTTGATGAAATTTCTTTTTCTACTTCTTTTATTTCTCTTTTTATTTCTTCTTCTTTTGACGACCCTTTCTTTCCCATTTTACATACGACGGAGTTCTTCTATAACTCCATCCGTTCATTTTTGGGCGTCATTCCCTTGAAGATTCCACCGCATGTTGCTGCGATTCTTCATTTCTTCTCTTTTTTGATTTACTCTCCTAAGCGCATACTTAGGGAGTTACCTCTTCACTTTAGTTTTTATTTTACATTTAGTTAATCAATAACGTCGGGCTCAGACGACGTTAAACAAAGAGCACTCTTGGGAGGCACCCCTTGCTTATCACTTTTTGTTCTTTCTTTTTCTTTTTGTTTGCTTATTTTGTTTTGCAGGAATAATACCCCCGGCAGTTCGTTTGGCTCCATACTTTCTTCTCTTCCTTAGGACTGAGCCGGTGTCTAGCTCAAGCATGGGGGAGCGACATTTGTATTCAGTCTTACGAATCCGGGGAAGTCATGTTTTTTAAGCATTTACTTTATTGCACCCTCCCCCCTTCTTTTCTTCTTTTCTTTTTCTTTCCTCATACTTACTATTCAACATTGGGGTCAATGTTGAACTTTAAGCATGAGGGAGTGTTTTCCCTTTCTTTTTAAGTCTTTCAAAAAAAAATTCAAAAATTGAAAAAACAAACAAACAAAAAATTATTATTATAGTACTATCTTTTTCTTTAGCTTTATCTAAAATCAAAAAAAAATCAAAAAAAATTATAAAAATAAAAAATTCCAAAAAAAGATCATATTTCAAAACCCAAAAAAAAAGAAAAATGTCAGGAAAATAAAAAATATATATAATAAACCTCATGCTTAGCTTTTTGTTATTTTAAGAAATTTTGTTTGAGTTTGTTTATAAGCATTTTTTTATTATTTTTTATTTGCTAATCTTTTATTTCATCATATTTAGTTAAATCTAATATTTAGTGATTTAGTTTTGAGGATAATCTTATGATTTTAATTTGCTTAGAGTAATTTCTTTAACACTTTTTCTCTTTTATTTTAAATAGTTTCAATTTTGTAGTAATTTTGCTTAACAATTTTGGATTCTAATGATTATTACCTCATGCTTTTAGATTCTTAGGAAATCTCAATCTACTAGTAGTTGCTCTCTTGTGTTTTAGTTTATTTTCTAAAATTTTGTTTAACCCCATCCTTTTTCCTTTATTGTTAGATCATATGTCATGGGAATAAAGAAATGTTAGTTCCTTATTCTCTGGTACACATATGCAACCATGATGAAGAGAGGAATTAAAAGTTCATATATGTCGTGGGAAGTGATATGATGTTAGTCTATCATTTTCTGGTATTACATATATATTTTATTTTTAAAAAATTGTGTGGGGTGTGAAGAAAAAAATAATGATGATCACCTCAAATCAAAGACCTCTTTATGATGATTTCCTCCCTAAACCCCTTAGCCAATATTATTGTCTTAGTTTTAAAATTAAAATATTGGGAGAGCATAAGTAGTAGGTTGCATTTTTTCCTTAAGTTTCTTTTAAGTTATGGTTTTTATAATTTCAATCGAACCTTGTTTGCAATTTACTCAATTTTGAGTGCTAGTTAATTTATTAGAGAATGTTTGGCTAAATATTTCCCTCTTTTCACTTTAATTTCATAATTTAGGACTTAATTCATAAATCCCTAAATTTTATTTTTGGCTAGATTTTGGAGTTTAATTGAAAATTTTATAATTGTCTTATAAATATTTCTCATACTTTTGCTCTGGAATAGCAAAAGCCTAAACATGAGGGAGTTTGATAAGTAGTTTTTAGTCATAATATTTAGGTTATTTTAGCATAAATTCCCTAGGTTTAGTTTTGTATTTTATGAATTCTATGTTGTTATGATGTTATGTTATATCTTAATGTTTTAATTTTAATGTTTTAATGTTTTTGATATTGTGTTTTAAAATCTTGTTTTAACTTTGTTATTCTATGTTGATTTATAACATAACTAATCCATGTTTTTATTTATTTATTTTGTAGGCACATCAAATCCAACCCCATGTAGCCCACAAAATCAAATCCCACTCCATGTAGTAGCCCATTGAAGCCCAAGAAGCCCCCTCATGTCAAACCCGACCACATGCATGCAATTCTTCATGCATGTGGTCGGCCCCCTCCCTCTCTCTCCTCCTTTATTATTTTTCCCTTTTTATTTCACATTCACCCCTTCTTTCCCTCTCTCTCATGCTCATTTAAGACTCATTCATCCCCCTCTCTTATGTTTAATTTTTTTTTCATTTTCCTAAAATAAAATGCATGAATCTAGCTATTCTCTCTCCCTCATTTAAATGATATGCATGAACCCTCTCCTCTTTACATGGTCGGCCACCCCCTTATCTCCTCCTCTTCATTTCATTCTAGAACCTTCTCCCTCTCCTATAAAAGGACCCCTTGCCTCATGCTTTGGAGGAGAGAAGTCTTGGTGTTAGAAAGTTTTTGTAGAGAAGTTTTTGTGGTAGAAAGTAGAGTGCTAGTTCAAGATTGTTACTTTCTTGTCTAGTTCCTTTTATTATAATTTTTTCCTTTAGTAGAATAATTTTGTCTTGTTCTTATTTTGTGTACCTCTTTTATTAATCAATGAAAATGAATTTCTTTTCTCTTATTTTGGTTTCCTTTCCAATTATGCTTAGTTAATTATATTTTGTGCCCGATCGCGATGAGCTTTGCGATAAAATAATTCATCTTTAATTTTATGTTTGCATTTGTATTTTTTTCTATTATTGATCCTTCTTTGATTTTTATCGTGTCGACTCCGTATTCCGATATACGGTAGTAGGCAATTGATCTCATTTCATAGAATTCGAGAGACTCATTGATTTGAAATATCACTCAAATAAGGAAGGAGTTGCACGCAACCTTAGAGATATGATGACGTAAATCCTCCGAATTGGAGTCAAATCCAATAGTGTGGGTCACTTCGGTAATGCGACTTTAGGCCATTTTGACTTGTAAAGAGATTTCGGTCAAAATGTCTATAAGTTATGGGATTTAATGCTCTAGCGAGATTACTTCCTAATATCAGATCCGTCACTGTCTTAATAGTATTGCAAATGCTAAACTAATTTATTTCGTTATTTTATTTAAAATTTAATCGTCGATCGAGCACTCTTTCGCAATATTTTATTTCTCTTTTAATTAAGCTTAGTTCATTTTAATTTTCAAACCCATCAATCGTTTGGTAGGATAATAAAATCGTTGTGAGTAATAGTACTTGCCTGCCCCGAGTTTTTATACGACCTTGATATATTTTTATCACTATACTATAAAACGATAGGTACACTTACCTATTCAGATTGTAGTCCGTGAGACGATTTTTTACGCATCAGTTATAATTGCCAAGTGTGTACCAATATCAGTCTACAATGAGTCACCAAATACAGGACCATACAATGTAATCCCTCATTGTGTGATCCATGGTGTTGACTCATGTGTAGCCTCTCTATTGGGACACACTTCATTCTCAGGTACTAAAGCTATAGGAGAAAGAATAGTTGCTAAAATTCCTTGAAGAAAGAAAATTTTCAGAAAGTCAAAAAATTTCTAAGTCCATTACTCGAGTAGGACATCTTTTACTCGAGTAGTGTTGGAGAAAATCATCAAGTCTGCTCAGTGTAGTTTTCGAGTAGCAGAAGCTATTCTCGAGAAGTCTTCGTTTAGTACTCGAGAAAGCCATGGAGTACTCAAGTAAGAATTATCTCTTTCTCGAGTTTACTGAAAAATCATTTCAGAATTTTTCTAAGTCTAGTACTCGAGTAACAAAAACCATTACTCAAGAAGGCCAAGACTTTGTCTCGAGAAGCAGAAGACTAGTACTCGAGTAAGAAGAAATTACGTTTCTAAAAGTTTATTTGTTCTCGAGAAGTCATGATAGTTCTCGAGAAATCCTTATCTAGTTCTTGAGTAATAGAAGTCACTTCTCGAGAAGCTAGATATCGTTTCCCGTAGTTTCCTTAAGGACTTGTTCTCGAGAATCATACTTCCTCTTCTCGAGAAACAAATACTGTTCTCGAGTAGTATCTTATTCACTCGAGAAATGAAGATGTTTTTCCAAAATTTTCTCTAGGTCCAGACGGAAATGATTTCAAAATTAACCTCGATTCTTATTGGTCCACGTGTACAGTCAATTATGATTATGACTGTTAGGCTTGTCCTATAAAAGTTCTAATCAAAATCGACTAACCCTAACACAAGAAAATAAGTTTTTTGAATCACACTATTCATTCTAAATCGGTAAAGCCGCCACTCTTCATCGTCATTCTCTCCGCCGCTCTTCTCCGATTCAAGTGATTCAGAACAAGAAGTGATCAATAGATCAAGGCGTTCAACATCTAAAAATCTCTTTCTTGATCGTGTTGATCTCAAGCTTTTCAGATCCAGAGATTTTGGCATAGTCTTCCTCGATCCATTTCTGACAGAGTTTCAACTTTCAAGAAAGAAGAAATATGAAGTTCTCAGATTTGAAGTGAAGTTTATTTTATTGTTGCTGTAAAATCTATTTCAACTCTTGTAGGAGATTTTATCTCTGAGTTTTGTATGAACTTCTTTTTCTTCCAAGTGTAGATCCCGTTTTGAGGATTGAGTTGTAGGGGCGTTGCTCTGAGTTGTAGGATTGGTTTTCAATCCGAGATAATAGTGAAGTAGCTAAGTCTAGCGTGTTGCTAGATCGATGAGGTGGAGAGTGGACGTACCCAAGGATGGGGAACCACTATAAATCTTGTGTTTTTTGTGGCTTGTTTGTTTATTTTCTGCGCTCCGCTCTTTCAAGTTTTTATTCTGTAAAAAGACGCAGACCTCACCTATTCACCCCCCTCTAGGTGATTTAGGTAGACAACTAAAAACATTAATTGGTATCAAAGCAAGGTTGTTCATTAAAAAGGTTAACACTTTGAACAGATCTGCTCCTAGTTATCTTTAGAGGATACAAGCATGGACAGAGCCAAGGATTTTGCTAAGCTTCCCTTGTGCACAAAGACTAACTTTGCTATGTGGAAAGAGGATAAAATTTTTCATGAAAGCTGTAGATCCAAGGATTTTTATGATAGTGGAAGAAGGACCATATATTCCTATGATAGCCTCCACCATTGACTCAACAAAGCAAGTTCCAAAGAAGCTTATGGATCTTGACAAAGATGAGATTGAACTTGTCTCATTAGACAAGAAAGTCGAGAATATCATCGCAAGTGTAGTCGATGATTCTATGTTGCAAAATCTAATTCACTGCTAATCCGCCAAGGAAATGTGGCAGTCTCTTATCGTCCTGATGGAAGGTACCGAAGAGGTATGGGATGACAGAAGATCCCTTCTGAATCATAAGTATGAAGCATTCAGATAAGGTCCCAAGGACTCTATTGTTGATACATTTGAGAGTTTCTTCAAGATTATTAACGACCTAAGAGTCTATGGCCGGGTTTTTACTAATGGAGAACTGAATGACAAATTTCTGAGATCCCAGACTAAGGATTGGGACAACAAAGTCTGTGCAATCCGGGAGTTTGGTAAGCTGGCAGAGACTAACCCTTAGAATCTCTTTGTAAAGCTTATGCCATATGAACTCCAGATAAACTCAAGAAAAGCTTAAGAAGAGAAAAGTAGGTCTTCATCCAAGGAGAAGTATGTCGCTCTAAAGGCAGACACCTCAAGGAAGTCAAAAGCTGCATCTCCTACTCCCGCACAGGAAGAGAGTGAAGAATAAGCTTCAGAGTCAAGTACCTTGGGCTCAGAGCTATCTGAAGGAGAGTTTTCTCTTCTCTCAAGGCAGTTCAAGAAATTCTTGAACAAGATGAAATAGTGGAGAGGCAAAGATGTCTCATTTATAAGAACACGTCATGATGGTGATCTTCATAAGAAAGGCTCAAGTAGCCAAGATAGGTATCACTCTAAACCGAATAAACATATTTCTTCTGACATTGTTTGTTATTGTTGCAATAAGCCAGGACACGTCATAGCTGATTGACCTCACAAGAAGGAGGGCGGAAGAAGAGAGGAGAAGAAGTCTTCTTATAATAAGAAGAAGACTGAAAGAAGCCTGGTAGCCAAGACGGCCAAGACCCTCAGTGACACAGACTCATCTGAGTCCAGTGATGATGAGGAAGCCTACTTTAGGCTCATGACACATACAGATGAATATGAAGAACCCAGTTCACTGGGAAGGTAAACTCTCATACCCCTCTCTCAGAATCAGATGCTTCTGACCATGATCATGAGGACTATTCGTCTGATGATGAATCTGAACTCATGACTCAATATAAAGAGTTGATTAAGGCTTACGACAAATATCAAAGAGTCACAAGAGCTCAAGCTAAGAAGATTAAATCTCTTAAGGCTGAGGAGAACAATCTGAGGGAGGAAGTCATAATGATGGAATCACTCAGAAAGGAATTCCATGATACGATGGAAGAATATAATAAAGCTCCCGAGCACCTGAACCTGAAGGAGAAAATCATTCAAAAGTTGGAAGAACAACTTACAGCTGAAAAGAAACTTGTTGAAAGTTTCTCCAAGCCCAAGACCGTCCTTCCACTTGTGACTGAATTCTCTGCTCAGGGTAAAGGAGCTGTCTTAGGCCATGTGGCTGCCCCTAGTAAATCTTCTAGGAGAAATGAAGCCCAAAGGAGAAATAAGGCTTCCAAGAAGACTCTAGCCAAGGAGAAGGGAAAAGCTCATCAAGACCAAACTTCATTTAAAAAGGTTATCTTTCCAACAAACGAGTTTGATCTTGACTCATCCTACGGCCACTTTGCCAGGCATACTTATATAGAGCCCAAGTCTCAGTACCAAGGATGGACTCATCCTAGGAATTTTGGTGAAAGTATCTTTAAGACACCTTATGAGGAGATCACTCTTAAGATCTACGACCCTTATAGTCATGGTCATAACATCAAGAAAGCTCCAAAAGTTGAACCCATTGTGGAAAAGCCTCTCAAGGATAATAATTAATGTGAGTGCCATCACCATGAAGCTTCTACCTCCAAGTCTGCTGCCCCTGCTAGAACACACTCTCAAAAGGTCAAGCAGGAGAGCTTTAGGAAAAGATACAACAAGTTTGACTGTTCGTGTTGTGGAAAAATTGATCACTTTGCCATAGATTGATGGTTTAACCCCAGATATTATGAAACTCCTCAAGTTAATATTATGAGAAAGACCACTCATAATGTTAACATACATAGGGGGAGTATGCTAACTAGATACCAAGGACCCAAACAAGTTTGGGTTCCTAATGCAACTTGATTCTACTTTTGCAGGAATGTCCAAAGACCTCCAAAAATCTCATTTGGTATTTGGACAGTGGATGCTCTCGGCATATGATCGGGACTAGAAGCCTACTCCAGAATTATTCTCCAGTCATGACCGTGACAAAGGTCATCTTTGGAGGTTATGACAAATGGATTACAAGAGGTTACGGTATGATTACTAATGGTAGTGTATCCTTCTCAGATGTGGCTTATGTTGAAGGGTTGGAACACAATATTATAAGCATAAGCCAGCTTTGTGATAAAGGATACATAGTAGAATTTCATGCAGATAAGTGTTTGATAAAATCGGTCGATAACTTAGAGACGATTCTATCAGGCACTCGTAGTAGAAATATATTTTGTTTAAATTTTATTTGCATACACTCTTCTACGCCAGTGTGTTTTTTGGCAAAAGATAGTGCGTCTATTGGTGACCAATGTCACAAGAGATTAGCACATATAAATTACAAAACTATTAATAAATTATGTTCTCTTAATTTAGTATGTGATGCACCCAACGTTAAGTGCATTAAAGATAGACCTTGTCACGCATGTGTAAAAGGCAAGAAAATAAGGGCTACTTTTAAAAGCATTATTGCTAAAGATTCTAATAGGTGTTTACATCTACTTCGTATGGACTTGTTCGGTCCACTGTAAATTAGAAGTTTGGGAGGTAAGGATTATACATTGGTTATTGTTAATGATTACTCTCTTTTTGCGTGGGTGTTCTTTCTAAAACACAAGTCAGATACCTTTGATATCTTCACTAATTTTGTCAAGCAAGTTCAGAATGAATACAACTACTCCGTTGTCAAAATCAGAAGTGACAATGGAATAGAGTTCAAGTCTGGGGCCATGACAGAATTCTGGTAAAGTCTTGGTATCTTTCATGAGTTTTCCTCTCCTCATACTCCTCAACAGAATAGAGTTGTGGAGAGAAGGAATAGAACACTCATAGAGGCCTGCAGAACCATATTGAGTTATGCCTCACTACCGAAATATTTCTGGGCTGAAGCCGCCAACACTACATGCCACATGCAAAATCGAGCACTCATAAACAAAAACCATAATAAGACACCTTACGAACTACTAATGGGAAGGAAACCAACTATTTCATATTTTAAAATCTTTGGTAGTAAATTCTTCGTACTTACCAATGGTAAGTATCACACCACTAAATTTAGTGAAAAGAGCTTTGAAGGTATTTTCGTAAGTTATAGTAGCTATAGTAAGGCATATAGGATTTTTAATAAGAAAACCCTGATTGTAGAAGAATCTATCAATGTTGTATTTGATGAGACGATCTTGCTGCAAGACAGTTCTTCTAGTGTGTTTATTGAAGATGCAAGTTCACGACTAAAGGAATTGGGCTTGGATGAGCCAGTTAAAGAAAAAGGTCAAGAGTTCATCACGATAACCACTCCAACCCCAATTGGAGAGGATGATCACCATGATGAAGATGTCATCCAAGTTGGTGAAGTCACTCCTGTTATAGAAGAAGTTCTAGATGCAAGGACCCTAGAGCTCATACATTTGAAGGATCACCCAATTGATCAAATCATCGGAGATCCCCGGGATGGTGTCAGAACTTGTAGAGGTACAACTAATGAAAATCTATATTTAAGTTTCCTCTCGCAGGTTGAACCAAAGAAGTTTGAGGAAGCAAACTCAGATGTATCTTAGATAATGACAATGGAAGAAGAATTGAATCAATTCAAGTGTTGATATGTCTGTAAGCTTATTCCAAGACCCCAAGGTAAGAACGTTATCGGAACAAAGTGGGTCTACAGGAACAAGATGGACGAAGATGGAACAATCATAAAGAACAAGGCCAGACTCATCGCCAAGGGATACCAACAAGAAGAAGGAATCGACTTCGATCAGACGTATTCTCCAGTGGCAAGGTTGGAGACAATCAGGTTGTTCCTATCATATGTTGCACTTAAGGGCTTCACTGTCTATTAGATGGACGTGAAGTCGGTCTTCCTTAATGGTGACATAAAGGAAGAAGTGTATATGGAACAACCTCCAGGTTTCGTTGATTCTAACCATCCTGATCATGTTTATCTTTTGTTTAAAGCTTTGTATGGTTTGAAACAAGCTCTGAGAGCTTGTATGGGATGTTGTATAGCTTTCTTCTTGAGAACAAGTTCACAAGGGGAAAGATAGATAAGACATTATTTCTTAGGGAAATAAAAGGCAAGATTTTGTTAGTGCAAATCTATGTCGATGACATCATATTTGGCTCTACTGACGACAACCTTTGCAAAAAGTTTTCCAAACTTATGCAAGGGAAGTTTGAAATGAGCAGTATTGGAGAGCTAAAGTATTTCTAAGGACTTCAGGTGAAGCAATCTAAAGATGGAATTTTCATCTCTCAGACGAAATTCACCAAGGAGTTAATTAAGAAATTCAGAATTGAGAACGCAACCTCTATGAGGACTCCAATGGGTTCAGCTATGTCTCTAGACAAGGATGAGAAAAGGAAACCTTTTGATGAAACCATGTATAGAAGCATAATTGGATCCTTGCTCTATCATACTGCTAGTAGACAGGACATAATGTTTTCAACATGTGTATGTACTAGATTTCAAGTGAACTCTAAGAAATCTCACTACAGTGCTGCAAAGCGGATCTTAAGATACCTTAAAGGTATACCAAATCTTGGCTTATGGTATCCAAGAAGTAATGATAGCGAACTAATTGGTTTTTCAGATGTAGATTTTGCAGGAAGAAAAGATGACAGGAAGAGCCATTCCAGGACTTATCAATTCCTAGGAAGAAGGCTCATCTCCTGGAGCAGCAAGAAGCAGAATTGTGTCACAATTTCAACAGCCGAGTTAGAGTATATCTCTACAGGCAGTTGTTGTGTACAACTAATATGGATAAATAACCAGTTTGAAGACTACAACATGAAGTTCAACAACATTCAATTGTTTTGCGACTCCTCTAGTGCAATTGCAATCTCCAAAAACCCAGTCTCTTATAGTAGGACAAAACATATAAAGCTGAGGTATCACTTTATCAGGGAACATGTGGAGCATGGAGACATCAACCTCCAGTATGTTCAACCTAACAAGCAGGTTGCTACCAGAAGAGACAACAAGAGAAGAAGGAGAAACAACAACATCAGCAAAGCAAGCAATAATAGAAGAAGATTAGAGACTTTATATATGGGATTTTGTGGATTTGGACTTTTCATGGACAAAATCTATAAATATAAATCTTGTAATTTTGATGATCTGATTTTTCATTGCTTAATATTTTTTTCATTATTAGTTTGTTTACTAGTCAGTTTGTTTTGTTTATCTTGGTATAATTCACCTTAGTATAGAGGGTTCTGACTTCTACAAATAGGGGGAGATTGTTAGGTATTGTATCCACAATAACCTAGATTTGTATGAAGTCACCCTTGAACTAAGATGAATTAAGTTTGTATTTGATGCTCTTTTCAAGTTGAGTGCTTGCAGGTTAAAATTATCAAGTGTGTACCAATGTCAGTCTATAATGAGTCACCAAATACAAGACTATACAATGTAATCCCTCATTGTGTGATCCATGGTGTTGACACATGTGTAGCCTCTCTATTGTGACACACTTCATTCTCAGGTACTAAAGCTATAGGAGAAAGAATAGTTGCTGAAATTCCTTGAAGAAAGAAAATTTTCAGAAAGTCAAAAATTTTCTAAGTCCATTACTCGAGTAGGACATCTTGTACTCGAGTAGTGTTGGAGAAAATTCTCGAGTCTGATAAGTGTAGTTTTCGAGTAGCAGAAGCTATTCTCGAGAAGTCTTCGTTTAGTACTCGAGAAAGCCATGGAGTACTCGAGTAAGATTTATCTCTTTCTCGAGTTTACTGAAAAATAATTTCAGAATTTTTCTAAGTCTAGTACTTGAGTAACAGAAGCCATTACTCGATAAGGCCAAGACTGTGTCTCGAGAAGCAGAAGACTAGTACTCGAGTAAGAAGAAATTATGTTTCGAGAAGTTTATTTGTTCTCGAGAAGTCATGATAGTTCTCGAGAAATCCTTATCTAGTTCTCGAGTAATAGAAGTCACTTCTCGAGAAGCCAGATATTGTTTCCCGTATTTTCCTTAAGGACTTGTTCTCGAGAACCATACTTCCTCTTCTCGAGAAACAAATACTGTTCTCGAGTAGTATGTTATTCACTCGAGAAATGCAGTTATTTTTCTGAAATTTTCTCTAAGTCCAGGCGGAAATGATTTCAAAATTAACCTCAATTCTTATTGGTCCACGTGTACAGTCAATTATGATTATGACCGTTAGGCTTGTCCTATAAAAGGTCTTATCAAAATCGACTAACCCTAACACAAGAAAATAAGTTTTCTGAATCGCACTATTCGTTCTAAATCGGGAAAGTCGCCACTCTTCATCATCATTCTTGTCGCCGCTCTTCTCCAATTCAAGTGATTCAGAACAAGAAGTGATCAACAGATTAAGGCGTTCAACATCTATAGATCTCTTTCTTGATCGTGTTGATCTCAAGCTTTTCATATCCAGAGATTTAGGCATAGTCTTCCTCGATCTATTTCTGACAGAGTTTCAACTTTCAAGAAGGAAGAAATCTGAAGTTCTCAAATCTGAAGTGAAGTTTATTTTATTGTTGTTGTAAAATCTATTTCAACTCTTATAGGAGATTTTGTTTCCGAGTTTTGTAGGAAGTTCTTTTTCTTCTGAGTGTAGATCCCATTTTGAGGATTGAGTTGTAGGGGTGTTGCTACGAGTTATAGGATTGGTTTTTAATCCGAGATAATAGTGAAGTAGCCGAGTCTAGCGTGTTGCTAGATCAGTGAGGCGGAGAGTGGACGTACCCAAGGTTGGTGAACCACTATAAATCTTGTGTTCGTTGTGGCTTGTTTGTTTATTTTTTGCGCTCCGCTCTTTCAAGTTTTTATTCCGCAAAAAGACGCAGACCACACCTATTCACCCCCCCTCTAGGTGATTTAGGTAGACAACTAAATACATCAGTTGTGATACGAGAGTGGTCTGTGTTGACTACTGTGGCAGAAGTCGGGCACTTTCTTAGACTTGTTGGCTACTATAGGCACTTCGTAGAGAACTTTTTGTGGATAGCTCTACCTCTCATTATATTGACAAGGAAGGATCAGAAGTATATTAGGACATAAAAGTGTGCGCAAGATTTTCGGGAGTTAAAGAGTCGTTTGACCACGACGCCTATTTTGTGATTTTCATGTGGTGTAGAAGACTATGAGATCTATAGTGATGCCCCAAGGAGCGGCTTTGGCTGTGTTCTTTTGTAGTTTGGAAAGGTTATAACTTATGACTCTCCCCAGTTGAAGGTGTACGAGAGAAACTATCCAGTCCATGACTTGGAGTTGGCGACTATTGTAAAAATTTGTGATAAGCGGAAAATGGGAAACCAGGCGCAGGAACACTCAACCTATCTTAGACCAAACAAACCAAATGCAACCAGAAGAGCAAGAATCTTGTACTATAAAAATCTTTACAAAGCGAGGCATACATGGCGAGATATGATTCGCCAATGTACCTGATGTACGTAAAAAAATTACAAGGCACAGAACAAGCCACACGGTCTCCGGAAGAAGCCGCTGAGCTACCTAGGGAGACTTCTGAAGCTGCCTAGCCGCAAGACCGGCAACTGCCCGTTATTCCAGTACTGACAAAGAAATCTGTCTGCTGATCTGCAAACCGTCTAACCGCGAGGTCGCCTAGCCTCTAGATCACGTGAACTGCTACTTACACCGAACTAAACAAGCCGCCAGAGGCGGATAGCTTATTGAATTGGAAAGCAAGTTGCAGAAGAGAAGACTGCCTGGTCGCAAGCCGCGACATGCTGCTAACCATTGATTGCAAATTGCAGAATCCGCACTGACCCTGACCAAAGTAAGAACCAAGTCCCTGGCTCCTCAGCGCAATCCGCACAACCTGCATAACACAAACTGGTCAACCTCTTCAAACCGCGCTGATAGAAAAACCTAACTGCAGCAACCTCCCGCGAGTTCACTTGCTGTTCACTCGATATATCTTTGATGTGACAGGGGGTCCTATTTATAGATGCGGAGAGGAGCGTGATCACTACCCTAGTTGATAGGATAACCGCCCAATCACATGACGAATGCCAAGTGTATCCGTATAGCGGTGGATACACAACCAGACCGCAATGACTAGGCTAGACAACATACCCGCTGAGGTCGCACCACCACAGCAAGAAACCCCAGCAAAGCCGCCTAACCACCAGGGAAAAACTTGGTCGCCAACCAGGCGAACACGGCAAATACAACACCCGGACACGCTTGAGAGTAAACTTTGCTTTCGCATTGTTCTTCCTCCAAGCTCTCACTGCTTTCGCACCTACAACATCAGTAACCTATTGTCTTTCGTCTCTACAGATGACCTCCCAAAGGTACTCTCCCAAAAGATAGCTCTCCATACACGACTTCCACTTCTTGAAGTTAGTCAATGTAAAAACTCAATACCAAGACCTCTTGAGAATCCACCTTCCATTGCAAATACCTTGGTTTACTAAGACTCTCAAAATCAATAAGGCAAACTGATGGTGGATCATTGCTCAGTCCCTGATCCCTCTGATACCATGTAAAAATTTGTGATAAGCAGAAAACGGGACACCAGGTGCAAGAACACTCAACCTATCTGAGCCCAAGCAAACCAAATGCAACTAGAAGAGCAAGAATCTTGTCTATAAAAATCTTTACAAAGTGAGGCATACATGGTGAGACATGATTCGTCAATGTACCTGATGGAAGCAAAAAAAATTACAAGGCACGGAACAAGCAGCGCGGTCTCAAGAAGAAGCCGTTGAGCTACCTAGGGAGTCTGCTGAAGCCTCCTAACCGAAAGACCGCTACCAAGCCGTGCGGACTACCCATTATTCCAATGCTAACAAAGAACTCTGTGTGCTGATCTGCAAACAGCCTAACCGCGAGGTCGCCTAGCTTCCAGATCACGCGAACTGCTGCTGCCACCAAACTGAACAAGCCGCTAAAGGCAGACAACTTATTGAATTGGGAAACAAGTTATAGAAGAGAAGACCGTCTGGTCGGAAGCCGCGACCTGCTGTTAACCGCTAATTGCAAACCGCAGAATCCGCACTGACCCTGATCGAAGTCAAAACCAAGTCCCTGACTCCTCAACGCTATCCGCACAACCTGCACAAGACAAACCGGTCAACCTCTTCAAATCGTGTTGATAGAAAAACCTAACCGCAGCAACCTCCCGCGAGTTCACTGACTGTTCACTCGGTATATCTTTGATGTGACAGGGGGTACTATTTATAGGCGCGTAGAAGAGTGTGATCACCACTCTAGTTGATAGGATAACTGTCCTATCCCACGGAAAACGCCAAGTGTATCCGCATAGCCGCGGATACACAACTAGACCGTAGTGACTAGGCTAGAAAACAAACCCGCTGAGGTTGCACCACCAAAGCAAGAAACACCAGCCAAGCCGCCTAACCACCAGGGCAAAACTTGGTCGCCAACCAGGCAGACATGGTGAATACAACACCAGTCTGCACTCATGTGGACACGCTCCAATACGCACTCCCCGAGGTCACAACCAGAACATAACTGGTAGCTACCGAGCTCAGCGGATAAAGAACCAGACCGCGAGCTTCGTGCGAGCTACGGGATTGCCACCCTGGACTTAGTGCAGATTTAGACCAAGTCCGCATCACCGACCAACCCGGCAACACAGCGGATAACCATCCTATCCGCCCGGCTACTTCAGGGAACAGATCGCCAGCTACACCACACCGACCTGTCAGGTTGCCATCCTATGTCCGTACAGGCCTCGTGGACAGACCGCCCAGGCCTCCCACTTTCACTTCAAAAATTTCAACAGCTGTGATATTCACTCTGAAGCTGTTGCGACATTACTTGTATGGCGTAAAGATTGACATCTTTACGGACCACAAGAGCCTAAAGTATCTATTAAACCAAAAGGATTTGAATATGCGACAAAGGAGGTGGATGGATTTGGGGACTACACTTTCCAGATACACTATACTCATGGTAAGGGAAATATTGTTGTAGATGTGTTGAGTCGCAGGGCTCCAGCACATGCCAACTGGATATAGATGCATGATGAGCTTCTTATTCGAGATTGGAGGCCTTGGAATTTTTTTTTTGTGGACATGAGAACTAGCGTGAATGCATGTTTAAACTGGACGGAAGTGCAGTATGACCTCACAAACAAGATTCAACAAGTGTTGGAGCTTGATGATAGCATGAAATGTGATAATGCATTATTTATAGTGATTTTAATATAGTTTTTATTTAATAAATAATCAATTTTTTATTTAATTTATATTAATATTTGTATTAAAAATTTTTTTCTAATTTCAGGTTAATTTGGGCTGCAATTAACATTTTGAAGCTGACATGACTGATCAGGAGAAGAATTTGAGCTATTTTGGAAAAAAACCCAAGTATACGCCCCTAGTCACGAGCGTGACATGAGGGTGTGACCTATGTCACGATCGTGCCTTCTTCTAGATGCCAGAGTTATTCCACGTCATTTAAAGTTACACGCCCCCAAGTCACTAGCGTGACTCTAGACACGGGCGTGACTCCCTGTCAGAATTCTAGACTTCGCTGCCACGTCGGATTAAAAGTACATGCCATCAGTCATAGGAGAGACCTTTAGGTGGTGTAGGATTGTCCCGTTGGAGACCTACACGAGTGGAGACTCAAACTCGCCGTTCTACACGTCCATAAACTACCGCTCCTACACAGGCATCTAGCACACTCTTCCACGGAATCGTTTCGAGCACAAATACATAAAACAACAAGGGTAGAAATGACTTTAAAACAGCGATCAAAACAAGTCGAATGCTTCCCAAAAAAACACAAAGGTTGCCAACCCCTTTCAAGAGTGAAATCTATGGCTAGAGGCCAAGATCCTCTCAAGCAAAATGGATCTACCCGATCCGAAATGAGAGAAACTCAATAAGAAATTTCAAGTTCATATTTTAGCAAGCGGCGACATTAACATTCCGGAAGAAACAACGGTTCCAATCTCCACCAAAACTATTAGAAGAAACACACAAGATGGAGGAGAAGAAAGAGGTTACCCAACCCAAATATGGGATGCACACAAGATAGATGTTGAAGAATCGCTCTCTCCACGGTTCCACTGGTGTCGCACCGAATGGGGAAGTAGCCCTTCGTCCTTGGAGTCACACCGAGGAAGAAGCTCATGCCGGAGAAGAGGCCACGCCTTGGCCGAACTCTTCAATGGAGGGAGCAAGGGGGGCGGCGGCAAGGAGAGTTCTCCCTTGGTAGAAATCTGATTTTAGGGTTATATTCTTCTTGTCTTTCCAAAATAAAAGGCTCCTATATATAGGAGGCCCACACAACATCCAACCATCAGGATTTGAGTTGAAATCTCATCATCCGGATGGTTATTAACACTCCCTCAAATAGTCTATTAGCACACCAAAGCAAAAATATAAAATATTATATTGGCCAACATAAAAGAAAAGAAAGCTTGGAAAATAATGAAGAGGCTTCACGTGCACCGTGGACGAAGATTGTAGCGGCGCCTTTCGGTAGCTAGAGCGGAGTCGTCAAAAGTCTCCTTCCGTTGACGAAAATCTTTATGTTGTTGGAGCACTTCGCAACCAAGTCATCATCAAGTGGAGGCGGAGGGGCCACTGCATCAATCCTCCCCCGCTCAAAATCACGTATCACCGAGACGTGGTCCTGGACATAGCGGTTAAGAAGATCGGCATCCAAATGTAGAAGCTCAGGCTCGAGGATCCAAGAATCGTCAGAAGGGGGGCGGTCACGCCAACGGATAAGGAAGCAGCGGGTAGCATCGTCGGTAGAGGCAAGGGGCTCGTCAGCTAAAATCCGGCAAACAAAAGGTTTTGGGAAACCTTGGAAACATGTTAGTAGAAGGAAGAAAAGAGTGCAACTCACCATCCGATGGGGAACCAGCGGGAACCGAAAGAGAGAGCTCATCTGAGCTACCATGTCCCAAACCCATAGAGAGATCGGTAGAAGGAGAAGACGATATAGAAGTCAACTCAAGTGGAGGTGAAACAAATGGAGTTAAATACGAAGCATTAAAATGGGGGAAATACCCCAATCGACAAGCAAATCCAAAACAAAAGCATTCTCACCGAGTTTCTTCAGAATTCAGAAAGGGCCGGCTCGCTTAGGCGCCAATTTCTTCACATACCGGTAGGCAAACGTGCGGGAGCTAAACGAACTAGGACTTGATCGCCGACTTGAAAGTGGGATGCTCTCCTATGTAGGTTAGCATGCGCTTAATATGATTCGTATTAAGCGGCCAAGGCTGCCCGGATACGAGCGTGTAAGTCATGGATGTGCTCGGCAAAGGATTGTGCGAACTGACTGGCCTTATAAGTTGGAGGTAAAGGAACCAAGTCAAGGGGAACATGTGCCTTATACCCGTGGACAATCTTGTTGGGCGACATTCCCGTGGATCTATTTTGAGAGTTGTTGTAGGCTAATTGAGCGTGGGGAAGGAGTAGGTCCCAAGTACCCTTGTGATCACTAACAAGGCATCTTAAGAGGTTCCCCAAACTGCGATTAACCACTTCTGCCTGCCCATCTGTTTGAGGGTGATAGGCAGCGGAAAACAATAATTTAGTGCCCATTAGGATCCATAAGGTTTTCCAAAAATAACTGGTGAATTTAACGTCCCTGTCCGAAACAATAGTTTTCGGCACCCCGCAGTGGCTAACTACTTCACGAAAATATAGATTGGCGATGTGTGAAGCGTCATTAGTCTTACTACACAGAATGAAGTACGCCATCTTAGAAAACTGGTCCACTACAACAAGAATGGAATCATGGCGGTGTAGTGTAGGGGGAAGGCCTAGGACAAAGTCCATACTAACGTCTTCCCATGGTATCGAAGGGATGGGCAATGACATATACAATCCTACATTGGTCTTACTACCCTTCGAAACCTGACATGCTCGGCAACTACTCACAACCCTCCCAACGGTAGCCTTTAATTTAGGCCAATAAAATTTATCCTCAACTAGCGCGATCGTCTTATCGCGTCCAAAGCGTCCACTCAACCCACCACTATGCAACTCCCAAACAATATGGAGTCGTAAGGAGGAGCGCGGGATACACAACTTGTCGTGTCGAAACAAATACCCATCCCGGATAACGTAGGCCGTTATAGTCGTAGGGGAATCATCTTGGGCGGATAAATATGCCTCTTGAAAATCGGGGCAAGTGGCATATTCATCCTTGACACGCTCGAAACCTACCACATGAACTTGCATCGTAGACAACAAAAGAGTGAGGCGACTAAGGGCGTCCGCTACTCGGTTGTCGGCCCCTTTAAGGTGCTTGAGGTTGAACGTATACTCTTGCAAGAAAGCGACCCATTTGGCGTGATGCGGGCTGATTTTGTGTTGGCCATTAATAAAGCGTAAGGCGTCATGGTCGGATAAGATCACAAACTCCTTGGATAGGAGGTAGTGCCGCCAATGATGCAGACAATGAACGTCCACGTAAAATTCCCTATCATAATTTGAGTAGTTCAACTTAGCGCCTGCCAATTTTTCACTAAAATAACTTATAGGGTGCCCCTCTTGACTTAAGATGCCTCCTATCCCTGTCCCGGACGCATCACACATAAGCTCAAAAACTTTGTCGAAGTCCGGTAAACGTAAAAGGGGCGCTTCCATCATAAGTTTCTTAATGAGTTGGAAGGCGAGTGTGGCGGATTTTGTCCACATGAACTCTCCCTTCTTCATACAGTAAGTAATGTGCGCCATGATACTACTAAAATCGCGTATGAAGCGACGGTAGAACATGGCTAACCCATGGAAGCTTCATACCTCCCACAGACTCATCGGTTGGGGCCAATCCCTAATCACTTGTACCTTGGTGGGGTCAACTCTAATGCCCTCGAATCAAACAATATAGCCCAAGAATTCCACCTCCGATACGCAGAAGGTGCACTTCTTAAAATTGAGAAATAAGGTTTCTTTCCGTAGGGTGGAAAGAATCACCGTCAGGTGGGCAATGTGATCAGCAGGGGTGGTGCTGTATACGAGGATATCATCAAAATAAACAACAACAAACTTCACTAAATATGGTTGGAAGACATGCGTCATAATCCGAGAGAAAGTGCTAGGGGCATTGGATAACCCAAAGGGCATCACTAGCCACTCGTATAAGCCGTCCTTGGTTTTAAAGGTAGTCTTCCACTCATCCCCCTCACGAATCCTAATCTGATGGTAGCCACTACGTAGATCCAACCTGGAGAAGAGGGTGGCACCAGCTTGGACATCAAGGAGGTCATCTAATCGAGGAATCAGAAATCTATACTTGATGGTGATCTTGTTGATAGATCGGCTATCAACACCCATCCGCCAGGTGTCGTCCTTCTTGGGGGCAAGCAAGGATGGAACGACAGATGGACTTAGACTAGTCCTAATGAACCCCTTATCCAATAAACCCTCTACCTGCGTCTGTAACTCCTTAAGGGAATCGGGGTGGAGTCGGTAATGGGGCTGATTCGATAAGGACGATCCCGGGATGAGATCTATAGCATGCTGAATGTCCCTAAGAGGGGGTAATACCGAAGGTAACTCAGTCGGGTAGACATCCTTATATTCTTCCAATAGCTCCCGCAACTCTCGAAGTAGACCTTCAAGCGAGCCCGAATCAGTTTTCTCACTCAGGAGAACTAACACATACATAACTCCATCAAGAAAAGGGTCCCTCATAAAATCCTTCCTTCCCACTAAGCTTAAGGTCTTCCTCTCAGCCAGAACGGTGGTGTCCTTAGCTGGACCTAACAGCTCCTTTGGGGCAGTCGACCGTAACGTGATAATTTTGCCATTAAACTTAAACTCATAGGTATTGGCTCCCCCGAAATGTGTCACATCACGATCATAGAGCCATGGGCGGCCCAACAACACATGGCATGCGTCCATTAGAAGGACATCACACCAAACCTCATCGGAGTAGGCTTTGAGAGCCAGGGGGACTAGACAACGCTTGGTTACCAGAACGCTAATCTTGTTTATCCAAGCAACCTGATAGGGTGTGGGGTGGGGCTCCGTGGTCAAGGCCATACTCGTGACAGCATTCTCCGAGATTACATTCACGCAGCTACCACTATCGATTATTAACTTACACAGTTTATCACCGCTCTTAAAAATCAAGGAAAAGATACTCGACCTCTTCCAGTCGTCTAAAGGGCGGGGGTGGTCAAAATGCAACACATCACCATATGGGGGTGATCGTCTTCGAGGTCGCTTTGAACACCCTTGGAGTCACTATCGGCGGAAGCCTCATACACTATATCGGGGGAGTCTGTAGTCGACTCGAGGAGGGCTACGGTAGCCTTGGCCTTGGTTGGACATTCAAAGACGTAATGGCCTTGAATACCACAAGCATAACATGTAGCGTTAACCTTGCTAACCTTGCCTATCGGGACCCGCTCACTCTGTGGGTTCCTAGCATTTCGTGTAGTGATCACCACCGATTTAGAGTCAGTGTACCTAAATTTTCCCTTATCCTGATATGTGGAGGTGGACGCACCTAGGGTGGACTTGACCTTGGCTTGGGCGTAACGAGTGTGAGCCTTAGAGGCTAGATGTTTTTCAATGTAAAGGGCGGCATTGAAAGTGGCATTAATATCAGTGTGCTCGTAGCGCAGGAGCTTCCGTTGTATATCCGGATGAAGCCCCTTGCGAAACCTAGACAGAGTAATCTCCTCAGCCTCTCTAACACCACACCGCACCATGCGGTCCTTCAGGTCTCCCATGTATTCCGCCACGGAGTTCGAGCCTTGCCGGAGTGTGGCTAGCTCATCGAACATTTGGGTACGGTGGTAGGCGGGAACATACTGGTCAGATAGTAGGTTCTTCATAACAGTCCACCCAACTAATGGAACACCATGTCCAGTCCCTAACCTCCTCTCTTCGTTCAACCAATACGTCTTAGCACGGCCCGTTAATTACATTCTGGCAACCTGGACCTTTTGGTGGTCCGTAAGATGATGTCATTCGAAATAACACTCCATATCGACAATCCAAGTGATTTTAATGGCCCGAGTGATGTCAAAGTCACGATCATGGTGATGATGATGATGGGGCACTCGGGGAGAGTGTCCCTCAGAATCAGAACCATATTCCGACCGGCGGGGGTTGGGTATTTCATCATTAACCGGAGGCACTCCCTCTTGGTTTTGGGGTTGTTGGCCCCGTTGGTTCAACAACACTTGTCCTAGTAAGGCTCGGAGTTCATTCATCTCTCGACGAAGTCGCTCTATGGCCTCCACATTCGGACCCCCTTTGTGGATTCGCAGCCATCCTGGACGTAGATGTGGGCGCGTACTCCGTGCCTAGCCTTGTGCGCATATAGGTGTAAAATTTTTACGAAAGATTAATTTTCCTAGGGCTGGTAATAAGATGAAAATATTTTTTTTGATTTTCTCAGTGCTACGGTGACGTAGGAGGTGCAGAAATTTTTTTTTTCAAAATTTCGCTAAATAAAACAGATTTTAGGCCGCTATTGGCAGACCACCGAAAATAATTTTTTTTGATTTCTATAGATCGGATCGACCAACAAAGAACGCAGCAAGGATGTTTGCAACGTGGAAGTTGAAACGACCACCTCTGATACCAAATTGGTGTAGGATTGTCCCATTGGAGACCTACACGAGTGGAGACTCAAACTCACCGTTCTGCACGTCCATAAACTACCACTCCTACACAGGCATCTAGCGCACTCATCCACGGAATCGTTTCGAGCACAAATACATAACACAAGAAGGGGAGAAACGACTTTAAAACAACAATCAAAACATGTCGAATGCTTCCCAAAATAACGCAAAGGTTTCCAACCCCTTTCAAGAGTGAAATCTATGGCTAGAGGCCAAGATCCGCTCATGCAAAATGGATCTACCCGATCTGAAATGAGAGAAACTCAATAAGAAATTTCAAGTTCAGATTTTAGCAAGTGACGACATTAACATTCCGGAAGAAACACCGGTTCCAATCTCCACCAAAACTATTAGAGGAAACACAAAAGATGGAGGAGAAGAAAGAGGTTACCCAACCCAAATATGGGATGCACACAAGATAGATGTGGGAGAATCGCTCTCTCCACGGTTCCACCGGCGTCACACCGAATGGGGAAGCAGCCCTTCGTCCTTGGAGTCATACCAAGGAAGAAGCTCACGTCGGAGAAGAGGCCACGCCTTGGCCGAACTCTTCAATGGAGGGAGAAATGGGGGCGGCAGCAAGGAGAGTTTTCTCTTGGTAGAAATCTGATTTTAGGGTTATATTCTTCTTGTCTTTCCAAAATAAAAGGCTCCTATATATATGAGGCCCACACAACATCCAACCATCCAGATTTGAGATGAAATCTCATCATCTGGATGGTTATTAAAACACCTGTTGGGTATTGTATCCACAATGTACCTGATTTGAAGAAGCCCCTGAACAAGCTAAGGTGAATTCACTATGTATTTGATGAATTTCTTCTAGTTGTGCTTGCAACTATTCATTGCTAAGTACACACCAATGTCAGGGTGCAGTAGGTCAATATACATGGGTCTGTGCAACGTAATCCCTCGTTGAGCAGATCAGTGTGTTGGCTTATGTGTACTCTCTCTATTGGAGTGTACTTGTTTCCAAGCACAGGGTCATGAAAGATCATGAGCAGACAAGGAGCAAGGATGGGCCAAAGGCCTGCTCACGGGTTGAAAGACGAGAATCGTTTAAGTGTAAATCGTCGAGAATCACTAGATGATTCTGTTGGGTATTGTATCCACAATGTCCCTGATTTGAAGAAGCCCCTGAGCAAGCCAAGGTAAATAGACAGTGTGTTTGATGAAATCATTAAAGTTGTGCTTGCAGTTATTCCACGCTAAGTACACACCAATGTCAGGGTGCAGTGGGTCAATATACACGGGTCTGCGCGACGTAATCCCTCGTTGAGCAGATCAGTGTGTTGGCCTGCGTGTACTCTCTCTATTGGGGTGTACTTAATTTTAAGTACAGGGCTATGATAAACCAAGAGCCGACAAGGAGCAAGTATGGGCCAAAGACTAGCTCACGGGTTGAAAGACGAGAATCGTCTAAGTATAAATCATCGAGAATCAATATGTGATTCTCGCCGATTCGTCGAGAATCACTAGTGATTCTCGACGAGTCGTCGGGAATCACTAGATGATTCTCGCCAGGTTGGGTCGGCTGTCTAGACGCAGTCAGAAAATTCTCTAAGGCAGAATCGTCGAGAATCACTAAGTGATTCTCGCCGATTCGTCGAGAATGACCTTACATTCTCGACGATTCGGCGAGAATCAAATGTGATTCCCGCCGATTCTCCCCGGCCTCTATAACCTATGCAGCCAGAATTCGCCAAGTAGAATTCGGCAAGAATCGTAAGTGATTCTCGCCGATTCGTCGAGAATCACCTACGATTCTCGCCGAATTTGACTTGGGCAAATTTCCGAAATTTCCTGGACCGGTCCAGGTTTCTAGCGGTATTTCGAACCGGACTTAGGTCTTTGCTTTGGTGGGGCCCACAACGGTCATCTTTATGACCTAGTGTATAAATACACAAGTATTGGTGTACAGTGTTTTTTACGAATACAGAATACGAAAGCCGAGCCGCCGTCAAACCCAAAATCCGCGAACTAGCTCCGCCGATCGTCTCCTCCGCCGCTCGTGTAGTAGTCACCGTAGCCGATCTCGATCTCCTCCAGATCCACGGTGACAGAAGCCAAGTCTTGCACAGCATCTCACGCGTCTAACCAGAGATCTTTTGTCTCTTGATTTGAGATAGGGAAATCCATCCCCGTCCGAATCGATCGAGACGATCGATCCTAGTGTGACCGTTGGAAGACCTTGCCGACTTTGCTAAGAAGATTGAATCTCCAGTGCATCGCCGCTGTTTTCAGTTGCCGCCGCCAACACCGAGAGCCTTGCCACCGCCCTTTGCCGCCGCCGGTCTCGGGGAGATTTTCTTTAAGAAAAGATCTAGGGTTGTGGACTTTTCGTTGCCTACAAGAACAAGTAGTCTAACGAAAAGGGACACCTAGATCTTCAAGTTGTTTGTATTTCTTATACACTCTAATTTCCTTTTCATTGTAAAGGAACATTTGGTTCCTAGTTGTAGGGTTGGGTGCAACCCGTGTTGTGGGAGTGTTGACTCCTACGTGTGGAAGGGTTCCTTCTGATAGTGCAAGGATTGGATTTCAATCCTGTTGGTGAAGTGACCGAGTCGTCCCTGGATTGGGAGATATGTCGAAGTGGGAAAGTGGACGTACCCAAATCGGGGAACCACTATAAATTGCCTGTGTTATTTTCTGTGCTGTGTGGTTTGTTTTGATTCTGCGGGTACAATCTTAAATTCCGCAAATACGCTGCAAGTCACCTATTCCCCCCCCCCCCTATAGGTGAAGGTAGTTGACACTAGGTGAACTTTCAAGTGGTATCAGAGGGAGGTTGCTCATCAAAAAGGTTCACACCTTGAGTAGAATCCTGCCACCAGTGTCAAGAAGAAGACTGATATCTTCCATGGACGGACTCAAGCACTCCGGCAAAATCCCAGTATGCACCAGACTGAACTTTCCTATCTGGAAGGAAAGAATCAGATTCTACATGGAAGCAGTCGACCCCCGGCTCTTCATGATAGTGGAGGAGGGACCTTACATTCCCACTAAGGCCTCCACCATTGATCCTACCAAGAAAGTGCCCAAGAAACTTTCGGAAATGGACAAGGACGAAATGGTGTTGTTCGGACTCGACAAGAAAGCTCAGAACATCCTGGTAAGCGCTGTTGACGACTCTATGATGCAGAACTTCTGCAACTGCAGGACAGCCAAGGATCTCTGGAGCTGTCTGATTGTCCTAATGGAGGGCACAGATGAAGTGAGGGACGATCGGAGATCCCTCCTCAATCAGAAATATAAGGCCTTCAGGCAAGGGCCAAAGGAGGAGATCGGAGTTACCTTTGAAAACTTCCTCAAAATCGTCAATGCACTCAAAGGATATGGAAGAGTGTTCACTGACGGTGAACTCAATGATAAGTTCCTTAGGTCCCTCACTAAGGAATGGGACACAAAGATCTGCACCATCCGCGAGTTTGGCAGACTTGCGGAAACTGACCCACATATTTTGTTCGGGAAGCTCATGTCCTATGAGCTCCAGTTGAACACAAGGAAGGCTGAAGAGGAAGCAGAGAAAGCCGCGGCCAAGGAAAAGACGGTGGCCCTGAAAGCCATTCATTCCAGAAAGGGCAAGGGTGCCGCTACTTCCCGTGCGTGGAAGAGGGATGAAGAGGAAGACTCTGAGCTAAGCTCCTCCGGCTCAGAACTGTCAGAGGAAGACTTATCCCTCATCACACGGGAATTCAAGAAGTTCCTCAAGCTGAGGAATCAGAGAAAGAGAAACGGCTCCTCCTCAAGGGATCAGAAGAAGAATTATTCTTCTGACAGGTATGTTTCCAAACCGAACAAACACCGCTCATCTGACATTATATGCTTTGGTTGCAACAAGCCAGGATACGTCGTGGCTGACTGCCATCAAGGCAAGAGGGAAAAGGGAAAGGGAGAGGAGCACAGGTCCTCAAAAGACAAGAAGAAGGAGAGGAGTTACATCGCAAAGAAGCCAAAGACGCTGAGTGAATCTGACACGTCAGACACCAGCGATGATGAGGAAGCATACTTTGGGCTAATGGGTCGCTCTGACTCAGAAGGAGAATGCCCCCCATTTACTGGGAAGGTAAAAGCTCACACCCCTCTCTCCGACTCTGACTCTGATCCTGAGTCTCAGGATGATGACCCTGAGGATAGCCCTTCTGCCCGTGAAGCTGAGCTCCTCGATAAGTATGAGCTTCTGCTCAATACTTTCCTGGAATGTCGAAAGAGACTGAAGGCTGAGAAAAAGGAAGTTAAATTCCTTAAAGGTGAGAGTGTATCCCTGAGGGAAGAGATCACCAGTTTGATCTCCCTCCGACAGGAGCACTTGGACCTGACTTCAAAGCATTCAGAATCTCTTAAGCTCCTTGATCTTAAGCAGGAGGAAGTCGACAAGTTGGAAGAACTACTTGCGGCAGAAAGGAAGATCGTCAAGAGCTTCTCTATGCCAAAAACTGTTCTTCCATTAGTTGATACCTTCTCAGCTCAGGCCAAAGGAGCTGGCTTGGGGCATGTAGGGGTATCTAGCTCCTCATCCAGGAGAAACAGGAACAAGAGGAAGAATAAGGCTGCCAAGAAAGCCTCTGCTGCTGAGAAAGGAAATGCCCCACTCAGCCCTGTTGAGTTCAGAAAGCCTAGCTTTCCCTGTAACCAACATGACTTTGAGTCAACATATGGCCATCACTTCAGGCCCTCGGTTGCAAAGCCGAAGAGCCGGTATGATGGGTGGACCTTTCCCTGTAACTTCAGTGAGAGTGTCTTCAAGGCACCTTATGAGGAAATCCACTTGGGAAATTATGGTCAATTCTCTAGCGGCCATAATAGGAAGCAGGAACCTAAGGCCAAGCCTGTTACACTGAAAAGCCAAGAGGTGAAGAAGTCATGTGACTGTGGTCATCATGATGCCTCCACCTCCAGGTCTTCGGCCCCGGCTGAACCCCACGTTTCAAGGGTGAAGCAGGCGCCCAAGAGGAGGTATAACAGGTTTGACTGCTGGTGCTGTGGCAAAATTGGTCACTTTGCCATGGATTGTTGGTTTAATCCGAGGAATATCGAGACTCCTCATGTTGGCAATGCGAGGCCGACCTCTCATAGAGCTAACCAACCGAGGGGGAGTATGCTAACGAAAAATCTAGGACCCAAGTACGATTGGGTTCCTAAGGCAAATTAATTTTATTTTGCAGGAATGTCCAAAGGCCAACAAAACTCCTATTTAGTATTTGGACAGTGGATGCTCCCGTCACATGACCGGGACAAGAAGCCTGCTGCGGGAGTACTCTCCAGTCGAGAATGGACCCAAAGTCATATTTGGGGGATCTGATCGGGGAGTCACTAGAGGTTACGGTACGATTTCCAACGGTATACTCTCTATCTCTAACGTAGCTTATGTTGAAGGGTTAAATCATAACCTGATCAGCGTAAGCCAGTTATGTGATAAAGGGTATGATGTTAAGTTCTACAAGGATAAATGCCTGATAATATCATGTGATTCTTCGGAGACTGTATTAACTGGCATTAGGAGCAGAAATATTTTCTGTTTGGATTTTCTTAGTTTAGATTCTTCTACCCCAGTATGACTCGTTGCAAAAGGAAGTGCATCTCTTTGTGAATAATGGCACAAGAGATTGGCACACATTAATTACAAGACAATTAATATGTTGTTTTCCAAGGACTTAGTAAGGGATGCTCCCATTATTAAGTGCATTAAAGATAGTCCATGTCCTGCATGTCAGATGGGCAAGCAGACTCGGGCTACCTTTAAGGGCATCCCAGACAAAGACTCCTCCAGATGTCTTTATCTTCTGCATATGGACTTGTTTGGTCCTATGCAAGTTCATAGCTTAGGAGGGAAGTCGTATACGCTAGTGATTGTAGATGATCACTCTCGGTTTACGTGGGTGTTCTTTTTAAAGCGCAAGTCTGATACGTTTGACATCTTCACCAGTTTTGTCAAGCAGATACAGAACGAACTTAACTGCTCAGTGGTCAAAATCAAAAGTGACCACAGAACAGAGTTTAAGTCTGGGCTATGACAGAGTTCTGTGAAGAACTTGGTATCTTTCATGAGTTCTCCTCCCCTCGTGTAATACCCCAAAATGTTGTCGGAGCGACGGGGATCGATTTTGGCCAAGACAGATTTTTGGTGCAGGTAACACGGGCCCCGACACGGGCGTGTCGGAGGCCATGTCGGGCGTGTCGATCTCGGGCCATCGAGCTGGCCGTGTAGTCGACCAGTTCAGGTCAACGATGGTCGTGTGGTGGAACACGGCCTAGGACACGGGCGTGTCCCAGGCCGTGTCACACCTAGGCTGTGCGGTTGGGTACACGGGTAATGACACGGGCACGAACATGGGCATATCTAGTTTGACACGGGCGTGTCTGATGCCGTGTCACCAAGCCGTGTACCTCTCTGACTATGAAGTGTTGATAAATTGCATACGGGGGGCGTGACATGGGTCCCGACACGGGCATGTCGCCGGTGACACGGGCGTGTCGGAGGCCGTGTCACATGCCGTGTTGCTGGTTTTCAATTTTGGTCGAGACAGCGAATGAGCTACACGGCCTGGCACACGGCCGTGTGCCAACCCGTGTTCGGCCCAGATTTTATGATTTTGGATTTAATCCGGGCCGTTCGTTTCCTTGGCTTTGGATCCGTCGGTGGGGGGCTGCTCCTGGGTGGTTATAGTCGGGAAATAGGGTTTAGAAACCCATTTTCCATTGGCCAATCTCTCTCTAAAAGTTAGAGAGAAGGGAGAGCTAGGAGGAAGGAGGAGGCCAAGATCCGGCCGCCGGAAGAGCTTCGGAGCTCCGAATCGCGATCCGAGTCCAGATCCGCGGAGGCGACGCCGTTGCGGTGCTTTCCAACCGTATAGTTTTCGATGGCGCCACGGAAGAATGCAAGGGTAACGATTTCTCATCCTTGGGCATGTGAAGCCCTCTTTTCCTTTGCATAGGAGGCCCTCTCTCGCGAGTGAGCGAAGAGTTGGAGCGTTCCTTGGGGTAGATATATAAAGTCCCCCTTGTGTAGAGTCCGTATGCGAAAACGGACATAGGCATTGTGTGTGAAGCCTATCCGGACAAGTAGAGCCGGATCGGTGATGTTGCATTGCATATGAACCGGGGAAGACTCCGGGTGTTTGGGCGTTTTTCGGGTTTTCTACGTGGTAGATTGCATCAGGGAGCCTTGGAGATTAACTCCAAGGTGCACCCGGAAAACTGGGCAAAAGCGGGTTTTGCCAACACGGTGGCCGGGGAGCCAACGTGAACATAACCGGGTTATGTGATTATTGTGGTGGAAACGGGACTCGGTGAGTCTTGGCCTGCGCATATGGCTTAAATTATCGTTGCGGTGTGAGCACGGGTCAGGAGGAACCGTACCCGGTCTATGTCGTTCGGTAGGACCGTTGGCATGGATGAGGGTCTTCGGCGTTCTATGGCTTAAATTGTCGTGACCAAGGCCAGGAAGGCAAAATGCTCATATGGATGACCGTCCAAGAGGCGGTGGTGGATTGGGAACGTCTATGGCTTGAATTGACGTGACGTTGGCCGGTTCACCGAGAATGTGCCCTGAGTGCACGGGGTGTGTGGCCGTGCGAGCCTACGCCTGTGGTGAAGTGCAAATACTTTATATAATTGCCTATGCTAATAAAGTGCAGGGAAAGAGCATTGCCGCCCCGAGTGTGGGGGCGGGATCGTTATAATTTGGTCAGCATTGCTGACTGTTGCTATTGTTTGCCACCGGGCAGTGGTTTGTGGCTTGCAGGTGCTGCGGAGCAGAGCGGTAAATAGCGGGCTAAAGCCCTTGTTGCTGTGCCGGCCCTCGAAGGCCTTATTGCTTATGTTTCTTTCCCGTTTTTCATGTATGGCCGGCCTGCGAGCCGAAGTATGAAAACACTATTTTTGTTAAGTGAACAATGTAATGCCTTAAGGCCAGTTCTCTTTTGTGTATGATTACATTCCTGAGTTTGTAGTGGACATTCATGCTTTGTAGCAGGGTTCTTGTTCTCTTTGCAACTGTATAAAATTGCTTCCGCTAGGTGTTGTGTAGGACGTGGTGATTGGTTGAATGGTTTCAACGCGTAACCAACCGGTCTGTCCGTAGTATATGGCGTCGGGCCCCGGCCGGACCTACTGCTATATGCTATGCGACGGATAGGGGTGTTACAAATTGGTATCAGACTTCTGGTTTCGATCAAGCTTAAATGAATTCGTGGACGAATTCACTTTAAGGGGTGGTGAGCATATGTGTGCGTCATCGTTATAACATGAAAAGAACCCATGAATGTCCACTTAGGAATGAAAATACACATGTTTGAGGAACCTGCGCGTTCCTATAATTGCTGTTTGTAGTAATTTTTGGTCGCTTAACGGTGTTTTGCACGATTATAGGTGACCAGGAGTGGTGCTGGGCCGTCTGAACGACCAGGTTCTGAGGCGAGCAGTGCGCCAAGCGATGCGCCTGCAACACCTCCGTCTGCCGAGACCATTAGGTTGGTGGCAGAAGCGGTCATGGCAATGATCAATGCGCAGCCTGCAAGGCAGGTGCAGTAGCCTGCTCCTGCTGTGGAGCAAGTACCGCTTCAGGCGGCAGAGCAAAGGAGGTTTGAGCAAGTAGTTTTGGAGCCAGAGTTGCCTCGGAGAGCAACTGAAAGACAACTGAAGCACGTGATGTGCTTTCATCCACCGGTATTCACGGGGGCAGAAACCCCGACCCAAGCAGAGGATTGGCTCTCAAGGGTCAACAGGGTGATGACTGCGACGGAAACGGAAGAGTGGCAGAAGACCACTATAGCGACGTTCCTTTTGGATGGGGACGCAAGACTATGGTGGGAAGGCCTAGAGCTACATCAGTTGCGGGGAAGGCCGTTGGCCGAAGTTCCGATGGAGGAGTTTGCGAGACTATTCATGGCTCGATACCTCCCCTCGGCGCAGAGAATTGCGCTAGAAAGTGAATTTCAGAAGTTGGTGCAAGGGGATTGCACCGTTGATGAGTACCTCCACGAGTTTACTCGGTTGGGGAGATATGTCGGCGCTACCTTCGCAGACGAGGAGCGCAAGACGAGCCACTTCTATGAAGGGCTAAGAGATGATTTAAGGTTGCTACTGTCGGGGCCCAAGGCGTAGGGTTTCATGACCCTGGTCAGTTCGGCCCGATCCTTGGAGAAGGACATGAAGAATGTCCAAGCAAAGAAGGAATCCGGTAGTAAGAAAGCGGAGTTCAAGGAACCGACTACGTCGAAGTCGGGCTATCGAAGATTCTATAAGAAAGCTAAGACGTCGGGTCCAGCTGCTTCAGGTGCCTCGGGGGCAACTACCAATCGAACCCCGGGCGCTTGTTTCACGTGTGGAAAGACGGGGCACTTTGCCCGTGATTGCTGGAGTGGACGCTCAAAGTCCGAAAGAAAACAAGGAGCTACCTACGAGGAGAAGGGCAAAGCGGTGGAGTCGACCGCATCCCACTATGCTCCGACTCAGCCTAGAGTCTATAACTTGGGCCAGCAGGAGGCCATCAAGCAAGCGGATGTGGTGACAGGTATGAGTTAATTTATAGCAAGTTAGCTTTAATACCGTTATCTATTGCTTGTTAGCTTAATATTGTTTGTATAGGCTTTGTTGTGATTAGTGATAGTCCGGCACGGGCACTGTTCGACACGGGAGCTTCACATTCCTTCTTGTCCGAAAGTTTCATATCGCGCATCGGAGTCCCTTCTTCGATGGCAAAGGACAAGTTGGATGTGCTGCTACCGAATGGGTGCTCGATGCGTGCGGACATGGTGTGCGCCGTAAAGGTTCACATTGGGAGCCAAGAGTTCGACTTGCTAGCGTCATTGCTGCCGCTAGTAGAGTTCGACGTGATCTTTGGGATGGATTGGCTGTCAGAGCAGAAGGCTTGGATCGACTGCGACCGAAAGGAGGTCAAGCTGGGTGTAGGGCGGGAGACTACATTTGAGGGGCTGAAGGGGTCGAGCAAGACACTGATGTCTGCTCTTCAGGTGGTGAAGGCGGTTCGTGCTGGTGCAGAGCTGTTCTTCGCATTAGTGGAGGCCGCAGAGCCGAAGTCCACTTTGGATGAGATCCCCGTGGTACGCGAGTACCCAGATGTGTTCCCGGATAGCCTTCCTGGAGCCCCACCGTAGCGAGAGATTGATTTCACCATCGAGCTCGTGCCGGGGGCCAAACCGGTGTCACGTGCTCCGTATAGGTTGGCGCCTAAGGAGATGGCAGAGTTGAAAGTTCAGCTAGAGGAGCTGATGGAGCAAGGGTATGTGCGTCCAAGCTCGTCGCCTTGGAGCGCACCGGTCCTCTTCGTTAAGAAGAAGGACGGGAGTATGCGGCTGTGTATCGACTACAGAGAGTTGAACAAGCTGACGGAGAAGAATAAGTACCCAATCCCGAGGATTGATGATCTCTTTGATCAGTTAGTCGGATCGTCGGTATACTCCAAGTTGGACTTGAAGTCAAGGTACTATCAGCTGAGGATAAGGGAATGTGATATCCCGAAGACGGCGTTCAGCACAAGGTATGGGCATTTCGAGTTCACGGTCATGTCGTTTGGACTGACGAATGCGCCATCAGTATTTATGGACTTGATGAACAGGACGTTCCGAGATTTCCTGAATCGCTTTGTGATCGTCTTTATTGACGATATTTTGGTGTACTCGCAGTGCGAAGAAGACCACTTCAAGCACCTGCATTTGGTGTTGGAGACTTTGAGGAGGAATGAGCTTTACGCAAAGTTCTCCAAGTGCAAGTTCTGGCTACCCTCGGTAGCGTTCCTTGGTCATATAGTGAGTGGGGAAGGTATAGCGGTGGATCCGGCAAAGATTGTTGCAATACGGGAGTGGCCTGGGTTATCTTCTGTCGCGGAAGTTCGTAGTTTTCTCGGGCTTGCCGGATATTACAGGCGCTTCGTAGAGAACTTCTCGCGGTAAGCGTTACCTCTCACGAAGTTGACAAGGAAGGATCAGAAATTCTTGTGGACGCAAGAGTGCGTGCAAGCTTTTGAGGAGCTGAAGAGGCGGTTGACCACGGCGCCAGTGCTTAGTTCGCCGAGTGGGACCGAGGGCTTCGAGGTGTATAGCGACGCTTCGGGTAGTGGCTTGGGTTGCGTGTTGTTGCAGCATGGGAGCGTGATAGCGTATGGATCGCGTCAGCTGAAAGTGCATGAAAGGAACTATCCGGTGCATGACTTGGAGTTGGCGGCCATGATATTTGCACTCAAGTTGTGGAGACACTACCTTTACGGCGTAAGGGTCGATATATACACCGATCACAAGAGCCTAAAATACTTGTTGGATCAAAAGGACCTTAATATGAGGCAGAGGAGGTGGATGGAGTTCCTTGGGGACTACACCTTCAAAATACATTATGTACCCGGGAAGGGCAACGTAGTTGCGGATGCGCTGAGCCGCAGGGCTCCCGCCCGAGCCAACTAGTTGTCGGTGCATGATGAGCGGCTAGTACGGGAGTTGGAGGAGCTTGAGATCTGTTGCGTTGACAAGCAGACGAGCGCCAAAGCAATGTTAAACTGGACAGAGGTGCAGTATGACCTGGCTGACCGGGTTCGGCAGGCTTTGGAGTTAGATGACCCCATGAAGGAACTTTTGGAGGCCGCTCTGGATGGGTCAAATTCCCAATTCTCGGTGGAAGATGGTCTATTAAGGAAGGATCATCGGTTGTGCGTCCCGAGTGGGGGTAACCTCCGGGCGGAGTTGATGTACGAGGCTCATCATACCAAGTACTCAATCCACCCAGGGAGCACGAAGATGTATCGTGATCTCAAGAAGCTGTTTTGGTGGTCGGGGCTCAAGAAAGATGTAGCGTTGTACGTAGCTAAATGGCAAACGTGCGCCTTGGTGAAGGCGGAATGCCAAAAGTTGGGAGGATTTCTGAAGTCCTTGCCTATACCGGAGTGGAAATTCGACGATATATCTATGGATTTTGTGCACGGGTTACCAAGGTCGCAGAAGGGGAACGACGCCATCTGGGTGATCGTAGATCGGCTAACCAAAGTCTCGCATTTCATTCCGCATAGGAAGGATGATCCGGTGGAGAAGTTGGCGAAGCTATACGTGGACAATATTGTTAGACTGCATGGCGTGCCCCGTAGCATTATGAGTGATCGCGATGGGCGGTTCACGTCAAATGATTGGAGGTTGGTGCAGCAGATGCTGGGAACAAAGTTAAAGTTCAGTACAGCTTTCCATCCGCAGACGGATGGGCAGACCGAGAGGGTCAATAGAACGATGGAGGACATGCTACGCATGTGTGTTCTGGATTTCGGTAAGCATTGGAAAGACCACCTGTATTTGGTGGAGTTCGCGTACAACAACAGCTACCAAGCAAGTATACAAATGGCGCCCTTCGAGGCCCAGTATGGTAGGAAGTGTCGCACGCCGCTATCGTGGCTTGAAACGGGTGAGGCAAGGTTGTACAAGAAGCAGGAGGTGGAGAGTGCTACCTCGTTAGTGCGGATCATTAGGGAGCGCTTGTTGATCGCTCAGGACCGGCAGGCGAAGTATTACAATGCCAAGCACCGGAACGTGGAGTTCGCGGTAGGCGATTGGGTATACCTGAAAGTGAAGCCGTTCAAGGGGGTTTCGCGGGTGAGACGCTTGAAGAAGCTGAGCCCAAGATACCTTGGACCTTTTGAGGTTCTGGAGCGAGTCGGCGAAGCTGCATACCGTTTGAAGCTATCGGTGGAGTTAAGTGGATTACACGATGTGTTCCACATTTCTGTGTTGCGGAAGGCAGTGCAGGAGCCTTCGCAGGTGATTGCAGCTGAGCAAGTGCCGGTGGACGAAGGGTTGAAGACCAGGGTCAAGCCCATTCGTATCGAAGATGTTGAGGTCAAGAGACTCCGTAACAAGGAGATCCTGATGGTTAAGGTTCAGTGGGATAATTACGGGCGTGAGGAGCTCTCTTGGGAACGGGAGCAGACTATGCTCGAGGAGTACCCGGAATTGTTCCGCTCAGGTACTGTTTTACGTTAAGCCTTGTTTTTCCTTTATTAATTTCGTGGGCGAAATTCTTTAAGGGGGGTAGAATTGTAACACCCCAAAATGTTGTAGGAGCGACGGGGATCGATTTTGGCCAAGACAGATTTTTGGTGCAGGTGACACGGGCCCCGACACGGGCGTGTCGGAGGCCGTGTCGGGCGTGTCGAGCTCGGGTCGTCGAGCTGGCCGTGTAGTCGACCAGTTCAGGTCAACGATGGTCGTGTGGTGGAATACGGCCTAGGACACGGGCGTGTCCTAGGCCGTGTCACACCTAGGCTGTGCGGTTGGGTACACGGGTAATGACACGGGCACGAACACGGGCGTGTCTAGTTTGACACGGGCGTGTCTGATGCTGTGTCACCAAGCCGTGTACCTCTCTGACTGCGAAGTGTTAATAAATTGCACACGGGGGGCGTGACACGGGTCCCGACACGGGCGTGTCGCCGGTGACACGGGCGTGTCGGAGATCGTGTCACATGCCGTGTTGCTGGTTTTCAATTTTGGTCGAGACGGCGAATGAGCTACACGGCCTGGCACACGGCCGTGTGACAACCCGTGTTCGGCCCAGATTTTATGATTTTGGATTTAATCCAGGCCGTTCGTTTCCTTGGCTTTGGATCCGACGGTGGGGGGCTGCTCCTGGGTGGTTATAGTCGGGAAATAGGGTTTAGAAACCCATTTTCCATTGGTCAATCTCTCTCTAAAAGTTAGAGAGAAGGGAGAGCTAGGAGGAAGGAGGAGGCCAAGATCCGGCCGCCGGAAGAGCTTCGGAGCACCGAATCGCGATCCGAGTCCAGATCCGCGGAGGCGACGCCGTTGCGGTGCTTTCCAACCGTATATTTTTCGATGGCGCCGCGGAAGAATGCAAGGGTAACGATTTCTCATCCTTGGGCATGTGAAGCCCTCTTTTCCTTTGCATAGGAGGCCCTCTCTCGCGAGTGAGCGAAGAGTTGGAGCGTTCCTTGGGGTAGATATGTAAAGTCCCCCTTGTGTAGAGTCCGTATGCGAAAACGGACATAGGCATTGTGTGTGAAGCCTATCCGGACAAGTAGAGCCGGATCGGTGATGTTGCATTGCATATGAACCAGGGAAGACTCCGGGTGTTTGGGCGTTTTTCGGGTTTTCTACGTGGTAGATTGCATCAGGGAGCCTTGGAGATTAACTCCAAGGTGCACCCGGAAAACTGGGCAAAAGCGGGTTTTGCCAACACGGTGGCCGGGGAGCCAACGTGAACATAACCGGGTTATGTGATTATTGTGGTGGAAACGGGACTCGGTGAGTCTTGGCCTGCGCATATGGCTTAAATTGTCGTTGCGGTGTGAGCACGGGTCAGGCGGAACCGTACCCGGTCTATGTCGTTCGGTAGGACCGTTGGCATGGATGAGGGTCTTCGGCGGTCTATGGCTTAAATTACCGTGACCAAGGCCAGGAAGGCAAAATGCTCATATGGATGACCGTCCAAGAGGCGGTGGTGGATTGGGAACGTCTATGGCTTGAATTGACGTGACGTTGGCCAGTTCGCCGAGAATGTGCCCTGAGTGCACGGGGTGTGTGGCCGTGCGAGCCTACGCCTGTGGTGAAGTGCAAATACTTTATATAATTGCCTATGCTAATAAAGTGCAGGGAAAGAGCATTGCCTCCCCGAGTGTGGGGGCGGGATCGTTATAATTTGGTCAGCATTGCTGACCGTTGCTATTGTTTGCCACCGGGCGGTGGTTTGTGGCTTGCAGGTGCTGCGGAGCAGAGCGGGAAATAGCGGGCTAAAGCCCTTGTTGCTGTGCCGGCCCTCGAAGGCCTTATTGCTTATGTTTCTTTCCCATTTTTCATGTATGGCCGGCCTGCGAGCCGAAGTATGAAAACACTATTTTTGTTAAGTGAACAATGTAAGGTCTTAAGGCCAGTTCTCTTTTATGTATGATTACATTCCTGAGTTCGTAGTGGACATTCATGCTTTGTAGCAGGGTTCTTGTTCTCTTTGCAACTATATAAAATTGCTTCCGCTAGGTGTTGTGTAGGATGTGGTGATTGGTTGAATGGTTTCAACGCGTAACCAACCGGTCTGTCCATAGTATATGGCGCCGGGCCCCGACCGGACCTACTGCTATATGCTATGCGACGGATAGGGGTGTTACACCTCGCACTCCTGAATAGAATGGAGTGGCGGAGAGGAGGAATAGAACACTCATTGAGGCGTGCACGACAATGTTAAATGACGCTTCTCTCCCAGAATACTTCTGGGCCAAGGCTGTCAATACGGCTTGTCATGTACAAAACCGGGCGTTGATCAACAAGAGCCATCGTAAGACTCCTTATGAGCTACTGAAAGGCAAGAAACCAACCATGTCCTATCTGAGGATCTTTGGCTGCAAATGTTATGTACTGAATAATGGGAAGTACCCGCGTACTAAGTTTGGTGAAAAATGCTTCGAAGGCATATTCATGGGCTATAGTAGCCATAGCCGAGCTTATAGAGTTTTCAACAAGAAAACTCTAGTGGTAGAGGAATCAATAAATGTTGTATTTGATGAAGGAAGTTTGCTTCATTGCAAGACTTCTAGTTGTCTTCCTGAAGATGCAGGTGCCAGACTCGAAAAGTTACAACTGGATGATCCCGAGAAAGATGCAACTCCAAAATACGTCAAGGTCTCCACATCAATGCCGATCGGAGAAGTTGAAAATCAAAATGAAGCAAATCCTTTAGAAGAAGGGGATGCCCAAGAAGTAGTCGAAGCACCCAATGCAAGACTTCTAGAGCTCAGACACCTTTCTGTCGCAGGTTGAGCCAAAGAAGTTCGACGAAGCGAACAAAGACGCGTCATGGATTTTGGCCATGCAAGATAAGCTACATCAATTCGAAAGATGCAAAGTCTGGACGCTGGTTCCCAGACCGAAGATGCAAAATGTGATTGGCACCAAGTGGATCTTCAGAAACAAGTTGGATGAACATGGAGTCATCATCAAAAACAAAGCCAGATTGGTGGCTCAAGGATACAAACAGGAGGAGGGGATTGACTTTGACCAGACGTTTGCACTAGTTGCACGGCTCGAGGCAATCCGGCTATTCCTAGCCTATGCCTCTCACAAAGGATTCACAGTATATCAGATGGACGTGAAATCGGCTTTCTTGAATGGAGATTTGAAAGAGGAAGTATACGTCGCTCAACCTCCAGGTTTTGTCAATCCTACTTATCCTAATCATGTATATTTTCTTAATAAATCACTATATGGCTTAAAACAAGCTCCTCGAGCTTGGTATGAGACATTGTCTAGTTTTCTTCTTGAGAACAAGTTCTCTAGAGGAAAAATAGACAAGACATTGTTTCTCAGGGAAGTCAAAGGCAAGATTTTGCTGGTGCAAATCTATGTTGATGACATTATATTCGGCTCAACGGACAACAATCTTTGCAAAAAGTTTTCCAAACTTATGCTAGGAAAGTTTGAAATGAGCAGTATGGGAGAGCTGAAGTATTTCTTGGAACTTCAAGTGAAGCAGTCTGAGGAAGGAATCTTCATTTCTCAGACGAAGTTCACAAATGAACTCCTCAAGAAATTCGGAATGGAGAATGCAACCTCTATGAGGACTCCAATGGGATCCACCATGTCTCTGGATAAGGATGAGAAAGGGAAACCTTTTGATGAAACCAAATACAGAAGCATCATTGGATCTCTGCTCTATCTTACTGAGAGTAGACCGGATATCATGTTCTCCACATGTGTTTGTGCCAGATATCAGGTGAACACTAAGGAATCTCATTATGTCGCTGCAAAGCGAATTCTTAGATACCTTAAAGGTACCCCTAATCTTGGCTTATGGTACCCGAGAAGCAATGATGTCGAGCTAATAGGTTTTTCAGATGCTGATTTTGCAGGAAGTCGGGATGACAGGAAAAGCACCTCCGGGACGTGTCAATTCCTCGGAAGAAGGCTCATCTCTTGGAATAGCAAGAAGCATAATTGTGTTGCAACCTCCACAGCGGAATCAGAATACATTTCGGCTGGGAGCTGTTGCGCACAACTTCTATGGATCAGAAATCAATTAGCAGACTATGATCTCCAGTTCAAGGAAGTACCGATGTACTGCGACTCCTCTAGTGCAATTGCTATTGCCAACAATCCGGTATCGCGCAGCAGAACGAAGCATATTGAAGTGCGTTACCACTTCATTCGGGAGCACGTGGAGAACAAGGACATTTCTCACTGCTATGTCCCCACGGACAAGCAGATTGCAGATATTTTCACAAAGCCCTTAGACGAGGCCAAGTTCAGTCTCTTCCAAACTGAATTGGGGATGCTCAACTATAAGGAATGAAGACTCCAGAAGCTCCTGGCTCGTGCATCTAGGGGGAGCATCTGCTAGGAACTCAAGTGTAAGTATAGGTGCAAGAACTGAGGGGGAGCATGGTGTCAAATGCACCAGACCCAGATTTGCAGAAGCCGAAAAGGGGGAGATTACCCTCTCGGCTAAGGCTAAGGTGGCTCCAAGTTTGCTCTCAAGTAATTAAAAATGAATATCTCTCTCAACTCAATTTTAAGTTTATGATTTTCATTCCTATATGCTCTATTCACCTTAGCTTGTAGGGTTTAGGCTTCTTCAAATAGGGGGAGATTGTTGGGTATTGTATCCACAATGTACCTGATTTGAAGAAGCCCCTGAGCAAGACAAGGTAAATAGACAGTGTGTTTGATGAAATCTTTTAAGTTGTGCTTGCAGTTATTCCACGCTAAGTACACACCAATGTCAGGGTGCAGTGGGTCAATATACACGGGTTTGCACGACGTAATCCCTCGTTGAGCAGATCAGTGTGTTGGCCTACGTGTACTCTCTCTATTGGGGTGTACTTAATTTCAAGTACAGGGCTATGATAAAGCAAGAGCCGACAAGGAGCAAGGATGGGCCAAAGACCAGCTCACGGGTTGAAAGACGAGAATCGTCTAAGTGTAAATCGTCGAGAATCACTATGTGATTCTCGCCGATTCGTCGAGAATCACTAGATGATTCTCGCCAGGTTGGGCCGGCTGTCTTGACGCAGTCAGAAAATTCTCTAAGGCAGAATCGTCGAGAGTGATTCTCGCCGATTCGTCGAGAATGACCTTGCATTCTCGACGATTCGGCAAGAATCAAATGTGATTCCCGCCGATTCTCCCCGGCCTCTATAACCTGTGCAGCCAGAATTCGCCAAGTAGAATTCGGCGAGAATCGTAAGTGATTCTCGCCGATTCGTCGAGAATCACCTACGATTCTCGCCGAATTTGACTTGGGCAAATTTCCGACATTTCCTGGACCGGTCCAGGTTTCCAGCGGTATTTCGAACCGGACTTAGGTCTTTGCTTTGGTGGGGCCCACAACGGTCATCTTTATGACCTAGTGTATAAATACACAAGTATTGGTGTACAGTGTTTTTTACGAATACAGAATAAGAAAGCCGAGCTGCCGTCAAACCCAAAATCCGCGAACTAGCTCCGCCGCCCGTGCAGTAGTCACCATAGCCGATCTCGATCTCCTCCAGATCCACGGTGATAGAAGCCAAGTCTTGCACAGCGTCTCACGCGTCTAACCAGAGATCTTTTGTGTCTTGATTTGAGATAGGGAAATCCATCCCCGTCCGAATCGATCGAGACGATCGATCCTAGTGTGACCGTTGGAAGAACTTGCCGACTTCGCTAAGAAGATTGAATCTCCAGTGCATCGCCGCTATTTTCAGTTGCCGCCGCCAACACCGAGAGCCTTGCCGCCGCCCTTTGCCGCCGCCGGTCTTGAGGAGATTTTCTCCAAGAAAAGATCTAGGGTTGTGGACTTTTCGTTGCCTACAAGAACAAGTAGTCTAACGAAAAGGGACACCTAGATCTTCAAGTTGTTTGTATTTCTTATACACTCTAATTTCCTTTTCATTGTAAAGGAACATTTGGTTCCTAGTTGTAGGGTTGGGTGCAACCCGTGTTGTGGGAGTGTTGACTCCTACGTGTGGAAGGGTTCCTTTCGATAGTGCAAGGATTGGATTTCAATCCTGTTGGTGAAGTGACCGAGTCGTCCCTGGATTGGGAGATAGGTCGAAGGGGGAAAGTGGACGTACCTAAATCGGGGAACCACTATAAATTGCCTATGTTATTTTCTTTGTTGTGCGGTTTGTTTTGATTCTGCAGGTACAATCTTAAATTTCGCAAATACGCTGCAAGTCACCTATTCCCCCCTATAGGTGAAGGTAGTTGACACTAGGTGAACTTTCAGATTCTCGCCGGGTTGGGCCGGCTGTCTCGACGCAGTCAGAAAATTCTCTAAGGCAGAATCGTCGAGAATCACTAAGTGATTCTCGCTGATTCGTCGAGAATGACTTTGCATTCTCGACGATTCGGCGAGAAACAAATGTGATTCCCGCCGATTCTCCCCGGCCTCTATAACCTGTGCAGCCAGAATTCGCCAAGTAGAATTCGGCGAGAATCGTAAGTGATTCTCGCCGATTCGTCGAGAATCACCTACGATTCTCGCCGATTTTGCCTTGGGCGATTTTTCTGAATTCCTGGACCGGTCCATGTTACCTGCAGCTATTTGAACCGGACTTTGGTCTTTGCTTTGGTGGGGCCCACAACGGTCATCTCCATGACCTATTATATAAATACACAGGTATTTGTGTACAGTAACCAAGGGATATAGAAAACGAAAGCCGAGCCGCCGACTAACCCTAAAATCGCGAACTGCTCCGCCGATCGTCTTCACCGCCGCTCGTGCAGTAGTCACCGCAGCCGATCTCGATCTTCTCCAGATCCCCGGTGATAGAAGCCAAGTCTTGCACAGCGTCTCACGCGTCTAACCAGAGATCTTTTGTCTCTTGATTTGAGATAGGGAAATCCATCCTCGTCCGAATCGATCGAGACGATCGATCCTAGAATGACCGTTGGAAGACCTTGCCGACTTCGCTAAGAAGATTGAATCTCCAGTGCATCGCTGCTGCTTTCAGTTGCTGCCACCAACACCGAGAGCCTTGCCGCCGCCCTTTTGCCGCCGCCGGTCTCGGGGAGATTTTCTCCAAGAAAGATCAAGGGTTGTGGACTTTTCGTTGCCTACAAGAACAAGTAGTCTAACGAAAAGGGACACCTAGATCTTCAAGTTGTTTGTATTTCTTATACACTTCAATTTCTTTTTCATTGTAAAGGAACATTTGGTTCCTAGTTGTAGGGTTGGGTGCAACCCGTGTTGTGGGAGTGTTGACTCCTACGTGTGGAAGGGTTCCTTCCGATAGTGCAAGGATTGGATTTCAATCCTGGTTGTGAAGTGACCGAGTCGTCCCGGGTTGGGAGATAGGTCGAAGGGGGAAAGTGGACGTACCCAAATCGGGGAACCACTATAAATTGCCTGTGTTATTTTCTGTGCTGTGTTGTTTTGTTTTCTTGTGCAGGTACAATTTTAATTCCGCAAATACGCTAAAAGTCACCTATCCCCCCCATAGGTGAAGGTAGTTGACACTAGGTGAACTTTCAAGTGGTATCAGAGGGAGGTTACTCATCAAAAAGGTTCACACCTTGAGTAGAATCTTGCCACCTGTGTCAACAAGGATGGAGCTGGAATATGATATCCCTCCTCTAAGACTCCCCTCATGTACAAAGGAGTACTATCCTGTATGGAAGATGAGAGTACTATTTCATCTGGAGGCCATCGACCCTCGAGCATCACTCATTCTAAAAGAGGGTCCCTTCATTCCCATGAAGGCTTCCATCTCGGGGAAAGATCTCCAAATCCCCAAGTGTCCCAAAGAGATGTCGGAGACAGAGCTCTCACTGTTCAACCTGGACCAGGTGATTCGTCAGATCATCACTGATGTCTGGTATGGACCATCTCTCTCAAGAGTGGACAAGTGTAGGACAGCCAAGTCCATGTGGCAAACCATCTCAGACCTCATGGAGGGATCAGAGAAAACAGGGACCAGTCGTCAACAAGAGGATGAAGCCTATGTAGGGGTCCTCATTTCTGAAGATGAAGGGCATGATCAATCTGTCAGTATCAGGGCTCCTGTGTCCTTGTCAGAGACTAAAGAAGAAGTTGAGGAAAGCAGTTCTGATGAAGCTGACTCAACAGTCTCTGCCGATATTAACGGTAACCCTGAACAACAAAGCCAGGAGCAGGTAACTTCTTCCTCATGCCCCTCTCCTCTTGAAGTTCCTGAAGACAGGAACAATTTAGAGGGTAGTCCTTCTAGAGATGCAAGGGATATGGATAGCTTCAATCAAAAGATTGAAAATCCTGATTCCCTTGTGAGTGCCCTTCAGAAGAGCAACTTACTTGTGAAGGAGAAAGCTAAGGAGATTGCTTAGCTGAAAATCTTATTGGTTCTCCAATTGGCATCCAATAAGGTTAAGGACTCTAAAATCTCAGATCTAGAGAGTAGTCTAGAGAATGAGAAGAGGATAGTATCCAACTTTTCCAAGGTTGATGCTATCAAAAGAAAGGAAGAAAATGGGTGGATCTCCCGAATTATCAATTCATGGAGAAATGGGGAAACGGTATTTAGACCCCCCCACTCTAGGAAGGAAAGGTACTCATCATGCCTACAGGTATGACCATAGGAATAACCATGGTCACTGCAAGAATGATCAGCCTTCATGTGGAAATACCCACAGTGCCAGAGCTGTCATGGCTACCCCTGAGAGAATACCCAAGGCTCATCCTGAGCCCTTTGTATTCTCGGCCTCAGCCCCAACTCATCATGAATCTACCGGAACCAGCTATCACTGCAGTACTTTCCACCCTAGGACACAGGAAAGGGGGGTCAGGAAACATGTGGTAAGTACCCATGGGGCCTCTGGAAGCGTGCTGACTGAAAGGAAGGCACCACCTCCAAGGCCACTTGACACTCACCACATGCATTCTTTCCACCCTCCCATGTGTCACGGTGGAAAAGGCAATTTTGTGAGCAGAACCGGCTTTATCCCGTTTAGACCTAAGATCATGACTACCTCAGTCAACAGATCAGGTCAGAAACGGCGATACAACATTCACGAGTGTTGGTGCTGTGGCAAGGTGGGTCACTTTACCATAGATTGTTGGCATAACCCCTCTGTGTCAAGGGCAAGGGCGTTTCCACCTCCTCTGGGCAAAGGTAGTCTTCCTAACAGGATTTCCGAGGGAAGGCACTTGTGTTTTTATGCTGACAAGAACCTAGGACCCAATACATATTGGGTTCCTAAGGAAAGGTAATTCTTTTTTGCAGGATAGTCTAGGTACCCAGGTTCATGATGGGACCTAGACAAAAGATGTTCCAGACTTGCCATGGAACAAGATTAAGGGAAAAGAGATAACGCTAACTACGGTGAAAGGCTTGAACAGCTAAGTTTAGATGAGACTGCTAAAGGTGCAACTCCCAAGTACGTCAAGGTTTCCACCTCGACGTCAGCTGGAGAAGTTGACGAGCAGGATGGAGAAAATCTTCCGGAAGAAGGAGAAGCCCGAGAAGATATCAAAGCTCCAGATGCCAGACTCCTTGAGCTCCGACACGTGAGGGATCATCCTAGAGAACAGATCAACGGAGATCCTCGTGACGGTGTCAGAACTCGAAGAGGAAGCAGGGATGACAGGAAAAACACTTCCGGGACGTGTCAATTCCTCGGAAGAAGGATTATCTCATGGAACCGCAAGAAGCAGAATTGTGTAGCAACTTCCACAGCAGAGTTTGAGTACATTTCGGCTGGGAGCTGTTGCGCACAACTTCTATGGATCAGAAATCAGTTAGCAGAATATGATCTCCAGTTCAAGGAAGTACCGATGTACTGCGACTCCTCCAGTGCAATTGCTATTGCCAACAATCCGGTATCGCACAGCAGAACGAAGCATATTGAAGTGCGTTACCATTTCATTCGGGAGCACGTGGAGAACAAGAACATCTTTCTCTGCTATGTTCCCACTGACAAGCAGATTGCATACATTTTCACAAAGCCCCTTGATGAGGCCAAGTTCAGTATGTTCAAAACTGAATTGGGGATGCTAAACTACGAGGAATGAAGACTACAAAAGCTCAAGGCTCATGCGTCTAGGGGAGCCTCTGCTAGGAATTTAGTGAAAGCAAAGGTACACGAACTGAGGGGGAGCATGGTGTCTCATGCTTCAGTCCCCGATTTGTAGAAGCCGAAAAGGGGGAGATTACCATTACCCTCTCGGCTAAGGTGCTAAGGTGATAGCTCCACAAGCTCTAAAGATAACGGTATGGAATTTCAACTTTTTAATTTCAACTTTTTATTTTAAGTTCTGTTTTTCCAAGCCGTTGTATTCACCTTAGCTTGTAGGGTTTAGGCTTCTTCAAATAGGGGGAGATTGTTGGGTATTATATCCACAATGTACCTGATTTGAAGAAGCCCTTGAATAAGCTAAGGTGAATTCACTATGTATTTGATGAATTTCTTTTAGTTGTGCTTGCAGCTATTCATTGCTAAGTACACACCAATGTCAGGGTGCAGTAGGTCAATATACATGGGTCTGTGCAACGTAATCCCTCGTTGAGCAGATCAGTGTGTTGGCTTACGTGTACTCTCTCTATTGGAGTGTACTTATTTCCAAGCACAGGGTCATGAAAGATCATGAGCAGACAAGGAGCAAGGATGAGCCAAAGACCTGCTCACGGGTTGAAAGACGAGAATCGTCTAAGTGTAAATCGTCGAGAATCACTAGATGATTCTCGCCGGGTTGGGCCGGCTATCTCGACGCAGTCAGAAAATTCTCTAAGGCAGAGTCGTCGAGAATCACTAAGTGATTCTCACCGATTCGTCGAGAATGACTTTGCATTCTCGACGATTCGGCGAGAATCAAATGTGATTCCCGCCGATTCTCCCCGGCCTCTATAACCTGTGCAGCCAGAATTCGCCAAGTAGAATTCGGCGAGAATCGTAAGTGATTCTCGCCGATTCGTCGAGAATCACCTACGATTCTCGCCGATTTTGTCTTGGGCGATTTTTCCGAATTCCTGGACCGGTCCATGTTACCTGCAGCTATTTGAACCGGACTTTGGTCTTTGCTTTGGTGGGGCCCACAACGGTCATCTCCATGACCTATTGTATAAATACACAGGTATTTGTGTACAGTAACCAAGGGATAGAGAAAACGAAAGTCGAGCTGCCGACTAACCCTAAAATCGCGAACTGCTCTGCCGATCGTCTTCGCCGTCGCTCGTGCAGTAGTCACCGCAGCCGATCTCGATCTTCTCCAGATCCCCGGTGATAGAAGCCAAGTCTTGCACAGCGTCTCACGCGTCTAACCAGAGATCTTTTATCTCTTGATTTGAGATAGGGAAATCCATCCCCGTCCGAATCGATCGAGACGATCGATCCTAGTGTGACCGTTGGAAGACCTTGCCGACTTCGCTAAGAAGATTGAATCTCCAGTGCATCGCTGCTGCTTTCAGTTGCCGCCGCCAACACTGAGAGCCTTGCCGCCGCCCTTTTGCCGCCGCCGGTCTCGGGGAGATTTTCTCCAAGAAAGATCAAGGGTTGTGGACTTTTCGTTGCCTACAAGAACAAGTAGTCTAACGAAAAGGGACACCTAGATCTTCAAGTTGTTTGTATTTCTTATACACTTCAATTTCTTTTTCATTGTAAAGGAACATTTGGTTCCTAGTTGTAGGGTTGGGTGCAACCCGTGTTGTGGGAGTGTTGACTCCTACGTGTGGAAGGGTTCCTTCCGATAGTGCAAGGATTGGATTTCAATCCTGTTGGTGAAGTGACCGAGTCATCCCGGGTTGGGAGATAGGTCGAAGGGGGAAAGTGGACGTACCCAAATCGGGGAACCACTATAAATTGCCTGTGTTATTTTCTGTGCTGTGTTGTTTTGTTTTCTTGTGCAGGTACAATTTTAATTCCGCAAATACGCTAAAAGTCACCTATCCCCCCCCCATAGGTGAAGGTAGTTGACACTAGGTGAACTTTCAACACCCTCAAATAGTATATTAGCACACCAAAGCAAAAATATAAAATATTACATTGGCCAACATAAAAGAAAAGAAAGCTTGGAAAATAATGAAGAGGCTTCACGTGCGCCGTGGACGAAGATTGTAGAGGCGCCTTCCGGTAGCAAGAGCGGAGTCGTCAAAAGTCGCCTTCCGTTGACGAAAATCTTTATGTTGTTGGAGCACTTCCGCAACCGGGTCATCATCAAGTGGAGGCGGAGGGGCCACTGCATCATTAGGTCACGGGTATGACCTTTAGGTCCCGGGTGCCACCTATAGGCGTGACAACTAGCTCAGGGGGTGTGACTTAGCCATCAAGAAGACAGTTTTCGCCTCAAGCCATTCCAAGCTTACACGCCCTAGGTCACGGGCGTGAACTAGGAGCGTGACCTCTTATGTAATCGCCAGATTAACTCCCGTTGTTTCTTGTTCCCGTCATTTTCAGTAATAGTCAAGACACGCCCTAGGACATGTGCATGACCTAGGGGTGTGACCCGCCTTTTACTTAATTTGAGCAATTTTTCCCCAATGTTCCCGGGCTTTTAAGACGTCAGTTCCCTACCTTACAAGCCTTAGGTCACGGGCGTGACCTAGGGGCGTGACTCCCCAAAAGCCTTCACTATAAATTCCAGACAATGTCAGGAGCTGGGGGAGGGAGAGCTAGTTAGTTTGAGGAAGATTTTGGAGTTTAGTTTTTAGTATTTTTGCATTTCTTATCTGTATTTTCCATTTCATAGTGTAGTTTTTAGCTTTGGTAGATTTTTAATTCAAGTACATTTTACTTTTGCAATCATGTTTCTTTCTATCTTTTTGGGTCATTCTCTCATCATGTTTAGTAGCTAAACTTCATTTAGCACTTGATCATGATAAATTTTGGAATGAAATAAACTTTCTATATTTTTCTCAAAATTGTCAAGATCTTTAGTATTCACTTCAATTTATCTTTGAATTTTATTGTGTCGAATTCATATGTCATGAATATGTTCTTCGATCCTAGATCCGTATTCTAGAATTTACCGAGAAGTTGTGGATATGAGGAGATCACTCAAAGATAAAACTAATTGCATGCACACCTCGAGAGAGGACGACATAAATCTTCCGGATTGGAGAAATCCAATAGTGGGGTTCACTGCCTAAACCAAGCTTAGGGGTTTCGATTGGCCGAGAGGCCCTAATCGATTAACCTAAGGTTAGTCGAGAGCGTATTCTCGATATAGGCGCTTTCGTATTTTGGGAACCTCCACGGTCGAAGTAAATAATTTAGAAACTTATATTTTATTATTTCATGAAAGTTTATTTTAATCCAAAGGGATTCTAGATCAAGTGCTAATCTTAATTTTTTTAAATTTCCCTCAATAGTTTAATTAATCACTCTTTTTATATTCGATAAAATAATATTAATTTGTGTGAGAAGAAGTAATCAATAGGCCCAGAAAAATACGACACTTGATATTTTATTTTAAAATATCATATACTATGAATGATAGTGCTCTTGTTTATAGTTCGTAGAATTTGAAAATATTATTAATCACAAATTTTACCCATCAAGTTTTTGGCGTTGTTGTCAAGGAGTTATTATTATTAATATTTTGAAAGCGTGAATTTTATTAATTTTATCATTCTATTTTCGCTACGCCCACTTCTCCTTTTAATTTCCTTTTTCAAATTTGATTCTATTAAGTACAGGTTGTTTTAATTTTCTTTTATAAAAAATGTTATCTCATTTGGCCGCTAAGGTTGTCAAGCTTCAAAATAAAGTAAATCTTTTGGAAGCCGCATAAAAGCGCCAAATTGTTTTGTAATTATTGTGGTGCTCCTCATCGAAGTGAGGATTGTTATTATTATTATTATTATCAAAATTTCTCTTATGAAAATAATTTTGATAATAATTATTCATACTCTAATGATAATTCTTTTTCAAATTTTCATGAATTTTTTTTTCAGATTTTACTAATTTTCATGAAAATAAATTTTCGAGCTTTGACGAGAATAATATTTCTGATTTCAATAATTTATCTTCCAACTCGGATGTTAATTATTCTTGGTGGCAAGATCACCCGGAAATATTCCCGAGTAATGAGAATAATTCTTTAGATCCGATTTATTATTCTTCTTCTTTTGCACCGCAAGCCGCGGCTTCTAATTTTGAGGAATATTTGCAAATTCAATTTTTTTTCTCCTCCCCAAAATTTAGAAACTATTAATTCTTGTTCTAGTGACTCTTCTCCATCTTCAGATAATTTAGCTATTGAGGTACATGATTTTTCATGTACTCGCATAGTTTCTTATACTGAAGAGCAAGAAAATTTATTGAACTAAGAATATATGAAAGTTATGGGTGCACCGGACGAAATAGAGGAAGACCATGTTTCTTCTCCTGCTCCGCCCGAATCTTTTAATGTGTCATGAATTTTCCCAAATTCCTCCTATTTTGGTTGAAATTGAAGTTCATGAAAATTTTGTACCCAAAAATATTATTTCATTTGGTTCTTCACTAGAATTTTCAAATGAGCATTTTATTTTAGAAAATAAATAACCGGAGCTTAATCATATAGTTTCTCAAGCGCCTCCTTGCAAAAAATTTTCTGAAATACTTATTTTTGATTTTTCTTATACTAACAATTATCATGTAAAAGATAAGCCGTTGCAATCAAACGTCGTTCATGATCTATTTGCCGCTTCTCTACAAAAATTCAAATCAGCTGAGGTATATATAGGTGATTTGAAATTACATTTTCAAGTCAACCGCCAAAAGAAGAATCAAGAAATAAGCGGAGGAGTAATCGGGCGATAGACTTTGGTTTATTCGTCGAAGCGTGAATTAAGAGAGTTGCCCGTTCACTTTAATTTTTATTTCCCTTTTTCCTAACAATAACCGTCTAGCTTAAAGATGAGAAAAAAAAAGCTCTCTTGGGAGACATCCCTTGTTTATCTTTTCATTTCTTGCATTTCTTATTCTATGCATTTTTTTCTTAAAATTTGTTTTTCTTTTCTCTCTCCTACTTAGCTTATAAACATTGAGGACAATATTTATTTTTAAGTATGGGGGTGAGATCTCGTATGATTCTTTAATAAAAAATGAAAAGTCTTTTAAAAATACAAAAAAATGTGATTTTCTTTTCTTCATTTTGAAATAAAATAAGTTTTATTTTATTATTTTCCTTTGTTTCTCAATTTTAATTTTGTTCTTTTCTTTTATTTTAATAAAAAATACAGAAAAAATTATAAAATCTAAAAAAAATTTAATTTCTTGGAAAGGACCGTGTTGGGCTTTCATTCCTTAAAATTGTCTAGTACCTTTCGAACCCGTCATTGAGTAGTCCTCAAAAAGTCCAAGTAATAAAAAAATTTAGGAAATAAACCCTTAGTTTCTTTGTTATTTTCAAAAATTTAGTTTGAGTTTATTTATATAAATTTTTATAATTTTTGATTTACTAATCTTTTATTTCATCATAGTTTGTTATATTTAATTTTTAGGTGATTTAATTTTAAGAAATATCTTATGAATTCAATTTATTTAGAGTAATTTTTTTAGCTTTTTTCACTTTTTATTTTAATTAGTTTCCATTTTGTGGTACTTTGTTTAACATTTTTTAGATTTTAACTATATTCACTTCATGCTTTAAAATTCTTAGGAAAATTAATTTATTATAATTGCTCTCTAAGTTTTTTAATTTAATTTAAAAATTGTCTAGTTTTTTCCCTTGTTTTTTTTCATTTTCTTGTTAGACCATATGTCATGGAGATAAGATGATAAAATTCATTATCTCTTGGTAAACATATGCATTTTTCTTTTTATTATTAGATCATAAGTCATGAGAATCAAACATTCCTTGGTGCACATATGCAATCCCCAAGAATAAATGATGGAGTAAAAAGATAAAATTCATTACTCCCAATCATTTTTATTTTTATGTGAAGAGAGAAAAATATATATATTTGTTTATATGTCATGAAAAATGAGAGTATAAAATTCATCATTTTCTTGATACACATGCAAATATCAAAAAAAAATGAAAAAAAATTGTGAGGTGAGAGGATAAAATTCATCACCTCCAATCAAAAACTTTTTCATATTCCATGTTTCTCTAAATCCTATTAGCTAATATAATTTTTTTAAAGTTAAATTAAAATAGTTAGAGAACATAAGTAATAGTTTGAATTTTTCCTTTAAGGCTCCGTTTGAGAGGGCTTATTTTCATCGGTCAAGCAGTTACGACTGTATGAATCAAATCTTAATTATGATCCGATTCATGCGGTTGTAATCGCTTGACCGGTGAAAATAAGTCCCCCTGAACAGAGCCTAAGTCTCTTTTTGGTTAATGGTGTTAATAATTATAATCTAATTTTGTTTGCTAATTATTTAATTTTGAATGATCCGACGTGATAACGAAATCTAGAATTATGACAGGGGAGTCACGCCCGTGTCTGGAGTCACCCCATGGTCACGCCTGTGACTTAGGGGAGTGACCCGCTTTTTACTCAATTTTGGCGGTATTTCCACAACGTTCCTGGGCTTTCAAGACGTCAGTTCCGTACCATACACGCCCTAGGTCACGGGCGTGACTCACCAGCAACCTTTACTATAAATTTCAGACATTGCCAGGAGCTGGGGGAGGGAGAGCTAGTTAGTTTGGGGAAGATTTTGGAGTTTAGTTTTTAGTTCCCGAGCTAATCCACCAAATATTGGGTACCAAGCTGATGTTCAGCGCGGACTTTCATCCGCAAACGCATAGTCAGATCGAGAGGATAAACAAGACAATATAGGATATGCTCTGCATGTGCGTCTTGGATTTTGGGAAGAGGTGGGAGGACCATCTCTATATGATCGAGTTCGCCTATAACAATAGCTATCAAACGGGTATTAAGATAACGCCCTTCGAGGCCTTATACGATAGGAAGTGCAGCACTCTGTTGTCTTGGGTAGAAACGGGTGAATCGAAGCTTTATAAGCATAAAGACGTCAAAGATGCAACTTCGACGATATGTTTGATTCGAGAGCGACTGTTGATTGCTCAAGACAGATATACGAAGTATTACAATGTCAAGCACCAAAACATTGAGTTTGCGATTGGCGATTGGGTTTATCTCAAGATCAAACCGTTCAATGGTGTATCCAGAATTCAACGCTTGAAGAAGCTGAATCCGAGATACCTTGCGCCATTTGAGATTATTGAACGAATTGGTGAAGCTGCCTATCAACTTGCTCTTTCAGCAGAGCTAAGCTGTTTTCATGATGTGTTTTATACATCGGTGTTGCGGAAGACGGTGCAAGAGCCTACGAAAGTGGTTGTTGCAGATCAAGTATCGATCAATAGTGGGTTGACTGTGACCGTGAGGAAATGTCATGGGAGTGCGAGCAAACCATGATTGAGGAATTCCCCGAGCTGTTCCGTTGAGGTATATTTTGTACTTCTTTGTTGTTTTCTGAACTGTTTAAATTTCAAGACAAAATTTCTTAAAGGGGGGAGATTTATAACACCCTATGTTTCCTATATTTGAAAACAATAGTTTTCTAGTTATTAGAAGCTATCCCCCGATGATAGTGAGATACCGCCCGCAATAGCAGCCGTCGAGTCAATACAGTCGACAACCATGCAGTCGATGCAGTCCAAAAATTGATGAAGTTGAATTTGCTAATGCCAGGCAGTAGCAATACTGCTGGCAGTAGTGATGAAGTCGATATAGTTGACATCCATGCAGTCGATGCAATCAAAAAATTGATGAAGTCGAATTTGCTAACGCTAGGCGGTAGCGATACCGCTAGCAATAACATGTCAGGTGTCGAGTGATGCTGAGGTGGTCCTTAAGTCGCCAGTTCTAGCCGTCAAACAACCCAATGCAAGTCACTCAGTTTGCTAAATAGGCTACCCAAAGATCTCTTCTCCTTGCTGCAGTGGCGGATCCAGAGGGGGGCAAAGGAGGGCCCAGGCCCCCCAAGGATTTTGAAGTTTATGTAGGTTTACTTTTTATTAATTATAAAATATAAGTTATGTATATAATATAAGTGATTGAATTTAAAAATTATAAAATATAAGTTATGTGTATAATATAAATATATATATATGTATATACAGTTAATAACTTCTGTGAACTTATTTTTAGATCCAATTTCTCTCTCTTAGACAGAAAGAGATCGTCTCTCTCGCTTCTCTCGTCTGAGTCGTCTCCCTCTCCCCTTTCCGCTAGGGCTCGCTGAGAGCCTCTTAGGAAGAGCTCTTCCCTGACAGTGGCCGCCGGTTGACATACTAATTCGACTAATTTTGACAAGCTAATTCGGCTAATTTTGACACTTTCGGTCTCAACAGCGAATACAGAACGGTCATTTTCTACTATGAAGCTTATTAAAACAAGACTGCGCAACAAAATGGAGGATGAATTTCTGGCAAATTGTATGACTCTCATAGAACGAAAAATAGCAGAGAAGATCGAGAAAGATGTGATCATTGATGAATTATATGAGTAGAAAAAACAGCGTGCACAAATAAAATAAGGCAACATACATATTATAATTTTTTCTTTTATTGTTAATGCTAAAATTTTAAATTAGAATTTTTTTTGCTTATTATATTTTGATTAACAATTTTTTTGGGCCCCCCCTTACTTTGATGAATCCTGGATCCGCCCCTGCCTTGCTGCAAAGTGCTAACCGCAACCTTTGCTCTGAACTGTAGTTCTAGCTATTCCGGTGCAAATGATGAAATCTAAACCCTTATTTATAGGTGGGAAAAGGGAATATTCAAGACTCTGACTACCGCCCGGCATACTGTTGGTGGTTAGGCGGTTAAAGACTTTTAACCATGCAGTTACGCGGCTTCACTTCAAAAAAATTAGCAGTCAACTTAGCACTGTGCGTTCAAGCATATTACAATTTACAGTCTTATTATAAATATTGCAATTAAAAAAATATTTAATTTCAATTTTTTTACAATTTACGGCAATTTACTAATTCTTACAAGTTACAACATATTATAAACATATATATAAGGCACATTTATTTATTTATATTTATGTATTTTGCCTTTTTTTTTTGTTACACACAGGCAATCAAGAGAGCAAAAAAAAACGGCGATTGTTAGCTTCCGTATTGCCAAATTTTAGTCCGCAAAATGTGGCATATTTTCTCTCCACAAGCCGAGGCTTACTCAGTGGCATTGGAGCTGAGGGGAAATCATTGAATATTCATGGAGAAGCCAAGGGAGTGTAACAACCTACTACTACTAATAATAATAAATCCTAATTTTCTTTCCTCTTAAACTCGAGAGCTGAGCCCCCTGATACCTCATCCTTTTCCCGAAGGTTTCCACTCCCGACAGTTCCTGCGAGCCTCTCGTCCCGCTGCGCCGATCTCGCCGCTCCCACGCCCCGCCGGCCCTCTGGCGCCTGTTTCCACTCAATTTGTTGCCCCCGCTTGCTTCTCCACCTCCGCTTGCTTCTCCGCCTCCTCCTGCTCCTCCTCTTCACTTCCTCCAGCCGGCAGACTCCTGCTTCGACTGCGACACCTCCTGCTCCTCTTCCTCAGGCCGGTGGCTTCAGCAACAACCCATGCTTCTTCTCCTTCTTCGGCCAGTGAGGGCAGCAAGCAAGTTCCCCTCTAGCAACCCTTCTTCCCCTCTGTCCGGCCGGTGGACGTCAGAGGAACTCCTAGGGTTTTCGCTCGAAACTCCTCTACGTGGATCTTTGAGCCTAGATCTGGCCTCCTTGGATAAGAAATTCCTCTCTTTACCCCTTTTTAGATTTTTGTTGAGCTTATTAGTAAATTTTTGCCCCCCAAATAATTGTTTTCGTGTCGATCTATTGCGCGTACGTCGTATACTTGACTAATCCTTATTGTATTTGTGATTTCCGGCGTCGTTCGTCGCTTTAATTGACAGTTCGTGAAGAAGCCCTCTCCGATTTGGGGTTTCCGTCACCCAGGCACCGCCAAGTTCCCGCTTTCTTCGTGGTAACTCCTCTCCCCTCACTCTCGAGGGACGTAAATTTCTAAACTCTTTTGATGTGTTGTACGATTAACAATGCATGTTCGAGCGTAGAAAGCCTCATTAAGGCGAATATTTTGTTAATTTTGGGTCTTGAACAGATCAGATAAAGTCTTCAGCCTGGTTTGTGCCGCTTAGCTGTCACTGTTAGCTTCGGTTTCACATTAAGGCACGTAGAGAACCCCATCTCACTTGCAAATTTTGGATTTACTCCTTGTACCTTCTTTCTATGATTACATCTGTTATTCGATAACCGCTGAACCGACACAGTTTTGACAATTTATAATATGACAATGTCACAAAAATATGAAATACTTAAAACAATTCTGTGATCGCAAGCAATCCTTGAAATGTAGCGTCTAATCGGACCAATGTCTGCTGGCATGATCACGACAAGCAGGATTACTTTTTCAACAAGACTTGCACGCGGATCTGAGTGTGAACCAAATGCGCTCGCTGGAACACCTACAACACTTCATCGATTACGGCCTACAATATTACTTGAACAATTTTAGGCTATACTCTGGAGTAGGCTAACAATTTCAGGAATTTTTGTTAGACTCTGTTGCTTGCATGTTTACTAGTTTTACTACAAAAAAAATTGGTACTCAATTATGTCCATTTATTTCTACTCACGTTTTAATTACTTAACCTGCTCACTGTTTAAATCCTAAGTTCTGAGCCACTTTCCTTCTTGTTTGAATTTGCCTTAGGTTCCGTGACTGCATCGCCTGCTTCTTGAGGTGTTCAATGCTGAGTTCCTGTTTTCCTGAAGGTTTATTTTGTGTTGTTGTAGCGTAGCCAAGTTCTATGTATTTGTTTCCTTTACTGTCGGATTTTGTTATCATGTATTAGTATTATCAGTCATTTTCTTCCGTTTCATGGACAACTGCTAGACTTTCATTGATGTAACGCAATAATAAATTAATGTCATGTTCACTACTTTAGTCATTGCATTTACTTTTGTATCAGTGCTATGTGTGTATCATAAGATTTTATCAAAGTGCATATGCATCACTTTTTCATTCAAGCTTCCGCGCATAAAACCAAATAGATTTTTCTCTCTTCAAGGTTAATTAGTTTTTTTTAAACTACATTTCAATTTTGATCCCGCCTAACAGACATGGAATTTTCTTTGCCCATGTCTGTAGCATCACGACCCGCCCGTAGCGCACTCTGATGATTGTTATTAGACGAGTCATGACAATTAGTATCAGAGGGAGGTTTGCTCCTAACAAATGAAATACTTTGAAATTATAAAATATTTTGAACTTTAGTGTGTGCGTGTGTGTGTGTGTGTGTGTGTGTGTGTATGTGTGTATATATATGTATATGCATAATTACTTCATTCATTTGTCATTATCTGTTGTTCGCGACTGAAACACGCACATACTCACTCATAAGCATTAATAGTATGCATACAAATGTTAAGGGGTTATGGGCAAACTTAACATTTTTATGCATATGAATTTTCACTAGGATATACACCGCTTGCAAATATTAAATTGTATGAACGATTTAATATTTTAAGGTGCGTTGACATTAGAATCATAATATGCATGACATGTTAAGTGATATGGACGCTTAACATGGCATGCATATCCATTCATGAACATTGTTAGGAATGCAATCTAGGCATAATCGCATTGCATGCATAACATAACTCATTGCACAAATGTTAAGCTAAGAACAACTGATGATGATTGTACGCATGAAATTACAAATTATTTTGACATTGCATGCGATTCATTGTTGCATTAGCATGAGCATTACCTAGAAATTATCCAATGAAAATGATGCAACTCCTATATGATTTACTTATCCAACAGTATTAGAATGCTAGAACCGCTAATTCAACCCTTTCTGTTTAGCTTGACTATTTCTCTTACTCTATTCTTTTGTGTCTCTTTCTAGATGGCTCCTAAGCGATCGCAGCGCAAGAAGGCTACCCCTCCTGCTAGGCGAAGCTTCTGGAGACGCCACTGCCAAGCTGCTGAGGCAGATTCTCAAACGTCTCACTAGTGGGGAAGAGGATTGCCAAACTCCTGATCCATCACTTGATTCTAGAAGCGCACGGACAGTTGGAGTTACAATTACCGCAACCCTTGGAGCCACCCCTCCTGCACCTGGTTATGCAGCTGGCTCGCTTGCTGACACCCTAGTGGCACCGCTCGTGTCAAGTCTGGCTGCTCCTCCTATAGTGATGGCAGATACGCCGACGTTCAAGAGGCTGAATCCGCTGTCTTTCAATGACAACCGACATTTCTTCGTCATTTCTGAGTGGCTCTCGCAGATGGAGAAGCACTTCGAGTATGCTGGAGTTCCTGATGCTCAGATGGTTCTTCTTGCGGCCTACCAGCTGACCGAGGATGCGTACACCTGGTGGCTTCAGCACCGCAATCTCCCCAATTCTTTCTCCATGACCCGGGGGCAGTTCAAGGATGCGCTCAAGGAGAAGTTTATCTCTTCTGTGGAGCGAGACAAGTTAGCTGAGAGGTTCTTGTTCTTTCAACAGCCCGACAGGACAGTGACCGAATATGAGATAGAGTTCTCTCGCCTATCTCTCCTTGTCGCAGAGTTCGTGCCTGATGAGTCCAAGAAGATCAGCCGTTTTGTGAAGGGCCTCCGACATGATATCCGCCAACATGTGGTAGCCCATAGCGCTACCACCTACGTCGAGACTGTTGGAGCCGTCTTGCAGGTTGAAGCTATTGAGTTAGATCGTGCCGCCAAGAAAATCCAACATGGTACAAGCAATGCCGCTGCATCTGACCACAAGCGCAAGGGTGCTCCTCCTCAGGGGCAAGGTCCCAAGTCCACGAAGGTGTGCGCCTACTGCCACAAGGTTGGCCATATCGCCCAACTCTATCGTTTCCTCCTAAAGAAGCAGAAGATAGTTGTTCCTGCACAACAACCATAGATGACGCTTGCCTTTGCCTCCTCTGTTTATGCTTACTGGAAGAGGTCGGGCCACTTGGTCAAAGACTGTCGTCGCAAGCAGAATACCTGCTTCAGATGTGGGCAGGTTAGACACTTTGTCAAAGATTGCACCGTGAAGGAAAGTCCAATCCCCGCTCAGCCTCTGTAGGCTATTCCTGGAGCCCGAGAGAAGGGCAAGGTCGTGTTGAACGTCATCACTCAGGGCGAGGCGCTCGTATCTACCGACGTCATCTCTGGTATGTTTTGTGTAGAGTTTTAATATTCTGCATTCTTAATTTGACGTGCCTAGATATCGAATAATCTTGAAATGCGTTATGATTTTCCTTTAGGGAGTTTTAGGGTCAAGAACAAATAGATGCAAATCTTATTTGATTCCGGTGCATATTACTCCTTTATTGCGCGTTATATTGTGGATCTTCATAGTTGACCTACTTTGCCACTTGAGGTTCCTTTGGAGATTTCTGTACCCGATCATCTGCATCTCTCTACTAGAGACATTCTCAATTGTCTGATCTTACTTGGTGAATTGCAAGTCTCCGCCGATCTCATAGTTCTGGATATGACAGAGTTTGATGTAATCTTGGGTATGAATTGGCTGGTCGCGTATCGAGCGAAGCTGGACTGTGTGGCAAAGAAGGTCAATCTCAGTATCGATGGCAAGGACTACATCATTCATGTTAAAACAATCCGCAGCAGCCTGAAGGTAATTTCTGCTGTGTGTGCCACTCGGCTTCTTAGCCAGGGTTGTTCTGCTTGTTTTGTTTATGCTTCATATTCGGACGCTACCTCTCCTCAACTCGAGTCCATACCGGTGCTTCTGAATTTCCTGACTTGTTCCCCGCTGAATTGCATGCGATGCCTCCTGATCGAGGTAGAGCCTGGAAAGCGTCCCTTATCTAAAGCTCCATACCGTATGGCACCGCGTGAACTGGAGGAGCTTAGATCGCAGTTGGACGAGTTGCTTGAGCGTGAGTATATTCGACCCAGCTCTTCTCCTTGGGAAGCCCCCGTCCTCTTCGTTAAAAAGAAGGATGGATCCATGAGATTGTGCATCGACTATCGGGATCTGAATAAGGTAACCATCAAGAATAAGTATCCCCTCCCACGTGTGGATGACCTATTTGATCAGCTTAAAGGCAGTACCGTCTTCTTCAAGATAGATCTCAAATCGGGTTATCATCAGTTGAAGATCAAGGAATCCGACATCCCCAGGACGGCCTTCCAGACTCGGTATGGACATTTCGAATTCTTGGTTATCTCTTTTGGGTTGACTAACGCCACTTCTGCTTTCATGGATATGATGAACCGTGTCTTCCGTGAGTATCTGGATAAGTTCATTATCGTTTTTATTGATGATATTTTGGTCTACTCCAAGACTCGTGAAGATCATGCAGCCCATCTTAGACTCACTCTCTCCACCCTTAATCAGCATCAGCTCTATGCCAAACTGGCAAAATGTGAGTTCTGGTTGGATCGTGTTACTTTCTTGGGCCATATCATTTCAGGTGATGGACTTTTCGTTGATCCTGCCAAGATTTCCGCAGTTATGGACTGAAAGTGACCTTCTACCCCTACTGAGATCCGCAATTTCTTTGGTTTGGCTGGCTATTACGATGATTCATCAAGGATTTTTCCTCTCTTGCTGCTCCTAAGATAAAGAATTAAAGCTAACTCAAAAGCATGCCAGGTTCGAGAGGTCAGATCAGCCTGAGCGGGTTTTTCTGAATTGAAGCAACGTTTGTGTTCAGCGCCAGTTTTAGCTCTTCCGTCAGAGGGGTTAGACTTTTCAGTTTATACTAATGCTTCCGGAGTTGGCTTGGGTTGTGTCCTAATGCAAGAAGATCGTATTATCGCTTATGGGTCAAGGAAGTTGAAGATTCATGAACGCAACTACCCACTCATGATCTGGAGTTTGCTGCGGTGGTGTTTGCTTTGAAGCTTTGACATCATTATCTCTATGGCGTGAAGTGTCACTTCTTCACCGATCACCAGAGTTTGAAGTATATTTTCGTTCAGAAGGATCTCAATCTTCGTCAAAGGCGTTGGCTAGAATTCATAGTGGATTATGACCTGCATCTCACGGATGTTCCTGGTAAAGCCAACTCAATGGAAGAAGTGTTGAGCCGACATGCTTCTATTGCCGCTTGTGCACCCATGTCAGGTATTCTTGCAGCCATGGTTGATACCCTCGATTGGATGGGCATATCCATCGTACCTGATGGTCGTGAAGAGATTTCTAGTCCGTTATGGGTAGAGTAGGTGAAAGATTTGCAGTCATCTGATCCCGCACTCCAGTGCATCTACAAAAGGGCTGAACTTGGAACTCTCCCAGATTTCTCCATCTCTGACGATGTTTTACATTTCTGAGGTCGCCTATGTATTTTTGATGTTCCTGAATTGCTTGATAGTATTTGCCGAGAAGCTCATGAATCCCGCACATCTGGTCATCTAGGGAATAATAAAAGGTATCATGACTTGAAATAGATAGTGTGGTAGCCGGGTATGAAGAGTTATATCGCTCGCTTCATCTCTTGGTGTCTGACGTGCTAGAAGGTAAAAGCTCAGCGTCAGCGTCTTGGTGGCCTTTTGTAACCTCTACCTATCCCTGAATGGAAGTGAGAAGAATCTCTATGGACTTCATCACAGGTTTGCCCCGCACTCCGAGGGGGCATGACACAATTTGGGTCATAGTAGATCGCATGACTAAAGTGACTCACTTTATCTCGTACAAGGAAGGTCATTTCACCGAGAAGATGACTCGAATTTATGTTGCAGAGATTGTTACTCCATGAGATTCCTCTGCGGATTGTATCTGATCGTGACTCGAGATTTGTATCGCACTTCTGGAAGGGCTTTCAGCAAGCCTTGGGCACTGATCTCAACCTAAGCACTGCTTATCATCCGATGAGGGATGGCCAGACTGAAGGAGTTAATCAAATTTTTAAAGACCTGCTTCAGTGTTATATTCTGGACTACAAAGGAGCTTGGGATGAGCACCTGCCTTTGGTCGAGTTCGCCTACAACAATAGCTATCAAAAGAGTCTCAAGATGGCCCTTTGAAGCGTTGTACAGTCGTCGTTGTAGGACCCCGCTCTATTGGTCAGAAGTTGGTGAGAAGGTTGTTTTGGGGCCTGAGTTACTTCAGGAAATGGAAGAAGCCACAAAGAGGACTCGTCGTCAGCTCAGTCGTGCCATCGAGAGGTAGAGGGGATATGTTAATCAACGTCGTCGTCCGTTAGGGTTTGCCATGGTTGATCAAGTATTCCTAAAGGTTTACCCTACTCCTGGGATGAAACGATTTGGTCGCCATCATAAGCTTAGCCCGAGGTTCGTGGGAACCGTGTGCTATTTCAGAGCGTGTCGGAGGATCTGCTTATCGTCTGGAGTTGCCTGCTTCATTGTCTGGTGTTCACAATGTCTTCCATGTTAGCCAGCTTCGAAAGTACATTCGTGATCCTACCCGCGTCATGAAAGAAGTTCCAGTGATCCCTGAAGCCAATCTGTCCTATTCAGTCGAGCCCGCAAAGATCGTCGAATACCAAGAACGCAAACTTCACAAGAGAACAATTCCTATGGTGAAGGTACTTTGGGTGCATGACAAGTCCGAGGAGTAACTTGGGAACTCGAGTCTGACATGCGCAACAAGTATCCGCAGCTCATCTCTTGATCTTGGTAAGTCTTTGCGCTTGACTTCCTTGTTATTTCAGTGTTTTCCATAGTTAGTTTCAATGCTTTAATTTGCAAATTCTTGTTTGGAATATATATCGTCCGAATCTTCGTTGTTTGGCCTCATTCAAAGAATTCTCAGGAAAGTTTTGGGACGAAATTTCCTAAATAGGTGAGAATGTAACAACCTAATAATAATAATAATAATAATAATAATAATAAAAAAAAACCCTAATTTTCTTTCCTCTTAAACCCGAAAGCCGAGCCCCCCTGATACCTCATCCTTTTCCCACAGGTTTCCACTCTCGACAATTCCTGCGAGCCGCTCGTCCCGCTGCGCCAATCTCGCCGCTTCCTCGCCCCGCCGGTCCTCCAGCGCCTCTTTCCCCTCAATTTGTTGCCTCTGCATGCTTCTCCGCCAACTCCTGCTCCTCTTCAATTCCTCCGGCCGGCAGACCCCTGCTTCGACTGCCACGCCTCCTGCTCCTCTTCCTCAGGCTGGCAGCTTTAACAGCAACCCCTGCTTCTTCTCCTTTTTCGGCTAATGAGGGAAGCAATCGAGTTCCTCCTCCGGCAACCCTTCTTCCCCTCTGTCCGACCGGTGGATCACAGAGGAACTCCTAGGATTTTCGCTCGAAACTCCTCTACGCGATCTTTGAGCCTAGATCTGGCCTCCTTGGGTAAGAAATCCCTCTCTTTACCCTTTTCAGATTTTTGTTGAGCTTATTAGTTAAGTTTTACGCCCCAAATAATTGTTTTCGTGTTGATCTATCGTGCGTTCATCATATACTCGACTAATCCTTATTGTATTTGGATTTCCGGCGTCGTTCGTCGCTTTAATTGACGATTCGTAAAGAAGCCCTCTCTGATTTAAGATTTTCGTCACCCAGGCGCCGCCAAGTTCCCGCTTTCTTGGTGGTAGCTCCTCTCCCCTCACTCTCGAGAGAGGTAAATTTCTAAACTCCTCTTTTGATGTGTTGTACGATTAGCAATGCATGTTCGAGCGTCGAAAGCCTCGTTAAGGCAAATATTTTGTTAATTTTAGGTCTTGAACAGGTCTGATAGAGTCTTCGGCCTGGTTTGCGCCGCTTAGCTGTCACCGGTAGCTTCAGTTTCGCCTTAAGGCAAGTAGAGAACCCCCTCTCACTTCCAAACTTTGGATTTAGTCTTTGTACCTGCTTTCTATGATTACATATGTTATTCCATAACCGCTGAACCGACACATTTTTGACAATTTATAATATGATAGTGTCACAAAAATATGAAATACTTGAAACAATTCTGTGGTCGGAAGCAATTCTTGAAATATAGCGTCTAACCGGGCCAGTGTCTGCTGACATGATCACATCAAGCAGGATTACTTTTCCAACAATTTTAGGCTATACTCCGGAGTAGGCTAACAATTTCAGAAATTTCTGTTGACTCTGTTGCTTGCATGTTTACTAGTTTTACTACAAGATAAATTGGTACTCAATTATGTCTGTTTATTTCTGCTCACATTTTAATTACTTAACCTGCTCAATGTTTAAATCCCAAGTTCTGAGGCACTTTCCTTCTTGTTAGGATTTACCTTGGGTTCCATGACTGCACCGCTTGCTTCTTGAGCTGTTCAGTGCTGAGTTCCGGCTTTGCTGGAGGTTTATTATATGTTACTGTAGCATAGTCAGGTTGTATGTATTTGTTTCTTTTACTGTCTAATTTGGTTATTGTGTATTAGTATTATCAGTCATTTACTTCTGTTTCATGGACAACTGCTAGACTTTCATTGATGTAACACAATAATAAATTAATGACATGTTCACTACTTTAGTTAGTTCATTTACTTTTGTATCAGTGCTGCTGTGCCGTGTATCATGAGATTTTATCAAAGTACATGTGCATCACTTTTTCATTCAAGATTCCGCACATAAAAACAAATGGATTTTTCTCTCTTCAAGGTTAATTAGTTTTTTTAAACTACATTTCAATTTTGATCCCGCCTAACAAACATGGATTTTCCTTTGCTCATGTCTGTGACAGGGAGCCCACTCTGAATTGTTCCATATGAGAGATTAAGCAATGAGACTCACCTTAAGTATCCTTGTAATCATATGAATAATGCTCCAAAAGAACTTCACAGTGTTCACAAGATTTATCCACCATGTTACATATACAAAAGTTTTTTTTTAAAAAAGCAACTTTAAACATTAGCTGGAGTGGTAGTGCCCTTACCCTTAAGAAACCCACCAAAATTTATACAAAACAGCAGATTGAGTTCTATCAGAGATGAAGAAAAATGTTAGTTTTTTTGCCATTTGAGAAATTGAGAGCATGCGCCCTACACTGGACTCAGTCACCTCAACTTACCATTTTTGTCAAGCTCTCTCCCTCTCCAAAATAACCTTCGATGGAGGCTACTTCTATGATCTCTGAATCTCTCATCTGAAAATTTGATTAAAAGAAAAATACCCATTAGACATTAGGTCCAAAGGAAATGACTATGAAAGGAACAGTGTCTCAATAATTTGCACAATGTCCAGTTGCATCCCCTTTCCAAGTTAACGCTAGAGGATACTGAGAATGAGATTAGTTGTGCATTCTGGAGGTAAAAATTTGAATCACCTTCGAGCCTTCCAGCCCTGCACAAAGCTTCTAGAGCGAGGGGTCTCCATTGCAAAGCACAGGAGTAGCTGATGCCCATCCCAACACTTAATCCTCTTAAGAGTTGCATTGTCCTCAGGACGCTAAATAGTTCCTCAGGGAAGCTCTGCGGCTCAAATGGAGAGAGTATGTTAAGGAGTCGTGTATACGCTTAAGCAGCAGCAGAGCCACAAAAAAACACAATAGTAATTGAACAAAGAGGTCGGCAGGAACAACCCCGTGGACTCTTATGAAGGGGGTAAAATGCCTTTTGAGTAATGCTATACTGCAAGCAAGTAAAGGAATAAATTTTTTTTGGGCTCGTATGAGCACATAAGCATAAATGTAACATTTTATACAACAATATTATTTTGGGAGTGTAGCATTCCTCATTCTTTTTTCCAACAATATTATATTGATATTATCTATTAATTCCTCTGGAAGGAGCTGCCCAAACACAAGCATTACCTAAATTAGTACATTTATCCAAGAATATTTGAATGCAATTTTAAATTAATTCTTCTTCTAAGTATCTCATAAACCATCATGTAACTATGAATGCATGCAAGTTTCAATTCCTGTAAGATTCCTATTGGACCCCTTCTGTTAAATACTCGCTTAACCACTTACTATTTATCACCAAACATTTTCCTTATGGGTCAGTCATAATACCAGTAAAATGTTAAATCTTACTAGTGAAATTGTTGTTGGAAGCGTGGCAGGGGGCACATAAATGAAAACCAACAAACACTTTCTATACATACCAAACAACTGTTATAACTCCACAACACAACTAGACTGTGTTACAATTCAACTGTGTTACAACTCAACATGACCATGACACGATCTCACACACAAAAGCCGCTTCTTCTTCACGCAAGCTTCAGCTTCTTCACGGAAGCTTTTCGGATCTTTTCAAGCTCGCACAAGCCGCAAGCTTGTTTTCTTGGTTTCCTATTCGCCTGGAATTCTGTCCGCAGAGCTACCTTCAGCCTTTCACGTGGCCTTCCTTTTTTTCCCCTCTATCTTCAACACATGAATAGAGGCCCATTTATAAGAGCAAAAAACTATCCAATAGCTGCCGTGTGTTCATCGTCCACCTTTCAACTTCTAAATTAAGCATTAGTAATTTATCATTTACAATGGCCATTGACTTTGGTCATTTTTGTCACATTATCTCCTTAAAAATGTCATGCATGCTCTGCTTCACACTAGACCATCTCCGTCATTGGTGACTTCATCTCTGACAATCTTTCCGGTGTTCCTCCGCCGGCCACCACCTATGCGGAGAGTTTGCTTCGACCATCTATCACTCCTCTTCAAACCCGACTGGACATGCCGAATTTGATCTTGCCCTTCTTGAATGCATCCGTCTACAACGGCTTCGTGAAACTATCGCCAAATTGATCTTCAATGTAACAATAGACCAGCTCCACAACTCTATTCTTCACCTGCTCACGAATAAAACGATATTTTATCTCGATATGTTTATTGGTCCATGCAATACTAGATTGTTCGTGAGCTGAATAGTTTTTGTTAACCACATAAATATTTATCGGGCCCTCTAGTAGATGATGGAGTTCGCTAGAAAGATTCCTAAACCAAATCGCATGAAAAGTACAAGTTGTTGTTGCAATGTACTCCGCCTCACATGTCGATAACACAATCATCATCAGCTCCTTCAAACTCCATAAAAAAATTGTCGAGCCCAAGTGAAATGCATAACTGGGAGTGCTCTTGCAATCATTTATATCACCGCCATAATCGCAATCAGAATAGCTGACCAACTTCATATCTTCAGCAGTTGAATAACATAAGCCATGATCTCTTGTGCCATTAACATATATAAAGATCTTCGCTTCCGTGAAGTGATCATGTTTTGGTGCTTCCATATATCTGCTAACAACTCCCACAATGCACATAATATTTGGCCTCTTAAATATGAGATACCGAAGACTCCCCACCAAACTCTTAAATAACATGGGATTTATGGCTTGTTGCTCAGACTCTTTCCTAAACTTGACTCCTGGATTTGCTGGAGCAGAGATTGGCATTTCTCATTCTGAAGTAATTCAGAATGTGCTCAGCATATTTCTTCTGAGAGATGAAAATCCTGCCTTCACTTTGCTGCACTTCGATACCCAGAAAGTATGTCATCTCTCCATGGTCTGTCATCTCAAACTATTTTGTCATCGTCTTCTTGAAGTTGTCAAATATCTGAAGATTAATGTCAATAAAGATCATGTCATCGACATAAAGGCAGATGAATAAGATATCTCCCTTTGACTCCTTCGTGTAGAGGGCATGCTAAAACGGGATTTTGACATACCCATTCTATTTCTACCCGAGAACACGTGCACCTGACAATGATCACTGCACGAGTCTACGGTCCACTACCGAATTAAATTCTTTTGATTATAAATTAATCTATCCTACACACCTAAAAGTAAATAGAAATGATGTAAATGCTCAAGCAAACAGATAACAAAATCTACCAACCCCTTACTTAAATAATGCATTGTTCTCAATGCAAATATAAATGCAAATGAAAATGAGGAATGCGGAAAAATAAAGTAGGATAGTAACGCGTTATCCAATGCCCGAGAATGAGGCATTCCACAGTGACCAAATCTGAATTTGAATTTGAATTTTGCTCCCGATTCCAGCTCGATCGCAGATCATCGGCTACAATACCAGATTCCTACTGTGACTAGGAAAAGAAAAACAAACAAAGAGACAAATATATTTCAATGAATGTTAGACAAGGAAAACACAAGCACATTCATGCAAAATTAAAATTTGAAAATAAAATGCGTACAAATTAAAAACTGAAAATAAAATGCGGATAACATTGGGGTGCCTCCCAAGAACGATTTGTTTAACGTCCTTGAACTAAACCAAATACCTGTATTAATAGTTTTAAAATAATGTCTAAGCAGGAATATGTTATGTGCCACTTCTGGTGGATTGTTGGAGGGCTGCGATTGGAGGATACAAAGAACTAAATCCCTAGAAATGGTGGAGGAGATGAGAGAAGATAAAAACCCTAGAAGGGAGGGGGTGAGAAGAGAAGAACTAGAGAGAGAGGAAGTTAGAGAGATAAAGAGAAACTTGATTATAATTTCTTGCATAACTACAATGACCCCATGAGTCCCCTTAAATAGAACTCATAATATCATAATCGTACATACAACAGTAGACGCGTGAATAAAAAAACTAAAACGCTAAAACTACAACTCGACTTGATAATAACGACTCGTCTCAATACATAAAAACTCGACTCAATAACATAAACAAGTTATGTCAAAGTATAAAAAAATGGAAAGGCGGTTGAGCCAGACGATATACTCATCGAAGTATGAAAATATCTAGGGAATGAAGGAATTTTGTGTCTTACATGTTTTTCAATAAGATACTGAAGTCAAAGAAGATATCAGACCAATCAAAAAAAAGTATCTTGGTACCATTGTATAAGAAAAAAGATGATATAGAAAATTGTATTAACTACAGAGAAATTAAATTGATGAGTCATACGATGAAATTATGCGAATGAGTAATAGAAAGAAGAATAAGACGGGAGACTAACATCTCAGAGAATCAATTTGGATTCATGTCAGGGCGGTCGGCCATGGAAGCTATACATCTCTTGAAGAGACTCATTGACAACTACCGGGAAAGAAAATAAGATTTGCATATGTTGTTTATCGACCTTGAGAAGGCTTATGATAGAGTTCCAGAAGAGATCTTATGGAGAGTCTTAGAAAAGAAAGGTGTAAATGTATCATATATTGACATAATCAAAGATATGTATAAAAATTCAGTGATAAGGGTGAGGACATCTGGAGGATTAACATAGGAATTCCCTATCAATGTAGGCTTATATCAAGGTTCAGCTTTAAGCCCTTATCTCTTTACCCTTATCTTAGATGAGCTCACCGGACATATCCAACAAGCAATACCTTGGTGTTTATTATTTGCGGATGATATTGTTTTGGCCGATGAAACACGCGAGGGTGTAAACGCAAAATATGAATCTTGGCGGGACACTTTAGAAAAGAAGAGTTTTAGGTTGAGTAGGGCAAAGACGGAGTAAATGGTTCCCGCAGTAAATGTTTTAATGTTGGGTGATCAAGATATGTTCCGTAGTAAATATTTTAATGTTGGCGAGACAATTTAATAGTGAAAGGACGGATGACTTTGTTATTAAGTTGGGTGATCAAGATATTTCCTGTAGTAAATGTTTTAAATATCTTGGATCGATAATTCAAAAAACAAAGGTATTGATAAAGATGTGACATAGAATACAAATGGGTTGGTTGAAGTGGAGAGACACATCAGGGATCTTGTGTGATCGTAAAGTACAATTAAATTTTAAGGGCAAGTTCTACCGTATTGCGATGCACTATGGTTCTAAGTGTTGGGCAATGAATTGTGTACATGAGCAAAAAATGGGAGTTGCGTAGATGAGAATGCTTAGGTGTATGTGTGGACACACGAGACTGGATAGAATTAGGAATGAATGTATCAGGGATAAGACGGAAGTAGCACCAACTGCAAAGAAGATGCGAGAAGCTCGACTAATATGGTTTGGATACGTACTTAGAAGGCCATTAGAGGCAGCTGTTAGGCGTTGTGAGAGTCTAGTCACTAGGCATGTTAAACAAGGGAGGGGTAGACCAATAAAAACTTAGAATGAAACTATAAGAATAGACATGATGTACTCAAGCATTAGTGAGATTATGACACAAGATAGGGCACAATGGCGACAAAGGATCCATATAACCGACCCCACTATAGTGGGATAAAGGCTTGAGTGTTGTTGAAGCTTAAGACCGGTCAAAAGATCTTATTCGACAACTTAGACGGTCCAAATATAGACCTCTTTCAATCACTTTTACTGAATAAGTTTCAATAATCTATTTGTTTAAAACACAATTAGGAATTACATATTATATATTACGTATGTCGCATTGATTTTTACATAGTCGCAATGACATGCACGATAATTAACATAAAAGACTAAATTAATAATACCCGTCACAAATGGCGGCATCACAAAAGGCCATGCTCAAGTTTGGCTACAAGAATGGGAATTCTGATCACACTATGTTCATTGAAAGATGTATTCAGAAGATAGCAGTTTTCATTGTGTATGCTCCAACAATTGATCGGAAGGGTCACAAGTCTCAACCGTTTTCTCTCAAAATTTGATGAGAAATGCTCACGTTTCTTCAAAGCCTTACGGAAAACAACTCTTAAAATGAAACGACGAGTGTGAAATGGCCCTACAAGAGCTCAAGCAACATCTTACTCCAATCTCTAAGACATACAAAATATGCACGGGAGGAGATTGTGAAAATGAAAACCTCTCTCCAAATACTAAAGTATTAAAGTTATATGAGTAAAAAAAAGTAAAAGTTGTTCTCTTGCCTCTAAAGCATTATAGTCAGTTATCGACAGAGTTCAAGGTGAGATTTAAGAAAACTACAATACTTCCAGTGATTTGAAGTGGCCAAGTCGAATTAAGGCAACTTCATATCTCAACATAAGTATGTCTTCTATCTGTTAAAAGAAACTGAAATGCTCGGTTGTGCTCCAGTAAATACTCCCATGAAAGAGAATCATAAGATTGGTGAAGACAGTGATGGTGATCGGGTAGATATATTAAGTTATCAGAGGCTGGTTGGAAAACTCATATACCTATCCCACACACGTCCAAACATTACATATGTAGTAGGTATTTTAAGTAAATATATGCATACTCCAAGAGTCAGACATCAAGAGGATGCACATAAAGTATTGAGATGCCTGAAGAAGGCACCTAGTCGAGGACTCATGTTCTCAAAGAACAATTACTTACATATTGAAATCTCCACGGACACAAAGTAGGCTGGAAGTTGTGATGACAAAAGGTCAACTATGAGGAATTGCATATTTGTTGGGAGAAATTTGGTAACCTAGCGAAGCATGTATCAAAATGCACTGACAATATCTAGCACGGAGTCTGAGTACAGAGCGAGGTCTCTGGGTCTCTATGAAGAACTATAGTTGCAATCTATGTTACATGATTTGGGATTCTGGGAGCGGATCCTTATCTCCTAATACTGTGATAATAATATAATTATTAGTATAACTCACAATCACGTGCAATATGTTAGGGCAAACATGTTGAAATCGATCGATACTTCAACAATGACCACTCAGTCAAAGGGGCATGGTCTCTTCATTTGTTCTTTCCAAAGACCAACTGATGGTGTCTTCACCAAAAGCCTGAGTTGTGATATGTTCACTGATGATATACACATGCTAGGAATGATTGACATCTTCATTTCGACTTGAGGGGAAGATTTGAGGTTATTTTATATAATATTATCAAGTCATATTAAGTCGCAGGTTTTTTGCGTCTTATAAGTGTAATACCTTCTAAGGATAATTTGGCCATATGAGTGCATTTCCTCTACTCATGTATATGCATGAGTTGGAGCCCTTGTTATCTTATTCATAGAATAATATTCTTTCTTACTTCATATCATGAGTATATCATCAGTGAAAGATTTAGGAAAACTACAGTACTTCCAGTGATTTGAAGTGGCCAAGTTGAATTAAGGCAACTTAAAATCTCAACGTAAGTATGTCTTCTATCTATTAAAGGAAACTAGAATGCTCGGTTGTGCTCCAGTAAATACTCACATGGAAGAGAATCATGATATGTTCACTGATGATATACACATGCTAGGAATGATTGATATCTTCAGTTCGACTTGAGGGGAAGAGTTGACATAATGTTATGTAATATTATCAAGTCATATTAAGTCGCAAGTTTTTTGCGCTTATCAGTTTAATACCTTATAAGGATAATTTGACCATATGAGTGAATTTCCTCCACTAATGTAAATGCATGAGTTGGAGCCCTTGCTATCATATTCATGGAATAATATTCTTTCTTACTTTCTACCAGGACAGATTTCAAAGAGAAAAGTTAGGGAAGAAGAAGAGAGGTGAACAAATTCTGGGACATGGAAGAAGTTCTTCTGTAATAAGCAACTCTCTTTTAGAGTCATCTTTAATTCCAAACAAATCCCGAAAAGGATGCCAACAGTAACTACACATTCCCTTTCTTGAATAGTGACGACTCTATTTTAAATCCCGACAAATTGAATCTTAATCGGCAATCTTAGAGAACCAGGTCGGTGAGCAGCGATCAGGGATCTCTGATTTTCGTAAGGAAAAGATTCAATCTGTGAGAGCTGATAGAGGGCCGTCTCGGTTGGTGATTGCTGAGTTTCAGTCGGCGAACGACAATCAAAATTCAAAGTTCTGCAAAAAGAAGATCTTCATTTTATTAGTGTTGATAAGGGCATGGCTCGGTCAGTGATTGCTGGATGCACAGTTGGCGAATGACAATTGAAAATCTTTGTTCGGTTAGCTGTACAGGAGTTCTGGGACCACTGAAAAGAGAAGGTCAGTGGTTAGCGATTTTTGGGCCCGGTAGGCATACGCTTAGTGAATGAACTTAAGTCCGGTTGGTGATAAAGTGCTCAATCCACGAATGCCGTCTATGATCGACAACTATCGGTCAGCGATTTTACATGGGCTGGGAGAATTTTTATGTCTTCTGGAAAGCTTAAAATGGGGGTAGAGGAACAATATGCCGTATACATTCTTAGTGCACTGTGTAACTTGGTCTTCTAAATTATCAGAGACTCTTCCTGACAAAGAGTAACTAAAATTATATTATTCATCCAAAACAGGGGTATATAAAAGAAGAGGAAGGCTGATGAAGAAAAACTTATACAAATGAGAATATTTACATAATACTTATATTTAACAACTGCATGTTTAATTAGTGTTGGAAAAGCCCATGTAAAAAGGCCCATGTTGGAGACCATTTAGTTTATTTTTCTTCTCTCCTCTTTAGTCCCACATCATGTATAGGAATCTCTTCTCTCTTTCTCCCTACTATAAATGTGTATTCATACCTTGTATTTGAGTATTGAGAAAGTATATACAAGTTTCTTGTTTTCTCCACATGGTATCAGAACTAGGTCCCATGTGCGGTTAAGACTTCTCTAACCGTTGCTTCCCGCGCGGTTAAGCCTTCCCTAACCGCTGCTTCCCGGGAGGTTAGGTCATTCTAACCGCTCTTCCATCTGTTCGCTCTCGTGCCTTCCACCTTCCTTTCTTCCTCTTCCTTGTCCCTCTTATAACTCTCGCTCTATGTCAGGTGGGGCCATTTCTCCTTTCCCATCTAACCGCGCGGTTTCTTCCTGACTACTCGCTCCCCTTTCTACTCACTGTGGTCTCCTTACGGGATCTCCTTATCTGCTCGCCTTGCCGCCACGTTCTCGCCGTGTGTTTGCCTTCTCACCGCGGGCTTGTCTACTCGCCTTCTCGCTGCGGTCTCCACTTTATTCTCGATGCGACTTATCTAGTCGCTGCGCCTTCTCTAACCGTTGTGGGCTCCACATCTTGGTCGCAGCCTCTTTTCTTGCCGCTGGTGCGTTGTCACCATGAGCGAGCGCGGTCTTCTCGCGCGGTCTTCTCGCGCGGTTTATTCGCTGCTTGGTCGTTGAGACTTCTCTAATCGTTGTGGCTTCTCCTCTCTACTGTGAGCACAGCATTTTGGTTGTGGCATATTCTTTTCCGCTGGTGTATTGTCGCCGTGATCGTGCGGCTTCTCCTCTTCTCTAGTCGCGGCAGCTTCTTTTCTCTAACCGTTCCGCATCTTGGTCGCGGCCTATTCCTTGCCGCTGGTGGGTTGTCAACGAGACCGTGCGGTCTTCTCGCGCGGTTAACCGTGCGGCCTCTTTCTGCTAGCAGTTCTGATCGCCTGATCTGCTCGCGCGGTCTCCTCTCTATTCGCTAGTCTACTTGCCGCCAATCTAGCTGCCTGGCCGCCTTGCCATCTGAAAAGGACCTCCAAGGCGCATGAAGGCGCTAGAATCTTCACTCCCGACCCTTCTTTCAAGCAGAAAAAAAAAATCAAACGATACGCCGAAAAAGAACTTTGTGGAGTGGGTGCACTCTGTTTGCCGGGTTCTTCAGTCCAAATGCTTTCTACATCACTTGACCAAAGATGTTCCCGCAGCTTTCACTGAAGACTGGATGCGCAACGATGGTCGAGTTCAGACTTGGCTCCTCAACTCCCTTGATGGCAAACCATATTGCATGACCATGTGTCACGAGACGGCTAAGGTGATGTGGGATGAGCTTCATTCTCTCTATTCCAACAAAGATAGTATTCAGCACCTGTATGGCATCATAACAGATTTTCAGACTATTGACGTTGGCGTGGCCGCCGACCTCACCTCCTTTGTTGCTCGAGCCAAGATTCTGATTGAAGCCTGGATTCAACATCAGCTCCCTACGATGGATCTTGCTGCCCAATGTGCCCAAAAAGAAGCCGTCGGTGTTGTCATGATGATGGCTCGTGTCCCACCTCATCTTCAGAGCATTCAGGCTCAGATCATCTCCTCTGCTGCTACTCTGTCTCTATTTGAAGTGTGCTCCATGTTGCTCAAGGTCTCACAACTTCCTGACAGTTCTGGACCTCCGTCATCGACTCTCCTTCAGTAGACTTCTTGCGTCCCATACTGCCTCTCCCTTCTCCTGCTTGTTGGGGACGTTCCAGTTCTCGGGCAGAGATCGGGGTGGCCGACCACGACCTAAGTGTTCCTTCTGTGGAAAGGACGACCACCTTGAGGCAACTTGCTACTGCAGAGCATGGGCTTCCTCCTCGTCCGCTTGCCTCAGTTGCTGCCAACGATTCATCTATTACTCGTACTGACCTTGAAGAGGTCCGGCTTCATCTCCAACAACTTTATGGTCTGCTCAGTCGCCCGCCTACCTCCGTTGCCTCCGCCGCCTCCATCTTGAATGAAGGTATCACTTGTCTCTCCACCAGTCCACGCTGGATACTGGATTCAGGTGCCACTCCTCACATAACCTCACTATGGCCACATCGGTACTTTGATTCTCCTCATCCTAAGTGTATCACAGTGGTCAATAGGGACACTGTTCCGGTCTCCGGCTCTGTTGATATCTCTCTCACTTCTTCTCTATCCCTACGCTCGACTTTTCATATTCCGGGCTCCCCGTTTAATTTACTTTTTGTTGGTCGCATCACTGCCGATTTAAATTGCTCCGTAACATTTACATCTTCTTCTTTTCTGATACAAGATCGACGGACGCAGAATATCATTAGTAAGGGGCGACTGCAGAACAGGCTCTACTTTCTTGATGACTCTCCTACTATCCTCTCCTCCGTTGATTGGCATCGACGTCTTGGGCATGCCCCTTTACCGGTCCTCCAGAAGGCTCTACCCGATATTTCTCTTCCACATTTTTCAGTGTGAAGCTTGTATTTTCGGCAAACAGCCCCGTTCATCTTTTCCATCTCATTATACTCGGAGCTCTGCTCCTTTTATTTTAGTACACTCAGATATTTGGGGTCCATACAAAATCAGTAGCCTTTCCAGGCATCACTATTTTTTAAACTTTATTAATGATTATTCTCGGATGACGTGACTATATTTACTTCGTGATCGCTTCGAGCTTTCCCCGTGTCTTTCGGGCATTAATCCTTGAGACCCGCAAACAATTCTCCACGATACACTAGCCACGAATTTGCGAATCTCAGCTCTGAATTTGGGATCATTCACCAAACATCGTGTGCTTATACCCCCCAACAAAATGGAATCGCGGAACGTAAGAATTGACAACTGCTTGATGTTGCTCGCTCTCGCATGCTTCACACGCAGGTTCTCAAAGCTAATTGGAACTTTGCGCTTTCAACGACACGCTATCTGATTAACCGTCTCTCCTCCCCCATACTCCACAATGCCACTCTGTTCAGCCTCCTGTTTCCCTTTACTCCGACATTATCTCTCACCTCCCGCATCTTTGGTTGTACTTACTACGTTTACATTCTTGGTCCGTCCACGGACAAGTTGGATCCCCGAGCAGCCAAACACATCTTCGTTGGCTATTCACGAACTCAAAAAGGCTACGTGTGCTACTCTCCTGCTACCCGCAAGATGTCAGTTTCTGCTGATGTTACCTTTCGTGAGGATCTTCCTTTCTTCTCCGCTCCAGATCCAACCCCTCTACAACCACCCATCCTACAACCTGTCATTCCCGTTACCACTCCACCATCACAAATTCCTGACCGGTCTCTCGCTCTTCCTAAGCCACCACTTATCCATGTCTACACTCGTCTCCATCCTCACAACGTTTCCCCAATGCAGTCGGCTACAACTTCTGACGCTCCGCGTCCTGCTGATCCGGCACCAGAATCAACCGCTCATCCAATGACGAACTATGTATCCTTACATCGCATATCCCCATAGCTTCAAACATTTGTCAATTTATTATCCTCGATTTCTGTACCTAACTTTGTGCATAAGGATCTTCAACATCCTGGCTGGCAGGCAGACATGGAAGAAGAAATGACAGCTCTCTGGGCTAACCAGACATGGAACCTGGAACCTCTACCAACCGGCCAGAGACCTACTGGGTGTAAATGGGTCTTTGTCATCAAACATGCTCCCGATGGGACAATTGACCGTTTGAAAGCCCGACTGGTGGCTCGTGGCTTCGCCCAACAATAAGGTCTCGATTATGAGGAAACATTCTCTCCAGTAGCAAAGCTCAACACTATTCGTGTCCTCTCCATGACTGTGCATCGCCACTGACCCTTACATCAACTGGATATCAAGAATGCGTTTCTGAATGGCAACCTCCAGGAAACAGTTTACATGCAGCAACCTCCCGGATTTGAGACCTCAGGGGAGTCCCGAGTGTGTCATCTTAAGAAGTCCATCTATGGTCTCAAACAATCCCCTCGGACGTGATTTGACAGGTTCAATAAGGCAGTTCGAGAATTTGGATTTACTCGAAGCACAGTAGACTTCTCTCTATTCACTCGACATCGGGCAACAGGAACGGTTCTTCTGTTAGTATATGTTGATGACATCTTAATCACTGGAGACGATTCAAAGGGAATCCAAGCGGTCAAACAGGATCTTGGCTCCGTCTTTCAAACAAAAGATCTGGGGCACCTTCGATACTTCCATGGTTTTGGGGTCGTGAGACGTCCTGATGGACTTGTCCTCTTCCAACGGAAATACTGTCTTGACCTCCTTCAAGTTGCTGGCTACTCTGGATGCAAGTCGACTACTACTCCAATGGATGCAAATCACAAGCTGTGTGCGCATGCTTCAGATACAGATCTTCCTCTCCAAAATCCTGAATACTATCAACGACTTGTTGGAAAATTGATCTACCTAACTGTCACAAGACCGGATATATCCTTTGCTGTTGGGGTTGTCAGCCGATTTATGCATGTTCCTCGAATATCTCACCTTCAAGCCGTCGAACGCATCCTAAAGATACCTCAAAACAGCTCCAGGTCAAGGGCTGGTTTACAAAACCTCAATGTCTACTCCAACGTTGGTTGCGTATTCAGATGCAGATTATGCTGGTTTTTGTACCTATTTTGGAGGTCATCTTGTTACCTGGCGGAGTAAGAAAAAGCAGTGGTTGCTCGTTCCTCAGCTGAAGCAGAATACCGATCGATGACATCGGTTGTCTCTGAGCTCACATGACTTGAAAGTCTCCTCGCTAATCTAGGAGAAGAACTTCCCTCACGAGCCATCCTATTATGTGACATTCAAACGGCTATACATATAGCAAAGAATCCGGTCTTCCACAAAAGGATGAAACATATTGAAGTGGACTGTCACTTCATCCGGGAGAAAGTTCAAATGAAGAAGATAGAATTAAAACATGTTCCGGGTACTGAACAAGTTGATGATATGCTCACGAAGTCCCTACCAAGTGCCTTATTTTATCAGTTCCTGTCCAAGCTGGGTGCCTATGAATTGTACGCTCCAGCTTACGGGGTGTGTTGGAAAAGCCCATATAAAGAGGCCCATGTTGGAGCCCATTTAGTTTATTTTTCTTCTCTCCTCTTTAATCCCACATCATGTATAGGTCTCTCTTTCTCCCTCCTATAAATGTGTATTCATACCCTGTATTTGAATATTGAGAAAGTATATACAAGTTTCTGGTTTTCTCCACAATTAGCAATGGATCAAATTTGATCATCTTGTTCTTTGGCTTTTTATTAAAGGCAAGTTGAAATCGGAAACAAACAAAAAAATGAAGAAAAAGAGTATGAGGAAGATAAAATGAGTGATGTCTCTGAAAGTACGCACTATGAATGTTTGGCAGGATCCTAACAATGAATCGAGACAAGATTTTGGTCTTTGCTAATAATGACTCAAATTTCACCATCATTACTTCTTTGGCTCCCTATTGAAGGCAAGGTGAAATGAGAAGAAGATGAGGTAAAATTGGAAAAGGAGAACAATATTAAAGAGCATAAATGAGAAAACACAAAAATGGTGTAATGAAGGTACATGCTTCTGCAGTTTCACTTGATTTTTCAAGTAATTTATAATCAGTACGCAACCAATAATAGAGGATCGTACTTCCTTGAGGTTTCCGTATCAGCCTCTTAATACCTATTGCTCCCTATTGTAGGAGAGAGAAGTATAAAAAGAGAGAAAGTGGAAGGAGTGCAAAATGGAAATAAGCTGAGAGTGCTGCCGGTGCAACAATGAAAAGATCTAGACCCTATCATCATGTAATAAAAATGCAGTAACAAGGAAATAAGTCGAGAAGAGTGTGTTGAAAGTGCACAAAAAAAATATTTGGTTAGACCCTACCATTATGCAATAAAAATGCAGTAAAATGTGATATGTAGGAATAAACATAGAAACTTATAAAACAACAAATAATTTTATAAGTTGCTCTTAGGAGATTGCAATAACATACCTGTACAGCAACCTTCTTTAAGGAAGATTCCTCAGAAAATGGTGATAATATTGTCATTCCACCAGGTAGTTTAGTATCAAACATTTTCATAGCCAACTGAAATAGCTCTTCTTCGTTGTCATCTGATTTTAAAATTTCTATGCCAAGTTCTCTATATACAAAGGTCAGAAAAAAAATCATAAATCTATTGCAAATGATCACAATAGAAGAACTACAAAACTGCAATAAATTGAGAGAGAAAGGCTTGTAGAAGCTTCTCACAATTTGATGCCACTGAGATTATAAAGACATTAGTTTTATTCAAAGAGTAAACCTATAGCTCTGAGCCGCTTTTGAAGGGTTATTATCTGCAATTGCAATGACCAGGTTGGCAAATCCTAATCTTAGATTATCTGGAAGATGTTTGACTTGTCCATAATCAAGTAAGGCAACCTGTAGATGTAAGAAACTGATTAGTGTGGTCAAAGGAAATGGAAAATTGTTTTTGAAAGTTTTGTGGAATGAATAACAGATCTGAATACTTGAGTTAACACAAGATGACAAGATTAATTAATATGATGCTAGATTATAATATATTTAGCAGAAATAAAATAGATCTAGAAACAAAAAGCTGAAAAGAGAAAAATAGAAAGAAAACACAGCATGAAGAAAATCCCGACGACAACAAAAATAATAGTGGTTTCTCAAACTCGGGTACTTCCTCTCTTCCACAAACTGTGGGAACCATGAGTCTTTTCCACCTGAAGACTCCAACCCAATGTCGGCCTTTTGCATCTGGAGGCGACGAAACCCAATGAATCTTGCTTCGGATGGTCCAACCATTACACCACGATGGATCTTGGTTCGGGTGATCCAACCACTGTAATCTCTTTGAAAGGGAGAGATAAAAAAATCTTTATAAGCGAAAGTTGCAGATCAAGCAGATTTATCACACAAAGAAGAGTGATTCCTGAATCCCAGAAGAAAGAGGGGATCAACTACATAGAGAAGGGATACAAAGAAAACAAAGTTGTATCATTCATGTGATATCTTTTTCATTCTTCACCTTAGGAGAATATATATTCTCCCCCAGCTTTTTCTGGCGCTACTTCTTTCTATAACAAGTTCTAAATGGATTGATATCTTGGAACTTGTTATTTCTGAATCCGCAACGACACTATTCTTCAACGTTCATAAACACCACTAATCGTTGAGCGTTGGGCCGCGGTTCAAACTTCAAAAGCTGATTGTTGCCTCTTTGATCACTGAGCACAGATCAGTCTTCAGTCGTTCCTGCATCTTTGATTGCTGAGTATTGAGCGGCTGTAAGCTTGGGGCAGGATTGCTGAGTGTTAAGCGGATGTTCAAAGAGCCCCACTCATTGATTGTTTATCAATAACAACTCATTCTTCTTTTATTCTTCTAGTTTTTGATTCAGACTTCTTCTGTTACACCAAGGGATAAAAAACACCTTTCCTCTTGGCTCTGTGCTCAAAAGCAAAGGGAAAAAGAACACCACCTTATGATCTTCTTGAACCATCATTCTCCCTACCTCTTCCAGATAGATCTTCATGGGAGGATCCATTCAGCATCCATTAATAGTTGTGGCTGCATCTTCTGTAGAACATACAGGTTTTTCAGGACAGGTGGGCATTCATTAACAGTTGAGACTGCATCTTCTGAGAGAGTTGTATCCTCAAGAACAACCGTTAACCTTTTTCAGGCCAGGAGGGCATCATCCAAGTTTTTCTTCAATCTTCCTTGGCCCTACAAGGATAAAAGTCTTCATTCTCACTCACTTTCACCATAGCTTCTTTTCTTGCTCAAGCTTCGTTAGTCCAAGCCTCAGAGAACTCAGAGCGACCCTTCGATGACTTGTATTGTTGCACGTAATGAAGAAGTTGTCCCAGAGAAACAGGGCAATTAATAGCAATGCTCACTACTTTCTTAAATCTCTCAGAGATTTATAGACCAGAGGGATTGAGTACAGATAATAGCGCGAAGCACTGCCATCCATTATTTTTGAATTTATAATTATGTTTTCAAAAACATAAACGTAATAATAAATTCAAAAAATTATTGTGGATACACAAGAAAAAATAAAACAAGCAATGAAGAAGGTATTATTGTGAATACTACTTGGAGGGATGCTGTTGTTCGGGTAAGTAGAAAAAACGAGAAAATCTTATCTCTTAAATTGGTCATAAAAAAGGAAACTATTAATATGATTAATGCTTGTACTCCATAAGTAGGATTAAGCGAAACAATTAAAATGCAAATTTAGGAATTCTTAGATGACTTGGTATGAGAAATCCCACAAAGCGAGAAATAAAGGAAGAATCATTTTAGACATTGATAGGAAGGAGGAAGGGGGAAGGAGATCTAGAGAGAAGAAGGCTAGAGAAATTAGGGTTAGAAGAGGGAGAAATTACCTTGATAATCCAATGCATAAACCATCCATGAGAGCAGCCCCGGGTAATTATACCCGGGCCATAGAGGGGCCGGCCGGCCCCTCCAGTTGGGGCTGAACCCAATTGGTTCAGCCCCGGCCGCCCGGTTCACTGGTTGGGGGCTGAACCGGTTGGTTCAGCCCCGTTGGTCGTCGCTCCTTTGCACCGCCGAACATAATGACGCCCCGTAAAGCGTAGCGGGGGCGTAACATTCCCCTCCCCATCAAGGACCAGCTTGTCCTCAAGGTAGTAGTCGGGGTAGAGCTCCTTGAAGTCCGGGAAATCCCCCCAAGAATTGTGCGCCGTCGACAAATTCTTCCACTTGATTAAGAGTTCCGGACGATATTCCGTGCCCCAATTCTTCCACTTAACCATTAACACATCCTCTGGCAAAGCTTGGTTGTACATTGGCACCCACCTTCCGCTTGAGCAAGGACACATGAAAGGTTGGGTAAATGCGGGATCCCTCCGGCAAAGCTAACTTGTAAGCCACCGGCCCCACCCTGCTGAGTATACGAAAGGGGCCGTAATAGAGAGGGGAAAGCTTCTGATTGCCCCGACGAGCAACTGATAACTGTCTGTAAGGCTGGAGCTTGAGGAAAACTTCATCTCCTTCCGCAAACTCCCGTTCCTTGCGGTGTTTGTCTGCCTGCATCTTCATACGATCCTGAGCTAGGCGGAGGTTCTCTCGGAGGGTTGCCAACATACTATCCCGACTACGAAGAGCGCGGTCGACCGCCGGTAGGGCGGTGCTGCCTGGCTCATAGCTACCCAAAGTCGGGGGAGGGCGCCCATAAACAATCTCAAACGGCGTCATCCGGCTGGCAGAGTGATATGAGGTGTTGTAGCAATATTTGGCCCAATGTAACCACTCCGGCCAAGTCCGAGGCTCATCCATAACAAAACAGCGTAAATATGTCTCGACACCCCTATTGAGAACCTCCGTCTGACAATCCGACTGAGGGTGATGTGTCGTGCTGAACTGTAAACATGTACCCTGTAATCGGAAAAGTTCCCGCCAAAAACTGCTCACAATGGTAGGATCTCGGTCAGAAATAATGGCACGAGGAAGGACATGTAAGCGGACAATATCCCGAGCAAAAAGTGCGGCGACCGACTCGCCCGTGTACGGATGACTGAGGTCCAGAAAATGCCCGTACTTGGATAGTTTATCCACCACCACCAAAATCACCGACTTCCCTTTGGACTTAGGCAGGCCGTCAATGAAGTCCATGGAAATCGTGTCCCAAATCTGCTGTGGAATCGCCAGAGGAACCAAAAGCCCGGCCAGAGATGAAGTCTCGTACTTCTGACGCTGGCAGATCTCACACTGCCGCACGAACTGCTGTATGTCTCGGCGCATGCCAACCCAAAAGACAATCGTTCGCGCCCTCTGAAGGGTCCGGAGCACCCCCGCATGGCCACCCACCGGGGAAGAGTGAAACTCGTGCATCATAACCGTTTTCCATGCTGAGTCGGGGGGAACAACCACTCTGCCCTCATAGTACAGCCGACCATTGTGAACATGATAACCGGGAGCCACCGTCTCCCCCCGCTGCAAAGCCTCCACCAAGGGATGTAAGGTGGAGCCGTGCGCATGACCTCCTCATGAACATCAGCTAAAGAATCCACCAACGATCCAGAAATGTGAGCGAGATTACCCTCCGGCAGGCGAGAAAGGGCATCCGCTACCACGTTCTCCTTACCTCTTCGATACTCAATCTCGTAATCAAAGCCGAGAAGCTTAGTAACCCACTTCTGATGTAGAGGAGAAGAGACCCTTTGATCCAGGAAATGTTTCAAGCTTTGGTGGTCGGTGCGGATCTTAAAATGCCGACCCAATAAATATGGCTGCCACATTGCCACAGCATGAATGATAGCCAACATATCCTTCTCATAGGCGGAGAGACCCAAGGTGCGGGGGGCCAACGCCTTGCTGTAGAAAGCTAGCGGCCACCCTTCCTGCATCAGAACTGCCCCTAAGCCAACACCCGAGGCATCCGTCTCCAAAACAAATGTCTTTGTGAAATCCGGTAGTGCAAGGACCGGAGTGGTGGTCATGGCCTGCTTAAGAGCTTGAAAAGCTGTCTCCGCTTCCTCAGGCCAAGAAAATGAATCCTTCTGCAGCAGCTGAGTCAAAGGACGAGCTATCTTCCCATAATCTCGTACGAATCGCCTGTAGTACCCTGTAAGTCCCAAAAATCCCCGCAAAGCACGGACTGTGACGGGCCGCGGCCATGACTGCATACTTTGGATCTTCCTGGAGTCGGCCCTGACGCCCTGGCCGGAGACCAAGTGTCCCAAGTACTCCACCTCCTCCTGACCGAAGGAGCATTTGGAACGGTTGGCGTAAAGCCGGTGACGACGCAGTATGGCCAAAACCTGCTCAACATGTCCCACATGGTCCTCCCAATTGGCGCTGTAGATCAGAATGTCATCAAGAAGATTAGCACGAATTTCCGCAGGAGCTCGCGAAAGGTCTCATTCATGTTCGCCTGAAAAGTGGCGGGACCGCCCGTCAGCTCATTGGCCATGACTAAGAACTCGTAATGGCCATCATGAGTCCGAAAAGCCGTCTTATGGATGTTCTCATGTGCCATCAGTATCTGATAATAGCCTGAACGTAGATCGAGCTTGGTGAACCGTCGTGCGCCATGTAGCTTGTCTAGTAACTCTTTCACCACAGGAATCGGAAAGCTGTCCTTTACCGTGGCGCTGTTCAGGGCCCGGTAATCGACACAATCTCCATGACCCATCTTTCTTCTTTACCAAGATGACGGGGGCAGAAAATGAACTTGTACCCGGCCGAATGATGCCCGCCTCCAACATCTCGCGGACACTACACTCAATCTCTGCCTTCTGAATATGTGGGTAGCGATATGGCCGAATATTAGGGGGCTCGACGCCCGCCTTAAGCTGGATATGATGATCTCTGAAGCGAGGTGGTGATAGAGTGCGCGGTTCCTGGAAAACATCAGAATAGTCCATCAGAAGAGACTGTAACTGAATTGGTACCTCCGAATATGTCGTGTCGGTCGTTGGAATTTCCCTAAGGACGGCCATCACCCTTCCTTCCTCGCCCAAGCGCTGCATGCTCCGAAGATAAATCTCCTTCACTGGCGAAGAGATGATACCCTTCAAACAGAACTGCTTTCCCCCGTGGAGGAACTCCATAGTCATGTGCTCTCAATCAAACGTGACCCTCCGCAACTGACGTAGCCACTGCACCCCCAAGACCATATCCAAGCCCCGGATGGGTAACAGGTAGACGTCGGTACACCCGCTATAGCCCTGCATCCGTAGCTCCACACCCTTCAGCAACCCTTTACATTGCAGCTTGCTGCCATCCGCCACCATAACATGGAAAGCAGCCCCTTTATCGATCACATGACCCACTCGCTGGGCCACCTCTGGACGAATAAAATTGTGGGTGCTCCCACTGTCCACAAAAACAGTCACCTTCTCATGGGCAATCCGTCCCGCGAGCCGCATAGTAAGCGGAGGAGGGGCACACCCCTCGAGAGCGTGTATGGAAACTCCGAACTCGGTCAAGGCCAAGTCCGTCTCCAACTCCTCGTCCGGAGCCGGCTCGTCTTCCACATCCTCACGCAGCATAAAAACTTGTATCTTTTCACACTTGTGACCCGACACGAATTTCTCATCGCAGTTAAAACATAACCCCTTTTCCTTCTGAGCGGTCAACTCACTCCACGAAAGTCGTGTCACTGTTGGCTGGCAACCCGTTGGTGGATCCCGCCGTGCTATTGCTGTTGTGGCCGCCGACGGCTTCCCCGTGGCCCGGGCTCTCTGCCTGTTGAACCGCTCCACCTGAATGCGGGCTAAACTGATGGCGTGGTTCAAGCTGCGTGGCATATAGGCATGAACCTCATCGCGCAATTGCTCCTTCAGCCCTGACACAAAACAACTCAACAGTGTCCTCTCCTCCCAATGTACCCGGTTGGCCAACTTCTCAAACTCTGTCCGGTACTTTGTTATTGTCCCCTTCTGTCGCAATTTCTGCAGTAGCGCCTCAAAATCTTCGTACTCCGGGGGCCCGAACCGGACGGTGAACCCTTCCACAAAATCTGTCCATGACACATAATCTCTGCCTCTTAGGAATCACTGAGTCCACTGAAATGCGTCGTCCTCCAGATGGAATGACGCCAATTGCACCCACTGTGCCTCCGGGACCTCCTGGTAACTGAAGAACAATTCCACCTTCTGAACCCATTCTAGAGCATCCCCCCCCTTTGAACTTGGGGAAGTTCATTCGTGTCAACTTGGGTGGCATGTACGCGCGAGGCCCCGCTTGCCCTTGCCAGCCCTGCCCGTGCCATGCTTGACGTCCCGGACCCATGTGACCTTCGTACGCTCCTGGGTGGCCCCGAGGGGGCTGAACTGGATGAGGAACGTGTTGACCGTCCTACGGAACGTGGCCCAGTACCAAACGGGAGGAACGCCGCCACGCGGGTTAAGAAGAAGGCCTCTCGTACCTCCTGGAGCCCTCACAGCCGCTCCCGGGCCCCCATCAGCCCGCTGCCATGGCGGTCGACCCGCATCCCCAAGACCCGGCACGTTGAAACCCCTGCCTGGACGCCAGAAGGGTGCGCCTCCTCCCTGCGCGGCCGAATCAGGCGGAAAGCCTTCTGCTCCCGCCATTCCTGCTCCCGCCGGACCCCCCTCCTGGACGCAATCTGCGGTCGGGACGACCCCACGCCAGCCCCGCCGGCCGCCGCTGCCGCTCCGGTGCCCGTACGACCCAGATCGGCCGTGCCCGACATATCGGCGGACCGATCGGGTCTTCCGCCGCTGGATCCTTCTTCGCACGGCCCATTTCCTTTTAACAGCGCCTTTAGTTCCTCCATACGAGCGTCCAGACGCTCCTCCATTCGCTGCGAAGACGCGGGCACCTCTTCCTCGATCGCGGCTACCGAATCCGCCAAACCACCGTAGTTTTCCTCCAAGGTTTCCAAACGGGAAAGCTCTTCTTGTGTCCGCGTGGTCACCATCGTCGAAGAACCAAACCTATGATACCAAATGATAGGAAGGAGGAAGGGGGAAGGAGATCTAGAGAGAAGAAGGCTAGAGAAATTAGGATTAAAAGAGGAGGGAGGAATTACCTTGATAATCCAATGCATAAACCATCCATGAGAGCAGCCCCGGGTAATTATACCCGGGCCATAGAGGGGCCGGCCGGCCCCTCCAGTTGGGGCTGAACCCAATTGGTTCAGCCCCGACCGGCCGGTTCACTAGTTGGGGGCTGGACCGGTTGGTTCAGCCCCGTTGGTCATCGCTCCTTTGCACCGCCGAACATAATGACGCCCCATAAAGCGTAGCGGGGGCATTACAGACATTATCATAACACATGAGCTAATTGTAATAAATATGTTCATCAAGAAGTGGGAAAAACATTTCAATACGTTTAAAAGCGGACCAAATAAGTCAATGACTCGCAAAATGGATAGAAAGATTTGTAAGAATTGCAAAGGCATACTAAAAAAAGTTTGACAACACAACATAGGCTCGTAGTGTTGGATGTGCAAAATAAAATATAGTAAATTTAAGAAAAAAATAAAAGTGTTGCAAAAATTTCAGTGTTGAAATTTGAAGACCAAAAAATAGGTTGATTACAAGACAGCTGTTATAGACAACTAGTTGATGATACTTATGTTGATTCTACTGTAACATGAGAAGTTATATCTTCACATTTAAGGATAAATGAAAAGAACATATTTGAAGAGTCAAAAATTCGTGCGCCCCCACAAATAATATTTGTGGTGGAAAGAAAAAGTACAAAACAACAAGGGCAAAAAGGGCTAGCTGTAAAGTACTCTACACTTATAAAAATGATGAAAACTTAGTAAGATATAAAGTCGTCAAGTTATAAGCAAAAAATTTGTAATTAAAGTAAGAAGTCAAACATATGAAGCATTTTACAAGCGACTAAATACCAATAAAGGAGAGCGTGACATACATAAAATTGATCGAGCTAGAGAGAGGAAGAAAAGAAATTTAGGTCATGTTAAATGAAAAGCGATGAAACAATTATGATTTTGATAGAAGATATAGCATTAAAGAATGATGAAAAAGATATTTTTATCAACTATAAAATGAAGAAAAAAACAATAGACTGAACTTAGAAGAGTTAAGTAAATCAAAAAAGTATATAAACATAATTTTTTATTGTAAAATTCAAGCATCAGATGTAAATGATGTTTTGAAAAAGATGAAAAATAGAAATACAATTAATCCAGACAATATGACAATCGAAGTATGAAACTGCTAAGAAAAATAAGAATTTGTGTGGCTTACAAATTTATTGGATAAGATACTGAAGACAAACAGGATGTGTGATGCCCCTTTCAGGCCCCTGCAATTAATTCATTATCTGGGCTTATTTTTAATTCATTCTTCACAGCACATTACAAAAACATACAATGAGTACTCAAAGTAAAACACAGAACAACACATTTTATTTCATTACCAAGGTTTATAGATGGATATTACAAATTTTTTCTATATATATGATGACATGCTGACAATATACTACATATTTTCTTATCTATTTTATTACAGAGCACATTGCAAATCTTTGCACATTTCCTTTTGTTTTTCCTGCGTTTCTTCTATCCAAATAAATATTTTGAGTTATACATTTGCTAAGTCCTCAACACTTTTGCGCCTTTCCTCCCCAGTTAGCTTTGCTTTCTTAAGGATACTTGGGGTTGCATCAGCTTCCAAAAAAATATGAAACCAGTGAGTCTACTCATAAACAACATGACTAAGTGAGTATTTTACCTCTTCAATTGCTATTCATGAAAACAAGGAGAGTCAGTATTCAATATGCATATGTAGTTAAAGTGTAGAATAAGGAAAATTTAGTAGTAATAGTAAAAGAATGTACAATATTTGTGCAACAGTATTTGTATTCCAAATTCTTTTATTTCTTTTATTACTTACTATTTAATTTTCCACATTTAATATTCTATTCATTCTGAATCATTATATAACTTTCTCATTACTCTCTTTAATTTTATAGAGTCAGGAAATGTTAATGGATTCAGTTAGAAAAGTTCATGTAAAAAGGCTCATGTTTATGGCACATTTAGTCTTTTATTGTTTCTTTTTATACATTAGTCTCACCCTTGTATAGGGGACTCGTCTCTCATTCTCTCTCCTATATATATGTATTCATACACTGTATTTGATGACGAAGAAGTATAGACAAGTTTCAGCTTTTCACTACAAATTCTTTTCATATTCTTGGATCCACCCTTCATGGGGTTATCAACAATTTCCTATTTCTAGCTAGGGTGATCTTCACACGTAAAAGACCTTCAACGACCCCCTGGTTAGAACATAGCCTTCCATTTTAGGGAAATTTTCACACCCACAGGTTTATTTGCCTTCATGGTCTGAAAAGTTTTTCTTTCATAGGCAAACCCCCTACATGGGATCACCATTAAAATTTCCTATAAATCGATTCATTCTGCGTGTTCATATATATTCTTTTATCTTTTCTCATTTTTTCTTTTACGTGGCTCTTATCATAAAAATAGAAAATTTGAGTTTTTTGTTAACTTTTCTCTCGTAATTTATATCACATTCATTTGTTATTCCATGTTTAGCTTTTTAGCGATGTTCAGGTATCAGTGATTTTTCAAAATCTCAAACTTCTTTAAATGAAATGATCTAATACAATAAAGTAGATTCTGTATTAAAGTATTATGCATATTACTAAAAACACTTTCAAATAAAAGCATAATCAAAGAGAAAAACTCATTGTAGTTATCCCCTTGCCCTTAACTTTCATGAGATCATCATCATGTCTATCTTAGGACGTCATCCCCAGAAATATCTGTATTTTTAGGCATCTTTTAATTGGTTTGCATCTTTTAGATAAATGTGATGTCAATTCTAAGACAATTTTGAATTTTATAAAGGGGTTGTTTAGGGTTGCGAACAATATAGATCGACTTAAAGAAAATTGAAAACTCAAAATGTTTTAAACTTTCTCTTGGGCATATTTGAAAATCAAATTCAAATCCTCATCCTTTGAAATTAATTAAGAAATCATTACTAAAATGTTCACATAATATTTTAGCTAATAAACATCTATGGAAGTAAGTATTCAACCAGCCGACTTGTATTCCAACACTAGAATAGCATATTAGACAACATCCTTACTTAAATCTTTTCTTTAAAATAAGGGAAAAAGAATTAATAAACATAAATCCGATTCATATAACAAAAAATGGGGAAAATAGGGGAACTCCAATAAGCCCTAAATTAATTGTATTATAAAATAAAAGTTAATTTTAGAAATTATCCAAAATTTATCAAATGTCCACAAATATCTTTTCTGATTAATTTATTAAAATGATTATTTAAAATCATTGTTGGCACTAAAAATGCACCTCGACCACAACACGCATAGGGGAGTTTGGGAAGGAGAAAGCAGTGAGTAGCTGGTTACTAGCGGTTAAGAGGATGCAAACAGCAAGAGCCGCTGGCAGTGGCAACACCAGACTTCATCCGTCGCGACGAATGTCACTCCTGCAATGGGCTTTCCTTTGATTTAAAAGTTATAGTTACAGGGAAACACAAAAAGGAAAGATTATGCGAGCAGCAGACCACAAAGCTTGAGAATCGACACCGCAACCTATAACAAGTAAGCTGCTGGGGTCGAGCCAGCTTGCCTTGGGAGTTCTGCCCACCTATTTATATGTCCGAACGGGCAGGGCTAAAAAGACCGCCTGCCCAGGGTACAAGAGAACCAGGAAGAGGTTACGAGAAGCAAAACAGAAAGAAAAAATACTAACTGCCAGACCGCCAAAACGGGCGGCTAGCCCTTACGGTCTGGACCTCCATCTGAGGATTGCTGAAAACGAGCTGAGTCGCGGGCGTGGTCTTCCAAAACCCTGGCCATACGAACAGGGGGGCTAGCCCGTGATCTGGAGCGCTCGCAAGGCGGTTTGTAGATCGCGGAGCTGGCGGCCTATGCGGTCTGTGAATTTTGACCACGGCGACCTGCTATCTGATTTGAGAACTTGTTACGAACTCCGGCTATTGTTGTGCGGTCTACAAAGTCTGACTGCGACATCCTGTGAACAGATTTGAGAACTGTTGCGGAATCCCAGGTTAACATGATCCCCACACATTTTTGAATTTCTGGGAATTTCAAAAATGTTGATCTAACCGTGAGGCCGCAACTGCTTTTAATGTTGGTTGGTTTTTAAATATTCCCAGAGGCTCAACAGTTTTCAGAAAATTCTGTCACGGGGCGCTACTCCTCTCGCAGTTAGCGTTTTCCATTTCGCGATGGCTGGTCTTGGAAAGCTCCTTACTTCGATCAACCTGAGAGAAGATAAACTCATGTCGCGAACGAAGCCCAAGAAGGATGTGGCTAAGAAGCCTCAAAACCCTGTCTGCACGATCGGCGAATCTTTAGGACGGGATCAAACAGCTTTTCTCCCGGCGGATACGACCAATTTTGCGAGCGTGCTTGTGGTTGTCGATCCTTCAACGATCTCAGTGGTTAATCCCAAGCACCTAAAGATGGATGTGCATAAATCCGTTTTTGGGACAGTGATGCTGAGTCTGGATCTGGATGATGAGGTCATATAGGATCTTGGGGCTCAACAACCCGGAAATGGGTTGTCTGAAAAGAGATCAAATGAGGAAAGGAAACCGATAGATGAAAAAAATCTGTATGCGGGAGAGGAGCAAGCCGAAGAAAGGCAGACTGAGAGCCAAGCGGCTACGTTTGTGGTTCTAAGAGCCAAGACACTGAATCTGTTCGTGAAGAGCTGCGACAATTCGGTGATCTCTCCATGAAACAACGACAGCAGAAGGAGCTAGAATCCAAATCCAATGGGAAAAACAAAAAAAAGGATTAGACCACTGTTGACGAACGAGTGGGGCAAGAAACTTCAAGAGATGAAAAGAGCTGAATGTCTCACTGAAGATCAGTGTTGCTGGCTTGCAACACAAACCGCATGAAAAGAAAGTCTCTGAGTCTACTTTGGTGACTCCTGATGTTACCTTGGGCAGCGAAACTACATTTTCATAGAACAGTCTTTCTACTGATGAGATTTTGCAATATTTTGACAAATTTGAAGAGATTAACAAATCTTTGTCGGAGGTTCTTCAGTTCGCTCCAGGCGACCTAGCGGCTGAGGACGAAATCCAAGTGCTGGAGGTTAGAGCTGGCGAGAAACATGCTTCTAACGTTATTCTGAAGGAGATGAGAAAAGGAAGCTGAGGAAGCAGATCGCAGCTGAGAAGGTGGCCAAGGAAAAAGAGGACATAGACAGGCATGCCGAGGAGGCTTTGCATTCCACTGCCGAACTATTGCAGTCAGGTAAACTGAAACCGGCACCTAAAAATATCAAGCTTCCGCCTCCTTACAGGTCTCCCCCTCGAAAAAAGACCAGTGAAGATTATTACAGAGACTGACGACATAATCCTTTCTAGCAAGGAAGTGATTAGGAGGATAAAAAAGGCTCATCGAGACTGGTGCGAGAAGCTGAGTCGAATTGACCCAGAGTGGTCAAGGAGCCCTACTTTTGAAAACCGACAAGTCGCTACAGTAACAGATCAAGAGAAGAACTCGCGACCTAGCGGTCTTGTGCTTTGAGATTTTTGTTTGCTGCGACATGCTCAAGTAATGCGCTCTAAATTTATTTTACTTTGTTTTAGATCCACACAAAACTCCGGCCTCGATTGAATCGGGAGAACTCGCGCAGTCGCCTCCGCCACCACCAACTCAATCTATTAGCGAAATAAACCAAAAAGGTCGGGAGCAGCTGGATGAGCTGAACAGGTAGCTGACCCTGCTGAGAGTCCTGTTGGATAAAGAACGGAAAAAAACACTAAGGAAGAGACCTTTTGTGCCGAGCTAGAGAAGGAGAGAAAGGAACGGCTGGATAGGGAGAAGGATTTACAATACTAGGTCGCAACTGCTTCTACCTCCTTCGAAAGAGAGAAGAAAGAAAAGAGGCGGTTTGAAGACGACGCCAGATACTACAAGGGTAAATATCTGAACTTGGTGTGAGAAGCCAAGAACCGGCGGCCTAAAACGACGAACACGGAAGACCGTGGCAGCCTGACCGTGTGGCCACAAGCGAGCCTTCCACCAACCTTCCAGCTGGGCCAGATGAGAAACCTGCGCCAACTAGCGAGCTAAGGGTGCCTGCGGAATATATGGTTCCTCTAAGCCGTGTAGACCGCGAGACGTCTTGGATTCACAGGTCTTTCGGCCTGATGCACTACCATGTTCATCAGTTGTATGGAGTAATCATGCAATCGAGTGATCAGGTGACACATCTGTGTCAAGACCGCGTTGATCGTCCTTGCAGAGCTGGTCATCCTGATCGCGCTGACCGCGGATCATAAATTTATCTTGTAATATTATTTGATGACCAAATTATGTTAAGTGTGTTTGAGACAATTTTGGTTAAACATGATTTTATTTCTGCTTTTCCTTTCTTTTTGCAGAGATGTTCTCTGTCTGTACTAACTGAGTTTTGTGCGATGAAAAATTTTTGCGGGTTGCGCAATCTATTTTACTTATCCGCAATTTTCTTGGTGCTAATGTAAGTACAGGTTTGGAGTCGTGCAAATTGGCGGACTGAGATTGTGGTCTACCTTGTTATACTTAGACAATGTTGAATAACTGCTTGTGCGAACTGAGAAAACACTTGCGCTAACTGAAACAATATCTGCTTTGTGGGCTGCGCGATCTGAATGTGTTAACCGCTATTGCTTGTATTTAATGTTGCTAGTGCAGGTTAGGAACCAAGTGAACTGGTGGACAGTGATTGCGGCATGCGTAGTTATATGCAGACCCACTTTTTCTATAAATAGAATTGTCTTTCTTCATTTATGACAGGAAATGTGTGTGAAATAGAAGTCTTTGTGATTTGCGAAAATGGCATCCGCGCGAACCCAAGCCGTCAAAGCCTTCCACAACGCGGATCACAAGAAATGTAAGCTTATAGAGGCGGACCTGCAAGACTTTGTTGCAAAGCATATGAAGAATTTGCTGATTCATGTTCTTCCGGAAAGTCAAGAAATGATTAATACATCTCTGGCGAACCAGATCGCCATTCCCATTGGCAATTTCGTATGCGGCTTCAAGTTCCTTTAATGTGGGAGATCGCGGAAAACTTCGAACATTATTGGGTCGTCACGGGCCAGCTCGCGTCGAACACTGTTGTTGCAATCTATAGCTTTCTACCATACATGCGGTCTGAGCGGGTAGCATTTTCGATAAATGTCTTTAGGAAGATATTTTCTGTTCGATCCATCACACCGACTATGGCAAGCCGTTCAAAGACATCTTATAATTTTATTGCAAAGGGATGAAAGTCGTGAATCTGTCGAACAAAGTACATAATTGGTCATCCCGCTACCTAATGTTTGAAGGCAACATGGGCTTGACCCCACACTTATCTGCAAGAGCGCGCAGATAGTAATTTTAAGACTTGCAAGTTGTCGGATGTTGAGAAAAAGATAGTTGAGTTTTTATGGGACTTGAGACTAAACGTCAACTACTATCTCCCCCTGTTTCCCAGTCTAGATGGTGTAGTACGCCAAGACAGTAAGTGCCTTCTGCGGTCAATATATTTTCTATTTGCCATTATCGCGTTCTAACAATGATTTTTGCAGCGAACATGGTGGTCTCTGCGAATCTGCCATTAACTCCAGGCGGTCTTACTCTTACTCAGAGGGAGAAGAGGGAGTAGCTGGCTAAGAAAAGACGGGAAGAGGAAGATCCTACGGAGGACTACTCTTCTGATGAATCATTTTCGTTCTACGGGACTGATGCTAAGTTAAAAGATCTTTGAGGGAACCCGATGATGCAGTGGCTTCGTAAAAGCAAACACGTTCGGGTGTCGATTGCTCTTCCTTCTTGGAGAAGCGAGAGGTTCAGTCACCATGCTTATGCCGCGAGTAATGCTCTGTACTGGAAACATAACCTCAAAGAGCTACAAGCAATTCCTCCTGAGCACTTGCCCTTCTTCACTGCCCAGGCTCAGGTTAATGGCCTGGTCGCAAGCCACTTCACGGGTTGTGCGCTAAAAGAATCCATAATGAAAGGCTACAAAAGGAAAATGAGCGGCTAAAAGCAAAAATCGCCTGGATGAAGGAAAAAGATACAGTAAAAATTCCTGTTAGCCGCGACCTATCTTTCGAGGCCGCACTGTCTTATCTTTTGTTTAATTTCCTCGCAGGCGGTCTATGATGTTGATAACTACGCATTCCAGGATGCAATCTTTCCTCTTGTCAAAGAGACTGCGGAGGATGTTGTCCGCCGTTTTTCCGAACAAGGTCGCGCTAAAGGTCATGAAAATACCTCTTTTGTTGAACTCTTCCCGAAGTTTAAGAGAAAAGTGTCCGCAATAGAGAGCTTGACCAAGGATAAGGCCAAAGTTGAAGAAGTACCTGAAGAAGAAGAAAAAGAAGAAGACGAAGGAGAGGAAGGAGAAGGAGAAGAAGAAGACGTAGAGGGAGGAAGAACAGTCGGTGACGAATCTGATACTCACGGTCAGGAAGAGAAGATCGCGCAGTCCGCGTCTGAATAATTAAGCAGTTCCAGCGACACGAGCCTCTCGAGCGAATATGCCGAGAGCGGAAGTAGTGATAGCAGCAGCAGCTCGTCACTTAGGGCTCCTTGTTGATATTGATTGTGTCGTGAGTCCTGGAGGGTCGTCTGCGGCTAAAAAACTCAAGTCGGGGCATTAAATGGACGATGTAATTTTGTTTTTGAAAGGCTTGGCTGTCTTCATTTGCTAACCACACGGGTACAAAGATGTAATTTTTTATGCAGTAATGAAAAATATACTTACCTCTATTGCGCTTCATTTAGAATAATTTTCCTTTGACATAGTATTTACTGATTATCCTTTGTTTTTTGTGCTTCCATATGTCTAGTATCTATCCGGGCAACTGGAGGCGAATAGACTCCTTTAGAAATGTATTTATGATCTGCCATTCACTTAAATAACCATGTAAGATGACCAGTTTGTCAAAACTTGTTGAAACCCAAACCTCAGATGATGAAATCCGCAATATCGACGATATTTTGCCGCAGGAATATTCTCAATTTCTGACAATTATAAAGTTTTAATCATTGAGACCGTGAATAACCATAATAACTTCGAATGAATTCCGGCCGCTGAAATTTCAGTGCTTGAAGAGAATTGAAATTACAGACCGCATATTCTATTTTTATGAAAAAACCAGTTATTATGTTTGCATTAACTACAATGGTTACAGATAGAGTGGACCATTGGAACTTGGCATTTTGCGACCTCCAGGGTGGAGGAGATTGAGTTGTATTGATGACAAGAAGAATAATAAGATCGAAGATATTGATGAGGCCTCATCATAATTGTAATGAATAACTAATCCCAGACCTTAATTTTTTATCACTATATACCGATTCGCAATAACTGATAGAGTTAATCCAGATTGTAACAGCCCGCGTATTAGATAATTCAAGCTATAGACATTTAATTAAGGTGGTAGTACAGGACGCAAGACTTGATCAAGTAGTAATGAAAATCCGCGGTCTCAGATGGTTATTCGCTCAAAATTTGGGTATGCAGTCCAAGATCGTTAAACCTATAACCCATAAATGGGCGGATACGGCGGTCTGAGGAAGCTATCTGCGAACTGCTAAAGAAGAATGAGCTATAGAGTAAGGTGATCAAGTGGGCAGGTGCGCACAGGGCAACAATACTTTCCTCAAGCAGTCACAAAAGCTATAACCGCCCCCCTCTTAAACACACGACAGAGCTGATAGAGCGCCTAGACTTGAACAACATGCAGAGGCGTGTCAGATGTCGTTGGGATAGAAAAAAAAGATGTACAGTCTAAGATGATCAAGTGAGCAGGTGAGCGCATGACAACATTGTTTTCCTCAAGTGATCATCAAAACAGCTTCATCTCAGCAAGCGAGATGGATCTAATGCTCTTTTGCATAGGAATACAGATTAATTTGCCGGGCAGATGCGCGCAGGGCAGCATTGCTTTTCTCAAGAGATCAGCATAACTGTAGGTCCCCTGTAAACAATGCTTGAGAGTGCCTTGGAGTATTCGAAAGTCACACACTAAGATGATCAGTCGGGTAGGTGCGCACAGGGCTGCATTGCTTTCCTCAAAAGATCATCAAAACTGTAACAATATCCCACTCGAAGCAAGGTGGAGCTAACGAACACCCTGACCCTCCTTAATGCAAAGGTGTGCTAGATACTAACTGGGATCCGAGATCCAGAAGTCCTCCGAACGATAATCTACAAGCTCCCACTATACGGTGCAAAATCTCCCCACTCCACGTGGTCATCGTAGTGTTACGCTAATGACAATAATTCTAGTGTGGCACAAGCAGGATCTAGCGATGTCTCATGGTCCAATGATCCTTAGCTATTAATAACTAAAAAGAGATTGGTTAAGCAAAAAAAGTGTTAGTAATGGGCTCTTTGCTGAAATAATTATTAAATGAACATACATGCATAGCACAAAGAGAAGACATTATTTAGGAATAAAACCACTTCAAGTTATCACAACTCCAGGTGTGTGAGATGTCTTCTCCATCGTAGGTCTGAAGATGACAAACCCCATTTTTCAATACTTCTTTTATGATATATGGGTCTGCCCAATTCGGATTGAGTTTCCCTACTGAACCGGCTTTGGCCGCAGTATCCACCTTTTTTAAAACTAGATCTACTGCTTAACCCTTACATTCTTGTCGAAATATCCAACTACACTTCTTTTTACCTCCTTGTCTGATAGCAACTTCATCTCAAAACTCTTCGATTAGATCCAGACTGCACTTCATCTTCTTATCATTTATATATAGCCAGTCCTCCCAGCCTTGCTTAGCAAGCAACACTCTGGGGGTTGGTATTTCGAACTCTATTGGAATAAGAGCCTCCGAACTGTGAGAAAGCTTGAAAGAAGTCTCTCCAGTAACTGAAGGAGTAGTCCTAAGAGTTCAGAGAACTGAAGGAAGTTGCTCTACCCAATTGCCATTGAGGTTTTGCACCTTCTTTTTGAGAATATTAAGGATCAGCTTATTTGCATCCTCAACTTGGTCGTTACTTCCAACAAAGGATGTTTGATCTCTCTCTATATCTTTTGTTAATGCTTGCATGACTTCCGATAAAGGAGGATTTGATCTTTCTCTATATCTTTCTTCATCCCTGCGATTTTGTTCTTCTTCAAGTTCGTCACTTTCCCATCTACTTAAATAGGTGCAGAAGGGTTTCTGAAACAGGAAGATTTACATTGTGAGGTATTTGTTTTACTTACGTCCTATGTGCTCTTGTCTCGCTGAAAGTTCAAACAAACATTTACCTCTGATACCATTTAATTATAACGGGCCCACTTACAAGGCTACCATCACAATTTACATTTCATTGTCTCATAATACATCAGAGGCGCCAGAAAATTGAACATTTAACAGTTATGATTACAGAGTACATAAAGAAAAGTGCAAAAAAATAAAACATTTTATTTATTTCACATGATCATGTACATCCGATCATACAAAAGATAACTCAATATATGTATACAAAAGATGGGTATCTCATATCTGTGCTACATAGAAGAGTATATCATATGACTGCAATAAAATGTGATTATGAGCAATAGATCAAAACTACACTACTATGCTACATATCAAAGACACAATAGACAACTGGAAGCAGAACTGGAACTTGTCGTGAGGGTAATCTGGATCACAGCAGGTCGCCATGTGGGCATCCAGAACTCCGAAGATTGCGGTGACGACTTCGACCCAGATCTTGTACATCTTTTTACGGCGTAAAGGGAGTCGGCTAGAATTGCCTGGAGTGGCTTCCTCCTTGACCTTTTTAGTTACATTTTCTATTAGTCAAAGGACTAAATGAATTTTTATGATTCATTTTATTACTATAGTGACCTATTTATGCTTTGCGGATTACTCATTTTATATTTCCTTGCCTACGTTATCTTTCGTTTATCTTTTTCATATCATTTCTTTTTCACCTTCTTCTCGTTATTTTGTCTCCTTCTATTCATCATATACTTGTATTTATTTTCCTGTGATTTGCATTGGTTTTGTTTCTTTATCCTCATGTATACTTCAAAATTTCGAAATCGACATGAACTCAACTAGGGTTCCACCAAAATTATTTAAAATTACGGGTTAGGGCATAAAATCCATTACAAAACTTTTTATATGGAAATAACCAAAGAAAATCGAAAAACCTCAAACCCTAGGGTTTCTACCATTTTCAATCCGTGTAAAATCTTTATAAAGGAACAAGAGGAATGGAGAGAAGAGATTACCTCTCACTAGAAGGAAAAATCACGAGAAACGGAGGAGAAACAAGCTCTCGGGAGGGATCGGCGGTATGCGGCTTCCGTCGACTTCAGCAGCTCCTGCATGCAGGATTTGGAAGGAATGTACAACAACTTCATCTTTGATTTTCTTTTTATCGGGCACTGCTATACCCGGCAGTGACACACAACCCCATTCATGCGTGATTCACAATGAACCGCCCGGTTCATTCACTTCCCTATAAGCACACCATATATTACTATTGAATATAATTACACACAAATTGAATAGAATGAATGTTGTGATATTGGCACACCACACCTTAGATTTGGTGGCGTCACAATTCTCCCCTCCTTATTGAATTTTCGTCCGCAAAAATCTTCAATCTGAAGGTACATCAAACAATTGAGGAAAGAGATTTCTCATTTCTTCTTCTTTTTCTCACGTTGCCTCATGAATACTATGTCCTTTCCACTAAACCTTAACGAATCGAACCTCTCGGTTTCGGAGTTGTTTATTTTGTCAATCTATAATCTTGTATGGTTCAGTTGAGCTTGATAGATCCGACTCTATTTGAAACTGCTCAGAAGGAACTATTTTCTCTAGATCAACTATATATTTCCCTAAGGAAGAAACGTGGAATACATTATGAAGGTTTGGAAGAACATCAGATAATATTAAGCGATAAGCCACTGCTCCGATCCTTTCAGAGATGACGAATGGTCCCACGTATCTTGGACTAAGCTTTCCAAGTCGACGAATTCGTGAAGCTCGCTTGAAGGCTTTATTCTAAGACATACCATATTGCCTACATTAAACTCTACTCTTCGATGTCTGACATTGTAATATTTTTGATATTTGTCTTGAGCTACTTTCAAACTTTCATGTGCAAGTGGAAGTTTATTGCTCCTTTTATCCACTTGGTTCTTTGAGAATAACTTTTGTTTGTCATCTTCTGCCCAACTTAGCGTGGTACGACACCTTCGCCCATATAATGTTTTGAATGGTGTCATATGAATACTTGTCTGGTAGCTATTATTGTAAGGAAATTCCACCAGCGAAAAGTAATTTTCCCATGAGCCCTTTAGATCAAGTACTATCATTCTCAATAGATCTTCCAACATTAGGATAGTTCGCTCAGATTGACCATTTGTTTGTGGGTGAAAAGCAGTACTATATAATAATTTTGTTCCCAACTTTTTTTGTACTAGCTTCCAAGTATCCGATGTAAAACGTCCATCTCTATCAAACACAATAGATCGGGAATCCCATGATATTTTACAATAACATCGATGTACTGATCGACTAACTTCTGTACTGGACTATCATTTTTCATAGAAATGAAATACGCAACTTTCGTTAATCGATCAATAATTACCCATATACCGTTGTTCTCAGCTTTACTCCTTGGTAGTCCCATGACAAAATCAAAGGTTATATCAACCCATTTCCACTCAGGAATTGACAGTGATTGTAAGTATCCGCCAGACTTTTGATGTTCTGCCTACACAAGTTGGCACGTGTGACATTTGACAATATATTGGATTACATCAGTCTTCATTCCTGACCACCAGAAGTCCTGCTTGAGATCTTGGTACATTTTCATTCTTCCAGGGTGAATTGAATTGGTTGTATTATGCACTTCATAAAATATTTCTGCTCGAAGTCTATTGATATTAGGAATACATAACCTTTCATTTAGAAATAATAATCTATCATTCTCTATAAAAGCAGTTGATTGTCTACTTTTTACTTTTTCCAGAATTTTCACAAATATAGGATCTTGATCCATCGCCTTCATTACTCTTTCTTTAATGGAATGCTCTGCCATTAGTTGAAAGAGTAAGCCTTGAGACTGAGAGATATTTATACATGTAAGCAATTAAAAAATTTGTATCTCTCGCAACAACTCCTTCTGCTCGGTTAGTGGAACAATTATATGTGCTAAGTGCTTCCTACTGAGCGTATTGACAACTACATTCGCTTTACCGGGATGGTATTTGTTATCAACGTCATAGTCTTTGATAAGTTTCAACCATCGCCTCTGGCGCATATTTATTTCCTTCTGCGAGAAAATATATTTTAAAGTCTTGTGATTTGTAAAAAACTCACATTGAGCATCATATAAGTAATATCGCCAGATTTTTGGGACAAATACGACAGTTGTCAACTCAAAATCATGAGTTGGGTAATTACGCTCAGAATCCTTCAATTGTCTCACAGCATAAGTTATGACTTTACAATTCTGCATTAAAACACGACCAAGTCCTTTCAGGGATGCATCACTGTAAATTTGAAAACCCTCAATGTTGCATGACATGACTAACACAGGTGCAGTGTTTAATCTTGCTTTTAATTCATCAAAGGCTTTCTGACACTCATCAGTCAAGAGAAATAGAACATTCTTTCGGGTTAGTTTATTTAGCGGTAGTCAAATCGCTGAAAAACTTTTACAAATTTTTTGTCATAGCTTGCTAATCCGAGAAAGCTCTGAATTTCTATGAAAGTAGTCGGTCTTGGCCAATTCATGATTGCTTCTACTTTTGTTGGGTGTACAGATAATCTATGCTCCGTAATGACATGACCCAAGAAAGAAACTTCAATTAACCAAAAATCCCATTTTGAAAACTTTATATATAATGCATGACTTTTCAATATCTGCACACAATCTTTAAGTGTTCTGCATGTTCACCCTTATTTGTCGAATATATCAAAATATCATCGATAAATACAATAACGAACTTGTCCAGGAATTCCTTAAATATCCGGTTCATTAAGTCCATAAAAACAGCTAGTGTATTTGTCAATCCAAATGACATGACTACGAACTCAAAGTGTCTGTATCTCATACTAAAGGCGGTCTTGTAAATATCGTCTTCCTTTATTAGCATTTGATGATATCCCGATCTTAAGTCAAACTTGGAGAAGACTTTTGAATTAACCAATTGATTGAATAGATCGTCAATGCGAGGTAGTGGATATTGGTTTCGAATTGTCAACTTATTCAGTTCCCGATAGTCGACACATAATCGAAACAAACTATCCTTTTTAACAAAAACCACAAGAGATCCCCATGGTGAAGTGCTTGGTCGTATAAAATCTTTATCAAGTAATTCCTGTAATTGGCTTTTCAGTTTTGCCAATTCTTTAGGAGTCATACGATATGGTGTCTTTGCTACTTATTTAGCTCCTTCCACCAAATCGATAGTGAACTCAACGTCCCTTGATGGGGGTTGCCCTGGAAATTCTTCGGGAAATACTTCGAGAAAATCACATACTACTGGAACTGCAATTGGTTCGCATGTCACTACCTTAGTTCCCTTAATCATTACCAATATTGCTTCACAATCTTTCCTTAGTTTCTTCATCGCCTTTAAAAAAGATATAATAATTTTAGAAAATTCATTCAGTCCTTTAAAATTACACTGTGTTTGATCGTTCAACTTGAGTGTAACTTCCTCCTTTTTACAGTTGATGATGGATTCACGTCTTGGTAACCAATACATCCCTAAAATGATACAACTCATAGAAGTTCTCTTCAAATCTCGGTGAAACAGGTGATTGACTGAGGATACAACTCATAGAACCACTCTCCCGCTTTCCCATCAAAAGATGTAACAAGAAGTTTGCACTTCGTTGCATCTTAGAGACACCTCAAAGAAACTGTTGACTCAAACGCTTGGAGGTGTGCCACTCAGTCAGTTTCTTTCGTATATAATGGCAAGCGAGGTTCTCTGAAGTTGTTGGGGGCAGGTTCCCAACGAATCCTGTCAATGAAGTGAGACGGCTCCTCCACCTCAGCTAGTACGGTAGGAGACGAAGGGTGTATTGCAGCAGGAGCAACAACAACAGTTGGAACAGGAGGGTATGGATAACTCTCCTGGAAGTTTAACACCCTGACTGGGCTTACCCGGGATGCTTCCCGGAAGAAATCTTGTCGAGCAGCAAACTCATCTCCTTGAGACCGTAGGGGAGCCGCGGGCTGGACTTGCGAATAAGGTGGCGGAGGAGGAGCTCCGACCGCGATCGGAGTGGCCGCGAACTGGTTGGCGGGCTGAGGAGCCAACAGCTAAGTGAGAGCGGTTAAGGCTTGTGTGATCGGTTCAAACTGTCGCGCAGTCTCTCTTCGAGACTGCTCTATTGCTTCCGAAATAGCAGCCTCGATCGGGCTAGAACGGCTTGGATGTTGCACGAACTCACTGCCTGACATCGCTAAACACATATTTCACAAGTTAATCGAATCTGAAGGTCGCGTTTTTATTCCGTTCGCACTAAAGATGCACATCCACCATGACACGCATAGGGAGTTTGGGAAGGAGAAAGCTGAGAGTAGCTGGTTACTAGCGGTTAAGAGGATGCGAACAGCAAGAGACGCTGGCAGCGACAACACTAGACTTCACTCGTTGCGGCGAATGCAACTTCTGCGACGGTCTTTCCTTTGATTTAAAAGTTGTGGTTACTCGGAAACACAAAATGGAAAGTTATGCGAGCAGCAGACAACAAAGATTGAGAATTGACACTGCAGCCTGAAACAAGTAGGCTACTGGGGTTGAATCAGCTTGATTTGGGAGTGTCGCCCCTATTTATAGGCTCGAGGGTCTGCCCAAACGGGCAGAGCTAAAATGACCGCCTGCCCGGGATACAGGAGAATCGGGCAGAGGTGACGGGAAGCAAGACAAATAAAAAAAGATTAACTGCCAGACCGTCAAAACGGGTGGCAAGCACTTGAGGTCTGGACCTCCTGCCGAGGATTGCTGAAAATGAGCTGAGCGGTAGGCTGTCTTGGAAAACCCTGTACGTACGAACAAGGGGTTGGCCCGTGATTTGGAGTGCTTGCAAGACGGTTTGTAGATCGCGGAACTGGCGAGAGCTCTGAGAATTCTGACTCCGACGACCTGCTATCTGATTTGAGAACTTGTTACGGACTCTGGCTCTTGCTGTGCGATTGATGAGTCCGATATTTATAGTGTTTTTCAGACTCATCTGAGGTAGTTTTCACGCACGCGTACTCTACTTCTCGTTCATTATTGCTTACATTTGATTCGATTCATATTTTACACGTAGTGCACGATTTGAGCCCATGTGGTGTGAAATTGCACACTTTCACTGGGGTAAGGACATAGTGCTCCCTAGCCTGTTTTATATTGTTTTTCCTTTTGGTTTTATGTGTGCTGGAAGTGTGCTCCATTCTGTGTTGATGTGCAGGTGGGCAGATCACCAGTGCTACCATGTTCTTCTCTGTAGAAATCACACGATCATGCTTTTTTTTCACGCACGATTGGCGTGATCAAGCGATGCCTACAACTTTGTTTTTGGTGCTCTGCATCGGGCCGTGTGATTTGCTCGCGCACGGGCAGTTTTACACGTGCGTGATCAAATCACACGACCTCGTCTTTTTTGTCTAAAATTTTATGTTTTTATTGTCCGTGCGTTTTCTTCACGCACAGTTAAGTTCAACCGTGCGCGAAGAGAATGCACGTACTGTCCCGTTTGCCTGATTTTCAGTATTCTGTTACTACGGTGCGATTTCTACTTCCACGGGCTGTTTTACCCGTGCGCGATCAAAAAACGCATGGTCTTCTGTTGATTCAGGCTGGGGAGTTCTGTGTTGTTTACTAATGCACGATTCACGCACGGTCATGCGTTCGACCGTGGGTAACCCATTTTTCTGACTGTTAACTATTTAAGCTGCAGGACTCCGATCATTTGGGGGATACATCATTTTCCCGCGCCTTAGGGTTCCGGATTCACCGGTGTACATCGCTCCACCTCCGTCCATCATCTAGAGGAGTTCCAACAAAGCTTGTCTTGCCAATCTCTTGCTAAAGCTTCCTCTCGGGCTCCTCCATCTTCCGCAAGTATCCAAGCTCCATTCTGAAGGATTTCTCGCTGCACTTGGAGAGTTCTCCGGCGAAGGGTGTAATCAGAGGCTATTGACGAAGAAGACGGGTATATTGGAAGAAGGTGACAACTCTTCTGGATCTCGAACGACAATGAAGTCTGAGCATGGACGAGGCGTGACAACCCTCGATTCCGACCGTGAAACTTGGATGAGTCTTCGTGTTTTAGTTGTATTCTTCTCTTCTCTTCATTGATAGTTTATTCATCGTTGGATTGTTGGATTGTTGGATATTTGGAAGTGTTGTATGAACCCTAATTTAGTTTAAATGCATTTGTTCATGTCTATGTGAATGCCCTGTGATCCAAGCATGTGAGGAGCGCACCCATTCCATTTCGTCACCACCACCGTCGTTTGAGTACCTCACTAGAATTTGCTAGTGGCGTGCATTGCGAAGAGGTGCTTGCGACCCTCATCCTTTTGCAATCAATTTCACAAGCTCGCCCAACTGGGCATCCACCCTTATAAAGCCGTGAATGTGACCCACACTAGAGTTTGTGTTTTCTTGTTGTTCAACCATCAAAACCAAGTCAAGTATTTTGGTTTTACACTTTATAATTAATTTTCTAAGAAATTGAATCACACACTCTGCATTCCTCAAGAGGTCAATACTTAGGGATATTCTTCCATTTTATATTACTTGTGCGACCGGTACACTTGCCGTCAGCGCATCAAGTTTTTGACGCCTTTGTCGGGGAATGCAGTTGGTGTTTTGACTTAGTTATTTGGAAAAATAGTCATAAAGTAGTTTTTTTTGTTCTTCTTTCTCAAACTTTAGGTTGCTCTTGTAGATTGTAGCTGAGTGTAGTATCATGCTCAAAATTGTTTCTCTGGGAATCCTGATTCTCTTCGCACCATGTGGGCTAGCTTCAATATCTGATGTCGTCGGTGCAGAGAGACTTCTCATGCTAGTGATAGATGCCCATCAGGAAGTGGTAGCTCTAGTTCTCAAGGTTAAATGTATCGGGCACCGACATCATACGGTACCTCATCAAGGTTGTAGATATCGGATATCGGGTTCATGTCGGTTTGGGTTTGAAATGTCGTATGACGGATTGCGGGGGATATATCGGGGATATTTTACAATATCGGAATTTAATAAAGATAACAATGTTTATAACAATTTTTTGCAAATAAATAAAAATGTACAGACAATATATGGTTATACACTTTGCATTACATGTAACAAACTAACAATATGATTATAATGAAGTATTAAACAAAAATAAACACAATTGTGCATAATTGCATATTAATGAATGACAAATATTGAATAAAACAACTTGCCTTTATTGTTATGATTGTTTCTGGAGCAGTGATTCCCTAATTCGTCATCCAATAGTTTAAATAAATCAACATGAATAAAAAGTCATCTACCTTATCAACATAACTTTTGTAATAATTGTTGAACATTTAACAAAAAAATAAGTAATTATATATTAACATGATTAAATGCATGACTTTACAACATAATTCAATTTGATTGATTAAACTAAACCAAGTAACCAACACACCAAATAACAAGCGATTTAAGATAATAATAAATAATATTGCAAGTGCCGAAAAGGAAGTCATGATAAAATAATAGGAAACATCATCAGTCACATTGAAGGCCAAAAGTTCAAAAACCAAAAATCATAAGTCACGCTGAATGTCAAAAGCTCAAAATCAAAAATTCCCACTGCATAAACTTCCATATGTATGTCTGCAAATTAAGTAAATTGATTTATAATTTATTTTATAGTAAAGACTTACATTTCATATCTCCTCTTCTGTTTCGTAGTCTTCCAACAGTGTGTCTAATAGTGGAGCTTGCATTTCCTCTTCTGATAGCCCTGCATCTTCATCATCTTTCTCCAATGCTTGTGTTGCAATGCGCTTTCGCTTTAAAGTTTCATGTTGTGATTGTTGGTTAGTAGGTCTGGTGCTCCTTCTTGGTCCCAAATCAGCATCCACAATGTCTCCAAGTTGTTTCCAAGTCAATCCTTCTCCAGGAAACACTTCCTCCTCATTTTCATTATCACCTTCACTTGAACCAACGAGCCACTCTACTGCTTTTCCTTCATCCAAACTTTTTGCAGATATTGGATCTCGAGAGATATCAGCATGCTTAGATTTGAGCATAGCATTAAACTTAATGAAGACAAGATCATTTAAACGTTTGCTCTCAAGTCTATTCCGCTTTTTCGAGTGGATCTACAAATTGAAACATTTGAAATATTTAGTATCTCTTTATTACTTAAATGAAGTTGCATGCATGTAGAACTAGTGAAGTACTGAACTACTGTACTACCATTTCGAACGTGCTCCAATTTCTTTCGCATCCAGATGAACTTGTGGTCAAACTCAATATCCTCATGGCCATCCCCCTCAAATTCGGAGTCTCAACACCATGTAATTTCCACCAGTATACTAAATAAAAAGCGAAATTTAGCAATATGCATAAATCTTCATGACATGACTTTTCATGAACTTGCTGCAGCAAGGGTTGCTTCGGCTTTTGCTCTGACATCAGTTGGGACATGTGGGCATGACTTTACATTCCCCTTAATCCCAGCCAAATGATGTTTGAACCGAGTGATGCCCCCATTTATGACTTGCTTGCAGTAATTGCAACGAATTCTACTTGTATCCGTTGCAACCACTTTCTCTCCAAATGCCCAAAAAGCATCTCTACCACCAGAAACTGGCGCACTTACATCTTTTGTAGAAGACTGAGAGGAATCCATTCTAAAACACTAACAAAATATGTGAATGAACAAAATAATAAATTGAAACGTGCCTAATTATTTCATACATGTGTGGATGAGCTTAGCATGAATGAACAAAGAACACCACTGAAAACATGTCTCATTAGTTATCATGATTCATGATCGATCAATGTGATAAAATCAACAAAATAGAGCACAACATCCACATTATTAAGACATAAAAGCAAGGACTTGCAAGTAGAGCAGCAAAAAAATGAACAAAAGCGAAATTTCAGTGTAAAAACCCTAAACAAAACTAGAAAAAAATGGAGAGCAGCGAGCAATAGAGCTGATCTGTGGCCAGGAGGAAAGATTGAGGACTAATTACCTCAAAGGAGAATCGAGAGCAGCAACCAGCAAGTATGGAGTAGAATATTGGATCGCAGCGAGCAATAGAGCTGCAAGGATTACACTCACAAAGCTTTAGAGAAGAAGGGAATGCACTAAAAATCCACATATTACGAAATCTAAAGCAAACCTGAAGGATTGTTGTGAAGGAGAGGTTGATCCGTCGGTAGAGGCCGATGAAGTTCAAAGATGGGAAAACAGTGAAGGGAGAGGCCAATCCGTCGCAAGGAGAGGTCGATTCCGCCGGTAGAGGATGATTAGAGGCCAGGAGAGGCCGATCGTGGCCGGTAGAGGTCGATTCCGCCGATGGTCGCGAGGAGAGGATGATTCGCCAAAATAGACCAGCGCCGCGGCTCGCGAGAGAGAAGGGTTAGGGCAGCGTCGGGACCGTGAAAACCCTCTACTTAAACGCCGGTTTTTTTATAAAATAAAACCCAAAATATCGGCAGATATATCGCCCGACCCGTTATAACCCGATATATCGGTGATATATCGCCGATATTTTACAAACCGCGATTTTGCTCAAACATATCGATTTCGTTGCGGTTTACCCCCAAAACCTTTATATCGGCCGACATATCGGACATGTCGGCCGATATCTACAACACTGTACCTCATACACTGTACCTAAGACCTATGGCTACTCTGCTACACCACACGTAGCATTTTTGAATTCTTATCTGGCCCTATTTGGACCGAAGAAAAATTCAAAGCAGTGCTTGTTTTGTCGGAGCATGGATCATGCTCTGAAGGATTGTGTTAAGTACCTTTGGCAGATTGATGAGGATGATGAGCCGGATATCCGGATCATCCGAAGTCCTGTTTCAGGGTGCACACCTTCTATCTCTGGTTATGTGTCTGCGTCACCTTTGAGCTTCGAGGGGAAAGATGCAGATACGCACACCAGAGTTGCGGTTGATCTATGCACCGACATGGGTGTACCGACTTCCCATGTGCATATGCCGTAATGTATGACATTGATTCCTTGCGAGGAGTCTGTGCTTGATTTTTAGCTGAGCACTGTTTCTCCCTCTTCTGCGCATAATACTACATTTGTTTCTAACATTGTCGTTGAAGATATTTTGTAGGATGACGTGGGTACCTATAGCGTTGTACCCACTCCTATTGTGGAGGACATTCCTCACATTGAGGAGGTGATTACCTAATCACCAGTTGAGGAAGTCCAAGTTGTGGAGGAGATCACTGCAGTTCTTACCGATCACTACAATGTCCTTGACGATATCGACAACTCCCTCTTGTTACAGCCTACGGGGAGTGACATTGGGATCACCCCCACAAATGAGACACTTTTAAGTCGTTCTTCTGATTTATTTCTTTACCCTGCTCTCTTGTTTGCTACTTCGCAGGACTCCGCATTGGAGCTGGTTCAGGATGTGGTTTTGCCCACTGTGTTGGTCGACACAAGTTTGGACCTACTGCTTATGGAGGCAGGCATTGAGAATTCTTCAGCATATCAATTACCCCTGCTTGACACTCAGCACATGCATGTATATTCAGGTATGGGGGTAGTTGTTCTATCTCCGTATTGGTACCAGTTACTAAAACGGAAACTAGAACAACTACTGGTTCATTTTAGTTTTCATAGCTCTATCAGTTAGCATAGTTTCATTACGCAATAAGTCGTGTTGGGATGATAGTAACCCCAATACTTTTCTAGGAGTAAAAGTAATAATAATTCAAAAATTTTATTTTGTAGTCTATGTTGTGCTTTGCTAGAGAGTACTTATTTCGTTTGTAGAATTGTGTGCATACTTTGTGTGACACCCCAAAAATGCGTCAAATAATTTTTCTCAGATGTTGAACAAAGGCAAATCAAATTTTTATGAATTATTTTAGCTTTTTGTTTCGTTTCAGTTTATGTAAATTGTTAAATTTGTTTTATGTAATTCGGGGGTGTCATTAGCCATGTCAAATAGGCTGCATTTGGTAAGTTGGCTGGCATTTAAATATGGGCTGCCTTTGGTAATGGCTGCCTTTGGTAAGTGGGCTGCCTTTTAAATATGGGCTTTGAATTGGGCTGGCTGAAATTGGTTGTTGGCTGAGATTAGTGGGCTGGCTGAGTTTAATGTGCTGGATGTGCTGAGGTGGCTGGTTTTGACACTTGGATAAGCCACATGTTGGCTAGGTTGAGTCTTGGGGATAGTTTGGGTGGCACCTGGTTCACAGCTTGGCCCCTTCTTAACGCTGGCCGCTTACTCCTCTGTTATAAACCGAGCCCGAGCTCTGCTTCTCCAGCACTTTCAGCTCTGCCGCTGCTCTGCTCCTGCGATTTCTTCTTCTTATTGTTGCTCTGCTTCTGCGATTACCTGCTTCTTCTTCTTTTTCTTCTCCCTGACTCTCTCTGTGCCTCTGAGTTGTCGTTGCTTTGCTTCTGTGCTGACGCTCCTGCCATGTCGTTTAGGGCTTGCTGCTGCTCAGCTGTGCCGCTTAGGGCTTGCTGCTCCGGAGCTATTATTGCTCCCTGTTGCTGCTCTCGAGCTATTACTGCTCCCGAGCTATTACTGCTCCCTGTTACTACTCCCGAGCTATTACTGCTCCCTATTGGTGCTCCCAAGTTGTTGCTTCCCTGCTGCTACTTTCCTGTTGCTGCCCTCTGCCCCTGGTTTAGGGCTTGTTGCCGCTAGTCTTTGGAGCTGCTGCTACTTCATCTTCTTCCTTCTCCTTCAGTGCTACTTCCGGAGTTCTTTGAAGGATTCCGCTGAACCTCGGCGTGTCCTCGAGGAATCGGTGTGCAGCAAAATCACTCTTCTTTCTCCCATTGTAAGAAATTTTCTCTCCATTTACTGGTTCAGTACTCCTCTAGTTGGCTATTTTGCTTACCCCTTTTGAGCTGTCTTTGGGTGTTGGAGTGCTGATTTTCTTTACTAAGTTGCTAGGATACATATTTTGGGGGCTGGTATAGTACTGGACAAACATTTTTGTTGCTGGATATTTTTTTTGGCCATTTTATTGCTATTTTATGCCAATTTTGTGTTGGTTAGCGAGATTTAGGGTTTGTTTTGGGCAAAAGAACTTTGTTTAGCATATTTTATGGTCAATTACTTGGTTTGTGTCGTTTTTAGTTATTCTTTAGAGCTGTTTCTTTGGATATTTTGTGTAATTTGGACGGCTAAGGTTGAGATTTGCAGTCTCGGTTGAGGATTGTTTTGATTGGATAGCTCGTTTAGATATTTCTTCTTGTTGTTTATTTTGACTTTTGAATTTTAACGAATTTTAAATGCCTTTTTAAAAACATTAAAACTATGAATATCAAGTGACGCAGCCCAAATAAAATGTGTGTATAATTTCAGTGTTTCCCGAGGCCCAGGAATAAGATGATGGCGTCACAGGATAATCGTGGCGGCAATACGAACAAGAATATGGATAAAGACAAAGACGTGGTGAATTTCTTATTTTTGAATTAAGTTTTATTCACGTAAATTCATATTTTTGTTTTACTTTTTTAAATAACTAGTGCATATGAGTTTAATTCAATGATATATCGCTATGGAATAAATGTGGGCGATAGAAAAACATGAAAGTGATACATATTTCTGAGAAGATATTTTATTAAAAACTCATGTTTTCACGAAAGTTAAGATAAAGGTAAGAATTAATTTAAAACTCTGCATAGAGAAATGTGAAGTATTTGAATCCTATGATGTAAAAGCATCTACTGGTGGATTCACCAGTAGGGGTGAGCCTACAATTTTGCCTTTCGGGGGTGTGGTCAATTCAAGTTTACATACCTGAGCATTTCCTATTTTATGTAACTACAATTAAGGGGCAAATTAAGGGTAAGTATTGAGAGTTAACGTGAATGAAATAAATGATTTAGTGTAATGTATGCATATTGTTATCTTCCATTGTGTGCATGTATAACTATTCACGAAATACTTTTCTCACATAGTCATAATTTTCATGACTAACCCTTCGTGGATTTATTTTTTTAAGGTATCACGAGCATCTCCTAGTGCACCAAAGAGAATTCCGCCGGAAGAATTGGCGAAGGTATGGCTGAAAATATTTATAGACATTAGTGAAGCTCAGAAAAGGCATAAAGTCTCTTGTAGAGATCCTTACTGTGACTTTTGTATTGAGTATAAACAAACACTCATAATTTCTTTATCGAAGAATGTAATTAAATAAATGGATGAATAAAAGTGCTGATGTTTATGATCTTTGTATTGTGGTTTTAAATGTCGTGACTCTTTTTATTGAAATAATGTTCGTTCCTTGAAATCATTTGGGAATCCTGGAAATTTGGGTCTTCACAACTTGGTATCAGAGGGAACGGTTTTCAATAATTTGTGTCGTAGACAGTACGAAATCATAGCATAAGTTAAAAATGTAATATACTTAATTCAAAACATACGAATAGAAACTCATCCATATGTACTCCAGTCGACGTCGCCAAAGGATTCAAGAAGAACGTGAAGTTCAACAAGGAACAAAATCCGAGGAAAACGATAATGGATATCGGCAACAACATCCTTTCAAATTTGTGTTAGCAATTGCGGAAGCCCTTAAGTTAGTGTTTCCTACATTAGATGCGTTATGACCAACACTCCCTCCTGATAATCCTACTCCAAGACAATATCCAATGAACCCTCCTCCCGATCTTCCACCAGTAGCACCAGTACTGTAACACCGACAAATGGATTATGACCTCAAACAATTCATGTTGTTAAAACCGACAACCTTTGTTGGAGGGTTGTCTCCTTTAGAGACTGAAAACTGGTTCTACGCATAAAAACGATCTTTCAAGTTATGGACTGTCCTGAAAATCGAAAAGTAGGATTAGCCTCATTTTTACTCGAAGGCGCAGCTAAGCGTTGGTGGAATAATATTATCGCTACTAGGGGTGCAAGTTGAGTTGAGCTGGCTCGAAAAAAGCTCGACCCGAGCTTGAGCCTGTGGAGCTCGAGCATGACGAGCTCGAGCTCATCTAGTGTTGTTTATGAGCTCGGGAGCTTTTTATTTATACATTTTTTTTAAAAAAAAATAAAATAAAAAAAAATAAAAAGAAAATAATGCTCATGAGCTAAAAAACTCGCGAGCTCGAAACTCGAGCTCGATAAGTTGGCATTGAGCTCGAGCTCGAGCTAGGATAAATGAGCTCGTCGAGCTCGAGCTCAAAATGAAAAGCTCGAGCTCGAGCTTCGAAATTTTGCCAAGCTCGCCTCTAGCTCAACTTGTTTGCACCCCTAGTCGCTACAAAGTTCGTCATACGTGGCCTTGTAACGTGACAAAACTTTCTTCAGGAATTTACAAATTTGTTTATATCGCGATCGGAGAAAAGAGTCTTACACGACCAATTCCTGCGACTCGTTCAAGGGACAATAACAGTTCTGCAGTACGAGACGAAATTCTCGAAATTGGCATACTATGTCGATTCTCTCGTGACCACCGAAGAAGATCGTTGCTGACAATTCCAACAAGGATTGCAAGACGACATTCACAATTTGCTAGTGCCTCTTGATATTTTAGAATGCGGGAAGCTCGTCGCGAGGGCACGATTGGTGGAGATTGATCAAGAAAAATTTCAAAAACGTCGAGAGAGTGGTAAAAGAAAAATACCTGAAACGCAGACACAAGATGAACCACAAAGTAAAGATGCTAAGAATTTCCAGACTGGCCCATCAACTAGTAATGCATCTCAAACAACGGCGACGAAGTGCGCCAAATGTGATCGATTTCATAAAGGAGAATGTTTAATTTGAGGATGTTGCTATTGCCGTCAACCTGGCCATACAAAGAAAACATGTCCAAAGGTTCTGAACAAAGAAATTAACTCTCGCAGACAACCTTCTCTGCAACAACCCAAAGTGTATCAAATGCTTGCTGAATTGTTAGCTTCGGCACCTGCACCTGCGCCTGCTCCAATTCCTCCTCCAGAAGTTTTTGAAGAGTGTCTAATCCAGCCGCGAGCGTTTAATTTAGAACCGTATCGCAAGAAATAATTGTATCAGATGCAGATGTATGCAACTCCTTGTGTATAAATAAACAATTAGTTCTTTCTTAAAACAGTCTTAATTCAAGTGTGATTTTCGAGGACGAAAATTCCTTTAAGAAACAAAGAATTATGCACCCCAAAAATGCGCCAAATAATTTTTCTCCAATGATGAACAAAGGCAAATCCAATTTTTACGAATTATTTTCGCTTTTTGTTTCGTTTCAGTTTATGTAAATTGTTAAATTTATTTTTCGTTATTCGGGGGTATCATTAGCCATGTCAAGTAGGCTGCCTTTGGTAAGTGGGCTACCATTTAAATATGGGTTTTGAATTGGGCTGGCTGAAATTATTGGGCTGGATGAGTTTAATGTGTTGGATGTGTTAAGGTAGATGGTTTTGACACTTGGATAAGCCACATGTTGGCTAGGGCGAGTCTGGGGATGGTTTGGGTGGCACCTGGTTCACATCTTGGCCCCTTCTTGCCGCTGACCGCTTACTCCTCTGTTATAAACCGAGCCCGAGCTCTGCTACTCCCACACTTTAAACTTTGTCGCTGCTCTGCTCTTGCGATTTCTTCTTCTTGCCACTGCTCTGCTTCTGCGATTACGTGCTTCTTCTTCTTCTTCTTCCTGGCTTTCTCCCTGTGCCTCTGAGTTGTCGCTGCTTCGCTTCTGTGCCGACGGTTATGTCGTGCCATTTAGGGCTTGATGCTGCTCCGCTGTGCCGCTTAGGGCTTGTTGCTCCTGAGCTATTATTGCTCCCTGTTGCTGCTCCCGAGCTATTACTGCTCCATGTTGCTGCTCCCGAGCTATTACTTCTCCCTGTTTCTACTTCCGAGCTATTACTGCTCCCTGTTGCTGCTCCTGAGCTGTTGCTTCCCTATTGTTACTTTTCTGCAGCTGCCCTCTACCCCTGGTTTAGGGCTTGCTTCCGCTAGTCTTTGGAGCTACTGCTACTTCGTCTTCTTCCTTCTCCTTAAGTGTTTCTTCCGGAGTTTTCGAAGGATTCCGCTGAACCTTGGCGTGTCCTTGAGGAATCGATGGTGCAGCGAAATCCCTTTTCTTTTTCCCACTTTAAGGATTTTCCTCTCCTCCCTTTACTGGTTCAGCACTCCTCTAGTTGGCTATTTTGCTTACCCCTTTTGAGCTGTCTTCGGGTGTTGGAGTGCTGATTTTCTTTACTAAGTTGCTGGATACATATTTTGGGGGCTGGTATAGTACTGGACAGACATTTTTGTTGCTAGATATTTTTATTGGCCATTTTTATTGGTATTTTTATGCCAATTTTGTGCTGGTTATCAAGATTTAGGGTTTGTTTTGGGCAAAAGAACTTTGTTTAGCATATTTTATGGTCAATTACTTACTTTGTGCCGTTTTTAGTCATTTTTAGAGTTATTTCTTTGGCTATTTTGTATCATTTGAACAACAAAGATTGAGATTTGCAATCTCGGTTAAGGACTGTTTTGGTTGGATAGCTCGTTTAGATATTTCTTTTGTCGTTTATTTTGACTTTCGGATTTTAAGAAATTTTAAACGTCTTTTTAAAAACATTAATACTACGAATATCAAGTGACGCAACCCAAATTAAAAGTGCGTACAATTTCAGTGGTTCCCGAGGTCCAGGAATAAGAGGATGGCGTCACAGGATAATCGTGGCAGCAATGCGAACAAAAATATGGATAAAGGCAAGGCCGTGATGAGTTTCTTATTTCTTGAATTGTGTTTTATTCACGTAAATTCATAATTTTGTTTTAATTTTTAAATAACCAGTGTCTGTGCATATGAGTTTAACTCAACGATATATCGTTATGGAATAAATGTGGGCGACGGAAAAACATGAATGCGATACATATTTCTGATGTGATATTTTATTAAAAACTCTTATTTTCACGAAAGTTACAATAAAGATAAAAATTAATTTAAAACTCTGCATAGGGAAATGTGAAAGATTCGAAGCCTATGATGTAGATGCATCTACTGATGGATTCACCAGTAGGGGTGAACCTATAATTTCACCCTTCGGGGGTATGTCCAATCCAAGTTTGCATACATGAGCATTTACTAATTTATGTAACTAAAATTAAGGGGTAAATTAAGGGTCAGTATTGAGAGTTAACGTGAATGAAATAGATAATTTAGTGTAATTATGCATATTGCTATCTCTCCTTGTGTGCATGTATAACTATTCACGAAATACTTTTCTCACATAGTCATAATTTTTATGACCAACCCTTCGTGGATTTATTTTTTTAAGGCATCAGGAGCATCTCCCAGTGCACCAAAGAGAATTCCTCCGGAAGAATTGACGAAGGTATGGCTGAAGATATTTATAGGCATTGATGAAGCTCAGGAAAGACATAAAGCCTCTTGTAGAGATCATTACTGTGACTTTTGTATTGAGTTTAAATAAATATTCATAATTTTTTTTATCGAAGAATGTAATTAAATAAATGAAAGAATAGAAGTGCTGATGCTTATGATCTTTGTACTATGATTTTAAATGTTACGACTCTTTTTATTGAAACAATGTTCGGCCCATGAAATCATTTGGGAAGCCCAAAAATTTGGGTCTTCACACTTTGCACACCCCGCACTTATCTCTGTCTCTTTTGATGCCAAGTCCTGACTTAGGTATTCTCTGCTTTCTTGTGTTTTGTCATGCAGCTTTTGCCTCGAAAAGTCTGTTGTTAGGGCGAAGTTCGCAAATCGCACGATCGGGGGTCATGCGTTGTTTGAGCGCACGTCCGTGCGATATTTATTCTTTATATAATCGCGGTTGTTGCTCTCGCTCATGCATTCCGTCCCTAGCTCCCATTTCGTGTGATTTGAGGTGCATTTCGATCCAGGTGCGATTTTCTGGCACCTTTCCAGCTCTCCTTCCACAGTTTCGCCCTCTGTCATCCCTTTCCTTTCTCCTATGGTGGATCCTTAACTGCCGCTGAACACTGTTGCGCCGGAGGATGTGATTTCGGCAGATGCGGCTTACGGTGAATCTCCTCCTGGGGTTGTTGGTGATGTTTTCCCTCTCGTTTGTTCTGCGCCTTCGAGTGTTGCTGCTCCTCCGCCGAATGTGCTGCGTAGAAGCATCAAGGAGGAATTCCCAGACTTCTACGCGCGCAACATTCGGACGGAGAGGGCATTCATGAACATTTGTGACGAGCTGGTGCGCATTGAAAATTATCTGGGGATGGTTGCTTATGATCCGTCCCGCGGGTCGGTCTCTCGTGCTCGTCAGCGCCGTCATGCCTCCCCCCCCCCTCCGCATTCTCCTCCGCTGTCATCGTAGGGTCGCTCCATCATAGCTCTCTGGGACCGCTCAGTTCTGATTTATGTTTTTCTTGTAGTTGGTGTCGTTTATGAGATATCTTTTGTACTGACTTTATTCGGTCGGGGCTTCGACCATAGGGTGGTTATGAACTTTTCTATCCATTTATCTATCTAGTTGCACTATAATTTCTGTGGTGTGTTCTTCGTCTGTGCTAGTTTTTGTGATAGTAGTATAGTTTGCGGTGTTGCCTTTTTTATAGTGTGTATAAATATACATATATATATATATGTATATAGTGTTTGGTTTGGAGATTTTTGTCCGCAGGTGGCACTGGTGTTTTGATTTGTAAATCGTCTTTGATATGGTGGCAAAAGGCATGTAAATATAACGTCAATCTTCTGTTATGCTCATTTTTTGAGCATGGGTAACTCCTTGTGCTCAGCTCTTTTACTTATTCTCAATGCATATCTTGCAGTAGTTTGTTTAGACTAAATTCGAGGGAGGGAGTGATATCGTTTGTTGCCCGTGTACGTACATATCGTACAACATGCTAAAAGTATCTTGTTATTTTATTTTCTCATTGTTCATATTCATTGCACACCACTGCACCCACTCGAGTGTGTGCTTAACCGTTAGCATGTGCTAAGCTTTTTCATTCTTTTGTGTGTGACTTAAAAATCACAATGCTGGCATAGAATTGTGAGGTGGAGTAAAATGTGAACTCCTGTAGCGCTCCTGGTCTCACATCTCACTTAGAAAATCTTATAGATCAAATTTCTCTATATGCTTGTAGTTTATATTTTTTTTATTAGCATAAACATTGTTTACACTACTCAAAATCAATGAATCAAACGATAGCGTACAATTGTTTGTTTGTGTTCGTTAGCCTCGTATTGCTCGAGTCAGGAGGAAGGTTAATTTCATTCAGTGGCTAAGAACTTGCCTCAAGCTACTCTCGAAGTATGGGTACACGGTTAGTCAAGCGCGAGAGTGTGATGTAGGCCGTCAATTTTGGCCATGTTAAGCTTTGTGCCTAAACCTAACGCTTATCCTTGTTAGCCCTGTAGTGCCTACCCATCCATTGTTTTAGCTCCACTTTATCCCACCAAAGCCTAAATGTCGATCCTAGTCGCACACCCCAAGTTTAAGCTTCAGATTTTATTTTACATCTATTTTGGGGTTGTCGATGTGGTGACTATCTCTATGTGGATTTGTGAATGTGCTTTAATGATATATTATGTTGATTACATTATGAAAAAGAGAACAGAAGAAAATGAGAAAAAGAAAAAAATTGTGAAAAATGTTGTAAAGAAAAGAAGAGTTTCTTGAAAATCTTTAATGGTTGATTTTTGTTGGAGTGGGCGGTGCACACACCATATAAGCAGTTCATAGTCTGAGGGTGTGGTGCACCAACATTTATTTTGTGGTGTTAGAGGATAGTTTCTGTGCTAGCTCATTTGGGATTAAGTGCGTGATGCTTCAGTTTTATCATTGTTTACCTCACCTAAACCCAAGCCCCGCTTTAAACCTAAAGTCCTATTGATTTGCGCGCTTGAGTCAAACTAGTACCATAGAAAAGTGTGAACGGGCGAGCGTATGACCATCGACATTGATGGATTTCTTTGGAGGTTTTCCCGAGACCCGGACTTTAGCAATGCTCTCCTCATCGTTCTGCTTGCTTTCGTTCTACGTACAAGATTCAATTTTTGAGTGGAAATAATATAATTATACACTCCTAGAAATTATAAACTACTATGTATATTTAGAAATTTCTTCTGCTGTTTTTTATGCACGTGTGCTAGCGACTTCGCATGGTACTCCGTCTTTGCAATTGCTTAGCAACTAGTTATTTTTTTGTCCGCCAAGGGATGATTTGCCTGGGACGAGCAAACGGTTAAGTCTGGGGGTGTGATGAGTTCGATATTTATAGCGTTTTTTGGACTCATCCGAGGGTAGTTTTCACGCACACGCACTACACTTCTTGTTCATTATTGCTTACATTTGATTTGATCCGTATTTTACACGTAGTGTACGATTTAGACATGTGTGGTGTGCAATTGCACATTTTCCCTAGGGGTAAGCACATTGGTGCTCTCTAGCCTGTTTTATGTTGTTTTCCCTTTGGTTTTGTGATGGGCAGCCATCGGATGCACTTGGAGGAGCTCGCCGCAAGGCGGGACCCACATACATGTACTCGCGCAGGAAGACTTGATCGGATCGCCGATCGGACTCCGCGGTTGCGTCTGGGACGTCGCCGCGAGTCAAAACGCTATATTACTTTGTTTTTTTTTAGTTTATTTTGATGTACTTTAAGGGTTAACCCACCGGCCAATCATAGCCGTTGATGGGGATGCCCTAATTTGTGTTCTCCTATAAATAGGATGTTAGGGAGCTGATTTGAGACTCATTGTTGGATTTGGAGAAAGAGTTTCCCGGATTCCTGCGATCCCTCCCAGGTGCCGACGTTGTGGAACCCTAGGTGACGACTCCTAGGCCGCCAAACTTTCCCCCAAGGTAACCCCTACCCCCACCTTCATTTTCCCCCTCTCCTCCTCCATATCCAGCCACCAAATCCCCAGAAAATCCCCTCCCTACAGCCACTCCAAATCAACAACACTGTTCATCTCAACGGCACTATTCATTTATGAAATATACTGTTCATCCAGTATAGTTTTTTCCCCCTTTTGTTTCCCTGTTCCGCTGCCCTCTTGCCCAGAAGTGGTCGTCGGCCTGCTGCCAGCCTCCAGCCCCCCCCCCCACCGCCCCTCTCCTCCTCAAAACCGACCACCCTAAGGCCAGGCCTGCCCTAGCCGGCCACTCCTCCCCCTTCTTCTTTGTGGATCCATTTCCCACCTCTCCGAAAACCCTAGATCAAATTGATCTAGCACTACCCTTCCCCGATCTACCGTCCACTTACATATTTTCACTCCCGTAGCCCGGATCCGCCCTAAAATTAGCGGATCTACCCACCAACACCCCGATCCATTCGCTAGTGGCCGGATCTCGCCGCTTCCGGCCCGTATCTCCTCTTTTCCACCGTGGGCAGCCACCGTGTATGCCTCCGATCGCCCGTTTTGCATCCGGTCCCTCAACTTCTCCACCGCCTCGGATCAGCCCACTGCATCGTGAGTATCTCGTGGTATTATGTTTAGTACTTGACATTGGCACTTGGTTGTTTATCTATATTTGTGTTGTGATCATAGTTTGGTAGTTGTTGTACTTTGCGCTAATATTTATTGTGGAATTAATCGCCGCCGCCTGCTTAGGCCCTCCGTGTGGAGGAAGCCGTTGCCGAATCGCCAAAATTATTTGATTGCTTCTTTATTTCAATAAACTGCGTGGTGTTGTTAATTCTCATTGCCGAAATTAATTGTCGTTGCTATCCGACTATTTCATTGCATGTAGCATCGCATTCGCATATCCCCTCACACGCGCACGTAGAGTCCTAGTTTCCGAGCACCACTAGCCTACCCCTACATCATTTTGGTATCAGAGGGAGGTTAGACCATTTGCATGCTTCGTAGTGGTAGGACATTTAGAGAAAGCATGGTAGAGCCACGGAACACGGAGGACCGAGCGACGAGCTCGAACTCGGATGCCGCTTTTGCTGAGTTCCAACGCCATGTCCTAGGTCGCCTTGACACCATACGAGCCCAGTTCGACGATATGCGTCACGATCTTGCCGAGGTGAACCTTCGTTTAGGCCACTTAGAGGATGCCAAGGACACTCCGACACAGCATGACGACTCATTTGAGGACGATCCTGACGTTCCTCCACGTTATGACCAGCGCCCAAGAGATGGTCAGCCTCCGGCAGACCGCTACCGTCGTGATCCTCACCACCGAGCCCCAGCCCCGCCGGCCAGGCGACATCTTGATCCGGTGCGTGAGAGGCCCCTACCTCCGCGTGATTAGTACCGTACGGCGGGTAGACCTCAGCCCGATCCTAGGGATCGAGTGCCCCCACTCGGTCACCGAGACCATTGTCGTGATGAGTACTATCCTCTAGGTCGAAGAGAGCGTGGTCCCCCACCCGGTCGACACGATTACGCTCCGGATGAGTACCCCAAGGACTACCCTGACCCACGGAGGGGTGGCCACTACCAGGACATCACTCGTCGTATCCGACTCGACGCCCCTTCGTTTGATGGTCGTCTTGATCTGAAGGTCTTCAGCGACTGGCTCTTGGACATGGACCACAACTTCGAGTGGTATGACATGAGTGACGAGCGTTGTGTCCGTTTTGCGAAAATGAAGTTGATCGGGCAAGCTAAGGTGTTTTGGATCAGCGTTGAGAGAGCTTTAGAACGGGATGGTTACTACCTCATTGCCAGATGGGATGAGATGAAGGAGAGACTGAAGTAGAAGTACCTCCCCGCGTCATACCGAGATCAGCTCTTTGAGCAGCTGCAGAATTTACGGCAGGGGACGCTTACCGTTGCCGAGTACATGGCTCGCTTTGATGAGCTGATCGTTAGGAGTGATATTTCAGATGGAGCCTATTGCCACTGCCTCCCGCTTCAAGGCAGGCCTTCGTTCTGATATTCGGAGAGAGTTGATTCCCCACCGCCTGGGGACTGTTGATCAGATATTCCAGCTCTCCCTTGAGTATGAGCAGTACCTTCGTTCGTCTAGTACGAGGCAGTTCACCTCTCGGACTGATTCCTCGACCTTTAGGAAACCCGCTCCGCCCCAGACCACCGCAGCTGCACCCTCACGTATCCCCGCGGATGCGAAGGGTAAAGCCATAGCAACTGATGGCCAGCGATCTGGGGGCATTGTATGTTTTAGATGTTCCGGCAGGTGAATCGTGGTGGCACAGTGCCCCAAGCGGAACCTATTACTTGAGGAGGAGGAGGAGCATGGTTTAAAGGGTGAAGAGGAAGCCCCAGAGGAGGTTAGAGCCGCAGTCGAGGAAGGTTGGGAGAGTGATGTTGAGCGATCGTTAGAGGTGGGAGTGATTCGGCGCCTCCTACACACCCCACGTGTGGACGAGGACTGGCGACCCACGACCATCTTTTACACGTACTTCCCTAGTGCAGGCGGTCCCTGCAAGCTAGCTATTGATGGTGGGAGTTGCGTAAATATCGTAGCCCAGAAGGTGCTCTACCGTATGCAGGTGAAGGCAGAGCCTCACCCCCATCCGTACCGTGTCATATGGGTTGACAAGACGGCGATTCAGGTCACCCAGCATTGCCTGGTCCCGATCACTATTGCGTCCTTTCAGGACAAGGTCTGGTGCGATGTCATTCCCATGGACGTCGCTCACGTGTTGCTTGGCCGCCCCTGGCTTTTTGATCGTGATGTCACGTGCTTCGGTTGCTCGAACACGTGTGTCTTTTATGATAAGGGGCGGAAGATCACGTTGATACCCACCCAGCCCCGAGATCGACCCAAGGGTGTGGTAGAGTCGTCTCCGAGCACGAGCGCATCACGGCCACTACATATTCTGAGGCGAGTTTCTACGAGATAGTGCTGAGTCCGACGTTATTTATGTAGACGCCGCTACCCAGGTTACTGAGGACGCCCCAGTTGACTTCCCACTCGCGGTGCGTCCCCTGTTAGGCGAGTTTGCGGACATTATGCCAGACGAGCTTCCCGATGAGCTGTCTCCCCCTCGGGACATTCAGCATGCCATTGATCTAGTCCCGGGAGCTTCCCTCCCAAACCTGCCCCACTATCGTATGCACCCGGATGAGCACACTGAGCTCAAACGGCAGTCGAACTGCTTCCGGAGAAGCTATTACGGTAGGAGCCTAGGGAATCTATTACGGTGTCTAGCTGGAGAGCATGTAGGTAGTTGGGACTTAGATTTGCCGATCGCCGAGTTTGCCTACAATAGCTCAGTCAATAGGTCCACCGGGTTGAGTCCATTCCACGTAGTATCAGGATACGACCCTAGGAAACCTATAGACCTTGTCCCGAGTCCTTTAGAGTCCCGCCCTAGTGAGTCCGCTGAGTCATTTGCACAGCATTTGCATGATTTGCATGAGTCGGTCTGCCGACGAATAATAATAAAAAATGATAATTATAAAACCCATGCAGATAAGCGAAGGCGAGAGCAGATATTTAATGTCGGCGAGAAGGTAATGGTGTGAGTCCGCCCCGAGAGGCTCCCTTCGGGGCCTGCCAAGAAGTTAAGTGCGAGGCGAAAGGTCCATATTCCATTATTAGTCGTATTGAGACCAACGCCTACCGGCTTGACATCCCGGCCAATATGGGAATTCACCCTGTGTTTAATGTTGAGGACCTGACTCCATACTTTGAGCCTCGTGAGTATGTGGACCCGAGCGGGGGAGATGTCCAGCCACCCTCACCACCACTGTCGCTACCATACCCCCCGTCCACCTCGCCACCACCTGTTGGCAATACTACCCCACCCACTGCTGTCACCCACCCACCTGGGACTTCGTCCACTTCGGTTCCACCGCAGGCACCACCGACCGCACCGGGATCCACCTTCCAAGACACGAGAGATGAGAGCATTACAGAGATCAGATCCCACCAGTTTGTTCCCACCTCGGACGGACCGCGTTGCCGCTACCTGGTACACTGGCGGGGCCGACCTGACACAGACGATTCTTAGATACTACCAGCCGAGCTAGATCGGCTCGCCCCCGGACTTTGACTTCAGTACGATCATCTCCATTCATCGGAGATGAAGGCCTTTCAGTCGGGGGGAGTTGATTGGGAGCCATCGGATGCACATGGAAGAGCTCGCCGCAAGGCGGGACCCACATACATGTACTCGCGCAGGAAGACTTGATCGGATCGCCGATCGGACTCCACTGTTGCGTCTGGGACGTCGCCGCGAATCAAAACGCTGTATTACTTTGCTTTTTTTAGTTTATTTTGATGTATTTTAAGGGTTAACCCACCGGCCAATCATAGCCGTTGATGGGGATGCCCTAATTTATGTTCTCTTATAAATAGGATGTTAGGGGACAGATTTGAGACTCATTGTTGGATTTGGAGAAAGAGTTTCCCGGATTCCTGCGATCCCTCCCCGGTGCCGACGTCGTGAAACCCTAGGTGACGACTCCTAGGCCGCCAAACTTCCCCCCAAGGTAACCCCTACCCCCACCTTCATTTTCCCCCTCTCCTCCTCCATATCCAGCCACCAAATCCCCAGAAAATCCCCTCCCTACAGCCCCTTCCAAATCAACAGCACTGTTCATTTCAACAGCACTATTCATTTATGAAATATACTGTTCATCCAGTATAGTTTTTTCCCCTTTTGTTTCCCTGTTCCGCTGCCCTCTTGCCCAGAAGTGGCTGTCGGCCTGCTGCCAGCCTCCAGCCCCCCCACCACCCCTCTCCTCCTCAAAACCGACCAACCTAAGGCCCGGCCTGCCCTAGCCGGCCACTCCTCCCCTTCCCCTTCGCGGATCCACTTCCCACCTCTCCGAAAACTCTAGATCTAATTGATCTAGCACTACCCTTCCCCGATCTACCGTCCACTTACATATTTTCACTCACGCAGTCCGGATCCGCCCTAAAATTAGCGGATCTACCCACCGACACCCCGATCCATTCGCTAGTGGCCGGATCTCGCCGCTTCCGGCCCGTATCTCCTCTTTTCCATCCGTGGGCAGCCACCGTGACATCACCGTGCCACCGTGTACGCCTCCGATCGCCCGTTTTGCATCTGATCCCTCAACTTCTCCACCGCCTCGGATCAGCCCACTGCATCGTGAGTATCTCGTGGTATTATGTTTAGTACTTGACATTGGCACTTGGTTGTTTATCTATATTTGTGCTTGTGATCATAGTTTGGTAGTTGTTGTACTTTGCGCTAATATTTGTTGTGGAATTAATCGCCGCCGCTTGCTTAGGCCCTCCGTGCGGAGTAAGTCGTTGCCGAATCGCCAATATTATTTGATTGCTTCTTTATTTCAATTAACTGCGTGGTGTTGTTAATTCTCATTGCTGAAATTAATTGTCGTTGCGATCCGACTATTTCATTGCATGTAGCATCGCATTCGCATATCCCCTCACACGTGCACGTAGAGTCCTAGTTCCCGAGCACCACTAGCCTACCCCTACATCATTTTGTGTGTTGGAGGTGTGCTCCAATCTGTGTTGTTGTGCAGGTGGGCAGATCACCAGTGCTACCCTGTTCTTTGAAGGAATCGCACGATCGTTTTTTTTTTCTTCACCCACAATTGGCGCGATCGTGCGATGTCTATAGCTTCGTTTTCTGGTGCTCTGCCCCGGGGCATGTGATTTGCTCGTGCAGGGGCTGTTTTGCCCGTGCGTGACCAAATAACACGACCTCATTTTTTTGTCTAAAATTTTATGTTTCTATTGTTCGTGTCTTTTCCTCATGTGTGGTTGAGTTAAACCGTGCGCGAAGGGAACGTACAGCCTGCCCCGTTTGCCTTATTTTCAGTAATCTGTTACTAACTGTGCAATTTCTTCTCGTACGGGATGTTTTGCTCGCACGGGATCAAAAACGCACGGTCTTCTGCTGATTCAGGATGGGGCAGTTTTGTGTTGTTTATTAATGCACGATTCATGCACGCTCGTGCGTTCGACCATGCGTGACCTTTTTTCTTATTGTTTACTATTTAAGTCGCAGGACTCAGTGTATTTGGGGGATATATCATTTTCCCGCGCCTTAGGTTCCGGATTCGCCCTTGTTCACCGCTCCACCTCCAAGCCATCATCTCGAGGAGTTCCGACAAAGCTTGTCTCGCCAATCTCTTGTTAGAGCTTCCACTCGGCCTCCTCAATATTCCGCAAGTCTCTAAGCTCCATTCCGAAGGATTTCTCATTGCTCTTGGAGAGTTCTCCGACGAAGGGTGTAATCGGAGGCTATTGACGAAGAAGACAGGTATATTGGAAGAAGGTGACAACTCTTCTGGACCCCTGACGGCAGTCGAAGTACGAGTGCGGACGAGGCGTGACAACCCTCGATTCCGGCCGTGAAACTTGGATTAGTCTTCGTGCTTCAGTTGTATTTTTCCCTTCTCTTCATTGGTAGTTTACTCCACGTTGGATTGTTGGATAGTTGGAAGTATTGTATGAACCCTAATTTAGTTTAAATGCATTTGTTCATGTCTATATGAATGCCTTGTGGTTCATGCATGTGAGGAGCGCCCCCATTCCATCTCGTCACCACCACCGTCGTTTGAGTGTCGCACTAGCAATTGCTAGTGGCATGCATTGCAAAATGGTGTTCGCGACCCTCATCTTTTTGCAATCCATTTCACAAGCTCACCCAACTGGGCATTCCACCCTTGCGAAGCGGTGAATGCGACCCGCACTAGAGCTTTAGTGTTTTCTTTCTATTCAACTAATCAAAACCAAGACAAGTATTTTCGTTTTTACCCTTTATAATTAATTTTCAAATCAATTGAATCACACGCTCACTCTGCGTTTCTCAAGAGATTGATACTTGTGAATATTCTCCCATTTTATATTACTTGTGCGACCGGTACACTTGCTGCCAGCGCATTAGCAGTCTGCAGAGTCTGACTGCGGCATCCTTCTCACTGATTTGAGAACTATTGCGGACTCCCGGGTTAACAATCATCTCTTACATTTATCAATGCCCTATACCAACAAAATCACGGGAGAAAATTACTTAAAAGCCAACTCTAACATCATAACCCTTGAACAAGTTCAATGAAAGATATTCCATAACTTAGATTAAGAATTATAAAAGAGGAAGAAAAGAAAACGCAGAGTGAGAAAATGCTCCATTCAATTTTAGCCTTATACCATATAATAGTCTGCCAGCAGAGAACAACTAAAGAAAAATCCCCAAAATCTTTAATCCAGAAGTGAGGAAGTAGAGAGGGCGTGAAAGAAATCTTAGCCTTATACCATATATAAATTTCCATATAAACATAAAAATCTTAACTCATGCTTACAGTGGGGGGGAAAGAAGAAGAAAAGTGGCACAGTCGACCCCTCCTTCAAGCCGCAGTATTGTTGAGCCTTATTAAGAGTTATGGCATCAGAATCAGAACATGAAGATCGTCGGGAGTAAGAGAATAAGCGGAGAGGAGAAAGGCGCGGATGTTGTTGCTTAGAAGAGAAGAGAAGATAGACTTGACACGCGGTCACTAAGATGACGGCAGGCGAGCCGGTTCCATAATCAGGTGTAAGAGGGGTAGCTCCAGGAGGGACAGTACTAATAGCTACTCCAGCCGTCCCTGTGTGGCCGGAACCAAGGGTCGGATCAAAAGTTTGGCGATACTCTTCTACGCGAGTGAGACGTTCCAGAATCTGCCTCAGCAGTTGGGCACTCGATTCCTCCTCCGAGCCGCAGTATTGTTGAGCCTTATCAAGAGTTATGGCATCAAAATCAGAGCATGAAGATCGTCGGGAGTAAGAGAATAATCGGAGAGGAGAAAGGTGCGGATGTTGTTGCTTGGAAGAGAAGAGAAGACAGACTTGACCCGTGCGGGGTCACCAAGGTGACGGCAGGCAAGCCGGTTCCAGAATTAGGTTTAAGAGGGGTGGCTCCAGGAGGGACAGTACTAATACCTACTGCAGCTGTCCCTGCACGGCCGGAACCAAGGGTCGGATCAAAATTTTGGCGATACTCTTCTACGCGAGTGAGACATTCAAGAATCTTCCTAAGCAGTTGGTCAGTGGCATCTCCAGAAAAGGTAGCTCGCTTGCGTTGCGACCACTTAGGAGTCATTTAAAAAGAGATACAATAGAGTCAGGTAAGGGAAACAGTCAAGTTATACAGAAATGATTGAGATTAGAAGTTCTAGCATTTTAATACCATTGAATACGTAAATCATGTAATAGTTGCAACACTTTCAATGAACAATTCTAAGTAATGATCATGCAAATGCAACAATGAAATCATGTACAATGATAAATAATTTGTAAATCCATGTGCGTACAATCATCATCTATTACTCTTACCTTAATACTTGTGCAATGAGTTATGTTATGCATGCAATGCAATTGTGTCTAAAATGAATTTCTAAGAATGTTCATGAATATATACACATGACATGTTAAGTGCTCATTTTACTTAACATGTCATGCATATTATGTTTTTAATGTCATCGTACTTCAAAATATAAAAATGCCCATATCCATTTAATATTCGCAAGGGGTGTATATCCTATATGAAATTCATATAAACATAAATGTTAAGTTTGCTCATAATCCCTTAACATTCATGTGCATACTACTCATACTTATAAGTGTAGTGTGAGTGCTTCAGCTGAGAACAACAGATAATGATAAGGTGAGTGAAAAATGATACATGCATATATATTTATACGAAAATTCAAAATATGTGATAATTATAGAATACTTTATCTTTAGAAGCAGATCCTCTCTCTGAATTCAACTGACACGACCCATCTAAAGCAAAGATCAGAGCACGCTTTGGGAGGGTCGTGATGCCACAAACATGAGCAAAAGAAAATTCATGTCTGTTAGGAGGAACCTGATTTAGTGTTATTAGATTTAAATTAATTATTCTGGAAAAAATAATTTAGTTTATGCGGAAGCTTTAGTGTTTATTAGTGAAAAATTAGATGCACGTGTATTTTAATAAAGTTCATGGGACGCAGTGCTAATATAAATTTTCAGTGACAATACTAAAGAAATGAGCATGTCAATAATATTAAATTCTAGTACATAAATTATAGTCTAGTAATTGTTCATGATACAAAAGAAAATAACTGATCATAAATATTACATGATAATAAAATACGACAATAAAGGAAATAAAATACATAGAATTTGACGATGCAACAAACAAAATAAACCTTCAAGAACTAAGAACTTAACGCAGCTCGAGCTCAGGTAGCAGGGGGCACAGTCACGGACACTAAGACAGTCCAAAACAAGAAGAAAAATGTCTCATAACAATGAAATAAAAAGTGAGCAAAGTAAAATAAAGTACGAGCTGGGCAAACAAAAATATTTGTATATCAATTTTTATATGAGACAAAGCTCGTAAGACAGAAAGGTAAGAGAGTCGAGCAAAAACAACAATAATTATTAACCTACTCTGGAATACAACACATATTTGTTCATGTAAAGACATAAATTGTAACCAGTGAAAGGTGTAACTGTTTTTATTTGATGAACATTATTCCTATTCAAGTTTAGACGCAAGACTTATCAGAAATTTTGTGCTTGTTATGCTCTTTTAATTATTGGAAACTCAAAAATAAGTGGAAACACAAGTCAATGTGATGCACCAATTAAATACTACATTTTCATGATTGTTTATGATATAAACGAATTAAGGGATTCATGGTTCTGTGATTCCTAATATATCAAAACATGTTATTAATTTTGCAATTTAAATATTTAAGAGTAGAATTCACAAGCATGAAAAGGTATGCATGAAATTATATTCAATGTTTGCAAGCGAGAGAGATTCCACTTATCTTAAGTAAGGCCGAATTTGACAATGACGGCTAAGCAGCGCAAGCAAAATTGAAAATTCGTTTTGAACTTATTTAAGGTCAAATAAATGATATTTGATAGAAGAAAATCTTACGCTAGCACAGACATTTGCTTATTGCAAAACTCAAACAAGAGAGGGGTTTAGAAATTTACCTCCCTCAATAGTGAGGGGAGAAGAGACTAACACAGGGAAATCGGAAATTGGCAGCGCCTTGGCTGGATAAACCCCAGATCGGAGAGGGTTTTGAGCGTTCCAGACAATTTGGACGAAGAATGATGCCGGAAATCACAAATACAACATGATTAGATAATTATAAGAGGGCAAACATTTGGACTAACGTAAATACATTGATTGGAGCGTGAAAATTTGCAAAATAATTTTGGGTGAATAAAGGAGATTGGAGGAGTTCTTTACCCAAGAAAACCAAATATGAGCCCAAGGAGGAGAGGGGAGGTAACCTTAGTTGTCCCTCTTATAAAACTCGGCCAAAACGAAGACGAAAAGGGCTGCCGGAGGAAGAGGTTTTGGTTGTCGACCTTGTGGGGAGGGAAGAAGCTGTTGACGACCTCCAAAAATGGGGAGGAGGAGGCTACCAGCTCCCTTGAAGGAGAGAAGATGCAGCCAACTTGAGGAGAGGAAGAGCAGAAATTATCGTCAGCCCTAGAGGATGAAAACCAGCGACCCTGAGAAAGTCAGAGGAGATGCGCCGACGGAAGCAAGAGACAGGGAAGGCGGGGGACGGGGCGTGCTGCTTGCGGAAGAACAGGAGGGGCGGGTGCGGTGCTAGCGGGAGACGGAAAAAAACCTAGGTCGAATACAAATCTGGATCGAGAGAGGGGGATTAGTCGGTTAGTAAAAGAGAGGGGGAAATCTAATTTCTAATTACAATTTTGCCATTTTTAAGATTATTATCATTATTATTATTAATTTTTTTGGTTCTAACATATGAGTTGTTACAGAGGTTAAGCTATGACTCATGGTATACGTGAGAGGATGTGGCTTCATTCCTTCTTGAATGTGTTTATTAGAAACTGGCCCGTTCAACTTATATTGTGACAACAAGACTGCAATCAGCATGGCTCAGAACCCTGTCCAGTATGACTGCACCAAGATGTTGATGTTGGCCGACACTTCATTAAAGCAAATATTATGAAAGAGATTGTATGTATCCCTTTCGTTCACTCGAAGTGACAACTTGCTAATTGGCTCACTATGGCATTTGAGTGAAAAACATTTGTGTCTATTATTAGCAAGTTGGGCATGAAGAACATTACATGCCCAACTTGAGGGGAGGGTGTTAGAAATATTTGGATATTTTGTTTTTTTCTCTCTCTTGTATTAGCCTCTAATATATATAGAGGGCTATTATTATTCTAAATAGGATATATTTTTATTGGTTTAACATAAACCTATGGGCTTTATAGAAGAAAAGGGATGGGCAGGAGCCAATTAAAAAAAGACGCTTAAATGGCCCTTTGGGACTCTTGTTTATCTTATATAGATTAGGTCCACATTGTGCATAGGAGTTATGGCATCACTCATAACTTATACAAGTTCCTATATGCTTCTTACATAAAGAAATAAAATCATTACGCGCTTTAGGTGATTTCTCACATGGTATTAAAGATACGTTATGATTCCTGAAGGCTCGTATCGCACTCTCTAGGTAGCACGACTGATTGAGCTTTGACCCTCTTACTACTTGGACTCTTGGTTTTACTGCACTCCCGTAGTCTAAACTCGCCTTCTCAACCACATTTTTTGACCTCACACATTCAGCCCTCTCTATCCGAACTCGTCTTGTTTAAACTCACACTTTCCAAACCCACGCTTTTTGAACTCACTGACCAGCTTGCATATTCAGCTTTCTTCTGACCCCGTCGACCTTAGCCAGAAGGCTCTCAAAGATTGTTTTAATCCAAATAGAGTTTTCTTCAATTTACACACCTTTCTTTCAGACCCGATAGAGACAAGACCCAGAGGCATTGACATAAAGACTTCCTCTTCCAACTCACCATAAAGAGAAACATTCTTTTACATCTACTTGTTGAAGGTTCCACCCTATACAGGCGGCATGAGATAATAAGACCCGTATTATATTTATTTTTGCCACGGGAGATAACGTCTCTTAGTAATCAATACCATAAGTTTGGGAGTATTCTCTTGCTACGAATCATGTCTTGAATCTCTTAACAATACCTTCAGAGTTATATTTTACTGTAAAAAGTCATCAACAACCAACTATCTTCTTACCAGGAGGGATATCAACCAGGTCCCATATATGGTTCTTTTTTAGAGCCAGCATTTCCTCCATCATCATCTTTGTTCATTTTGGATGACGAAGTACCTCCTGTCATGTACCGGGAACAAACACAGAGGAAAGATAAGCGACAAAAGTTTTATGGGAAGAGGTTAAAGAGGTATATGCCACATAGTTGGATAAAGGATGTTGAGTGGATGTGCGTAAACCTTTTAGAAGGGCAACAGGTAACTCCAGGGGTGCTATAGACGAATCTGGTGGTGGCTCTGGTATTATGGGATGCAATTGAGTGTTTGATCTTTTGTTTCTCCGAGTGTACACATATAACTCCTTTTCTTTGGGTATATCTTTAGGAATACCTGCACTCTCCAAGTGATAATGTACAAAGGAGGAATAGGATAAGGAATAGTAGGAGCACTCACTTCCAAGTGTGAAGACTACCATTTTGTGCAGGAGAATGTACAAAATTAGTTTGATAAACGATGTCATGATCACTCAAATAGTTTTCAAATTTGATATCGATATATTCATGACCATTATCACTACAAAGAGTTTTTAAGGTTGCACCAAAATGAGTAGAAATAATTTTGTAGATTTTTTGGAAAAGAGGCAACACTTCAATTTTACTATGCATCAAATAAACTCACGTAGTGTGAGAAAAATAAACAATGAAAGTAATAAATCAATGATAACTAGAGATTGAAGCAACATGGTAAGGGCCTCATACATCACTATGAATAATATGAAAAAATATAACAGTAGACTTAGACATGTGATTGAAATAGACACGTTTATGTTTAGCAAGTTCACAAACATCACATAAAAATTTAAAACACAGAAGATGAAAACTGGGAAATAACGACTGTATAGTAGTAATAGAGGAATGACCCAAGCGATGATGTCAGGTAGCCAACAGAGGAAGTTGGTGAGCATGAAAGGCCCGAGGAACAACATCAAACACGCACAATCCATCACGCATCCTACCAGAGCCAATCACTTTCTTTGTCTATAGGTCCTGAAAGACATGGTAAGAAGGAAAGAAATAGACGGAGGAGTTCATGGAGTGTTTAACATGACTAACAGATAAGAGTTTGCGAGTAAACGAAGGGACGTGAAGGGAAGAAGCTAAGGTAAGAGAAGAGCAATTGATATAGCCATTTCCTGCAATCAAGGAAAGGGTTCCATCAGCAATGTTTATCTTGTCTCTGCCAGACAATGGTGAATAAGAAACAAAATCTGATGATGACCCAGACATATGGTTTGTAGCTCCAAAATCAATGATCCAATGAGTGGTAGGCGGTACAACCATAAAGTGAGCATTTTGAGTACTTGAATGAGCAAAGAACGAGGATGACCCAGAAGTGGGCTCTGAGGATAACTCATGTATCATGCGACGAAGGGTCGTCATATCATTAGTAAAAAAGGCCCAAGTAGGGACAAAATCTTAGAGATCTGGCCACTAGAGGTACTATCATCAATGAACATAGTCAGGTGAGCAGAGTGAGAAGAGTTGAAATTGGAGCGGCCATGACCCCGTCCACCACGGCCCCCTCAAGGGACCATTCCACCTCTTGATGGATGGATCCCATGTTATTTGAAGCAAGTGTCGTGAGTATACCGAATCCTACCACAATAGTCACACATAAGGTCGTCTTTGTCCGTAATCATGGGCTTAAAGTCCCGAGGATTTGTGCCTTTAGAATGAAAAGCAATAAGAGTAGAACCACTATTGAGAACCTCTGAACTACTAGACTGACGGCGATTATATTCCTGCTGGACAATACTATAAGTCTCTCACAACAAAGGGATTGGAGCGTGGCCAAGGATCTGAACAATAATCTAATCAAAGTGCCAGTGTAAACCATGTAGAAACTCAAACACCCAGTTTTGAACTTTATGAGCACGAACAAAGATCGCTCAACAGTGCAGGAAGGTCGAGAGAGGTAAAATGATCATACTCCTGATATAGCTGAGTGAACTCAAAATAATAGGCGGATGGTGGTCGATCACCCTGTCAAAGGAGAAATATCTTCCTTCATAGCTGAAAGATCAGAAGAATGTTTCTTCTTTGGGAATATATAGATTCGACACGACTCCAAATATCCACAATTATATCAAAGAATAGGTAATTTTGTGCAATAACCTCTTGCATAGAATTAACCAACCATGACATAACCAAAGAGTTCTCTGATTCCCATTATGCCAACGTGGACACAGTTTTCTCGGGCACCTTAATAGTCTCGTTAACATAGCCAAACAAACGACAAATCTTAAGGGCAAAGGAAATAGATCGAGATTAGGATAACTAATTTGTTGTATCAAGATGAATCGTGGTAACCTGGGATGTTGTATGATCATTCCCCACCCGAGTAAATCCAGCGGATTGTGATACGTCACGAGAGTCAACCACGTCATACATAACGAAATCAGAGAACAAAGAAATGCCGAAGAATTTCGGATTATGTCAAAACAACCACCGGAAGATCGTCGGAAAAAGTTCGTTGCGGGAAAATATGTCGGACAACACCAATAGGACCGTACGGGATTCTAGAGCAATAAATCCTTTAGTGTTGAAGCAAAGAAGGCATGAGGGAGTAGGTAAAGCCTTTCATGAGTGAAAGCAAATGGAGAGGAAGAACCCTAGATCAACAATATAGGGAGATCTAATAGAGCGATTAATTGATCCCCTAGTATGAGGTAGAGGAGGGAAAAGCGAAACTTTTCTGAATGGGGCACATCAGACGACTGCCGAAGGAGAAGCCATCCGGGCAAGCCGATCGGCCAGTGCGCCGATCGGCAGGCTTTTGTACAGTCAGCGCCGACAGAAGGAGGGAAAGGTGATAGTTTAACTTTCAAGGCAGCCTAAACACCTAGAGGGGGGGGTGAATAGGTTCTGCTTCTCTTTCTAAAACTTCTAGGCAGAATTCAATTCATTAACTAATATAATAAACACAGCAATCACAGAAAACAAAACATCACAGATTGCACTATGTTTTATAGTGGTTCCCCAAGGTCTGGGTACATCCACTTTCCCCCTTCACCTATCTAGCAGTATGCTAGATTCGGCCAAACTTCCACTTATCTCAGATCAATAGATCTTACAACTCAGAACTCAACTGGTTCCTACAACTCAGGCACAACTGCCCTACCTCAGCCTTGCCCCAAGGCCTACAACTTAGAGAATATCCTTCTCCTACACTCAGGCAAACAGCCCTACCACTCAGAGTTCAACACTCTTACACTCAGCCTTTATAACATAGGCTTACAACTCAGATCTGTATAAACAGATCCTACAGAAATATAGAAAAGATTGTTTTAATTGTCTTGCCAAAGTTGAGAGAGAAAAGGCAATGACAATTCTTGATCAGCTGATGCAATCAACTGTTTCTTAGCCTTCTTCAAAGCTTCTTGAAAATGTACTTAGCTGAGTTGATTCCAAACAGCTTCTTGAGAATCCACTGGTGGATTCTTTCTTCTTCTTCAAATTCTGACTTGATCTCTCTCTATCCAGAACTTTGAATGATTCTTCTGAATTCTTCTTAGATCTATCCTTAGATAGTCTTCTTAGATCTCCCGGAGAAGATCTTCTTAAGTGCCTAGCACTTTCTTGAAATGAGTAGAATTGTAATCCTTCTCCACTTTCTGATCCAATGTATTTCAAAAGGTCAGTTCTATATGTTGTTGATTGATTCTTTTCTCCTTCTGAATCTGTCTATTTATAGACATTCTTCATGGTAACCGGCTGATCCGGTTTCTAACCGTTTTCTGACAAGTCTGACAACTTCAGTTAACCGGTGATAACCCACAGCTGTCAAGTCTTCAAACAAGTCCTGTGCCTTAGTCTTGAATCACAAGTTGTTGAAACAGTCTGTCAGAAAGTGTCGAGACAATCTGTCTATTTGTGTCGACATAATTGACTTTGGTGTCGACACAGTCTTCAGTGATGTCGACTAAGTTTCCTTTGAGTCGACACAGCTTCTTCTGCAAATAACTTGATCTTGACTCTTCAGTGTGTCGACACAAGTCCTGTGTGTCGACACAATTGTTGTAGAATCATAACTTCAGTAAGTGTCGACTTAGCCTTCAGGTGTCGACACATTCATTTTTTAACTCTGCTATTATGTGTCGACTTAACCACAATGTGTCGACACATTCTGCTGGTGTCGACTAACTTGAGGTCGACTATTTTCTTCTGTGTCGACACATTCAGATGATGTCGACAATCTTGAGATCGACTATATTCTTCTGTGTCGACACATTCTCCCAATGTTTGAGGTCGACGCTTTTCTTCTGTGTCGACACAATTTCCCAGTATTGTGTCGACTCTTTTCTTCTGTGTCGACACAAATTCCCAGTGTTGTGTCGACTTACTTCTTCTGTGTCGACACTTTTTCCCAGTGTAGTTGTAGACTAACTGCTATGTGTCGACACTGCTTCCCAGTGTTGTGTCGACTACTTTCTTCTATGTGTCGACACTGCTTCCTTTGTGTCGACTATTTTCTTCTGTGTGTCGACACTGCTTCCTTTGTGTCGACACTTGGACTTAGAACTTTTCTGCATACTTTAACAATTCTCCACCTGCACATGTCAACTTAAAATAACATCAAATACACCTTGATGTATATCATTGAGCTAAGTTGGGCTTCTTCAAATCAGGTACACATTTTCCAATGTACCCAACAATCTCCCCCTATTTGGAGAAGTCATAACCCCTATAGCCAATGATATACACCATTTATAAACAGTACTAAATGATGATTAATGACATAGCAGGAATACTTTAAATATAAACAAAACATAACATAGAATAATTCATCACAGAATGCACATTATAATATGCCAAACAACATTTTGTTTATAACAGGGTAATGTCTGATTACAAAGTTTTACATTTGATGAGTACATCACAACATTACAAAATATTTAAAACAAAATCAGGATTGATCAGGCTCTCTAATCATAATCCCTTTGCCAGACTGAATTGTAGCTGTCACAGGAGCTTCTGATTCTTCAGCTAACTTCTTCCCTTTAAGATCAGCCTTCTTCTGAGCTTCTTCCTTGATCCTTTGCCTTTCAAAATAATGAAAAGGCTTTGGGAAGTATTTGCTTGGCTCCTTAGCATCTGATGGCAGTCTTCCCAGCTTGGCTTTCCTTCTGAATTGTACAATTGCCTCTTGCCTTGCCTCATACTTTTGCCATTCAATTTCATTGTACCACTTTCCTCTCTCATGAACTTTATCTTGTACAGCTTTCCATGCAGTGAGTATGATGTTCCTTGAGGTAGGACTCCACTGCTCATAATCTGGCTTCAGTACAGCCTGCTCTCTGAATTTCTTCTTTGCCAATAGAGCATCCTGCTGTTCTTTCAGAGTAGCCTCAGGCTTATCAACTTTTCCAAAGACAATATTAGTAACCTCCTTTGGAGGACTATACATTCCTTGAACTTTCTGATCAATCAAGTCAAAATCTGGAGGGGGGTATATGACTTGGGCAACCTCAGGTTGATTGCCTTCAAGTAGATTAGATTGTATTCCTGACTCAGCTACCATAGCATCATCACACAATGGGGGATATCCCAAAGTGGCTCGTATGCTATTGGTCACCCACTTGGTGTGCTCAGAGCCTGCATGAATTAGCATCCTCTCCCCCTTTATGGCTTCTCTTGAGACATGATCTCTAAGATCTTCTTTTGAAATCGAATTTGGCCATCCAAATAATTCACTCCCTCCTTGAAAAATGGTCTTAACTTTTGAAGCTTTTCAGATATTTCCTTTTGAGAGGTTGTGATGGCAGTCTTAACAGATGCAATAGCAGCCTGAAAATTCTTATCAAATTCTTCCATTTCTTTGGCTCTATCTGCAGGCATCCCTGGAACAATCTTCTTCACCTCTTGAATGATCTCATTATGAGATTCAGTTAAATTGTCATTCATTCTTATTTGATTTTCCAGAACATAACCTTGCTTCAAAGCAATATCATCCACTTTTGTAGAGATAGCCGCCTGTTGTTTAGCCAGATAAACTACAGCATTGCCACCCTTGTGGAAGCAATCTGTCATTTCAGTTTTATGCAAGTTTACTTGAAATTGGATGGACTTGATATCCTGAGCTAAGTCAAACTGAACTGACTTGCTATTTTCATCAACATACTTCTCCAGAGCCATCCTTTGGTCATCCAATTTTACTTGAAGATCTACCATAAATTTATTGTAATCAAAGGCTGGAGAAACTTGTGGAGTTGTTGTCTGCAATGCATGCTTGTAGTTCTTGCTTCTTCTCTTAAAGACAACAAGTTTTCTTTTCTTAGCCACCCTGGCTTCTTCAGTTTCTGTGTCAGAGGAAGTATCTACATGAATTCTTTCTTGTGGATGATGAATTGTATCTGTTCCAGGGAGTTGTTGCTCAGCTTCAACATCCACAGGCTCATCCTCAACCTGTGTTTCCACAGCAGCTTCCTGATCAATGTCCATTCCTATGGACTTCTCAATATCTGGTCCACCTCCTTCTTTATCAGCAGCAGTCTCAACATCTGGGAATAATTCCTCCATAGTAAATTCCAGTTGAGTGGTCACTTCTGCAGCAGTTAAATCTTGAGATATGTTTAACTCTGCATCCTCTTGGACTTGCACCTCAATATTTGTAGTGGCAGGAGTAGGTGTGGACACTAGCTCCCCCTGAACCTGTGCAGTAATAAGAATATGAGCAATGTCTTTTATAGGAAAATACATTAGCTCCCCCTATACCTAAGCAGGAGTAGATACCTGTGGAGCAGAAGTGGAAACTGGCTCCCCTGCATCTGTGCAGGTGTTGATACTTCCTGGACCACAGTTGAGTCAAGCTGTGTCCCTTCTTGTACTTGTTCAGATTCTTGATTTGGTGTAGGGGATTGCACAGGGGTGTCTGGCCTGCTCTCTTCAGGCACATCCTTTGACAGCACCCTATCCCACCTGGAGAATAGTCTCATATCCATTCTTCTCATATGGTTAATCTTACTCCCTTGCAGCTGCTGCATCACATCAGGAATCACTCCAGTGAAGTACAGGCTCATGATCCTAGCCATGTTAGGCTTCTTGATTCCCTCTTTGATCTTGTCAAAGAGCACTCCTGACCAATCAGTAGGAATAGTAAAAACTATCCTGGTCATCAGGCTGAACATATAGGCAGAAATCCTATCATGTCCACCTGTCTTGCAGAGGATTACCTTTCCAACTACTTCAGACAAGAACTTCCCTTGCTGATTCATTCCCTTTCTGTTGAACGCCGCTCCAATCTTCAATCCTGAATCCAGGCCACACCATTGAAGGGCTTCCCTTGTCTTAGATATAGGGACTTCCTCTTCATTCTCCACCACTTGCAGTTGGAAGATCTTTCTTAAACTTCTTTGATTAATCTTTACCTTCGTCCCTTGAACAGTGGACTTAATCTTGAGGCCAGTAGAATGGACTGATGCAGAGATAAAGAACTCGTGCACCTCCTTCTTCCAGATCTTAGTTGGTTCTGAAATGAGAAATTCTAACCCTGATGCAGAGAGAAGGGTGATAACTCCTTGAACATCAGGCGGCGCCTCTGCAAAGGCTTGGCGCACTAACTCATATCCTTCATTGATGTTATCTTCAATCCTTGGCGCCATCGTTGTGTCGAGAAAGCTTGAGAGAAGAGAGAAAGAAAGACTGTCGACACAGGGTTTGAGTCTCGAAAACCTTGAAAGCGTGTCGACACAAAGAGCTTTTGACCTATTTATAGCTTCTGTTGAAAGAAGTTCAAAAGGCGCCAAAAACAGTCTAAATGTGTCGACACAGACGGAATGTGTCGACACAGGCTTCTATTAACTCGACATTTCTTCAGCCTACTATGTGTCGACACCAATTTGTGGTTATGTCGACACCTTGGATACATAGTAGAAAGACAGAAATTCTGTGTCGACACTAAGGACAAGTGTCGACACATATTCTGTAAGTGTCGACACCATAATTCTGGTTGAGTCGACATTACATTTCTGGTTAAGTCGACAATAAACCTCTTAAGTGTCGACACATATTCTCTGTGTCGACACAATATTTCTGACTTGTCGACACAATTTCTCTGAGTCGACACATTATTACTGAATGTGTCGACACATTCTTACTTAGCCAATTTCTGTAACTTCAATGTGTCCTTTTTAACACTTGATTATGTTGTTACTTCTTTTACTTACTTATAAACCATTTCAATAGCATTGTTAATGATTTGGTTTAATACATTAATCAATGGTTAACATACCTAATTCAATTTTGAATTTATTGAATTTGGTTTCATCTAAAGGCTTAGTAAATACATCTGCTATTTGATAATCTGTTTTTACAAATTCCAATGAGATGTCACCTTTTTCTACATGTTCTCTAAGAAAATGATATTTGATTTCTATATGCTTAGTTCTACTATGAGAAACTGGATTATTAGCAATAGAAATAGCACTCTTAGAATCACATAAAAGTGGTGTTCTACTTACCTGAATACCATAATCTTTAAGCTGATGCTGCATCCATAATAGCTGTGCACAGCAGCTTCCAGCAGCAATATACTCTGACTCAGCTGTGGAAATTGCCACACTAGTCTGTTTTTTACTACTCCAAGATATTAGTCTTCCTCCCAGGAATTGACAAGTACCTGTAGTACTCTTTCTATCCTCTCTACATCCTGCAAAATCTGCATCTGAATAGCCTGTTAGTTGAAAATCTCTATTCCTAGGGTACCAAAGACCTAGAGTAGGAGTGCCCTTTAGATATCTCAGAATCCTTTTGACTGCAGTATAATGAGATTCTTTAGGGCAGGCTTGGTACCTAGCACAGACACATGTTGCATACATAATGTCAGGTCTACTAGCAGTGAGATATAGTAGAGACCCAACTATTCCTCTATACAATGATTCATCAACAGGTTTACCTGCCTCATCTTTGCATATTGGCATATTTGTCCCCATAGGAGTTCTCATGGAGGAGGATGACTCCATACCATATTTCTTAATTAATTCCTTGGTGAACTTAGACTGGGATATGGACAATCCATCATCAGTCTGTCTTACTTGGAGTCCCAAGAAGAACTTAAGTTCTCCCATACTGCTCATCTCAAACTTCCCTTGCATAAGTTTGGCAAACTTTTTACAAAGGTTGTTTTCAGTAGATCCAAAGATTATGTCATCAACATAGATCTGGACTAAGATGATCTTTCCTTTGGATTTCCTAAGGAATAGAGTTTTGTCTATCTTTCCTCTTGAGAATTTATTCTCAATGAGGAAGGTAGACAGGGTTTCATACCAAGCCCTTGGAGCTTGTTTTAACCCATACAAAGCTTTCCTAAGCTTATACACAGAATCAGGTTTAAGAGGATCTACAAAACCTGATGGCTGCTCTACATATACTTCTTCTTTAAGATCACCATTCAGAAATGCTGACTTCACATCCATCTGGTATATTTTGAAGTCTTGGTAGGCTGCATAGGCAAGGAACATTCTGATTGCCTCCAGCCTTGCTACTGGTGCAAAGGTTTGATCAAAGTCAATCCCTTCTTCCTGCCTGTATCCTTTTGCAACCAATCTTGCTTTATTCTTTACTATTATTCCACTTTCATCTAGCTTGTTCCTATAGATCCACTTAGTTCCAATTATGTTGTGGCCTCTTGGTTTAGGAACAAGCTCCCAGACTTTGCACCTTCTAAATTGATTCAGCTCCTCTTGCATAGCATCAATCCAGTGCTGGTCTTGGATAGCTTCTTCAAACTTCTTAGGTTCCATTTGGGACAAGAAACTAGAATGCAAAACTGTGCTTTGATTTCTGCTTCTAGTTTGCACTCCTTGTCTTGGATCACCAATTATCTGATCAGTAGGATGATCTCTCAGATATCTTATAGCTGGAGGTAGATTCCCTTCAGGTTGTGCATCTCCAGCTTCTTCATTCTGCTGTTCCTCTTGGTTTTCATCAGCTTCCATTATCTCTTGTACTCCCCCTGGACAGCAGCCTTCATTTTCCAATGCTCCCTCTTCCTTTGAAGCTTCAGCAATGGAGAGCTTGTCCATCTTCTTGCTTATACCTGTTGAGTCATTTGATCTACAAGACAACTCACAATTGATTAATCTTGTTTCATCAAAAACAACATGCACAGATTCTTCAACAACTTGAGTAGTTAAGTTGAAGACTCTATAGGCCTTACTATTTGTGCTGTACCCAACAAATATCTCATCCTGGGATTTGGCAGCAAACTTAGTCAAATATGACTTGCCATTGTTAAGTATATAGCATTTGCAACCAAAGATCCTAAAATAGGATAGGTTTGGTTTTCTGCCTTTCACAATCTCATAGGGAGTCTTCCTGTGGCCTTTGGTGATAGAAGCCCTATTGATGACATGACAAGCAGTGTTAACTGCCTCAGCCCAAAAATATTCTGGGAGAGAGGTGTCACTCAATAGAGTTCTACCAGCTTCAATTAATGTTCTATTCTTTCTTTCAGCAATACCATTTTGCTGAGGTGTTCTAGGTGAGGAGAACTCTTGAAAAATCCCAAAGTCTATACACAAGTTTGTTATGCTTTCAGATTGAAACTCAGTACCATGGTCACTTCTAATTTTGACCACTGTACTATTCAGTTCATTCTGAATTTGCTTTACAAAATTAAATAATACACTTGGGGTTTCAGATTTTTGTCTCAGAAAGAACACCCATGTAAATCTAGAATAGTCATCTACAACCACCAGAGTGTAGACCTTCCTACCTAGACTGTGAACTGGCATAGGACCAAAAAGATCCATATGCAAGAGTTATAAGCACCTCACAGAATCCTTGTTTTCAAGGGTTTGAAATGAGGTTTTTGTCTGCTTGCCCTTTTGACAAGCTGAGCATACCCCTTCCTTTATACACTTAACTTGAGGCTCATTCCTCACTAGTTCTTTACTAAAGAGTTGGCCAATTGTCTTGTAGTTTAGATGAGTCAATCTCTTGTGTCACTTAACACAATGAGAAGCATTGTCATCAGCTACAAGACAAATGGGGGATGTCCTTATTCTCACATTCAAAATTAAGGCAATACACATTTCTCTTCCTATACCCAGTCAATATGATCTCTTGATCACTTGACCTTTTGATATGACATCCATCCTTACCAAATGAAATGTCATATCCTAGATCACTCAGCTGGCTTATGCTTATTAGATTATGTTTCAAACCTTTTACATAGGCCACTTGGGTGATAGTAATTAGGTTTGAAGAGATGTTACCAAATCCTTTGATGACTCCTTTTTCAGATCCACCAAAGATCACTTTATGTCCATCTTTGACAGATGAATACTCCTTCAGCAGCCCCTTTGTTCCAGTCATGTGCCTGGAACAACCACTATCCAAGTACCATATAGGGGCATGGTAACTTGGATTCACCTGCAATACAGAATTACTTACCCTTAGAACCCAAGTAAGTCTTGGGTCCTTGGTTCAGGTTAGCCTTAATAAAGTTATCATAACCTCTTCTAACAGGTAGACTCTTATTCTTTATAACACTTGTGTTATACCAGCAGTCCAATGCAAAATGACCCCTCTTGCCACAGCACCAACATTCAAACTTATTGTATCTAGATCTAGATACATCCTTGTCAGAAGCATTTCTGTTCATTGCTGGTGCTGTTGCAACTTCACCTACTGATTTCTTAAAACCATAGGGTTTATGACCATAGGTAGGCCTGCTTGCCTTAACACCCTTGTTCTTCAGAACATTTGTCTTAATATGATCCTGAATGTCTTCATGATCATATATGTTAGAAGGCACTTTCTCCTTACCAAACCTTATGGGGACTGAAAGGTTTAGTGGCTGAATAGGGGCTTTGCCTTTCCTCTTGAATCTGCCAGCCCTAGAGTTACCCTTAAATCCTAATCCAGCCTTACCCTTCTGAGTGACAAATTCATCTATCAAGGGTAAGACAGATTTTGGCTTAGAGTAACTAGCCACTAAATCCCTTTCAATTCTAAGTCTGTCCTCCAGACTCTTTACTTGATCATTAGTATAATTAATTGTGCCCATCTGAATAATAGTTATATTCTTCAGCTTGGCAATTTCAGCTAACTTTTGATCAAGGACTTTTTCTAACTCAGTTGTTGCAACCCTTAGATCAGCAATTTCCTGAGCCTGTGATTTAACCAGGTTCTTGCTTTTCTTAAGGGCCTGCAACAGGTCCCCATACTTGTCTATCAATTGATAGACATCTCCTTCAGATCCAGATACATCTTCATCACTTGATGCAGATGTAGCTGATTCTTCACTTGTATTACAAACAGATGTACAAGAAGGACAGTTTACCTCATTAGAACCAGACTGATTCTGGCATAGGTCCTCTTCTGATCTAGTCATCAAACCCATGCATTGATGTTCATTGATGGAGTCTAGCAACTGCATAAACTCCTCTTCCTCAGATGCAGCATATAATCCAATATATGCTTCAGCTTCAGATCCTGATTCTGAAGTTGACTGGTCTGACAGACTTTTATCTTTCTTTGCTACAAAGGATTTCTCCTTCTTGCCTTTCTGATAAGTTTCTTCTTTTCTGAAGATTCCTTCCTTTTGTCAGGACAATCAGCCACTACATGTCCAGGCCTATTGCAACAATAGCAGACAATCTTTGAAGTAGTGGCTTTGCTGGGCTTTGACCTGCTTTTCTCTTTCCTTGATGACCTTCTTTTCTGATAATAGTCATCTACTTGCTGTGATGAGGAAGGCCTAGACTTCCATTGCTTCTTTTTCAAGAACCTTTGAAATTGCCTAGTGAATGCAGCAAAGTCTGCATCTGAATCACAGCTGACTGAACCCTTATCTGAATTTTCAGAACTACCTTCTTCAACTTCCTTAGGAGGAGATGGTGATTTCCTCCTATTCTTTCTGATGGCTTCAGCATTAAATGCCACAGTCTTTTCTCTATGCTCTCCTCTTGAGTTTCTTTCCTCCTCCTTCCTTACCATAAGTTGCATTTCATAGGATAGCAACTTTCCAAACAGAGTTGGAGGAGATATCTCTGCCAATTTTGCCACTTCTCTTATGGCACAGATCTTTGTATCCCAATCCTTTGATAAGGATCTTAAGAATTTGTCATTCAGTTCATAGGTACTGAAGACTCTTCCATAGGATATTAGCTCATTCACAATTCTATAGAATTTCTTATAGCACTCAGTTATGCTATCAGATTTTCCTTGTCTAAAACTTTCATACTCCTGATTTAGCATAGATTTTCTGTCCAGCCTTACTTCTTCTGATCCCTCCATGTAGACAATCAATGTGTCCCACATCTCCTTGGAGGTCTTGCAGTGAATCAGATTTTGAAATGTTGAATCATCTATGGCACTGACAATGATGTTCTGTGCCCTTTTGTCCATGTTTGCCAAGATGATTTCATCCTTGGTCATTTCAGAATAAGTCTTTGGTGTTTGGATATTTGCATCAAGAACAGATATCTTCATTGGTATGAAGGGGCCTTCCTGTACTGTGATGTAAATCCTTGGGTCAGATGCTTCCATAAACAATCTGACTCTTTCTTTCCAGATCCCAAAGATTTCCTTCTTGCATATGGGTAATTTCATTGACCCTAGCTCCTTATGATTCTCTCCAGAACCCATCTTCTTGATTCTTGAATCTGCCTATCAGATCTACCTCAGACTGTTAAGTCCTTTTTGAGGAACCTGGCTCTGATACCACTTGATAGTTTAACTTTCAAGGCAGCCTAAACACCTAGAGGGGGGGGTGAATAGGTTCTGCTTCTCTTTCTAAAACTTCTAGGCAGAATTCAATTCATTAACTAATATAATAAACACAGCAATCACAGAAAACAAAACATCACAGATTGCACTATGTTTTATAGTGGTTCCCCAAGGTCTGGGTACATCCACTTTCCCCCTTCACCTATCTAGCAGTATGCTAGATTCGGCCAAACTTCCACTTATCTCAGATCAATAGATCTTACAACTCAGAACCCAACTGGTTCCTACAACTCAGGCACAACTGCCCTACCTCAGCCTTGCCCCAAGGCCTACAACTCAGAGAATATCCTTCTCCTACACTCAGGCAAACAGCCCTACCACTCAGAGTTCAACACTCTTACACTCAGCCTTTATAACATAGGCTTACAACTCAGATCTGTATAAACAGATCCTACAGAAATATAGAAAAGATTGTTTTAATTGTCTTGCCAAAGTTGAGAGAGAAAAGGCAATGACAATTCTTGATCAGCTGATGCAATCAACTGTTTCTTAGCCTTCTTCAAAGCTTCTTGAAAATGTACTTAGCTGAGTTGATTCCAAACAGCTTCTTGAGAATCCACTGGTGGATTCTTTCTTCTTCTTCAAATTCTGACTTGATCTCTCTCTATCCAGAACTTTGAATGATTCTTCTGAATTCTTCTTAGATCTATCCTTAGATAGTCTTCTTAGATCTCCCGGAGAAGATCTTCTTAAGTGCCTAGCACTTTCTTGAAATGAGTAGAATTGTAATCCTTCTCCACTTTCTGATCCAATGTATTTCAAAAGGTCAGTTCTATATGTTGTTGATTGATTCTTTTCTTCTTCTGAATCTGTCTATTTATAGACATTCTTCATGGTAACCGGCTGATCCGGTTTCTAACCGTTTTCTGACAAGTCTGACAACTTCAGTTAACCGGTGATAACCCACAGCTGTCAAGTCTTCAAACAAGTCCTGTGCCTTAGTCTTGAATCACAAGTTGTTGAAACAGTCTGTCAGAAAGTGTCGAGACAATCTGTCTATTTGTGCCGACATAATTGACTTTGGTGTCGACACAGTCTTCAGTGATGTCGACTAAGTTTCCTTTGAGTCGACACAGCTTCTTCTGCAAATAACTTGATCTTGACTCTTCAGTGTGTCGACACAAGTCTTGTGTGTCGACACAATTGTTGTAGAATCATAACTTCAGTAAGTGTCGACTTAGCCTTCAGGTGTCGACACATTCATTTTTTAACTCTGCTATTATGTGTCGACTTAACCACAATGTGTCGACACATTCTGCTGGTGTCGACTAACTTGAGGTCGACTATTTTCTTCTGTGTCGACACATTCAGATGATGTCGACAATCTTGAGATCGACTATATTCTTCTGTGTCGACACATTCTCCCAATGTTTGAGGTCGACGCTTTTCTTCTGTGTCGACACAATTTCCCAGTATTGTGTCGACTCTTTTTTTCTGTGTCGACACAAATTCCCAGTGTTGTGTCGACTTACTTCTTCTGTGTCGACACTTTTTCCCAGTGTAGTTGTAGACTAACTGCTATGTGTCGACACTGCTTCCCAGTGTTGTGTCGACTACTTTCTTCTATGTGTCGACACTGCTTCCTTTGTGTCGACTATTTTCTTCTGTGTGTCGACACTGCTTCCTTTGTGTCGACACTTGGACTTAGAACTTTTCTGCATACTTTAACAATTCTCCACCTGCACATGTCAACTTAAAATAACATCAAATACACCTTGATGTATATCATTGAGCTAAGTTGGGCTTCTTCAAATCAGGTACACATTTTCCAATGTACCCAACAAAAGGTCTACAGTGGTGGGAGAGAAGATAGGTGGGAGGCCGACGGCGAGTCTGCGGGGTTGCGGGTTCAAGCGGAGGCGAATGGAGAACGACGGGTGAGCTGCTAGGGAAAACAACGAGCGAGCTCTGATACCATGTCAAACCAATAAAAATATATCCTCTTTAGAAATATAATAGCCCTCTATATATATTATATGGTAATATAAGAGAGAAAAAACAAAATATCCAAATATTTTTAACAGTTCAGCATACACAAATTTCTCTCCACATTCTTACCTGAATTGTGTGTAGATTTATAATATCAAAATCACCTAACTATAGGCTCTGTTTGGTAAAGCGGCGTTGCAGCGTCACACTGTTGCAGCCCACAAATCAACGACAAACGATAAAATAGGACTCGCGGTGGTGCGTGGATTCGGCGATAAACAGCGACACCACAGATTTCTCCGCCTGATCCTCCAACGATTTTTCTCGGATTTTCCCTAGCCGATGTGCTGCGAACTTCTCCGCCCGATAGCTCCTCTCGCATTCCCGTAGTCCAAGTTGGCGCTCCACTTTGCCTGATATCTCCTCCTAAAGGTATCTACTCTGATGCACTATTATCTCATGCACGCAGATATCTTTTCCATCTCTGCCCGATCTCTCCTCCTAACTCCTCTCTGACGCAGATATTAGCCTCCATCGACACATATCTCTCCTCCAGCGACCCCGCTGACCCTTGCCCACCTTCTCCGGTTATAAGATTCTTGGTAACATTTTTCCGATTTGGTTTTTGCTGTAGATTAGTCGATGGTTTTTGTGACTTGGTTTTTGTTGTAGATTAGTCGATGGTTCATAGCAAATGTTCTGTTTATATGAACTCATTTTTTGGTAAATAATTTTGTTTTTTTGATGTAGATTAGTCCAATGATCTAGGTTGTTCTGCAAATGTCTTTTTTTTTGATGAATCTCCAAAATATGAACTCCTGTTATGCTATCCTGTCTAATGGCATGGGTTAGGAGGAGAGATCTCCAAAATATGAACTCATTTTTAGCATATTATATTTTACATGCAGAATTCATGTTATCAAATTGATCATGAATTAGGATAAATGTCAAATAACTAGAAAACAGCATTTCATTTTTTTAGGCAAGTGATGGGTAAACCAAATGATGGTTTCATTTCGACACAATGAGAGTCTGCGCACGTACACATATTTTACGATAGATTGAATTAGGCAATAGGCCAAACACTCATTTCAGCAGAGATGATTGGCTAAATTTGATTAAAAACTTTAAAGAGTGTACAACAGTTAATTATACTTATGCAATATTGAAAAACAAATGGGATCAGTTGAAGTGTGAGTGGAAGCTATGACGGGACCTCAAAAGAGGGGAGACTGATTTGGGTTGGAACCCAACAAATTTTGGGATCATGTACTTCATACATGGTATCATATTTTGGGAGCTTGTAATGACGTGGTATAAATGTTTTGTATTATTGTTGTATATTTTGGGAGCTTGTACTGATATTTGTTACTAATGTCATGTATCCTTGCTTAGTTTACATCCATGCTTCTATATTGCTTAGGTTATCACTATGGAAGAACAAAACAATGATAACGATGTTAAGATTGATGACGAAGAGCTCATGTTAACACACCAAAAGAATCAGAAACACTGATTTATTATTTACCAGAATCTCGTAGTGACGATAACATCTGTAATAAATGAATACGTCTTCTTATCTGCTAATAAGATACCTGGCATGACCTCGAAACAAACTGAGGACAAATGAGTCGTAGAGTTATTAGAGGGGCATCCAGGAAGGTTTTTCAACAATTTTTGCATGTCGAAACTGTAACATCCGTTATCTGACGCAGTATTTATTTTTAATTGTAGGGTCGAGTCGCGACGGATTTTGATCGAGACAGCGCGTCGTCGAGGTACGATGTCAGTATGATTATAAATCACGTTCGTTAATTAGTAACTTATATCAGTCGTAAAGATGTGTGACGCATTTTATTTTGAGTTGTGAAGCGTAGCAAATTTTGGGATGCCAATAGCAAGACTCATTTTTTTTTCTTTCCTCTAGCGGTTATTGATCAAGCCGCAATATGCCGATAGGTTAAAACCACATGCCCGAATGTTTTTAATCCCGCAAGTTTCAATTTCACATGAGAAAAACCGCAACCGTCTTCTCCGTGCCTTCCGTTTTCCCGCAAGCGGCGAATAGCCGGCTCCCACTGCCCTACCGCCGCCCGTGCTCCCACCATTCCTCATCGTAAGCTCCTCCTCCTTCCTCTACGGGCGCCGATGAGTGCTCTCCTTCCTTCCTTGGCCGTGGAAGAACCGGTTTCAACCCTAACCGGTGGAATCAAGAGTGCTGAAGTTCGTTTTGGTTCCGGTGAGTTTTGTTTCTCTCTAGTCTTCCTTCTTCATTGAAATCCTTCTATTGGAAGTCAACCCTAACGTTTTTCGCATTTTTCCTCTTGCCCTAGTTAGAGTTTGGAGTTCTAAATCCACCGCTAGTCTGGTTTTGGGCGCGTTGTGAGCCTTAGACGCTCTCACATAGAGGTAATACATCTATTTTGGTCATTTTGTGTTCACCCTAGACAAAATTATTTGAGATTTCCTTACCGAAAACCCGAAGGGGAAGAATGTGTATTTTAGATGTTGCTTGGATTGCAGATTTTTGGTGGCCTCGAGGCAAGGCTTCGGAAGTCCGCAGTAGTCAGATTTCCTTCGGAAGAGACGCGTCGAGTGTACGAGCGCCGCACCACCACTGTAAGGAATCCTAATTCTTTTTAGTTAGACATATCAAGAAATTATTTTATGCACACATGTGTAAATTGTGTACGAGCATCATAGTCATGCACATAAAAGTGTTGCGATAGGAAAAAGGTCGCGGAATTAGTTGTAGGGTAAATCCTTTTCCAAGACCCTAATAGTCAGATCACATATGCTAGCATTAGGTACGAAACCATACACGTTTAGGCAAGTGTGAGAATTTATCTAAGTTAGAGCGTGAACATCCCTTCTAGCCGACCACAAGAAAAACAAGGGTCGCTCAGTAGTACACTTAAGAGAAGTCTCAAGCAGGGTAGCATTAGACCAAAAGGGTCAGTAAGCACACATAAGTCTTCTCGTGCTAGGTAGAGGCGCACTACCTTTCTTTTGGGGCAAATGAAATCCCATGAGTTGTAGAGTCTCGGGAGTTGACTCCCCTTTGAGACAGTTTGTGGATTCGGGACCGTGTCCGCGCGACACTAGAACAATTGAGTTCGTCAGATGGTCTCGGGTCGTCAGATTTCAGTTGCGCGTTAGGAGCTACTCTGCCTGGAGTTTTTAAAGTAGAAGTACAGGATAGAAACCACCTAGAACCCAAGCGTAGACCTGACGTGAGACAGAGCACTAGATAGTGACCGTCGGGGCTTGGGTAAATGTATTGAAAGTTTATGAATGTAGAATGAGTAGGTATGTTGACCAGGAAGCATTGTAAATGCATGCATACCATCTAACATAAAGGTTTTAAGAACAAAACTATTCTTCAAATAGCATACATTCATCATTTAAGGAACAGTTTTTAGTGTCACTAGGAGAAGTTATTTTTCCTTACTCTGACCCCTCGTGGGCAATGTTTTTACAAGTGACCCAGGTGGGAAACTACGCCTAGGATGAGCGTTATGGTGGCGTCAGTTTGTAGTTGTTTTCTCATTCAGTTTTTCTTTACCTTCAGCATACACTTGTAGCTATGGATAATGTACCTTGTTAATATTTTGAATGTCTTGTATCAGACTTATAACGTTATTTCAGATTTTCAGTCATTTCACTTCTATTCATGTTTAGTGGCTCTGTGAATCCAGTTTTCAGGTATGTGGTTACCCTTAGTTTACTTTCTTAGCTTTCGTTGTAAGTTTTAAATTCTTAGTAGTTACTTCTTTGTACTTGTTGTATACTAGTTTTGATACTGTTTCCTAGTTCTCTTTATATCGATGATCCGACCGGATGGCTGATTATTGTAAAACTGAGAAGGGGTGTTACAGAAACAAATATTTTTGGACCAATAAATTTTATCAGAACAATTATATGATTTAAAAGGATCCAGAAGGACTGCAAACCGGGAGGTGTTGGGTATGACATTATACACTCATGGGCATCATGAAACTATAAGAAAGACGTTCGAACGCTTCCAACAGTAAACTAAAACAAATAGTCTATAAGAAAGTGCTATGTGCACTGACACACCTTTCAATGGATATCATAGCTCTTACTGATCCACAATACAGACATATTTCCGCTCATATTGAAAATGATGACAGATAAATGTCATATTTCAAGGACTGCATTGCAGCGATTAATGACACATGTAGATGTTTGTATTCTGGTACATGAGCAAGTCGTATATATTGGCTAACATGGATCACCAAATGAAAATGTAATGGCAGTGTAAGATTTCAATATGTGATTTACATATGTTGTACCTGGATGGTAGGGTTCAGCTCATGATAGTCGCATATATTACCAAGTTGTGTGAGATAGAAGGTGTAAAATTCCATATGCACCTCCAGGTAAATTTATCACTTATAATAAATGTTTGTTATTTACCACTTAATATTTAAAACTTTGCTAAAATTAATCTTTTAATTATTGGGAAATATTATCTGGCTGATGCAGGATATCCGTTAGAAACGAGTCTTTTGAAATTATTCCCTGAAATAAAATATCACTTGTCGGACTTTACTCGAGACAATCAGCCTATTGAAGGTCACTGAGAAATATTTAATAAAGCGCACTCATCTCTGTGTAATGTTATCGAACGAAGCTATGGAAAAATGGCGTATCTTTAAGAAGATGCCACAATACTCATTTTTAACGCAATGCATAATTGTGGTGGCTACAATGACCCTCCATAATTACATAAGAAGACATCCATCTAGGGTGATCCCGAGTTTACAACATGTGATCTTGATGAGATGTTCGTGCATCCAGAGGGATACGAATTGTAACAACCCGGTTAAAAAAAATAAGAGAGGAGACTATCTATGTTAATCTTTATTTGAGTGAATGGCATTTTTGTAATTAATTCAATTAGATTTTCCATCCTCTAATACCTAAATTGAGACCGCCAGTCTCCCTTTATTTCCCGCATCCCGCAAGCCCCCTCTAGCCCGTCTCCCACAAACCGCAACGCCGACAGTTGTGCCTCCTGATTCTTTTTCCCGTTCACACCTCCCTACTCGTCGGCGCCACCTCCTCCTGTTCTGACGGACGAATCCCGTCTCATGTGCCTCCTGCTAGCCACCTCTTGCTCTCCCCTCCTTGCTCTGGTCGACAATCACCTTCTCCCCTAGCCTCCAGCCAGCCTTCCTCTCAATTTCCTTGGGCTGACGCCAACGTCTAATCCTTCCTTCCCCCCTTCCCTCTCCTCTAAGGGGGCAGCAACACCATTTTTCCCCTTCCCTTCGTAGAGGCTAGCAACCCTAATTTCTCTTCTTCTCCAATCCTCTCAAGGCCGATAGACACCTCCTCTTCCTCCGAAAACTCCTTTTCTTCCTCCGGCAGCCCTCTTCTTCGTCGTCTTGGCCGGGTTTTTGCAAGAGGGACACCTAGGGTTTCCCCCTCTCCTCCTTGACTCATATTTGGTTTTCTTGGTAAGAATCTCCTTTTTTTCCTCCTCTATCCAGATTTCCCTAATTTTCTTAGAAATGTTTGTCCCCAACTTGTGATTCAAGATTGTTGCCTCTTTATAATAGACTAATCTCGAATTATTTGTGATTTTTGGTATCGATCGACGAAGCTACCAGCGGGGTCTTTTCAAAGCCCTCTCTAATTTAGGGTTTCTCCTAGCCAAGTGTCACCAAGTCTCGGTTTACGCATGGTTATCTCTTCTTCCCACACTTTTGAGAGAGGTAAATCGCAAAACCCTCTCGTGTTTTAGGTTTTGTAAAATAGATATCATGTGTTAGCGTTATGCATCTTGGTAGGTAAAATATCAATTTCGTTGTTCTTAAACAGGTACAAAATATGATTGCTAATTTTGTTTGTGCCGCTTAGCCGTCGGGCAAGTAGAGATCCTTTTATCTTGCAAACATTAAGATTAAATTAATGTATCTGTTCTTATGATTATATTACTTTATTCTTGAATATTTGATTTGTCAAATGAATTTAAATATTGAATGTCTAATCTGAAAAAGTTAGTAGTTTAGGGTTTAATACATTTAGAATAGCGTGGGTTTGTAATCGAGAATGATTTATATTTGGATATTCACCTAGATGAATGAATTTCTCATTTGATGAATAATTCGAAGAATAGTAGATTGTTGAGCATAAGCAACACGTGTCATGACAATAATTTTAACGAATTCTGATTAGCAAATATATGAATGGTGTTTTTATATCATGCTCGTATCGTACATATTTTACTTGAAAGATATTTGTGTCTAAAAATGATTTAATCTAGATGGGCACTTGGCATTCCAGAAACGATGCATAACAAACTTACCCCCTGCGATTTACTTGAAAATTCTAGTTAATATAACTTTAACCTCTCGAACCCGCAAGGTTTTAAAGATCATTATCAGGTTTTACGTGTCATCGGATATCTGCTTCTTATGTATGTATGGTTGCAAGACTTGTGTCAATATTGTCTCATGATTTGATTCTTCCCTTTGATGTAAATTTGTTTATGCTAAAATCACTATCTATGAATCATTTAATTCATTAATATCATACGCAACCAGTGAAAAATATGTTTTATTAATGCAATTTCTTGACTTAGTATACATTATCTGATAAGGTTTGCATTTGAAATTACAAACCCTTGTGCATCAAATAAAAACACCTACACATTTTATGGGTTACAGTTTATGTTATTGCATGAACATATTTATGTTATATTCCGGAGTAAGCTAATAATCTTAGTTGTTTTTTACTTGTCTCACATAATTACCTGTCCTACTAGCTTTACTTCATGAAAACTGGTATCATACATTTCTGATTCCCCCGCTCGTGCTTTATTTTTACTTCGTTTTCTGTTTATTTCAAAGTTCTGAGCTTTTTTCCTTCTTATTTTGGAATTTTCCTGAGCCCGATCTGCGCCAAACTTCTGCTTCTGGAGGTTTATCTTCTTGCTGTGTCAGGTTCTATGTATTGGAATTTAATATTTGTGCATGTTCATTTTCATTGAGATTGTCATTGCATGAAATTGTACCAGTATCTTTGTATCATGAGTTTTATTAAAATACATGTGCATTTTAATTTTTCACAGATTAGCTCTAAAGGTTTCGCATAAAAATAAACTATTCACCTCCAAATTAATTATTTTAAATTCAATAATGTTAAATCAACTCGCGCCTAACAAACATGGATTTTCTTCCGCCCATATCTGTGCCATCACGACCAGCCCAAAGCGCGCTCCGACTTTTGTTTAGACGGGTCGTGACACGAACAAAGGGCACAAAGTCAACGAACCGACAGGGTCACGACTCACGACTATGAGCATAGAGCCAGTTACACATGAGGGGACAAGTGCGTCTGAGATGTCTGCGTTGAGAGAATTTATTGGGGGCCAATTAGAAAAGGCTCACAGGTACAATTAGAATATTTATAGTTTAGCAAATAAATTACTTAATTTATATTACACTTATCTAATCTAGCATAATTCTCTTTTGCAGATGATGTTTGTTTGCGGTGAAGAAAAAAATCGTCATCTATTTGAATTATATTTATCACAAATCTTTATGTCGAGTAAACTGTTTAATTATTATTTGAACTTCGAAAAATCTGTGAACTGTTTAATTTTCATTACTATTTAATTTTGCATCACTGTTTCACACAACAATGCAAATACAGTTTTTCAAATAGCTTAAAGAATTTTTTCCACCACTGCAAAATAGCAGATACTTACACCACTATTTCCCACCACTACTTCCAGCACTGCAGCTTAGCCAAAAAGGCCTGAGCAATTGATTTGAAATTAATTCAATGTACTGGCCTTACAAAAAGACCTCCCAGATTTCCTAAATTTCACTCTGAAATCATTTAACCACTAGAATCATTTTCAATTCAGAATCCACGGCTGAACTATACCACTAAGCCAACCTTATATCCAACCAGTTTAATAAAATTTCTGCAACCCAAATTCTGAGTCATCTGAGATCATCATATGAATGTAACTTGATCCCCATACTGATTGCAGATCACTTGCTCTGTTAGTATCAAATGAGTTATATTATCTTATTCTAGAAGAACAAAGCAGAACACTTGCCTCTGAATTCTTACAGATAAGGATATTTCCTGGATGTGGATCCGCATGGAAAAAACCACTCTTCAAGATCATTTGACCATAGGCAAGTGTCAAATTTTCCAAAATCCTCCTGCGCTCATAAAGAATATAACTCCATGTTAAACAATAAGTTAGAACGAATCATACATATCTAGTACATAAGAACAAACAGATTGAAAAAATATTGAGCATGTAACTAAAAACAATAAGCTCTATATTCTTAAGTCGACATAGTTTTCTAAAATAACATTTGTAGTTTAAATAAAGAAAACATGAAAAACAAAATTGTAGAATAACATCACAATGCCCAATTATTTTGCTTGATGCTTAATCCTACATAGATGCGTGAATAAACCGCTGGCAGATCTAGCTTGGCAGGCTTTGCCACCAGGTAAAGACAGCAAAAAGGCTGCTAGGCTGGCTGCACAGCCAAACTAATGACCAAAAACTTTTTTTTATTTTTATTAATAAATATCTAAAAATAAGAAAGGGTATTTAATAAAAAAATTTAACCTTTTTTCATAGTTTATACAAAAAGTTCTCATTCTGAAAAAGGGCATGGTCCTAGAGGGGCTAAGTGTATTTTCTATATGCAAAAGCACTTTACGGCAACAAATCTTACTTGCAATATATTTTTTGTTTATAAATCAAATTGTTAAATGAGTCACAAGAGATAAAACAAGAGATAAAGCAAAAAAACAAGGAAACACGAGACACAGTATATATGTAAGAGTACTCAAAACTAAATGGATAAGTGAATGAAAACTCACAAAGATTCAAGAGTTTGAAACAACGATTGCAAAAGACAAACTCCTTGAAATAAACACTTAAAACAACACTAAGAATTGACTTCAAAACAAATAAACTCATACAATATTAGTAATTGAGGGCTTGGAGAGGATCTCTTGGATTCAGGACAAGTAATGACACCGAAATCCGGACTCCGGGTGGATCTTTGGGCTGCTGGACTGCGGGTACAGGGGCTGTAACTGGAGTACGTTGGGGTGGGAATAGGGGGCTGCTGATGTGATGGGTTGTGGTGGACGGAGAGGGGAGGGAGAGGGTCAGTAGCAAAACAAAATAGACAAATAAAATAAACACGGATTAACAAAAAGAAAAACAAGCATGCAAACTGAAACAAAAACAGAAATCTAGCTAGATAAAATAAAATTGCGAGTAAAAATAAGGTAATTACTAGGATTCAGAAAGTTCCAATTGATAGGAGTATGATAAGAAAAATGAACAGGCAACTGTCTCAATATCCGTGTCAATATTGGGTACCGATAAGGCGACAAGACAGTTGCTTTTTACCAGAATAATAATACCTGAATTTCACAGGTAAAGGAAAAAGGATATAAGATGAGGAGGACTGCTCCTCACTCATCTCATCAAAATATGTCCTTGCCCAGCAAAGTGTCATCATCTTTAAGGAGGATGCAGGAGGAGAAGTGACGCAGGGCAGGCTACGGGGTGCACGAAACCTAGGCCCCTCGATGGATATGCAAATATGACACTAATATTAAGGCTACAGGCAATGAAACCGTCGGATACGGCGACAAATAAATTAGAGCAATGTAATTTCAACACCACGCAGTTAATTAAAGAATAGAGGACAAGCATTCAATTTAGCAAATTTTAAATGGCTTTCCTCCGCTCGGAGGGCCGAGGCTAAGCGTGCGACGAATTGGTCCCACCTGCAATTTATAATTGGATCGCAACAAATTTCTACCAACACAAATCTAAGCAAATCACGATAATCAATCAATAATAATGTCATATCACATAAACCAATACCACGAGAGAACTCACAAAGTAGCAGGCAAAACCGAAGCACTGAATATTATGAATCCGGATGTGTAGATCGGTGATCGAAAATGGACCCGGCGGCGTGGAAATGATGGCTATGGCTGTCCTCGGCGGAGAGTGGGAAGATCGGGCCGGAAATGGAAAGATCCGGCCACTAGGAGGGAGATCCGGGCAGGGGAGACTAGGTCTGATATTTTGGGTTCGGATCCGGGTGGAGGGGTGATGAACGGAAGGTGGAAATAACGTATCGGGGTTGAAATTCCTAAATCTGAATTGATTTAAGGAATTTGGGCTAAAGGGAAGTGGATCCGTGTAGAAGGGAGGTAGGGGAACTTGCAGCTAGGGTTGCGGCTAAAAAGGAAGGGGCGGTTTGGAGTGGGGAGGACAATGGTTGGATGGAGGGGGGTTGACGGCGGCTTGGGAAAGGAGGGAGTGGAGCGGGGTGTCGGAGGCACTGTAGAAGGGAGGAGGGCGGAGGACGGGAGGGGGTTTGGCGGGCTGGCTGCTGCAAGAAACACAGCAGGCCGGCGACTTTAGAGAGGGTTTTGGGGGCTACTGATGGCTGTATGAGGGGTGTGAAAGGTGGAAATTGAGGGCTAGGGGTAGGGGAAGGGTTAGGGGAGGAGAAACCAACATAGGAGTCGTCACCTAAGACTCCACAGCGTCGGCACCGAGGGGTGCTCGCTGGAATCCGGGAATACCTTCTTCAAAATTCTGTAATGTCTTGGTTCAACCTCTTAGACCATTATTTATAATAAAACAAGACACTAGGGCATTCCTATCAAAGGCTATGAATGGCCGGTGGGAGAGGACACTGAAATACATGAAAATAAACCAATAAAAATAAACTAATATATGATCTCGACTTGCGACGCAGATCCGGACACATCTGCGGAGTCCGGGCACGCCATATATGGTAAGTCGTCAAATCAGCCATGAACGGGCCCAAAGCTCGTGCTCGTCTCTGCTCTGCATCAAGAAGAAAATGAATGGAGCTTCCTCTATGGAGAAGAAATAAAACTCCTCACATAAGGGGATGCTCACCGCATTGACATTAGCGCAATGCTCAATATCTTCCTGGAGAACCTGTGACAAATCAACCTGTACATGCTCAAACAATGAAGCGGGTTAGAAAATAAAATAGAAGACTAAAGTAATCAGTAATCGGGGGAGTGGTTCGAGTCTCACTCCCAACAGGCTCCACCGACTGTCACTGTCGATGTCGTAATAATCCTTGCGAAGGGTTTTCGAGAACTCAAGAGCCATGGTGGTGAGTTGGACCTCCTCGCCCAATGAAGAAGTGCAAAACTCTTCATTGGAAAGGATATCCTCCTCATCCCACTTCGGCGTGCGTCATCGTGCTCCAAGTAGTCATACTCCCCATCAGAGAGAACAATTTCCTGATCCCACTTTTGTGCATCCTTGGGCTTCAGATCATAACCCTGCACAATATCTTCGACAGGATCATCAAAAGTAGGTGTATAAAACTCATACAAAGAAGACGGAGGAACGATGCTGATAGCATCATCGGAGAATATGTGAGCTAGTTCCTCCGGGGGTGAATCCAAAAGCAGCGACAAATGCGTCGAGAGAGAAAACTGCACCTTGTCAATGCACCGATCAGTAGGGATTCTAATGGGAATATCCACAATGGTCCCCCATAGACAAGGTGGTATTGCATATGCATCATTAGAGGTTGAAGGAATGCCAAAATGAGAATAAGATGAGACGATTCAGTTTGTCATCCTCCTCCATCTGCCGTAGAAACATAGCGCAATCCTTCAATGCTTGGTCGGTGTTACGACAAAACAAGCATTGTTTCCCATTTCCTCTCGACTTTTGACGGGCCGGGCTGAATTCCGGGAACGATGCATGCTGTGGGGGAGCATAGTTACAAGAATTGGGCGCGCCGGATGAAATACAATAGGATGTTGGAGCTCCATAAAGTGAGTCTTAAGAATTATAACAACGGTCTTCCGTATAACAGTCATCACTACTATGATTATATGCTCTGCACCACCGACATTGAGAATATGAATAAATGATGTTGCGGGGCAGAATTCACGAAATGAATTTTAATTTTTGCAAGGGTTAATTACACACACAACCAACAATAAATGGATAAACCTTGAAAGTCTTGTTTTCAAGGTTAGCAAAACACCTAGAGGGGGGGGGGGGTGAATAGGTTTTTGTATTTATTTTACCTTTTCTAATTTGTTATCAGATTTCTGTGTCTGTGATTAGGTTAGTTATCAGCTTTCAAGAACATTCACAGACGACACAACAATTTTATAGTGGTTCCCCAATCTTGGGTACATCCATTGTCCCTCTGCGCCTATCTAACAGTGTGTTAGATTCGGCTCTCTCTCCAAAACACAGCTATTTAATAGCTTACAGCACAGATCCCGCAGGACCACACAGGCCACACAGACCTAACAATTAGGCACTAAGCCAACCCTTAGGTCACAACGACCTTTCACCAGGCGCAAAGCCAAACACAGGTCACAAAGACCTTAGCCTTTATAAAACAGGCTTACAACTTCAGATTCACCAAGAATCTTTGCACAAGAAAGAAATAGAGAAAGATTATATGATTAGACACCAGATCAAGAACTCTGTATCACCTTCTTCTTGAACTGAACAGATATCAGCCCAACCTTTTGTTGTTAAAGACAATGATGTAGGCAGTAGATTCTCTCTTCAAACAGCTAACCTTCCTTCTACAGAACTTGTAGATCTGCTCTCTCAGAATGAATTCTGATCTTGCTGTTGCGAATGGTAATTGCTCCAGCTATCTCCTTCCCAACAAGGTTCTCTGTACAGAACTCCTTCAGGCTCGATGAAAATGGCGAGGAAGAAGATGATGTCCTCCCGCCCTTCTTCTCGTTTCAGAAAACCTAGCCGAATCGATTGTTCTCTTGGTTGTGTTGGTTCTCTTGTTTTTGCTCTTGCCGATATCTTCCTTTTATACTCTGAAGGCCAATCGAGCAGTGGGCGCCACCACCAGGATTGATGGTTGAGATTAAACCATCCAGTGCATCCCCTCCGTTTAAATTTGATTTAACGGATCCTTCCTGTGTGTGGGCCCCAGCACTTTATGATGGAAATATTCCTTGGAAAGTGTAGAAGATGATGACAGCTGGCCGCCAATGTCTCTGACAGCAATTCCGCACCATTTGAATTTTGTTTGACAATTTGACTTTGCTGACCCAACATCTCTCTGGACTTAGACAAAATTCAATCATAAAAACAAAAGGCGTTGAGTGAGTAGGTATCACTCAACGCCACAACACTTAGACAAAATTATGTCTAAGTATTAAGCTCGACGAAAGCTGAGCTCTGTTCGACGAACGTCGAGCTCAGCTCGACGAATGCAAAAGTTCAGTTTGAACTGCAAACTTAGATCGATGAAAGGCTGAACTGAGTTTGACGAACTCCATGCTAAACTGAGTAATTTGGCTCAGCTCGACGATCGCTGAGCTCAGTTCGACGAAGCTGAGCTCGACGAAAGTCAAGCAGTCCACGCTTTTGGACTTAGCAAAATTTCTGCTCCAAGGCGTTGAGAGCGTTGAGCGCGTTGAGTGAGCTTACCTCACTCAACGCTATTTGCCTTAGCAAATATTTTTGCGCCTTGGCATTGAGAGAATAAGCTCCACTCAACGTCAAAATACTTAACTGAATTTTCTGTTATCTGGCGTTGAGTGAGTAAGCTACACTCAACGTCTGTGGACTTAGTGAAAATTTTGCCCAACTTTTCTGTGGAGTTGACTGACACAATAACACTCAACGCTAAAAGTTGTATGGCGTTGAGTGCGTAGACAACACTCAACGCTTGTGGAGTTGGCCACATTTTCAGTCAATTTCTAGGCTTAAACTGACTTACCCTGACTCACAGCTTTTTTGTTGTATCGCATTGAGTGAGTAGACTACACTCAACATCTGTGTACTTAGCCACATTTTTGCCTATCTTCTAGTTAGGCTGAGACAGACTCAACGTTATATGTTATATGACGTTGAGTGAGTAAACTACACTCAACGCTATATGTTATATGGCGTTGAGTGAGTAGAATACACTCAACGCTTTTGTACTTAGCCAAATTTCTACTAGATATTATTGAGTCCATACCTCTGGCGTTGAGTGAGCTTGCTCCACTCAACGCCTGTGAACTTAGGTGATTTTTGGTATGTCCAGCAACCACTTAGTGTGTCCACATGTCCAATCAATATGATGTGGACTACCTGCACTCAAGACCTCAAATGCACATCAAATACAGTTGATGTGTGAGTCATTGACCTGTTTGACTTCTCACAAATCAGGGACATTGGGAACAATGGACCCAACAATCTCCCCCTATTTGAAAAAGTCAAAACTCTTATCAACCCTTATCAAAAAGATTTCCTTTTCTTGATCAATGATACACACAACCTATACAGCAAAATCAAAATCAAAATTCTGATAAGCTATAAGTAAATTTACCTCACTTACTCCCCCTGTTTTGCTACAAGGTTGATGTCCTTACTTGAGTGTCGCATGTCTTTCTTTCCCCTTTGTCATCTCCTGCCAGTATGGCTATGTCTCCCCCTTGCTCTGCTATGTCTCCCCCTTGCTAGGACCTTCTCTCTTCTCTCCCCCTTTTCGACTTCTGCAGAATAGGCATATGGGGGCTGACCCTCCAATTGGCTGACCTTTTTTCTTCTCTCCAGAGCAACTTACTCCCCCTCAGTAGAAGCTTCAGTGAACTGATACTACTTGGGGGTTTGTATGTCCAGCAAGAGGAGCAATACCTGCACCAAAAAAAATGCAAAAGGGAGTGCCTGAAACTATGCCAAGTTCAATATACATAACTCAAATTTGAGGGTATTGAACTTTGCTTCATCTAATGGCTTAGTGAAGATATCAGCCACTTGCTTGTCTGTGGGGACAAACTCAAGATTGATGTCTTCCTTCTCCGCATGCTCCCTAATAAAATGATATCTTATTTTTATATGTTTAGTCCTGCTATGTGAGACAGGATTCCTAGCAATAGAAATAACACTTGTAGAATCACAGTAGAGAGGAGTTCTACTTACCTGAAGGTTGTAATCCTGGAGCTGATGTTGGATCCACAGCAGCTGAGCACAGCAGCTGCCTGCTGATATATATTCTGACTGAGCAGTGGATATAGCCAGACTAGTTTGCTTCTTCGAACTTCTTTGGATCTACTTGAGACAGGAAGCTTGAGTAGAGAGTTGTATTCATGCTCCTGCTTCTGGTCTGAACTCCATGATTTTCATCACCAATAATTTGGTGTACTGGATGGTCCCTTAGATGCCTGGTAGCTGGAGACAATCAAGCTGCAGCTTGCTGATCTTCAGGGTTTTCAGCTAGCTGGTCTTCATTTTCTTCAGGTATGTTGTATCCTTCTCTTGGAGTAGGAAGTCCATCACCATTTTCTTGGACTATGGGGGTAGCTTTCTTGATGGTCAGCTTGTCCATCAACTGCTTTGTACCTGCAATACTATAAGAGGAGGAGCTTGGCAGCTCATAGTTAACCATGTTGGATTCATCAAATACAACATGCATTGACTCTTGTACAACTTGGGTAGTTAAGTTGTAGACTCTATATTCCTTACTATGAGTGTTGTACCCAACAAAGATCCCTTCACGAGACTTTGCAGCAAACTTAGTTAAATGAACTTTTCCATTGTTAAGCACATAACACTTGCAACCAAAGATCCTGAAATAGCTCAGGTTTAGTTTTCTGCCCTTCAAAATCTCATACGGAGTCTTCTTGTGGCTCTTGGTGCTAGAAGTCTTATTAAGGGCATAGCATGCAGTGTTAACTGCCTCAGCCTAGAAGTATTCTGCGAGGGATGAGTCACTTGATAAGGTTCTACCAAGCTCTATGAGAGTCCTATTTTTCCTCTCAACAATTCAATTTTGCTGGGGTGTTCTAGGAGAGAGAAACTCTTGATGAATCTCTAACTCTTCACAGAACTTTATCATGCACTCAGACTGAAACTCAATGTCATGATAACTTCTGATTTTGACCACAGTGCTGTTGAATTCATTCTGAATTTGTTTGACAAATGTGTGAAAGACATAAGGGATTTCAGATTTCTTTCTTAGAAAGAACACCCAGGAAAATCTGGAAAAGTCATCAACAACCATAAGGGTGTAGGCTTTCCTACCTAGATTTTGAATTGGAATAGGACCAAACAGATCCATATGCAATAGGTATAAGCACGTCACTGAGTCTTTGGTGTCAATGCTCTTGAAAGAGGTTTTAGTCTGTTTGCTCTTTTGGCATGCAGAGCAGATACCCTCCTTAGTGCATATAGACTTAGGCTCATTCCTAACCAGCTCATTGCTGAACAGCTTGTCTATGATTCTATAATTTAAATGGGCTAGCCTCTTGTGCCACTAGACACAGGAAGAGGTTTTCTCATCTACAACAAGGCATACAGGTAAGTCTTTGCTAGAACATAGGAAATTTAAACAGTACACATTTTCACTCCTAGTGTCTGTTAAGATGACCTCTTGGTCACTTAACCTTCTAATTTGGCACTCATCCTTGTGGAATACTATGTCATAGCCAAGATCACAGAGTTGGCTAATGCTTATCAGGTTGTGTTGCAACCTTTCCGCATAGGCTACTCTAGTGATAGTGACTATGTCATTAGAGATCTTATCATAACCTCTAGTCACTCCTTTTTCAGATCCACCAAAATTAACCTTTGGTCCATTCCTTACTGGAGAATAATCCTTCAGCATGCTCCTTGTTCCAGTCATGTGTTTGGAACATCCACTGTCAAGTATCATATAGGGGTATGAGCACTTGGACTATCCTGCAAAACACACATCAGTTAACCTTAGGACCCCAATTTTTATTGGGTTCTTGGTGCCAGTTAGAATGAAAATAATTTTGCCTGCCTGCAGCTTTTCTGACAGACAAACTGACATTTGCTCTTTGCACACTATGATTGTGCCAGCAATCAACAGCAAAATGGCCTACTTTGTCACAACACCAATATTCATGGATGTTGTACCTTCTTTTTGGAGCAGGTCTAATGGTTGTGTTAATAGCAGCTCTGAGTCTAGAAGGAGTAGCAGCAGTCCTGTTCCATGATTTTTTAGCCCCGGTCTGACAAGTGGTGGGTCTGGCAGTAGAAGTGCTTGGGATATCTTGAGCCGTTCTAGCAGCAGCTTTCTTTTCAAAAAGCATACTCTTGATGGCCTCAGAGATGCTCAGGTCAGGTCTACTGACAGCCTTCCCCTTTATCTTAGAATGGGCTGGAGGAATTTGAGAACAGTCAGCAGCTTTACCCTTGACTGAAGGGGCCGTTGCACCAAACACAAAAAGTTAAGGAAGGGTCATTGGTATTTTCTCATAGGTACTTGCACCTTTGCTGCAACTGCCACCATATTGTGGAACATCTTTGTTCACACAAGATGGTCTAGCATGATTCCAGTGATCATAAATACTCTCATGGTCATGGCTGTTGGAAGGAATTGCACTCTAACAAATTTTACAGGAGGCTTAGAGGCTAGTGGCTCCATTTGAGCATTGCCCTTTCCCTTGAGATTAACAGCTCTTGTCCTTTCCTTGAATCTCAACCCTTTCTTTTCCTTTGGGGAGGAGAATGAGTCTATCAAGGGCAACACCGTGCTAGGCTTGGAGTAGTTAGTCACTAGTTCCCTCTCCTTTTGGAGTTTTCCTTCAAAATTCCTGATATGGTTATTCTTGAAGGTTATGGTGCTCATCTGAATGATTGTCACATTCTTCAGTTTGCTAACTTCCTGAATCTTCAGATCCAGCAATTTTGTTGATTCTGAAGCAGCAAGCTTTAAAGAGAATTTTCTGAGCCTGCTGTTTGGCCAGGAGCTTGCTCTTCTATAGAGCCTGCAGAAGTTCACCATATTTATCAATCAATTGATTGATGCCTCCCTCAGATTCTGAGCCATCATCATCACTTGATGCAGAGGCACAAGAATCTGGAACTGATTTATAATCTGAACATGCAGAGCTGGTAACAGAATTTCCCTTGCTTGGACCAGGCTGATCCTGGCTGATTTCTTCATCTGACTTAGCCATCAGCCCAAGGCAACAGCTGTCATCTTCAGAATCCACCTCTGAATCACTATCAGATTGTGATAGAGGGGCCCTGTCTTCAATCCTGGCAGCAGGATGAACCTTCTCAGCTTCTTCTTCTAAAGCAGCCAGCCTTTTGATGCAGTCTGCTTCTACAGCTCCTTTAGTAGAGTACAGCCCAATGTAGGCTTCTTCTTCTTCTAAATCTGATGTGGAGGAGTCAGTCCAGCTTTTTTGTTTTTTGTCAATGAGGGATTTATCTTTCTTGCCTTTTTGCTGGTGGTTCTTTTTCTCACTGTGTTCCTTCCTTTTAACTGGGCAGTCAGCTATCATATGCCCAGGTTTTCTGCAAAGATAACAAGTTATGATAGAGGATACCTGAGACATCATCATCCAGTGCTTCTTCCTTAAGAACTTCTGGAATTGCCTAGTGAAGGCATCAAAATCTTCATCTGACCATTGGCAGTCTGATGCACTTCCCTCCGATCTTCCAGAATCAGATTCAGCATCTCTCCTTGGTGGAGAGGGAGATTTTCTTCTGCTTTTGCTGGTGCCTTCAGCTTTGAAAGCTACAGTTTTGTCTCTTGTCTGAGACTTGTTGTTGTTCTCCTCTTCTTTCCTTGATGCCAGCTGCATCTTATATGACATCAACTTCCCAAAGAATGTGTGAGAAGCACTGTCACCCAGCTTTGCCACTTCTCTGATGACACAGATTTTTGTGTCTCACTCTCTAGAGAGAGATCTAAGGAACTTGTCATTCAGTTCAAAGTGACTGAACACTTTTCCATAAGTCTTTAACTCATTCACAATCCTAAAGAACTTTTCATAACAGGTGGTTATGTTGTCCCCCTTGGATTGTCTGAAAGCCTCATACTCTTGGTTGAGTATGGACTTTCTATCATCTCTAACCTCATCTGTCCCCTCCATGTAAATCACAAGTATTTCCCACATTTCCTTTGCTATTGTACAATTGATCAGATTCTGAAGTGTAGAATCATCAACAGCACCCATGATGATATTCTTTGCCCTCTTGTCTATTGAGGCCAGGGCCAACTCATCCTTGGTCATCTCACCATATGTCTTGGGGGTTTTGACATTAGCATTCAGTGCAAAAATCTTTATTGGGATGAATGGTCCTTCAATTATAATGTACATTCTAGGGTTAGCAGCTTCCATGAACTACCTCACTCTTGCTTTCCAGATGCCAAAATCTTCCTTCCAACAGATTGGAAGTCTCACAGCACTCAGCTCCCTATTGGTCATTCCTGAACCAATGGAGACAGACTTCTTGCTAACCTTGGAGGTATACTCAAACTGTTAAGTCCTTTCAAAAGTAACCTCTCTCTGATACCACTTGAAAATCTTGTTTTCAAGGTTAACTAAACACCTAGATGGGAGGTGAATAGATTTTTGTCTTTATTTTACCTTTTCTAATTTGTTATCAGATTTTTGTGTCTGTGATTAGGTTAGTTATCAGCTTTCAAGAACATTCACAGACGGCACAACAATTTTATAATGGTTCCCCAACCTTGGGTACATCCACTGTCCCTCTGCTCCTATCTAACAGTGTGTTAGATTGGGCTCTCCCTCCAAAACTCAGCTACTCGATAGCTTACAGCACAGATCCCGCAGGACCACACAGGCCACACAGACCTAACAATTAGGCACTAAGCCAACCCTCAGGTCACAACGACCTTTCACCCGGCACAAAGCACAACACAGGTAACAAAGACCTTAGCCTTTATAAAGCATGCTTACAACTTCAGATTCACCAAGAATCTTTACACAAGAAAGAAATAGAGAAAGATTATAAGATTAGACACCAGATCAAGAACTCTGAGTCATCTTCGTCCTGTACTGAACAGATATCAGCCCAACCTTTTGCTGTTGAAAATAATGATGTAGGCAGTAGATTCTCTCTTCAAATAGCTAACCTTCCTTCTGCATAACTTGTAGAACAGGATCAGAATGAATTCTGATCCTGTTGTTGCGAATGGTAATTGCTCCAGCTATCTCCTTCCCAGCAAGGTTCTCTGTACAGAACTCCTTCAGGCTCGACGAAAATGGCGAGGAAGAAGATGATGTTCTCCCGCCCTTCTTCTCGTTTTCAGAAAACCTAGCCGAGGAATCAATTGTTCTCTTGGTTGTGTTGGTTCTCTTTTTTTTGCTCTGGCCGATTGCTGAGATTAAGCCATCCAGCGCATCCCTTCCGTTTAAATTTGATTTAACGGATCCTTGCTGTGTGTGGGCCCCAGCACTTTATGATGGAAATATTCCTTGGAAAGTGCAGAAGATGATGACAGCTGGCCGCCAATGTCTCTGGCAGCAATTCCGCACCATTTGAATTTTTGTTGACAATTTGACTTTGCTGACGTTAGCATGACCCAACATCTCTCTGGACTTAGACAAAATTCAATCATCAAAACCAAAGGCGTTGAGTGAGTAGGTATCACTCAACGCCACAACACTTGGACAAAATTCTGTCTAAGTATTAAGCTCGACGAAAGCTGAGCTCCGTTCGACGAACGTCGAGCTCAGTTCGACGAATGCAGAAGTTCAGTTCGAACTGCAAACTTAGATCGATGAAAGGCTGAACTGAGTTCGACGAACTCCAGGCTAAACTGAGTAATTTGGCTCAGCTCGACAATCGTTGAGCTCAGTTTGACGAAGCTGAGCTCGACGAAAGTCAAGCAGTCCACGCTTTTGGACTTAACCAAATTTCGGCTCCAAGGCGTTGAGAGCGTTGAGTGAGCTTACCTCACTCAACGCTATTTGCCTTAGCAAATATTTCTGCGTCTTGGCGTTGAGAGATTAAGCTCTACACAACACAAAACTACTTAACAGAATTTTTTGTTATCTAGCGTTGAGTAAGTAAGCTACACTAAATGCTTATGGACTTAGTGAAAATTTTGCACCACTTTTTTGTTGAGTTGACTGGCACAGCAACACTCAACGCTAAAAACTGTATGACATTGAGTGAGTAGACCACACTCAACGCTTGTGCACTTGACCACATTTTCAGCCAATTTCTAGGCTTAGACTGACTTAGCCTGACTCACAGCCTTTTTGATGTATGGCGTTGAGTGAGTAGACTGCACTCAACGCCTGTGAAGTTAGTCACATTTTTGCCTATCTTCAAGTTAGGCTGAGACAGACTAAATACTATATGTTATATGGCGTTGAGTGAGTAGACTACACTCAACGCTATATGTTATATGCCGTTGAGTGGGTAGACTACACTCAACGCTTTTGTACTTAGCCAAATTTCTAATAGATATTATTGAGTCCATACCTATGGCATTGAGTGAGCTTGCTCCACTTAACGTCGGTGGACTTAGGCGATTTTTGGTATGTCCAGCAACCACTTAATGTGTCCACATGTCCAATCAATATGATATGGACTACATGCACTCAAGACCTCAAATGCAGATCAAATACAGTTGATGTGTGTGTCATTGACCTATTTGACTTCTCACAAATAAGGGACATTAGAAACAATGAACCCAACAAACCTACTTTGTAAAATATTCAAATAGATTAGGAATTAATAAAATTAAAATGTGCTGCTTAGAATGAAAAACAAGAAAAATGGAAAAAAAAGGTGCAATATATAAATGGAAGAACATTTTTCTCTCGACTCCCTCTCCAAAAACTAACATGCGTCGTATTCTCAGGCAACGATACCAAAACTTGATGCGAACTCGGCAAGTACACTGATATCGTCAAGTAAAATAAAATGAGGAATAACCCCCGAGTATCGATCTCACGTGAAGCATGTCGAAGTGGAGTAATCTTTTGAGATGAGACTGGAGATAGAAGTCTTTATGTCAGTGTTTTATGAGATCTTTGATTTGTGAAAAATATGAAAAATTAAATGAACTATGCGGGTCGCCCCACCGCTTCGCTCCTCCGTGGGTCGCCTTCCTCTGCTTCACTCCTCAGTGGGTCACCTTCCTCCGTTTTGCACACAAACACACTTGTTCACTTCTAGCTCAACAGAGATGCAACAAGCATATTACCACACCATCACAATCATAAGCTCAAGAGAACAATCACAAAATTAGAACAAGAACACTATCTCATTCCAAATCATCCACAATAGAAAATATATCAATGAAGAACTAGACCTAATGCATACAAATATTTAAAAAGGGGAGAGATACAAATTACCACTCCTTGATACGGAGGGGATGAGATACTTTGTTGTAGAGAGGTAAGGAGATCGTCGGGTTGTCAATCTTAGCCCTTCACACCTTCATTGGTTGCGTTTGGGGTAGAAGAATTGTTGTCACTGACTCCCAATATGCCCGTTTTTCGAGGGATTTGTCCACTACAACGTCAAATGCTATGGACTAGAACTCCAATGACACCTTGCAAATCAACTTCTTCCCTTTTGGAGTGCTTGGGGAGATTAGAGGAGAGCTAGAAGCGAAACTCTAGCCTTGGAGATGAAAAATGAGGAAGAATGATACTCCCCGTGCAGTCGGCCTGGCTGAAATTGCGAGTAACTGTTATAAAGAAAACAGGGCGTACGGGTGTGCGGCACAAAGTGCATGCGCGTACGAAAGTTCAATGGCAAGAAAAAAGATGGGTGTCAAAATCGTGCACGTTCGTTTACACGCGCGCACATGGCCGTGAGAAAATACCGCATGCCCAAATTAAGTATTCCCAAAATGGCTTGGAAAGCCCAGAATGACTGCGCATGGGCAGGTGCACGTGCGTGCTAAATTAACACACAAAAATTTAGATCAAATAAAATCCCTTTGTTCGGGAAGAAGAGGACGCACGCGCGAGCGAAAAATCTGCATGGGCGTTCGTGCAACCAGTTAAACATAACTTTCCCTAAACAGCACAAAAAGTACACACATGTACGAATAATTCATCCACACAGATAAGAAATACAAATAAACATGATATATGAGCATTAATCAAATATTTCTAACATATGAATGGATGAAAATGCTAGGAAAAATGGGATTAAAACACAATATAAAATACGCTCATAATCCGCCGAAGGGGTTGCTAGTGGTGATGATGGTGGACGGATATATAGTAAGAACCAAGTCAAAGGGGTTGGTACGCTTAGGCTAAATTTAGTAGTTACAGTTTCATGAATGTCCTAAATCCAATGTATTTAACTAGCACACTATCTCGTGTCTAACTCACTGAACACTAGTCTAGATTAATTTAGAAAAACGGCAAGATAGGTTCACCCTCATTTTTTTTTTGATGGAGGCACACCACCGTATTCATAAGATCAGCAACCCACCTTATGAGATTCAGAATAGGGCTAATGACCCTTAATTCCAGATATGGAACTCCTTATACAGGAGTTGGTGTGTCTCTCAAAGGATATCCAGTTCAGGGCACCATCAAGTTTGTCACCCAAATTTTAGTTTCCAGTTGTGTGATCGCCATTAATAAAATGGTTTAATAAAACAAGTCATGAAATCTACCTCAGTTCAGGGCACCAACAGGTTTGCCGCTCAGACTACAGTTACTAGTTTGTGCACAGTCGTCATTAGTGATAAGACTTAAAAAGATAATAATGAAACTAGTTGAATCTTACAACAATCACTATTCCAAGACTTCAGAAAACATTGACTATTACAGTTGAGAAAAGTGAGTGTCAGAACACACAGTAGGTCGATTCTATGTCAAGTCATGAACTCAAATGTCAAGTTTAATGTTAGAAAAATTAAGCATATTTTAAATTCAAGTAATTTTCACTTATATTATTTTTCTTAAGTGTTGCTGGAGGAAGTATTTTTTTCTTACTCTCCAGTGGGTTCTACCCATTTGGAACATGTTTTTACAGGGAGCTCAGGTCAAGGGATCCGTTTAGGATAGGCGGTGCAGTCATCGTTGGTGTCAGTCATTTCAGTTTTACTTTTCTCTTATTGAACTCATTTTACTCGCAGGCATTATGTGTTATTGTTCTCCAATTATATTTAATGCGCCGGTTTATTACCGATTGTCAGTAATTCAATCTCATAGTGTTTTATTCATTACTAGTTGGCTCTGTGAATTCAACATTGCAAGTTACATTATTGCCCATAGTTTTTTTCCTTAAACTGCATCCGCTGTAAGTTTCCTTGCATCATTTTCATTTTTACCTGTTTTATTTCAGTTTATATATCGTTTCTTAGTTTACATTTTATCGCAGGCCTGGTCGGGCTGCTGATTTCATGTTAAACTAGGTTGGGGTGTTACAATTGGTATCAGAGTCAGGTTTAGGACCCCTGGACCAAAATAAACCACAGTCATAGAATTGTGTTAAAATCAAACTCCCGTTAGTAGAGTTATTGAGGTTGTCTAACTCTTAATTTCACGGGTGTATGAAAATATCTTTAGTAATGGGTTTTTTTCTGATATGTTATTTGTAGTAATAATTCCATTTTTTATGTCCCTGAGGCACCTCGAGATAGTGAAGCAGGTGAACCATCACATCAGAATAATGCTCCTGATATTATCATGAGTGACGTTAATGCGCCACCCGCGCCAACAGCACCAAAACCGGCTAATTTGGCAAACCCAGATTGCCAAGGCAGTAGCAGTAGCTTTATTGGAGTTTAAGAAAGGACAACCTGTAGGGATCCCAGCACCATTCCCTGCATTTGTAGCCGTGGAGGTCGATATGGATCGTTACTTAAGGGATTTTAGGAACCTCCACCCTCCCAACTATAGTGGAGATGGAACTCCGACGGATACAGATGATTGGATTGCAAATACCAGAGATTTGCTGAATGTAATGGAGTGTCCTGAAAATAAAAAGATTCCACTGGCGACTTTTCTTAATCGGGACGAGGCGAAAATTTGGTGGACTAAGTATCTAACAGATGATCCTGTCGGTAAGATATCATGTTAAATTCCCTCTTTTATTAGAAATTATTAACGTTAGTGTGGTGTAATGTGACCTTTATCTTACCAAGTCGTACAACAGATAAGTCGTACAACAGATATGTTTACTTGGGGCGACTTTTTTAGGGCTCTTGCGAACTGGTTCGTGCCCCCTTCTATTCGTCAAGATCTCCAAGAGAAGTATCTCAAGCACTTTTAAGGGGATAAGACTGTTACCGAGTACGAGCGAGAACTTACTCACTTATCTCGCTATGCGGGCTCGATATAAGGAGATGAAATTGAGAAGTGCGATTGTTTTGTTGATGGCCGCCGAGACTCTTTGAGACAGTCGTTGATGACCATAGTCAACACAGATTACAGAAGTTTGGTGGATACAGCAAGAAGACTAGAGGCCGACCAGCAGTGAGTGCAGAGGCGCGATAATTTCTTCCCAAGCGGCCTCATGGTGGGCCACCATTTCAGTAAGACAAAAATCAGTCAAGGGACCGCTGGAGTAAGAAGAAGAAGACAGCTTTTAAGTAGGGCAATCAGTCTGGAGGAAAGCCCGGAGTTTGCGGTGCCTTTGCCCTAAATCTAATCATCATCATTTTGGAGAATGTTTGGCTGAATCAGGTGTATGTTACAAGAATTAGAGAGCAGACCACATTGCGCGAAATTTCCCAGAGTTTGCAGGTAATCGGGTAATTTGACATTATGCTTGGTGATTTGCTTTTAACCAAGACCTTTTCTTGTAAGTTTAACACTTGTACGGTATCATGACTTTCAGTCGAAATTCGAGCATGGAGGTTCTAGTAGGAACGATAAAGGCAAGGCAGTAGTGGACGCTGACCCGAAGCCAGCTCCAAGACGTGGTTCGGTTCAGCCTCGAGCTTATGGTCTTGGCCAGCAGGAGGCAAGGAGCAGGAGAATGTGGTGACAGATTTGGAACTTTAGTATTTAAAATGTTTATTTCTCCTCCTCTCAGCAACACTTAATTAAAATAACATAAGTTTGCATATAGGTATCCTCATAGTTCAAGGCATGCCGTCTAAGTTCCTCTTTGATACGGGTGCATCACACTCATTCATAGCGGAATCATTTGCACGTAAACTTAGCTTATAAATCATCACTGACACGACTCCGTTAGATGTCATGATCCCTAACGGCTCAGTGATGCAGACAGTTGTAAGTGTAGGCTGCCAGTATTATTTGGAGAAGCAAAAAATCGTAGTGGAGGCGTCCCTTTTACATATTGTAGAATTTGATCTTATATTGGGCATGGATTGGGTGACTGACGTAAATGTCAAGAAAAATTGCAGAAGGAAATTCAGTTATAAGGACTTAATCAGTCTCTCTTACCTTTCGAGGCTTGAAAGGAGTCTCCAAGTTGATCATCTCGTATGTAAAATCTATGAGACATGTCAGTAAAGGGTGTCCCACCATCTTAGTATTGTTGCATGCAAAAGCGAAAGCTATTTTGCAAGAGGTACCAGTGGTCTGTGAGTTTCCCGATGTCTTTCCCGAGGAGCTACCTGGTGCCCCTCCCTCTAGGGAAATTGACTTTCAGATTGATCTTATTCCTGGATCTACACCAGTGCCCAAGGCTTCTTATTACATAGCTCCCAGAGAGTTGGCTGAGTTAAAGATCTAGTTGCAGGAGTTACTTGATCTGTGATTCATCAGACCCGTTACGCCGTCGTAGAAAGCTCCGGTCTTTGTGAAGAAAAGGGATGGCAATTTGAGGTTATGTATTGACTACCAAGAGTTGAATAAGCTTACTATTAAGAACAAGTATCATCTTCCATGGATAGATGATTTGTTTGATCAACTCGAGTGGTCTTGCACATACTCCAAGTTAAATCTGAAGTCGGGATACCATCAGTTGAGGATTCGAGATGAGGATATTCATAAGACAGCGTTTAGTATCAAATATGGGCAGTTTGAGTATGTGATCATGCTGTTTGGGTTGATCAATGCCCCATCTGCATTTATGGATCTGATGAACAGGGTGTTCAGAGAGTTCTTGAACCGATTCGTGATTGTTTTTATTGATGATACCCTAGTGTATTCAAGGAGCAAGGAGGAGCATGTCGCATACCTCAGGACAGTCTTGAGCACTTTTAGGCAGAATCAGTTATACGTTAAATTTTCTAAGTGCGGGTTTTGCCTCTCGTAGGTGGCTTTCTTGGATAACGTGGTTAGTAGAGACGGACTTGTCGTTGACCCAAAAAAATTAAGGCAATCAGATATTGGCCAAGGCCGAAGACAATTGCAAAGGTCCGTAATTTTATGGATTTGGCAGGCTACTACAGAAGATTTATTAAGGATTTTATGAAAATAACCCTCTCGTTCACTTCGCTTACCAGAAAGGGAAGAACATTTAGTTAGATCTTAGAGTGCGAGTTTGCTTTTGAGGAGTTGAAGATCAGGTTGTCAGAAGCACCAGTACTCCTGCACAGAAGACGGAGGAACGGTGGTGATAACATCATCAGAGAATATGTGACCGAGTTCCTCCGAGGGTGAATCCAACGAAGGTGACGAATGCGTCGGGAGAGAAAACCCCACCATGTCAATGCAGCGATCAGTACAGATTCTGATGGGAATATCCACAGTGGTCTCTCATAGACAATGTGGTATTGCATATACATTATAAGATGTGGAAGGAATGTCAAAATGAGAAGAGAATGAGACGATTCACTTTGTCATCCTCCTCCATTTGGCGTTGAAACGTAGCGCAATCCTTAAACGCGTGGTGGTGCTATGGCAAAACAAGCATTGTTTCCCATTTCCTCACAACTTTTGAGGGGTTGGGCTAAATTCCGGGGACGATGCTTGTTGTGGGGGCACATAGTTGCAAGAATTGCGCGCGCCGGATGGAATACCAAAGGATGTTGGAGCTCCATAGGGTGAGTCATATGAAGTATAACAACGGTCTTCCGTATAACAGTCATCATTAATATGATTATATGCTCCGCACCATCGACATTGAGAATATGAATAAATGATGTTGCAGGGGAGAATTCACAAAATGAATTTTAATCTTTGCAAGGGTTAATTACACACACAACCAACATTAAATGAATAAACCTACTCTATAAAATATTCAAATAGATTAGGAATTAATAAAATTAAAAGGTGTTATTTAGAATCAAAACAAGAAAAATGAAAAAAAAAAGTGCAATTTACAAATGGAGGAACTTTTTTCACTTGCCATCTCTCCAAAAACACGCTTGTTCACTTCTAGCTCAACAGAGTTGCAGCAAGCATATTACCACACTATCACAACCATAAGCTCAAGAGAACAATCACAAAATCAGAACAAGAACACTATCTCATTCCAAATAATCCATAATAGAAAAATATATCAATGAACATCTACACCTAATAATCATGGTGTGTACATTTTTTAGAGTATATCTCAATATGCATACAAACATTTCAAAAGAGAGGGGAGAGATACAAATTACCACTCCTTGATACAGAAGGGATGAGAGACTTTGTTGTAGAGAGGGAAGGAGATCGTTGGGTTGTCAATCCGAGCCCTTCAAACCTTTATTGGTTGCGTCTGGTGCAGAAGAATTGTTGTCACTGACTCCAAATATGCTTGTTTTCTCAAGGATTTATCCACCACAACGTCAAATGTTCTGTCCTAGAACTCCAACGACACCTTGCAAATCAACTTCTTCCCTTTTGGAGTGTTTGGGGAGGCTGGAGGAGACCTAGGGACGAAACACTAGTCTTGGAGATGAAAAAATAGGAAGAACGATGTTCCACGTACAGTCGGTCTAGCTGAAATTGCAAGAAACTATTATAAGGAAAACAGGGCTCGCGGATGTCCGACACAAAGTGTACGCGTGTGCGCAAGGTCAATGGCAAGAGAAAAGATGGGTGTCAAAATCACGCACGTACATTTACATGCGCGCACATGGCCGTGCAAAAATACGGCACGCCCAAATTAATTATTCCCAAAATGGCTTATAAAGCCCAGAATGACAGCGCACGGGCAGGTGCACGTGCACGCAAGCACGTGCGAAATTAATACACACAAATTCAAATCAAATAACATAGCTTTGTGAGGGAAGAAGAGGACGCACACAGAGTGAAAAATCTGCATGGGCGCGCGTACGACAATTTAAACATAATCTTCCCTAAACAGCACGTAAAGTACACACCTGTACGAATAATTCATCCACGCGGATTATAAATACAAATAAACGTGATATACGAGCATTAATTAAATATTTCTAACACATGAAGGGATGAAAAGGCTAGGAAAAATAGGGTGAAAACACGATATAAAATACACTCATAATCCGTCGAAGGGGGTGCTAGTGGTGATAATGGTGGACGGATATGTTTTCCCGTGATTGCCCGAAAACTGAAAAGGAAGGAAACTTGAAGGGCGGTGATGAAGGTTTGTTGGGGGTAGTTGGGGTATATTTTTCGGTGATCGTCGGAGACCAAAATTGGAGGGAATTTAGAGGGGGAATGGGATTTTTTTGAGGTATTTGAGCATGGGAATGTTGGGTGGTATGTCGGTGGTTGGAAGGATGACTTTGGGCCGCTGGTTTGTGGTGGTTGAGGGAGGCAATGAGGGTTACTGGCTTTAAGTTGTAGGGATGGATTGGAGGCTGGTTGGAGATGAGTATTTTTTGGATGTGTGGGTGTGGGGGTGGGGGGCACAGCTTGGAGGGGATGGGGGAGAATAATGGTCAGCAGCAAAGGGTGTGTAGAGAGGACCAAGCTTCACATCTAGGGGTTTCAGCTTCAACACCGGTTTATTAAAAGTAAGGTTTCTTAGCTTCAACTCCAATGACTCTCTATAGAGCACGCTACCATTATATATACACTAGAGAGAGGGGACGAATGGTCATTATTCTTCGTTCGTTGCCTCCATCAAAATAAACAAAATGACAGTGAAAATTAAATAGATGCAAAGAACAAAAAATGTTACGAACGGCGATCCGCCTGAGATGAACGGGCTCGATCATCATTTGGCCAGTGGTCAGAATGTATAAACCCTAATGGGCCATGTGGCATGATCCTCATCATATTCCATCATGTTCTCAAATCTCCCATTCTTTCTCATTTCTCACTGTCTCTCATTACTCGTTATCCCGCACTTCTAATTTCCCAATCATCAGCCATAGCCACCTTCGACCTTGACTACCTTCGACGCTGCATCTCTGAGGAAGAGGCTCTGGTCAACCTCGAGCAGACGATCACCACAACCAAGAGCTTCCTTCGACAACAAGCAACCACCAACCTTGCATCTCCGAAGAAAAACCTTTGTGTTGACCATGAGAAGATGACCACCGCGACCAAGATCTGCCTTTGACATCAAGCAGCCTTCGACCGTGGATCTTCAATGAATAGCCTCTGCGTCGACCTAGAGCCTCTACATCCACCTCAGTTCTAATCTTCTCCAACTCCATCCACGTATCATTGGTTTTGCTCTATAAAGTTTCTTAGGGCTTTCCCGATTTTTCTCTACTTTCCAAGATTCCTACAATCTTCCAGATCTCGAGCAGCCTTTCTTCCATGGAGAGCTACAAGGAAAGACGAGAAGCAACATGGACATCGTTAGCCGTTAGATCTCGTTGGACATGTATTCCGCATCTCTTGATTTGAGAAAAGTAAACATTATTATGTATTTTTTGCAGAGAAGATGTGAAAAGCTCATTTAAGATGTTTAGGACACATACAATGGAGACCATTAGAGACACTTATTAGTTGTGAGAGTCCAGTCACCGGGCCCGTTGAACGAGGGAAGGATACACCAATAAAGAATTGGAATGAAACTTTAAGGAAAGACAGGATGTACTTAGGCATTAGTGAGATTATGACTAAAGCTAGGGCACAATGACGATAAAGGATCCAAGTAGCCGACCCCACTATAGTGGGATAAAGGCTTGAGTGTTGTTGTTTGCTGTTGTATTTGATCAAGTTTGTTTTGTGTTTATAGTGTACAAGAAATAAAGGTACAATACCATACTGAATGTGTACAATTAAATGTGATGCAAAAATGGACCTGATGCACCTAAATATGTCATATCGCGGGTCGATAGCACCTACCGTTGGCGGTAGTGATCTTGACAGTGGGACAGTTGGCACAACATAATCAAATGAAATTATTCGCGGCAGTAGCAAAGCCAATTTGTAAAAAAGGTAACACGCGGCGTTAACACTAACAAGCGGCGGTAACTTAAAGGCAAGCCCAGCGATGATCTACTGATTGAGGAGCCAAATGAAGCATGTGATACCTCTGACGGCAAGAGCGTACATTGAGCTTATGCGGCGCAATAGCCCTATTGTGGCGCGGTAACGATTGCTTAAATACAAAATGATCTTACCATTCATGGGTGGCTGGTGCGCAAAACTCTTACGAATACGGGGACCGTGGAGCGGTAACACCTACCGCCGACGCTAGTTCACAGTTCTATTTAAACGACCACTCCACTATTTCATTTTAAGAATGCTGAAACCACAATTTCAAAATATTTTGCGTGAGGCCTCGTCCTAGACATCGACAACCCGCACAAATATCTTGAAGATTTAATGAACTTGAAGATAGAATCAGTAAAAGCTCATTCTGCAAGAAGGACGAACACAACTACAACTCCGATCTATCGCATGTATGGACGTCAAGTTCCGTGTGCGGCTTAAGAAGGAATTCGCTTGTAAGTTGGCGACTAGATCTTGGGAGTAAGTGTAGGGAGCGGCTAGAGCCCTATCAAGGGATAGTTAGGATATGGCCAACCGGTCCATATAGAGAAGGGTCAGTATAGAAAACCCAAGAGTAAAAAACATCGTCTTGATTTCTAGCGATATTGAAATCACAATTTTATAATAGTTTTGATGAAATAAAGATCATGTATCTTTGTTTTTAATTATCAAATGATTATTTATGAACTTTGTTATAAAGTGATTTTATATTTATAAAAGATAATGACTTTGAAAAGATTTTGAAAACACCCTTATTCACCCCCCCCCCCCCCCACAAAGTTATTCCAAAAAGATTTTACCACCTAAAATAATGACACATCATGATCTTGCTTTATCAAGAGGGGAGGAATCTTCAAATATTGAATTTTCCTTGGCACCACAGTTATTAACTGGAGAAAATTATAATGCTTGGAAAACACTAATGAAAATATTTCCCATTACTTTAGACGTAAATATTGGAAATATAACCATAACAAAACATTCAGATGAATTAAATATGAACGAATGTGTTGTTAAAACTAACGACATGAACAGTTTATATTGTGCAATTTCAAGAGATATTTTATATTAATTTATTTGTTTCCTGCTGCTAATAAAATTTGGAAAATTTTATGAGAAAACTTATATTCTTCCCTCTGCATATGATAAACAATATCAAATCATTAAGCTAAAGTAATCTTATATGGCTCGAAGAAAAGAAATCAATGAGGACTCATGCTTGGAAGATGACTTCTCAAACTCGTTAAAAAGGAACACAGCACCACAATATCATGCAAGGATGTCGACACGACAAGCACATCAAACAAGGAAGAATACGATAAAATACGTTCAAATCTAAATTCCAAATCCAAAAGAATTGTAAGTTCTACTATTCCTTCCATTGAAAATTATACTTCCATGTTTATCACACTAAGCGAAGCATAAACAAAAATTCGGCTTTAGAAAAAGAGAATGAAAGATTACAACAACACCCAAGCCTTTATCACATTATAGTGAGGTCGGCTATATGGATCCTTTGTCGTCATTGTTTCGTATCTTTAATCATATATCACTAATGCCTAAGTACATGTCTTTTCTTATAGTTTCATTCCAAAACTTTATTGGTCTACCCCTCCCTTGTTTAACATGCCTAGTGACTAGACTCTCACAATGCCTAACAGGTGACTCCAATGGTCTCCTTTGTACGTGTTCAACCATCTTAATCGAGCTTCTCGCATCTTCTTTGCAATTGGTGCTACTCCTGTCTTATCCCTGATACATTCATTCCTAAAAAGAGAATGAAAGATTGTTTTTGAAAAAATTATCTTTAAAAAATAATTGTTTTAAGAGTTACAATCATAAAAGTAAAATTAAATAAATGAATAAAACTTTTGAGGGTTTAAGGCTTGATTATAAAAATCATATTAACTCAATTGTCACTACAGTCAAAAATAGCTCTCATGCCTACTCTAAAGCAAGAACATCTTAAAGTAAGAAACAATGAGTTAGAGGTAAAATTAAGTATCTCACCCAACTACTTAACTAAAGGGAGTGAAAATTACAATATGCACATAAATAAAATTCCAAGTAACCACAACCATCATATACAACATCAATCATCATGAAAATAATAAGTATAAAATATTAAAAGATAAAAACAACATTCAACGAAGATATGAATGGAAACCCGGGTTAAAAATAACACACCAATTATACATATATAGGGTCATTCAGCCTTAGTTCATAATAAAACGTTTCATTATCTGTGGATGCCCCAAGGAACCATCACACCTGAATCTCTTTGGCAACCCAAAATAACCACTCATTAGTCATCAAAAAAAGTGCGTGAAGTAGGATTAAATCAAAATGGAAGATACATTAACCTCCACTTCACAATGTGTTGAATCCTAACTAAAAATATAAAAATGCACTGAAAATATAAACGACTCCAAGACGATTGCAGGCGGAGTTGCGGGACACTTTGGAAGAGAAAACGATTGTGCTGGTTGAGGACCGTTTCTTTTGGCCCGACCTAAAAAGAGATGTCACCAGAGTAGTGAGGCATTGTAGAGTTTGCCAGACGGCAAAGGGGACTCGACAGCCCAAGGGGCTTTACACTCCACTTCCCGTCCCCGAGAGACCCTGGTCGGATATTAGTATGGATTTTGTTCTCGGTCTCCCTCGCACCCTGAGCAAGCTCGATTCAATATTTGTTGTAGTTGATCGTTTCTCCAAGATGGCGCATTTCATTCCGTGCCAAAAGACCGAGGACGCCTCCCACGTGGCAGCGTTATTCTTTAAAGAAGTCTTTAAGTACCATAGTCTCCCCGCCTCCATAGTCTCTGATCGTGACGTGCGATTCATGAGCTATTTTTGGAAGACTTTGTGGAAAAAGACGGGTACAACCCTAAAGTTTTCCTCCGCCTACCACCCGCAGACGGACGGACAAACTGAAGTGGTTAACCGTAGTCTTGGCACCCTTCTTCGTTGCCTAGTAGGAGATAGTCCGACAACCTGGGTGTTGAAACCGAAATTCAGCTTCTGTGGAGTTCGAACCCTTGGGGAATGGGTGATCTCGCACTTACTTCTCCCTCACAAGCTCAAGCGGACAGAGACTTAGAACAAGAAACAGACCCAAGGCTCCAGCACGAGGCCTCACCACACACCCAGAAGATCTTAGAGTGTTTCCCCTCCTTAGCCAAGTGCTGAGCTAAGGATACCTCAGAAAGCACAAGAAGACCAGGGCACAAGTAAGTATATCTTCTGAGGTAGCCCCTTGGGTCTATTTATAGATTTCGGAAAATGGTCTGTCAACAGCCAACCTCCGCGCTATTGACCAACACGTCCTGGATGACCAACGCGTCGCAGAAAGGATCCTCATGATCCGGCATATCTTTCCATGAGAAGGTGATCTTCTAACCAGGGGTGGGGTTTGGTACGTGGAGCCAACGCTCCGACAGTACATGGTGTGAAGGCTCGCCTTCCGAGCAGCCTCGACTCTCACCCCCCCCCCCCCCATGGATCACCCCGATCCCTCCTCAGGCTCCTACATCAGCCCAATCCTCGCATCTGTCCTCCACTCCCCTGGGCAGGACCTCCTCAATCCGCACCTCCTGGCGGGGTTGTTGTTGTTTCTCCCTATTCCCCCTCACCTCGAGGAACTCCGGGCACGTGGTCGTGGCATGACCCTCTTCCTGGTGGAAGTTACAATAGAGAACTCCACCCTGACTACCCGTCTTCTCCTCTGCTGGCACCTCCTCCTCCCCTGGGCTATCGTCGTAGCCTGGCGTTGATCGGGGAGAGGAGGCCTCTGGCCCTGCCTCCAGCCTAGAGGGTTGAACTGACCCTGACCCCCCTAGCGATTGTCTCCTCCATAGAAACCTCTCCGCTGACCCTGGTCCTGCCACTCCGGCTGCCTCCAGCCAAGTCGGTTGTTCGGCTCCTGGTGACCCCACCTTGGCTGCTGCTGCTGCTCCCTCTGCCTGGGCTCAGCCCTCCTAGCCCCTGCCACCCCCTGGCTCCTTCTCTTCCCTTGCGGCCCACCTGGCCAATCTCCTCGCAAACTCCGGGTTCGACATCTCCACGTCGACTTCCCTCGCGGCCCTCACCATCAGCTCCTCATAGGAGAGAGGAGGCACCCTCTTCAGCTCCATCCTGAAGAAGTCCTGCTGCAGCCCCAAGGTGAAGGTCATCATCAGGATGTGCCCTGGCATCTCCTGGACCTGGAGTACCTCCTCCTGGAAATGATCCACATAACTCCCCAGAGTCTCGTTCACCCCCTGCTTGATGTGGAACAGAGACTCGGACTCCTTCCTCTTCTTGGAAGTGGTGAACCTCCGCATGAACCCCGAGCGTAGGTCCTCGAAACAGTAGATGGAACTGACCGGCAGCTGGTGGAACCAGTCTCTCGCCTTTTCCTTGAGGGTAATGGCGAAGAGTCTGCACTTGAACGCATCCGACATCTGCCGGATTGAGACTGCATCCTCAAACCAATGGATGTGTTGAACCGGATCATCCTTCCCAGTATAGAAGGACATCTTCGGCTCTCGAAACCCCTCTGGAACTGGGGCGGATGAAACCAACTCGCTCAAGGGGATGCCTCCCCATACTGGGCGAGCCGAGGAATCTCGCATGCCCATCTCGCCGATCCGGCCTCCACTCGCCGAGCCGGGGAACAACACTCGCCCCTGCAGATCTCGCTCCCTCCCCTACTCTGCTACCTCCTTCCCAGGTCGCTTATCGGGGGCGTTCTCGCCCAGGGTTGGGGCCACGACAACTGGGGCAGCTGATGTTGAGCACTCGGCGCGAGTGCTGAGTGCGAGCATGATGAGATTGCGTACCTCTTGACGGAAATCCTCGAACATCCCGAGGGTTGCGAGAGGGGGAGGGGGTGGCAAGTCGGCCCTGCCCGAACCTTGTCCTTCTACAGCAATCATCGAGCTCACGAAGGATTTGCGATGTTGATCACTCTCCACGGTCACGAAACCAAAATGTTGAAACCGAAATTCGGCTTCTCTGGAGTTCGAACCCTTGGGGAAGGGGTGATCTCGCACTTACTTCTCCATCACAAACTCAAGCGGCCAGAAACTTAGAATAAGAAACAGACTCAAGGCTCCAGCACGAAGGTCCCACCACACACCCGGAAGATCTTAGAGAGCTTCCCCTCCTTAGCCAAGTGTTGAGCTAAGGATATCTCAGAAAGCGCAAGAAGACTAGGGCACAAGTAGGTATATATTCTGAGGTAGCCCCTTGGGTCTATTTATAGATTTCGAAAAATGGTCTGTCAACAACCAACCTCCGTTGTACTAAACAGCTATATGCATCCAAAGGTGGTCTGTCAACAGCGCAACTCCGATGTTCTGAGGAGCTAATAGCAGACCTAATCACATTTTAGCAGACCGAATTAAGCTAACCACATGATACCTGCACCTCATTCATAGGGGGAAAACGGGAACAGCCCGCCACGTTACTTGGCGGACGCGGCCTGACAGCTCACAGCTCGCCTCTCTCTCTAGGAGAGCGCGAGCCGGACTCCTGCGGCTCGCCTCGCGCGGAGGCGGTCCGGCGCCTATAGGCGAGCTGGCCTGCGCTAGGGGTGGGCTGCCATCTAGGCGAGCGCGGGCTGGTCGCATTGGCTCGCATGGCTCGCTCGCGCCGCCTAGCGGAAGCGGTCCTACTGCCCTGGCGAGCTCCACTCTCCTGCCTGGCTCGCTCGCCTTCCTGTCCTGCCTGGTGGACCCACTCGGCGAACACTGGGTTGTACACAATTCCTGCTCTTTTTGAGCTTTGCAAAAGCTCGAAAATAATCATACAACCCCACGTGTTTGGTGAGCGCTTGCTAAGCTGGAGGGAATCTTTTGGTGGGTCCCACTGGCGTGCTATAAATACACCACCGCCAGGCTCAAGGGAAAAACCCCTGCCCTCCTGCCTTTCTTTTCTTCGTGAACCACTGTAGCTGAGTGATGCATATATCGGAATAAATGCGAGCGTGCCTAGCGGCCGCGCGGGAGGAGACGCGAGAGCAGGTCCTTGAAGCTGCTCCCTGGCTGGCGCGCGGCTGACTCGGTCCTGTCTTCAAACCGAAGAAGGCGAAGATGATCCAGCGATCTCCCCAGAACAGCCCCCGCTGTCTCTAGTTCGGTGGTCGGTGCTGAGGCCGCCCATGAGGTACGCGGGCCGATTGCTCGATCCGCGTGTTACTATGATTTTAATCTTTCTTTCCCCGCACGAGGCACCCCGCGAAGACGGAGGCGGGAGAGTGGAACCAAGGCATTCCTCCCCGCGCGTGTCTGAGCGGGTCGCCAACCCCCCCCCCCTCCGGCTTCGCGTCCTACCCTAGGCGAGGTCCCGACCGTCCCTCCCGCGACTGATGGTAAGTTTCTGACTCATTTCCTGTTTTCCTTCCTGTTTGCTTTTTACTTGATCCCTTGCTGCTGCTTTTACTTCCTAGGGGCCGCCGATCTGCCTTCGCAGATTTTCCTGTCGTCAACCCCTTACGGGTTGGGAAAACCCCTTGTGGGTCTCGGAGGCGGGCTCTTCTAGGGCCAGCCAAGCACTTCCCGCCCGAGTGCCGGTGCGGGTGATGTGCCGACCCCAGGTGAGTTTGCGCGCTTGCTTACTTTTTATGGTCTGCCCTCTTTTCCTGATCTTTCCTGTTTCTTGTAGGCTTTAACGCGATCTCATCCTCCGATACCGATATCAGCGGGGGGTACTCGCCTCCCCCCTTCGCGGACCGTATCTCAGAGTATCTGCGCGACCCGCAGGATACCGAGGAGACGAAGAAGCGGGTAACCTGGTTATTCCAGAAGCACTCTCTGTTGCTGCGGGAGGTTTGTGACATGGTGGACGAGGACAGGGATGAGACGGAGGAGCGGTTTGCGGTTCTGGAGTGCATGAGGCGCCCATTTGACGGGGACGGAAAAACTACTCCAGGAGTGCACATTACCCGAGCCGAGGAGCGGCTTAGGCACGCCACGGAGCAGGTCGACCTGGCCCAGCGGGAACTGTTGGAGGTTCGCGAGTACTATTTTCCTCGCGTATCGCCCTGTTCCGGGGTGCGGGGTAGGTGGAAGTGGATTCAGTACTGAGCCACACACCCTATCCCCACTGCCGGTTTGCGGATCCGGGTCGCATCTGCCTGTTAGATCAGCCCGTGTGTCGAAACCACGCTTTATTTATTTTTTCCCAGGAGCATGGAACTTAATCATTTGTAAATATTTGAGACTTCTTGCCCGCTGATGAGCCTATATTTGTGGTTTACTATTTCATAGCCGGTAAATGTTTAGCTCTCTTAGGCGGATGTTGGGTCTGCTCCCCCTCTCTGCCGGACGCGAGCCGGCGCAGCTCGCCCACCCCTTGGGCGGACGCAAGTCAGTGTGGCCCGCTCATTCTAACAGGGTCATGGAGAGTAAGCGGTAGTTAGCGGCGGGCTCAGAAGTCGAAGCATCAGGGTTTATTTTTACTATCCTTACATTTCCTGCCGACGAGACGTTTTCCCGCCCTTTCTTTTTCTATAAATAGGCCCTGACGCTCCTCACCTACCGCATTTAAAACCCGTCGCTCAACTACTTCCTGCGATTCCCGGCCCGCCCGCTCTTTGCGAGAACTACAGCGTCGCGCTCGACGATCTGACTGCGAGATGGGCGGGAGTGGCGGTGGCGCTGATGGGCGAAGCAAGTGTGCCTGGACTTTGTCCAATCACCCCTTCTCGTTTGCCAGCGTCACCAAAACAGAGTATCTTGACGTGATCGGCGACTTCATCCCGCCTGGCATTGAGGCGAGGCGGCCTGGAGAGCAGGAGAAGATCAATGATCTTTCCGATGGGGAGCTCGCCATCCACATCGCCGATTTTGACGCGGGCCTCCAGCTTCCCCTATCGCCAGAGGTCAGGCAGATATTGAAATATTTCGGGGTCGTCCTCGACCAGATGACCCCCAATTCCGTGGCCTCCGTGGTCGGGTTTGCTTGCTTCTACGGGAGGAGCGGATCGAGTTCAGTCTTGCGGTCTTCCGCAAGCTGTTCTCCTTTCGCGTGAACAAGGATGGCACCGCCTACTTCTCCAGCACACACGTCAAGGTGCGGGAGACGGTGAACAAGAGCCATAACTGGCTCCGGAAATTTGTCTTCGTCAAAGGTGACTTTGGCAACGTCCCTTTCTCGCCGGTCCAACTCAACGAGGCGAGCTACCGCGCCCCCTAGCCTGGGGGCCATGAAGCCGAGCTGTTCGGATTCTTCCATGGGAAGAACTTTGAAGTCGCGTTCCTCCGTAGGAACGTTGATTGCCTAGCCCTCGTCCTACTGCAGGCGAGCGGGACATCCCCTTGTACCCTCCTTACGAGAGTGCACGAGCCGCCTCCGGCGAGCTCGCCCATGCAGAGGCGGCGGCTGCCGCGCACCGTGAGGCCCCAGCCCCCAGTACTCAGAAGCAGGTCACCCACAATCAACCTCTGCCGCCTCCTCCGCCCAAAAAGCCGAAGACCGCGGGCGGCGCTCCTCCTGCGTCTCGGGAGAAAGGCAAGGCTCCGGCGGGTCAGCAAAATGGAGAGCCCGCCGTCCCAAGTGCTAAGACCGGCGACCCTCCTGGCGAGGCGGCCAGCACCTCCAGGTCGCGCGGACAGGCGCCCGCCGCCAAACCCGTGCCGAGAGGGCACCGTAACTTCGGTTATGGGGAGCGACATCTGGATGAGCTTGGCAAGGCTCTCCTCCGGTTGGACAAAGAGGCGAACCGGGCTTCCATCTCGACCTTACTGCTGAGCTGGTTGGAGCAAGATCCCATCAGCGGGGAGGCTTATGCCTTCGGCCTCTACGCGCGGGAGGATGCCGCGATCTTCGATGAGGATTCGCGAGTCCTTGTGCACGAGAGCGCGCGGGCCCAATTCCGCGTCTTGGAGCTGGCTCACATGGTGGGCCGCCGGTGCACGCAGCTGGAGCGGAATTCCATCTCGCTCAAGAAGCTCGCTGAAGACAAGGAGGAGGCCCGCTGTCTCGCTAAGGAGGAAGCGGTGCACCAGAAGGAGCGGACGGACGCGACAGATGCCATTCTCGCCGGATACCGGGGGGGTGGTAAGTCTCATATCTTGCACATAATGCCTTGAGGTTGCTTCCACCTTCCTCATGTTCCCTCTCTTTTCGCAGGACGCTACAACTGCCTAGCGCCTCAACCATCAGATCTCCACCCTCGAGAAGGAGAACGAGGCATTGCGGGCGCGGGTGCGAGAGATGGAGGCCGCAGCTCCACCGCCCTTCAGCAGCAGCGGCCGGTGTGACCACTACTCGGCATATGAGCTGGAGGAGATGATGCAGAAGAACGCTGCCAAGGCCGCGACTTATACCCCCCAGACCATGCAACGGGCCGACATAGTGACGCGCGAGGGCATTGGGCTTTTGGCGAGCGACGTGGTACCAGAGCTGTTCCTTTCGATACTGAAGCCGCGCGATAGGTCCTTCCAACCTCTTGGGGAGAGCTCGCCGCCCGGGAGCTCGCCTCCCTGACTTCCCGCGCCGAACCCTTTGATTTTTGTATTTTTGTTTCTCTTTTTTGTAACCTCACCAAGGCGAGCTCTCCTGTAATCAGCACATTTATTAATGAAAATTTACTTAATAAAAAAAAAATCTCTGTATGTACAGCCCGTATTCGACGAAGATGGATCATACCACAGCCAGCTCAGCAAGAGTCAAAGTCAACAGGTCAAGACAGAAATCAAGATCAAGGCGCGAGCCAGCAGAAGGCTTGGGCGAGTATGGCGAGCTTCCCACGCATAGTCGCCATATTGGCGACTAGGCGAGCTACTCGCCCATCCCGTGCGAGTTCTCCGAGGAAGTCGCCGGGGTGGGGGTATAAATATGTCCCCCCTCCCCTAGGATTTCCCTATAAATAGGACCCCAGGGGTACGAGGGAAGGGGACCAAGAATCTCGGATAGATACTCGCGAGCCCTTTGGATTCCTTTTCCTTAGAGACCAAGTCGCGACCTGCGATTTAGTTGCTAGCTCGTTTCCCTCGTACCTAGCTCGGCCATTCTGGTTGTGGAGGGTCTGCTTCTTCCAAGCAGCCGGGTACGTGGTGGGACCTTTCTGTCGCAGCAACCTGGGGTCTTGTTCCTAAAACCCATTTTTGTTCTTGCTTCTGTGGGCCGTCTAGCTTCACTACTTAACCAGTAGCCTTAGGCCGCCTAGTCCGATTCTGAGGTAGGGAATTTTTCCTGGTTTCAACACTTGGTGCGGTGAGCGTGGATAGCATCCAAGGAGGTAAGTTTCGTGGTTAAGAAAGATGGTCAATGACGGCGATCAGGACGAGTTGGCGGACAACTTGGCAGGAGTTGGCACCTCGGAGCGAGGTGGCGAGTTCGTAACGGTAGCTGTTTTCGAGGAGTTTGCGAAGAGGATGGAGAGGGAGATACTCGCCGGGTTCTCCAACCCCCTGAGGTCACGACGACTTCTCCCTGTCGCCTGACACCACCGGGCGAGGAAGTCCCGACCCGGCGAGCAGGAAAGGAGCCCGCTTGTGCAAGAGAGGAGCGACCGATGTCGTCGCGTCAGCACCCTGCAAGTAGTCAGGGCATCAGGTTCCGAGATCCTGAACTCTCGGTGAGGTAGGGATACTCGCCGATGGAGCGAGTTTGATTACTCAAGCGAAGAGGATTCTCGCCGCAGCCAGGAAGGGAGGAGCCCCTTCTGCGACGAGATCCTCGCGGCCCCCGTCCCCGACAATTTCCGAGAGCCCGCCCTCACCTACTACTCTGGCAAAGATGACCCGGTAAGGCATCTTCAGTGGTTTGAGGGCGTGGTCTCCATCCGCAACATGTCTGACACCTTCAAATGTCGGTTCTTCTCCATCACCTTCAAGAGTAGTGCGAGAGACTGGTTCCACCAGCTGCCAGCAGGTTCCATCTACTGCTTCTCCGACCTTTGTCGGGGCCTCGTGGCGAGGTTCGCGACATCCAAGAAACAGAAGAAGGAAGCGAAGGCCCATTTTAAAATCGTGCAGGGGCAGCACGAAAGTCTGGGTCATTACATTGACAGGGTCCAGGAGGAGGTCTTGGAGGTGGAGGAGGTAGATAGGTTCACCTTGATGGTAGCCCTCAAGTTCGGCCTGAAACAGGGGCTGTTCAATATGGAGTTGGGGCATAAGCCGCCTAGATCGTTCGAGGAGATGGTGGAAAGGGCGAACGTCTTCATTCAGGGAGAGGAGAGGAACAAGGAGTTCTTGGCAAGGCTGGACGGGGATAAGCCGTTAGGGGAAAGCAGGGGAAGATTGCTGGAAAAGGAGAGGAGGCGGCCAGAGAGGCGTGACGTGACGATAGAAGGCGGGAGGAGCCGAAGAGTAAGGAGGAAAGGAAGAGAAGAGAAGAGCCCGGGAGGGTGGAGGAGAGGAGGCAGGAGAGGCCTCAAAGGCAGGAAGAGAGGAGGCCCACCGAGGCTCCGGAAGGAAGGGGGAGGAAAGAAGATTCCAGTATCCGAGAGATCGCCCCAGTAGAGGCGACCGGTCCGGCAGGAGGAAAGGAGGAATAACAACCAGAGGGATCAAGGTGGAGGAAGAAGGGAAATGATGGCTGTCACGCGATAGACCAATAAGCGTCGGCGGAGGGAGGAGCGTCAGGAGAGGCGGCCGGAGGCCGGAGGGACCTTGGCTTGCCCAGAGTTTTGGGAAACAAGGAGGAGGCTAGAAGCAGCGGAGGCGGAGAGAGAGCAGCCGAGGAAGGAGGCCCCGGTGGAGAAAGTAGCATTCCAAGCTCCGCTGAGGAGGAATGAGGATAGGGTCGACCAAGGAGGTCGAGGAAATGTTATTCCCGGTCCAGGAGGCGGGCAAGTTGGGGTGATCAATGGAGGTGTCGGGCTCGGAGCTTCCCGCAAGGGTAGTCTCCACCAGATCTACAGGAAGAGCGTCGCCTCGACGCCACAGACTCCTCCGCTTCTGAACGAGATAACCTTCTCGGAGGAGGACATGTTGTGGAATGAGAACCCTTTCCACGACGCGTTGGTGATACAAGCTGCAATCGAAGACTTCACCGTCGACCGGATCCTCGCGGATAACGGGAGTTCGGTGAATGTCATATTCAAGAGAACCTTCGTCGGGCTTCAGGTGGAGGCGTCCAGGGTCCAGGCTGCGGATGGACCTCTCTTTGGCTTCTCAGGAGAGAAGAAAGAGGTGGAGGGGGGAGTGGAGCTGCTGGTCACTCTCGGGGGTACTTAAATCCGATGCCGATTCGTCATCGTCGACGCACCCAGTGGTTACAATGTCATCTTCGGGCGGCCTCTTATCAACTATTTCAAGGTCGACCCGTCGTCATACCACCAGTTCCTGAAGTACTGCCGAGATGACGTCCAAGTAAGGATCAGGGGAGATCCGAAAGCCTCCAGGGAGTGCTACCTGAACGCGGGCAGCACCATCAGCTGGATGGGTGACGCGGAAAGGCTGGAGAGGATGATGGAGCAGGAGGAGGACCTGCAAGCTGCTGAGGAGCTAGAGGAAGTGGACGTAATCTCCCCGAGAGGAGAGCCTGAGCTGTTGAAGGTCGGAGGATCCTTGCCCCTGGAAGGGGAGGTGGAGATGGCTGCTTGCCTACAGGAGAATGCTGACATTTTCGCTTGGAGCGTCGCCGAGATGTCGGGGATTGACGCCGATATTGCCTGTTATCGCCTCAACCTGGATCCCGTTGTAGCTCCAGTTCGTCAAAAGCAGAGGAAGAGCGTCACCGCGTTGGCTGGGCCAATCCGGGAGGAAGTAGGGAAGCTCCTAGAGGCGGGGTTTGTCTCGGAGATCCAGTATCCAGGCTGGGTCTCCAATGTTGTAATGGTGAAGAAATCCGAAGAGGGCTGGAGGCTATGTATCGATTTTTCTATGTTGAATAAAGCTTGCCCGAAGGATTGTTACCCCTTGCCTCAAATCGACGCGCTGGTTGATTTCACCGTCGGATTTCCCGTGATGAGTTTTCTTGATGCTTTTTCAGGATATCACCAGATCCGGATGCATCCCCCCGATTGCCGCGATGTTTCCTTCATCACCAGTGACGGCTATTATAGCTACAAGATGATGCCCTTCGGTCTCAAAAACGTCAGCGCAACGTATCAAAGAATGATGGACCAAGTCTTCAAAGAGCAAAAGGGGCGGAATTCGGAAGTCTATGTGGACGATCTTATGGTCAAGAGCAAGAGCATCGCGGATCACATAGTGGATCTGGCGGAGACTTTCGCCACCCTGAGGAAGTATAAGATGCGGCTCAACCCAGCCAAGTGTGTCTTTGGCGCGGGAAAGGGAAAGTTCTTAGGTCACCTCCTCACTCCCCGGGGGGTGGAGCCTAACCCCGACAAAGTAAAAGCCATACTGGAGATGGCCTCCCCGAAAGATTCCAAGGAAGTCTGAAGGCTAACTGGAAGGCTGGCAGGCCTTAGTCATTTTCTCTCCAAGGCCGGAGAGAAGTGCTCCCCGTTCTTCAAGGCCCTCCGGGGTAATCAGAAATTTGAGTGGATCATGGAGTGTGAGGAGGCTTTCGGAAAGCTTAAGCAGCAGCTGACCCAAGCTCCTCTCCTCCAAGGTCCACAAGGCGGCGAGGACTTCTTACTTTATCTGGGAGTAGGGGCCGAGGCGGTTAGTTCGGTGTTGGTCCGAGAAGAAGGAAGGAGGCAGCTTCTCATTTATTATGTGAGCAGGGTGCTGCGGCAAGTAGAGATGAGGTATCCTATTTTGGATAAGCTAGTTTTTGCTTTGGTGGTTTCGGCTCGGCGGCTCCGTCCGTATTTTCAGGCTCACTCCATCAAGGTAGTCTCCGATCATCCCCTAAGGAGTATCTTGGATAGAGTGGAGCATTCCGGCAGATTGGCCAAATGGGCGTTGGAGCTGAGCGAGTTCAACATCTCTTACTCTCCAAGGGTAGCGAACAAGGCGTAGGCAGTGGCAGATTTCCTGGCCGACTTCTCGGCCGAGGTGGAGGTAGACGTGGACGCTTCCAGCCCAGTCTCTTAGAAGATGTTTGTGGACGGGGTTTCTGGCAAGCATTCCGTGGGAGCCGGAGTCGTGCTGGTTAGCCCCCAGGGAACCAGGATCGAGCAGGCCGTCAAGATCCTCTTCCCGGTTACAAACAATCAGGCGGAGTACGAAGCCATGGTGGCTGGCTTGCGTCTCGCCAAGGAGCTGGCAATCAAAGACATCCGAGCTTTTACCGATTCAATGGTGGTCGCGTCCCAGATTCGGGGGAAGTTCGAAGTCCATGATCTCACCCTACAGCGGTACCTGGTCAAGGTTAAGGGTCTAATTGGGGGGTTCCAGTCTTTCTTCGTCGAGCATGTACCCCGAGAGGACAATTCTGAAGCTGACTACCTTGCCAAGTACGGTCCCCTGGCCGGGGGATTTGTCACCGAGCTGTTTTAACTGTCCATCGAAGAAGGGGAAATGATGGAGATCGAACAGCGGCCCTCATGGAAAGATCTGTTCGTTACGTTCTTAACGACGGATCAGCTACCCTGAGACGGGCAAGATCAAAGAAAGTTTTGGTATAAGGTCGCGTACTACCTATTGTAAGATGGCGAGCTTTACCGCAAGACCATCTCGGGCCCCTTGGCCAGATGTTTGTCAGAGATTGAGGTCCCCCGAGTTCTCGAGGAAATTCATTCAGGGAAGTGTTGCAGCCACTCCGGGACTCGTACTCTGGAGCAAAGAATTCTAAGGCATGGCTACTTCTGGCCAACCAGCCGCAAGGACGCGGAAGCCTTCTCCAAAAAATGTTCTCAATGTCAGTTCTTCGCGCCTCTTAAACTTCAACCAGCTCAACACCTCCGCTCGATCACCGCTCCATGGCCCTTTGCAATCTGGGGGATGGATTTGATCGACCCTTTCCCTCAAGCCAGTGGACAGATAAATTTTTTACTTGTGATGATCGACTACTTCTCCAAGTGGATCGAGGCTAGGGCTTTGGCCAAGACCACCTCCCAGATCGTCAAGAACTTCATTTGGGGAGAAATTGCATGCAGATTTGGGAATCCTCTGGCCATCGTCACCGACAATGGGCCGCAATTCGCCAGCTTGGAGCTGGAGGACTTCTGCAAGCAGCTAGGAACGAACCTTCGGTTCGCCCCTGTGCACCATCCTCGGAGTAATGGACAAGTAGAGGCCGCTAACAAGCTTATCATCAACCTGCTGAAAAAGAAGGTCACCAATCTAAAAGGGAACTGGGCTAAGCAGCTCCCCTCGGTCCTATAGGCTCTGAGAACAACTCCAAACTCGACCACGGGGGAAACGCCTTTCAAGTTATCTCATGGGTCTAAGGCACTCATCCCGATGGAGTTCGAGGTGCAGAGTCCAAGAGTTGTTGCGGCGGGAGATGGCGGCGAACAATGGCGCCTGGAGAACGAAGATGCCCAAAGGCTCTCTCTGTACTACGTCGATGAGCTTCGTGACTTGGCCTCCGTGCGCCAGGAGGAGATCAAGAGCCGCATGGCGAAGCACTTTGACAAAAATGTCCGCCTCAAGCATTTCCTTGCAGGAGATCTGGTCATGAAGAAGGTGAACGCCGCAGGGCGGTGGGCCACCGTCGGCAAGCTGCATCCCAACTGGGAAGGGCCCTTTATCGTCCAAGAAGCCCTGGCCACGGGAGGTTATTACCTACAAGATCAAGCATGAGAGCAGCTGAATGGAAACTGGAGTGGGGACGACCTGAAAAGGTTCTACCCCTAGTGGTAACACATGTATCAACTTTGTAAACATATTTCTTGATATACAATGGCGGCCGGGTTTCTCTTTTTTGTGCTAATCTACCTCGAGACTTCTGAGTGCTTCCAGGATCCGCCTCGCAGTCGACTCCGGGAACCAGTGGTCGGTTTGTTCCTCATAAATAGCCCAGGGTGGAAGATAGGACGATGCTTCGGGACTTTAAGCGCTCTTGTAAGACCGAGCCTCTGCATTGTCGGTCGAGATCAGCTCCCCCCTTGCATGTCGCCCTATGTCCCCCCGAGTGCATCTCTCTTCCAACTAGAGGAACTACCAGAAACAAACATGTACCCTAAACCCCCGGACTCGAGGAAAGGCCGACCTCACCAAGCAATCATAAGAAGAGGGATTTAAATTATTGTCAAAGCAGGATAACCTGTCGAGGAAAAGGCAGGGATAAGCCCAAAGGTGTATGTTAGTCCCGAGTGCGTCCTGAACGACCCTCGACGAAACATCACCCTCCGCCCATACGCTGACACTCATGACCATTAAGCGTGGCTGGAAGCGACCTTCACTGTCAGATCGGGACACGAGTCTTCGACCCGTTCCTCCTAAATAACCTAGTGCGAAAGATGTCTCCCCGACTGCATCTCTCTCCCGACTGGAGGAATTATTAGGAACGAGTTTGGATGTCGACTTCCCAATTCAACGGGTTTGAGGACGTCCCACTTAAAAACAAAAAAGATTATCTTCTCACCGAAAATATCGATGCAATTAATCCAATTGTCGTCTCTCGTAGCCAACAGGATAACATTGCACTCCGAATAGAAGGCCTCGAGTGGCAGGATAAACGTAAGTCTGTGCCCCTGCACGAGCTCCTCTCCTGCATACCGGCCATTGAACCTCCTCGAGGAGATCAAGTTCCTCGTGGGAATGATGTCGTAGCCCGTCAACTCTGCACGAGCTCCTCGCCTGCAGACCGACTACTTGCCTCCCCGAGTCGACCCTCCACCCCTGGTTGAGCTTGACTCCCAGCAAGGTGTCGACTCCGAATAGAAGGCCTCGAGTGGCAGGATAAACGTAAGTCTGTGCCCCTGCACGAGCTCCTCTCCTGCATACCGGCAATTGAACCTCCTCGAGGAGATCAAGTTCCTCGTGGGAATGATGTCGTAGCCCGTCAACTCTGCACGAGCTCCTCGCCTGCAGACCGACTACTTGCCTCCCCGAGTCGACCCTCCACCCCTGGTTGAGCTTGACTCCCAGCAAGGTGTCGACTCCGAATAGAAGGCCTCGAGTGGCAGGGTAAACGTAAGTCTGTGTCCCTGCACGAGCTCCTCCTGCATACCGGTCATTGAACCTCCTCGAGGAGATCAAATTCCTCATGGGAATGATGTCGTAGCCCGTCAACTCTGCACGAGCTCCTCCCCTGCAGACCGACTACTTGCCTCCCCGAGTCGACCCTCCACCCCAGGTTGAGCTTGACTCCCGGCAAGGTGTCGACTCCGAATAGAAGGCCTCGAGTGGCAAGGTAAACGTAAGTCCGTGTCCCTGCACGAGCTCCTCTCCGGCATACCGGCTATTGAACCTCCTCGAGGAAATCAAGTTCCTCGTTGGAGTGATGCCGTAGCCCGTCAACTCTGCACGAGTTCCTCTCCTGCAGACCGACTACTTGCCTCCTCGAGTCGACTCTCCCACCCCCATGTGAGTTTGACTCATGCGGGTGTCGACTATCAGTCCCAAGCCCTGGGAGGCCAAGCTACCGCGAGGTAGGACTTCATGCAAATAACAGCGGCGAGGAGCGAGTATGTATTGGCAACTATACCGCGGCAAGCAGCAAAAAGTATGTTTCGGCGATAATGCAAATAACAGCGGCGAGGAGCGAGTACGTATTGGAGACTATACCGGGGTGAGCAGCAAAACACAAGCCGGAGTTGGCAATCTGCGAGTACGCGACGAGCTTCGGCGCGTGAGATCCGGCGACGAGCTGATTGAACGACGCGCACTCCCTCGCCGAGCCTAAGAGCCTAGCGAGCAACATTCATTGGGCGAGTAGGCGAGTACGCGTCGGCGAATATGCAAATAGGTATTCATGTGTGTGCTTATGCGAGTTGGTAGAACAAGTATGCGTCACGAGCACTCATCCTCCCATAGCCTATGAGTCTAGCGAGCAATATCAACCAGCATGCGAGAAGCAGACAAAATGAAACAACTTGTATAAATATATCAAAAATGTACAAGTTACAAAAGGGTCAAAAAACTGTTACATCCAAGCATGACAAAGATCGGCGAGCAACTAGGACTCGTCATCGTCAGTATCCGGCCGATATTTGTCATCTCTGATGCCTGCATCCTCTTCTTCTTCCTCGCCACCTTCGCTTCCTTCGTCGTTGCCGCTGCCGCTGTTACTGGAACTGCTAGAGCCTGACGACGAGGAAGGGACGCGACCGGGCGAGATCGTCCCCTCGGCGAGTAGTTCGGGGATGAGCTCGTCGACGGTGAGCTGCTTCTCCCCTTCGACGAGCTGCCCGTTGATCCTCAGCCGCGCGAGCATTATGTTCCCCGCCGCTCGCGCTATCTCGCGGCGGACGGACGACCTCTCCTCCAAAAGAAGTCGGGACCGCTTGACGGCCCACTGCGGATCACCTCCGGCCGCGGCGCCTCCGGCAACAGAGCAGAGGAGCACGCGCGTCCCTCAGCGGCGACCAGCCGAGTCTCCATCTCGGCAGCATGAACTTGGGCAGCCTCCAGCTCCGCTTGCGAAGTGGCGAGCTTCTCCTCGCACTCGGACAGCTTCTTCGCAGCCTCGATCTCGGTGGCCTGCGAGATATCAACCATCAACGAACGACCAGTCGAGAATCATCAAATGTCACCGGCGGAAAACGACTTACCTCATAGTCCTTCCAACGGACCGATTGCATGTCGAGGTTTATAGCATTCTTGGAGACGACCTTCAAAGCCTCTGTCGTCTCCAACAGCCTCTTGGTCGTGAAATGCCCTAACTAGGCAGATCGCGCGAGCGAGCATGCGGATTGATGGGCGAACTCCGACGGGCCGAGCTCCAGCATAGACTCGGTATCTACTCGCCCGTACAGAGCATGGAGGACGGCGAAGGCCTCCCCCTTGTCCTCCCAGTTCGTCGACCAAGACGGGAGGTTGGTGCTCAGCGACACCAGGTGCTCATCTGCCGACCAGGTCACCAGCGGGCGACCATAGACATCCACCACCCCTCGCCAAAGGTTGTAGTTTGGGTGGAAGCGGGGTGCCCGAGCTTCCAGCGGCGACTCCTGGTCGTCAGATTGAGGCGACGACACCTTCGCCCTCTTACACGCAGGCCCCGGCGACCTGGCTTTCGCCTTCCCCTTGGTGAGTTTCTTCTTCTCCCCAACATCAGGCGGGGGGCGGGCTTCCGTAAGAGAGGTGGCGATTTCCTTCGCCGGAGGAAGCGGCTTCTCCGGAAGCTCGTTGGTCACTGCAAAGATCGCGCGACATGATTAGTGCGAGCTTCCATAAAAAGGATCGAGACGGCGAGCATACATGATCTCGCACAAGTCTTACCCTCGTTGGGATGGATTGCTTCAAGCGTGTTGACATTAAGTCGCCAGTAGATGACGTCGAACCGACGACCTCAGAAGGATTCGAATAATTGCTCGCGAACACCTTCCAAGATCGGCGGGAGGAAGGCGACATCGGCGGGTTGGTGCGGCCTTCCAAGAAGTCCCCCAAAGTCGTCGTGGACGACAACTAGCTGCTCGCTCCAGCGGTGGACTTTATTCGCGGTCCCCACCAAAGTGCAGACATGGCTGCTGAAGTAGACGACCCCCTCCGAAGTCGCGGCGAAGGCGAATATCCGGCGGAACACACAAAGGTCGAAGGCGATCCTCTCCTCCCGCAGGTAGCAAAGGAACCCCATGATGATCGTCATTCCGTTGGGGTTGATTTGCGCAGGGACGATCCCGAAATACCGGAGGATCTCGCAGTATTCGGGCAAGAAGGGAAGTCGCATGCCGACGTCAAAATGGCGTAGCGACAACACCATCGCGCCCTCAACATAAATGTGGAGTCGCTCGCCGCGAGCAGGGAGCCTCGCCGAGTATCCGTCTGACAGGAGGCGCTCCCTAAATGTCTCTAAGTCCTTTTCTGAGGTTATCGACTTCTTAAAGGTCGCGCCGGCGAAATTGACGGCATGAGCTTGTCGGCGAGCATTGGCATCATCTCCAACCATCTTGGCGAGATAAGAGAAGAGTATGAGTGAAGGGAAGAAGATAAGAAGAAACGAGCAGAGAAGTTACTCGCGAGGCGGGTTGAGAGAATCGCAGCAGCGTACTTACGTCACACCTACCCCCTCTATTTATAGACAAAGGCAAAGGGGGGGTGTCCCTCTCGCTAGGAAGAATCAGTCAAAGTCGCGTGTAAAGGCGAGGAAACACCCCTTCGTCAACCCACCTCGCACGGTACAGCTGAGGATGTCGCGACACTCATCAGAACCTGTGCAATAAACTCGGCACACCACAGAATAAACGAAACAAAAAGAAAGGAAGAAATCACCGGCGAGATACAAACTCGCTTATTACTAAGATAATATAGTTCATTACAAAGTTGCCCACGGCGAGTTCAGAATAAAAGAAAAACGATCTAAGTCCTAGGTGGTCGCCCTGGAGGGTGAGGATGTCGCCCGGCCCAGCCCATCTCATGCGCCCGCCGGAAATGCTCCGTCGCCAGCACCATCGCATCGTCGCCAAGCCGCGGCTACTCCTCAATCCTCGTCAGCCACCCCACGGAGCCCAAACTCGCTCGGATGTCGGCCAACTCGTCGAGGACAAGCTGCAGGCGGTGGTTGTTTAGCGCCAGCTGGCGATCATTCTCCTTCACCATATGGAAGCGAGCCTCGTAGCTCTCCAAGGTGGTCTGGAGTTCTTCCATCTTCGTCATTCGCACCTCCAGAGCTGAGATCCGGCGATGAGGATCGTAGATGACGAGCTGATCGAACTTGCTCTCCAGCTCCATATAGGCGCGAGCTGCAGCATGGCGATATTCGCTCCCCGACAACCCGATGGCGTCGATGAAGGCCGCCCCAGGAGTCGTCGGGCGATCTGTCATAACAGGTAGACAAGTCGCACAGAAATAAGCGTCTCAATGATCAGAAGTAACAACGGCAAGGCTTACTACGACGAGGAGACCGGGATCGGCGCGATGAAGGGACGCGACCAGGGACATCTCGCCGACCAAAGGATGGACCGCACACGTGATCGGCTGATCTGTCCTGCCCGCGACCTCCCTGCCCGCGACCTCCATAGTCGGAGTCCCCAACTCGCGGCGGGAAAAAACTCGGCCGCGGTCTATCTGGCTTCTTCGATGCAGGCGGAGGCTGTGCCGAGCTCGCTGGCTGCTGCGAAGTCTTCAGCGGAGGGGGCGGAGATGCCGCTGCAGGTCAGCTTATTGCTGGGCTGTCAGAGGCGGCGGCGGCGGTAAAGAGGTGCTCACCGCCTGGATAGAAGTCGCGTCCAGAGGCGGCGGCAAGGAAGAACTCGCCACTGGCAGTGCCGAATCTCGAGCAGGGGTAGGAGCGGCCTTACTCGCTGGGAGATCCTTGCTCCCTGGCGGGTCCCTTCTCGCCAGGAGATCCTTCATCGGTGGTTCCTTGCTCGCCGGAGGGTTTTCTTTCGCCAAAGAAGTCTCCGGCGCTTTCTTAGCGCCTATATTAATCCGGACCGTATGCGCGGTCCGGAGTAGCTTATCGGCTGCTAGGGCGAGCAGTGGCGCACAGCTCAGAGGGGCGACATCGAGAGGCACGTCCGCGACGTCCGGAGGAGAGTCTGCATGAAAAATAGGTCAGCGAAAAGCACACGGCGACCAACTATTTGGAAAGGGGTTTGGCAGAATAGCGACTTGTCAAGGAAACGACTTCGATCTGAGATGTCGCTGGCTCCTTGGCGACTTCGGAGTTCTCTGGCGGGCTGAGGATGGCCGAGTCAGGGACGTCGTCCAGACCAAGATCACTGAGAAGTTTCTTGGTGCTAGTGGAAGGCGCGGGTTTGACCGTCGCAGCCGCGACTGGCTCAGCTGGCGGAAGCGGGTCAATCGACGAAGAAGCGAGTTTCTTGGGCTTCTTGGTCTTCTTCCTTTTCGGTGGCAGTAAGTCGGTGACGACATCTTCTTCGCGCGGTCTTTTAGGTTTGGAGATGCCGAGGAGACCAAACAGGGTGGCGAGGCTGTCTTGAAGGAGTTTCTCATTAGCGTCCGACATGGTGAGCGAGCTTTGGAGATCCGCCTCAGAAACCAGCCCCCCCCCCTATTTATAGATTTCGTCGAGCAATAGGCGAGGCGAGCAACCCAGATACTCGGCAATACACCTCGCCGAATAAGTGCTGGAAGATTCTTTCCGAGTTCCTACGTCGCTCGCAAAGAGCGGGGATTGTGTACAGCCCGTATTCGACGAGGATGGGTCCTACCACAGCCAGCTCAGCAAGAGTCAAAATCAACAGGTCAAGACAGAAGTCAAGATCAAGGCGCGAGCCAGCAGAAGGCCTGGGCAAGTATGGCGAGCTTCCCACGCATACTCGCCAGGTTGGCGACTAGGCGAGCTACTCGTCCAGCCCGTGCGAGTTCTCCCAGGAAGTCGCCTAGTCGTCGGGGTGGGGGGTATAAATATGCCCCCCTCCCCTAGGATTTCCCTATAAATAGGACCCCAGGGGTACGAGGGAAGGGGACCAAGAATCTCGGATAGATACTGGCGAGACCTTTGGATTCCTTTTCCTTAGAGACCAAGTCGCGACCTGCGATTTAGTTGCTAGCTCGTTTTCCTCGTACCTAGCTCGGTCATTCTAGTTGTGGAGGGGCTGCTTCCAAGCAGCCGGGTACGTGGTGGGACCTTCCTGCCACAGCAACCTGGGGTCTTGTTCCTAAAGCCCATTTTTGTTCTTGCTTCCGTGGGTTGTCTAGCTTCACTACTTAACCAGTAGCCTTAGGTCGTCTAGTCTGATTCTGAGGTAGGGAATTTTTCCTGGTTTCAACACTGTACTTGCTTATTTTCCGTATTGTACTTGTACGCGCGTCGCCCCTACGCTGCGCGACCTTGCTAGGATAGCATTCACCGCTAGAATATACTTGAGTTAGGATTTGTATACGCGCAGAGACGCCGAGATCTCGCCACCCATGGATAGTAGGGCCAGGCTACTCGCCGAGCTGGACCTGCGAACCCGCGACCATCCAGCTCGCTTCGGGATTCCTTCCTTGTAGAGACTCGTTATAAACCAAAAATTTTCAAGTAAAACCATGACATGGTGGAGTGGAGTTGTTGAGAACCGCTTCGGATCTTCCTTCTTTAGTGGATGCTAAGATATCGGCTCGCCACTTCTGGTCTTGCTTGGGGATTGTGAACCCCTAGTTTCCCTTATGACCTTTTCCCCTGGCTTTTTCCTCAAGCTCAACTTCAGATGCTTTGTGTTGATTGGCAAGAGCAGCCCAGGATTTGGTTTTAAAGCAACAACTTCATCCGTCGAGAACCCCTGTCCTGCCAGCTAGGTGAAATCCTGACAGTGGGTGCAGCTTGGGGCTTAGCTCCAGAGCAAGAACAACGTTCATCAACCCTGCCAGTTAGGTGAAAGTCTGACAGCAGGAGCAGCTCGGGACATAGCTCCAGAGCAAGAGCAACGTCCACCGAGGACCCCTGCCCTGCCAGCTAGGTGAAAGCCTAACAGCAGGAGCAGCTCGGGACTTAGCTCCAGAGCAATCATCGGGCGCTACCACCGGCCTCAATCAGCTAGGTGAGAGCCTGACGGCGGGTGTTGAGCATCAACCGAACTTTCCTTTGGTCAATCCACTGGGCGCTACTGGGCACTACCACCGGCTCAATCAGCTAGATGAGAGTCTGACGGCGAGTGTTGAGCATCAACCTGACTTTTCCTTGGTCAACCACCGGGCGCTACCACCGGCCCAATCAGCTAGATGAGAGCCTAACGGCGTCGGGTGTTGAGCATCAAACGGGCTTTCCTTCGGCCAACCACCAGGCGCTACCACCGGCCCAATCAGCTAGGTGAGAGCCTGACGGCGGGTGTTGAGCATCAACCGGACTTTCCTTTGGCCAACCACCGGGAACTACCACCGGCCTAATCAGCTAGGTGAGAGCCTGACGGCGGGTGTTGAGCATCAACCAGACTTTTTACTCAACCAAGTCTTATGTTGTTCCTGCCAAGCAAATGAATCATCAGCAAATAATAAGAATGTGAAAAAAGCTATCTTATTACTTTCATGGGTAAAATCTCTTTAGGTCATCGCTGCTCCAGGCATGACTGAGGGTTTCCCCCTCTACATCTTGGAGGTGATATCCTCCTGACTTCAAGGCCTCTCGGATTACATAGGGACCTTCCCAGTTGGGATTCAACTTGTCGACGGATGCCGACCGCCCGGCAGCGTCGACCTTCTTCAGGACCAAGTCCCTTTTTGCAAATTGCTTGATCCTGACATGCTTGTCAAAATACTTGGTCATTCGTCGCTTGACCTCCTCTTGTCGGGTAGCTGACAAGTCGCGCAGCTCCTCCACCATATCGAGGGAGAGCCGAAGCTCGTCCTTATTCTCGGCCCACCACTCTTCTCTGTCGTCCTCTGCCTCAACTACCCGAGGTGTCCAGACCTCGAATTCTATGGGAAGTACTGCTTCGCAGCCATGAGAGAGTTTGAAAGGGGTCTCCCCCGTGGCTGTGTTTGGGGTGGTCCTCAGGGCCCAGAGGACTGAAGGAAGTTGTTCTACCCAGCTCCCCTTTAGTTTCTCCACCTTCTTCAGGAGGTTCACGATGATCTTGTTCGCCGCCTCCACCTGTCTGTTGCTCCTAGGATGATGTAACGACGCGAACCTGAGGTTGATCCCAAGTTGCCCGCAGAAACTGATGAACTCGGCGCTGGCAAACTGTAACTCATTATCCGTGACGATGGTCTGGGGCAATCCATGTCGGCAGATGATCTCTCCTCATACGAAATTACTGATTACTTGGGAGGTTACCTTGGTCGGCGCCTTCACCTCCAACCACTTAGAAAAATAATCTATCATGACCAGCAAGAACCTTCTTTGCCCACTGGCCTGAGGGAAAGGTCCTAAGAGGTCTATTCCCCAGATGGCGAAGGGTCATGGTGTTGTGAAGCTTCTGAGCCGCTGAGCTGACAGCAGCAGGAGTGGGGCAAACAGCTGACACTTGTGGCACTTTTTTGTGAATTCAGCGGCATCCCGGTCCAGGGTAGGCCACAAGTACCCTTGCCTGACTATCCTGCCTTCCAAGATCTTGCTCCCCGAGTGACTCCCGCACTCTCCGGAATGGACTTCTTCCAAGAGCCTCTGGACTTCCCTTTCGGCCATGCAACGTGCCAACAACCGCGAGAGGGTCTTCCGATACAACTGCCCGTCGCGCATGAGATAGTATGTCGACTTATGTTTGAATCATTTCTTATCCATCCCCTCTGAAAACTCCCTTATGGATAGGAAAGTCGACAAAAGGATCCATCCATGAGGGGTGCTGGTCCACCTCCATCAGCTCCCCCTCCTTGATGGAAGGGAGGAACAAGTCGGTGATGGTCCCCCCTGAGGTCCATGCCTGGCCAATTGGTCGACCTGCTCGTTTTCCTCCCGTGGCACATGCCGGATGGAGAAGGTCTGGAACATGTCGATGACCCCCTTCACCTTTGTCAAATATAGTTAGAGAGTTGGCTCTCTTGCCTCAAACTCCCCATTGATCTGAGAGGCCACCACCATGAAGTCCGTGAGGACCTCCACATCATGCACCCCCAGCTCCCTGGCTAGGCGCAACCTTGCTATTACTGATTCGTACTCGGCCTGGTTGTTAGTGATGGAAAAGTGTACGACCACCGTCTGCTCGATCTTTGTTCCCTGGGGCTCTCCAAGATCACCCCCTACCCCCAAGGAATGCCTCCCCGGGGCACCATCCACCATCACCTTCCAAGGAACTGGGCGAGTAAGTTCCGCCTCCGCCACCCCGACCACGTAATCAGCAAGGAAGTCGGCAATCGCCTAGGCCTGAACGAGAGGCAGGGAACAAAGGATATGTCGAACTCACTCAGTTCCACCGACCACTTCGTCAACCTTCCTGAATGCTCCACCCCCTCAAAGATATTGCTGAGGGAATGGTCAATCACTACCCGGATGGAGTGTGCCTAGAAATAGGGTCGGAGCCTCCGGGCTGAGATGACCAGAATGAAGGCCAGCTTTTCTAAGATCGGGTATCGGAGCCTCTTCCCTTCTTCCCGGACCAGGACGGAGCTTACCGCCTCGATCCCGACCCCAAGGTATAGGGACAGATCTTCCCCTTCCTTAGGCCCTTGGAGGAGTGGAGCCTGGGTCAACTGTCTCTTCAAGGCTTGGAACGCCTCCTCGCATTCCCGTGAGCACTCGAACTTCTGGCCCCCTCTCAGCGCTTTGAAGAAGGGAGAGCACTTCTCTCTTGCCCGAGAGAGAAACCTGCTCAGCCCTGCCAACTTTCCGGCCAGCCGCTGAACTTCTTTGGCATTCCGAGGCGATCCCAACTCCATGATGGCCTTGACTTTATCAGGATTAGGCTCTACACCTGCAGGAGTAAGAAGATGGTCTAGGAACTTACCCCTGCTTGTCCCGAAGACGCACTCCAAGGGATTCAGCCTCATCTTATACTTCCGCAGGGTGCCGAAGGTCTCCTCCATATCCCGGAGATGAAAATCCACCTCCCGGCTCTTGATCATAAGATCATCCATGTATACCTCCAAGTTCCTCCCTTTTTGCTCCCGGAAGATTCGATCCATCATTTTTTGATATGTCTCCCCTGCGTTCTTTAGGCCAAAGGACATCATCTTGTAGCAGTAGAACTCATCCCCAGTGATGAAGGAGACATCTTTGATGTCGGGTGGGTGCATCCTAATTTGATGATAACCTAAAAATGCATCCAAAAAACTCATCACAGAAAAACCGACGGCTAAGTCAACCAGCGCGTCGATCCGAGGCACGGGGTAACAATTCTTAGGACATGATTTATTTAACAAAGAAAAATCGACACACATCCTTCACCGTCCGTCTCCTTTCTTTACCATTACAACATTGGAGACCGAGACGGGGTATTGGATTTCGGACACGAACCCAGCCTTGAGGAGCTTGGTCACCTCCTCTCTGATAGGCTCGGCAAGCTTGTCCGCGGTGGACCACTTCTTTTGTTGAATGGGGCGGGCCTGGGGATCCAGGTTGAGACGGTGGCAGGCAACATCCGCATCGATCCCCGACATGTCGACCGCGCTCCATGCGAAGATGCCGACATTCTTTTGGATGCACTCCAGCATCCTCCCCTGGTCCTCCGGGCTCAACCCCCGCTGATTCGCACCTTCTCCACCCGCCCCTCAAGGGTCGGAACCTCCATCTCCACCACCTCTTCCGCAGCCTCCAGCAGGGACTACTCCTCCCACTCGCTGACAGCTCCCTCACCTGGGACTGGAACCTCCTCCTCAGCTTCTTCCACGGCCATCACCTCGGTTGGCTCCTCCAGAACTCCTTCCGCCACCTCCACCTGGGTGCGGATCTCTTCCTCCACTTCCATCTCCTCTGCCTCTACTCCGGCCTCTTTTCTAGACAGTTCTTCCATCCTCCTCTCTATCTCTAAGGCTTCACCCTGCCAAGAGATAGAGATCACCGCGGTGACATAACATTCCTTTGCCACTTTGGGATCTCCTCGGACCCTGACCTGGATTCCCTCCGCGTTGAACTTCAAGCACTGATAGAAGTAGGGTACGCAGGGGAAGACGCAGATGACAGGCCGTCTGAAGATGGCGTTGTAGCTGTTGGGGGCGTCCGCGATGACAAATCTGCAGTTCCTGGACTGCCCCCCCAGGACGAGATGGAGTCCCACTTCTCCTTCCACCTCCTTCCTCTCTCCCGAGAACCTGAACAGAGGTCCATCCGAGGTCAACACTCTCCAGGCCTCCACCTTCATCGAGTCAAACGCCTTTTTGAAGATGACGTTGGCTGAGCTCCCGTTGTCGATGAGGATCCGGGAGATAGTAAAATTTTTGAACGCGGCCTGGATGACCAACGCGTAACAGAAAGGATCCTCATGATCCGGCATATCTTTCCTTGAGAAGGTGATCTTCTTATCCGGGGGTGGGGTTTGGGACGTGGAGCCAACGCTCCAACGGTACATGGTGTGAAGGCTCACCTTCCGAGCGGCCTCGACTCCCACCCCCCCCCCCCCCATGGATCAACCTGATCCCTCCTCAGGCTCCAACATCAGCCCGGTCCTCGCATCTGTCCTCATCTCCCCTGGGCAGGACCTCCTCAATCCGCACCTCCTGGCGGGGTTGCTGCTGTTGCTGCTCCTTGTTCCCCCTCACCTCGAGGAACTCCGGGCACGTGGTCGTGGCATGGCCCTCTTCCTGGTGGAAGTCGTAATAGGGCAACTCCACCCAGACTTCCTGTCTTCTTCTCTGCTGGCCCCTCCTCCCTTGGGCCATCGTCATAGCATGGCGTTGATCGGGGAGAGGAGGCCTCTGGCCCTGCCTCCAGCCTGGAGGATTGAACTGACCCTGGCCCCCCTAGCGAGTGTCTCCTCCATGGAAACCTCTCCGCTGGCCCTGGTCCTGCCACTCCGGCTGCCTCCAGCCAAACCAGTTGTTCGGCTCCTGGTGATCCCACCTTGGCTGCTGCTGCTGCTCCCTGTTCCTGGGCTCGGCCCTCCTGTCCTCCTGCCCCCTTCCACCCACTGGCTTCTTCTCTTCCCCTGCGGCCCACTTGGCCAATCTCCTCGCAAACTACGGGTTCGATGCCTCCTCGTCGACATCCCTCACGGCCCTCTCCATCAGCTCCTCATAGGAGAGAGGAGGCACCCTCTGCAGCTCGTCCCTGAAGAAGCCCTGTTGCAGCCCCAAGGTGAAGGTCATCATCAGGGTGTGCCCTGACATCTTCAGGACCTGGAGGACCTCCTCCTGGAACGGATCCACATAACTCCACAGAGTCTCGTTCACCCCTTGCTTGATGTGGAACAGAGACTCGGACTCCTTCCTCTTCTTGGAAGTGGTGAACCTCAGTATGAACCTCCGACGTAGGTCCTCGAAACAGTAGATGGAATTGGCCGGCAACTAGTGGAACCAGTCTCGAGAATTTTCCTTGAGGGTAATGACGAAGAGTCTGCACTTGAACGCATCCGACATCTCTCGGATCGAGACCACATTCTCAAACCACTAGATGTGTTGAACCGGATCGTCCTTCCCGGGATAGTAGGACATCTTCGTCTCTCGAAACCCCTCTGAAACTGGGGCGGATGAAACCAACTCGTTGAAGGGGCTGCCTCCCCCTACAGGGCAAGCCGAGGAATCTCACACGCCCATCTCGTCGATCCGGCCTCCACTCGCCGAGTCGGGGAACAACACTCGCCCCTGCAGATCTCGCTCCCACCCCTCCTCTGTTACCTCCTTCCCAGGTCGCTTATCAGGGGCGTTCTCACCCAGGGTTGGGGCCGCGAAAACTAGGGAAGCTGGGGTTGAGCACTCGGTGCGAGTGTCGAGTGCGAGCATGACGAGATTACGTACCTCTTGACAGAAATCCTCGAACATCCTGAGGGTTGCGAGAGGGGGAGGGGATGGCGAGTCGGCCCTGCCCGAACCTTGTCCTCCTCCAGTCATCGAGCTCACGAAGGATTTTCGATGTTGATCACTCTCCACAGTCACCGCACCAAAATGTTGAAACCGAAATTCGGCTTCTGTGGAGTTCGAACCCTTGAGGAAAGGGTGATCTCGCACTTACTTCTCCCTCACAAACTCAGGCGGCCAGAGACTTAGAACAAGAAATGGACCCAAGGCTCCAGCACGAAGGTTCCACCACAACCCGAAAGATCTTATAGCACTTTCCCTCCTTAGCCAAGTGCTGAGCTATGGATACCTCATAAAGCGTAAGAAGATCAGGGCACAAGTATATCTTCTGAGGTAGCCCCTTGGGTCAATTTATATATTTCGAAAAATAGTCTGCCAACAGCCAACCTCCGCTATTCTAAACGGCTATATGCAGTCAAAGGTGGTCTGCCAAATGCGCAACTACGCTATTCTGAGGAACTAATAGCAGACCTAATCACATTTTAGCAAACCGAATTAAACTAACCACAAGATACCTGCACCCCATTCATAGGTGGAAAACGGGAACTGCCCGCCACGTTACTGGGCGGGCGCGGCCTGTCAGCGCGCAGCTCGCCTCTCTATCTAGGAGAGCGCGAGCCGGGCTCCTGCGGCTCTCCTCGCACAGAGACGGTCCGGCTCCTATAGGAGAGCTGGCGCGGGGCGGGCTGCCTTCTAAGCGAGCGCAAACTGGTCGTGTTGGCTCGCATGGCTCGCTCGCGCCGCCTGGCAAAAACGGGCCTACTACCCTGGCAAGCTCCACTCTCCTACCTGGCTTGCTCGCCTGCCTGTCTCGCCTGGCGGACCCACTCGACAAACATTGGGTTGTACACTGGGATTCTGTCCTTCTCATAGTTGAATTTGCATACAATAGCTCAGTCAACAGGATCACGGGTTTGAGTCCATTTCATATCATATTTGGGTATGAGCCTAGGAAACTAGTCGATTTGGCAGATATCCCCCTAGGGTCCAGCCCCACAAGGACCAGCAAAAAAATTAAGCGCACGCAGAATAGGTCCCTATATAGTTGTGCGGCGAATTGGTACGAACGCATACGAGATAGACATCCCTCATGGTATGGGCATTAGCCGAGTATTCAACGTAGAGGATTTGACTCCTTACTACGAGGAGAATGTGTACGTGAACCCACTCACCACACCTCTACTCGAGCCTTCATCTGTCATAGCCCTACCACCTGAGCCTTCTCCTCATGTTACCACCACCGGTACCTCTTTGCTGCCACCGGCGACGTCACGACATGCAGATCGAGTTACACCACCGACAGTTCCACCGACATCATCGCCAGATGGAGATACTTTGGTACCACCTGCTTCTACAGACGACGTGCTTCAGATCGTAAGTCGCGACTCCTACGCCGCGGACGGGTGAGATACCCTGTGTTATCTTGTCCGTTGGAGCGGCCGACCCTTGCACGATGCTACGTGGATTTCCTCGGAGGAGCTTCAGAGACTCACCCCACGGCTGCTCAGCGAGTACACCCACCTACACCCATCGGAGTTGAGTGCCTTTAAGTCGGGAGCAGTTGACGGCGCGCCACGACCGACGCGCGTATATTCCCGCAGGAGGCGATGATCCACTGCCCGGACGGACGATCGGAAACCGTGGTCGCGTTCGGATTATCGTTTCTAGTCATTTACGTATTTTATGTTTTTTATTCTGAGATGTATTTAACCTCTGATCGGCCCAAACAATCTTGGTCATTCGATCGGGTGGTTTTATTTGAGTTATACTAGCAGCGGTTCACTATAGACGGCAGGCGGCGGTTCTCATTTTAGGGTATTTATACCCGGCGGTTTGGGGGAAGAAGCATCAAAGGTTTCAGAAAATTCAGGAACCGCTCGGTCCGTGCTCTCCGGTGCGATGCCGGAGAAAATCTCCAGGATTGGTGCGACGCCAGGCAATCCCTTCCCCTCCGCTTCCTCACTCCCGGCTCCATTCCATCTCGACAGCTTTCCCCCTTCACTGCGCCTACACATCCCTCTGATTTCCTCCCCTCCGTCGATTACCCCACCACATCCTTCTTCCCGTCCGGCCACAACAAACTGCAACTCCCGCCTCCCCCATTCCTTCTTCCCGTCTGGCCACAACAAACTGCAACTCTCGCCTCCACCATTCCTTCTTCCCGTCGGGCCACAGGAAACCCGCAACCCTAAACTGTCACTCCTGCCTCCACCACTTCCTTCTTCCCGTCCGGCCACAGCAAACCCGCAACCATAAACTGCCACTCCCGCCTCCACCACTTCCTTCTTCCTGTCTGGCCACAGCAAGCCCGCAAACCAGTCCAGCCGTGCCTCCGCCGCTCCTCCTTCCCCACCTCACTGCCGGACACAGTGACCACTTCCCTCCTGTCGTGGACCCACTTCAGATCAGCCCCCCCACATCGTTGTAACTTTGGATGCTCGTCAACAACCACCACCGCCGCCGTCTACGTATGCAACCCGTGGTATAAAGTTCTTGTCCTATTATTGTTGTTTACTTTGCTAAATCTCGTACTGTGTGGATTATTTTCTTATTGTGCTAGTAGTCGTTCGTCGTTAAATTTGCAGGATGTATTATGTGCCCACTTGAATTTATTAGCGCCTTTATCGCTTGTGAAATCTGATATTTTGTTCTCCTTAAGCAATTAGTTGTAACTGCATGTGTCATGTTGTTTCATTTAAAATAATTAATTACCCACCGCTATTCTGTTACGGACTACTTGTGCACTTCCACTCACATCATCGCAATTAGGTTTGCATTTAGAAACTCCCTTTTGAGTCGACCTGCCACTGCACCACAAACATATTCATATCACAAGAACTGAAAGTATCTACTTAAAACTAAGAAAAATTGATTGAAAAGTAGATATTAGAAATCTACCGCCAAGATTACTACATAACCAGTAGCGGATCCAAAAAATTAATAATTGGGATGCACAAATTGATAATGGGGGTGAACTTAATTTTTTTTGAATGCGTCATTGGGTTCTAAAAATTTTAACATGGGAGGTCAGACATCATCTTTCTTCAAAAAAAATTAAACGTTTCAATCTTATCGGAGTTGTTTCTCCCTCACCTGGTCACCGTTTTTGGCGTATAAGTAGTCAAAATTCATTGCCTCGACGAGAGAAATCCAAATACACTAACCTTTTTTGAAAAACAATTGGGGTGCCAGTGTCCCTCAGACCCCCCTCTGGATCCGCCCGTCTAACGCGCTGCGATAGCTCATGGAAAAGGTCTTCCCAGCAATATAAAATTATGACATGTTATTTAAAGAAATATTAAAACTCAAGATTAATTTTGTTGGCTGCCCTCTCCATGTTTACTCCTAGAGTAGCAAACTGATGTACGTGGTGAGTCGTCCTGAGGATTCTCCCCCTCTGCCTCCTCAGTTGAAGTAGGAACGAAGTTGTGGCGCCACATGAGAAATTTTATCATCTTCTTCAATCCGCTAACTGTCTTCTAAGTCTCTTTTATCTCCAATTCTTGCTCACAAACCATGTTAAACATTTCTTTTTGAGGCTCATGAATAGATCCCATGTGCCTAAAAGGAGGTTATGAAGAAGATGGCACAGGACGAGAGGGTGCGGCAAGGATATCCTCAACCATATAATAAGTCGTACAACAATCGAATGGACAGAGTTATTGGTTGATGAGTGGATGTTTCTTGAGAATAATTCGTTGAATAATCCCACCCAAAGGCAGTGCATTCAAACTTTGACGTCGGGACTCCTTTAGACGATAAGTATAATGAAGAATAAACAAAACCAAATCAACAACATCAAATTGTTTACCTTCGAAAATGTGATACATAATCACACTCAGTTGAGCCGTAACCATCTTCATATCCCCTGACTTGAACATAAGAGAGTGACGAAGGATATCCTCAATAATATAAGCATCTGAAGTAAGAGAAGAAACAATAATAATAAGATCCCTATCATCCTCCTGATTGTATAAGATCTGGTTGACCTCTGACCAGTCTCGATAAGTCTGATATTTCTCCACGATATCCAGCCTATTACTACTCTCGAGTAAGTCGTACTCATCACGCAAGTCAGGATGTAGAATGGTCACCACATGACCTTGAAGGAAAGAATGAACCCCACAATCTACATTACCGTGAGCAGGTTTGCTCAGATTATTGAAGAAATCTCACCGCTGAGAATCATCCTCAGAGATGAACAAGGACATCACCCCTACTTCAGCAAATAAAGTGTATATATGGGCATGTCTTTCCATATCCATGTTTACGACCATACTGAAACCAATCGAAGCACTCTCGATAGAAGGATAACACAGAGTAGCAACATGCATGCGCTTTGAGAAGCTTCGCCATGGTTGAGAACCGGAGGCAGCCATAATCTGAAAAACTTACACTAATTTGAACAAAACTCACAAAATATGAAAACATATGTATAGGAAAAATGAAATTCTAAGCTCTACCGAGCTACCGCGGCGCGGTAGCTTTACCGCGGCGCGGTAGCTTTACCGCGGCGCGGTAGCTTTACCGCGGCGCGGTAGCTTTACCGCGGCGCGGTAGCTTTACCGCGGCGCGGTAGCTTTACCGCGGCGCGGTAGCTTTACCGCGGCGCGGTAGCTTTACCGCGGCGCGGTAGCTTTACCGCGGCGCGGTAGCTTTACCGCGGCGCGGTAGCTTTACCGCGGCGCGGTAGCTTTACCGCGATGCGGTAACTGAAAGAAAGACACAATCTCTTTTCTCCTTTCTCTCCATGAAATCCACACACTTATCTCAATACATCTAAGAAGGAGCATACACAAGCATCATACATTCAATATATGTGAAACGATAAGAAGATCTAACAATAAAAACCTAAACTCAATATCAAAACTCCAAACAAACTCAACATTGCACAAAGAGATTCATAAATTTACTCTAAATATCAACTATGATCTCATAAAATCATAATTCAAAAGACAAACTAATGATTTAAGAAAGATAGAATCGAACTAACTAAGGATATCGAGAGGCGGAAGAAGTAAACACCCAAAAGCAAATGACCTATAAATGAAAATAAAACCGGGTTTGTGGTATTAAATGAATGGGAGTTACCGTAGCGCATTTGGTCTAACTTTGCGCGGTAGCAATATTTAATAGGATAATTAGGATAAAATTCTAATTAATCATCGAGCACTAAGAACGGGCTAAGAAAGAGTAATTATTTATTGAATACACGTCTCATAAGACTAAGTACAAATTATTTTAAGATGCCTAGTGCTTAGACTCTCACAACGCCTACCAAGTACCTCTAATGGTCTCCATTATGCATGTCCAAACCATCTTAGTCGAGCTTCTCGCATCTTCTCTGCAATTGGTGCTACTCCTATCTTCTCCCTGATACATTCATTCCTAATTCTATCCAGTCTCGTGTGTCCACACATCCACCTAAGCATTCTCATCTCCGCAACTCCTATTTTTGCTCATGTACACAATTCACTGCCCAACAATCAGAACCATGGAGCATCACTGATCTAATCGCAGTACAGTAAAACTTGCCCTTAAGTTTTATTGGTACATTATGATCACACAAAATCCCTGACGCCCCTCTCCACTTCAACCAACCCGCTTGGATTCTATGTGTCACATCTTTATCAATACCTCCGTCTTTTTGAACTATCGATCCAAGATATTTAAAACATTCACTACGAGAAATATCTTGATCAAATTAAAAACGAAGTCATTCGTCCTTCTTGCACTGCTAAAATTATGCTCCATATACTTTGTCGTTGCCCTGCTCAACCTAAAACATTTCTTTTCTAAAGTGTCTCACCAAGATTCAATTTTTTTGTTTACACCCTCGCGCGGCTCATCAACCAAAACAATATCATCCGCAAATAATAAACACCAAGGTATTGCTTGTTGGATATGTCCGGTGAGCTCATCTAAGATAAGGTTAAAGATATAAGGGCTTAAAGCTGAACCTTGATGTAAGCCAACATTGATAGGGAATTCTTGTGTTAATCCTCCAGATGTCCTCACCCTTGTCACTCAATTTGTATACATATCAATATGATACATTTACACCTTTCTTTTTTAAGCCTCTCCATAAGATCTCTTCTAGAACTCTATCATAAGCCTTCTCAAGGTCGATAAACAACATATACAAATCTTGATTTCTTTCTCGGAGGTTGTCAATGAGTCTCCTAAAAAGATGTATAGCTTCCATAGTCGACCAACTTGGCATGAATCCAAATTGGTTCTCTGAGATGTTAGTCTCCTGTCTCACAATGCTTATTAGGAATTATCAGGAGGAGATGAAGTGTTTGGTGGAGTTTCCTTATCGTTTATTATTTGAAATTCAATTTTGTGATCATGTACTCCGAATTCACTTGTTTAGCAATTTTTTTTGTAACCACATTTCTCTAAGTACAGTTGGAAAGAACGTACTTGAAGTATCTAAAAGTCATGCGCCCCGAAATAAATTTGGAAGCTATACATCTCTTCCAAGTCGGTGGTTAGCTTCAATTGGGGTGTCAGCAACTCTACACTCACTCATCCCTGAAGCTTTAAAGAGATCAAGAATGTATTTCCTCTGCGATATAAAGATACCATATTTGGACCTTGCAATCTCGATGCCCAAGAAGTACTTAAGGCTTCCTAAGTCTTTCACTTCAAACTCTCTCGTCAACCACTCTTTTAGAGTATGAATCTCATCCTGATCATCGCCTGTTATGATGATATCACCCACATAAACTATCAGAGCTATCAACTTTTCATCTCTGTGTTTGATGAAGAGAGTATGATCAGCAGTGCTCTGAGAGTATCTGAAACAAGTCATGGCCTTGTGGAATCTCGCAAATCATGCTCTAAGTGATTGTTTTAGGTCATAAAGAGTCTTCTTTAACTTGTGTAGAAGGTAAAAAGGAACCTTATATATATGTTCACTTGTGTCAAATACAAAGAATGAGTATATATTTATAGGAGGGATAAAGAGAGAGGAAGGTCCTACACATGATGTGGGAATAAAGAGAAGAGAGAAATAACAATAAAAAATACATAATGGGCATTTGTCAAATGGGCTTCTCTAACACTCCCCCGCCAGCTGGAGCGTACAAGTCATATGCACCCGGCTTGGACAAACACTGGTAAAATAAGGTACTTGATAAAGCCTTCGTGAGAATGTCAGCAACTTGATCAGTGCCCGGAACATGCTTTAATTCAAGTTTCTTCATTTGAACTTTCTCCCGAATAAAATGACAGTCTACCTCGATATGTTTCGTGCGCTCGTGAAACACTTGATTCTTTGCTATGTGTATGGCCGCTTGACTGTCACAAAATAGAACAGCAGATGAAGGAAGTTTTACTCCCAAGTAAGCAAGGAGGCTTTCAAGCCATGTGAGTTTTGAGACAACTGATGTCATTGATCGGTATTCAGCTTCCGCGGAGGATCGAGCAACCACGGCTTGTTTCTTACTTTTCCATGTAATGAGATGACCGTCAAAATATGTACAGAACCCACTAGTTGACCGCTGATCGTCCAGGGAGCCAGAATAATCGGCATCGAAATAAGCAACCAATGCTGGAATAGAGTTGGAGGTTTTGTAAACTAGCCCTTGACCCGAAGCTGTCTTAAGGTATCGGAGAATCCGTTCAACCGCCTGGAGATGAGAAACCAGGGGAGCATGCATGAACCGACTGACAATCCCAACAGCGAACGATATATCTGGCCTCGTGACCATTAGGTAGATCAACTTTCTCACAAGGCGTCGATAGTATTCCGAGTTCTGAAGAGGCAGATCATCATCAGAGGCATGAGCACATAGCTTGTGATTTGCCTCCATCGGAGTAGTAGCTACCTTGCAACCAGACTGGCCAGCGTCTTTGAGGAGATCAAGAGAATACTTCCGTTGAGAGAGGACAAGCTCATCCGGACGTCGTGCGACCTCAAGACCGAGGAAGTAGCGAAGATTCCCCAGGTCTTTGGTATAAAACACGGTGCTCAGATGATGTTTGACCGCTTGAATCCCCTTTGAGTCATCCCCAGTAAGTAGGATGTCATCAACATAAAGTAACAGAAGGACCGTTCCTGTTGTCCGGTGTTGAGTGAATAGGGAGAAGTCTGCGGAACTCCGAGTGAAACCCATGTCCCGAACAACCTTGTTGAACTTGTCAAACCACGCCCGAGGGGATTGTTTGAGACCATAGATGGATTTCTTCAGAAGACATACACGAGACTCCCCCGTTGTTCAAACCCGGAAGGTTGTCGCATGTAGACGGTTTCCTGAAGATCGTCATTCAGGAACGCATTCTTGATATCCAGCTGATGAAGGGGCCAGTGGCGATGCACAGCCACGGAGAGAAGGACACGAACGGTGTTGAGCTTGACCACCGAAGAGAAGGTTTCCTCATAATCAAGGCATTGTTGTTGAGTGAAGTCACGGGCCACCAGGCGGGCCTTCAGACAGTCAATAGTGTCATCAAGAGCATGTTTGATGACGAAAACCCATTTACACCCAACAGGGTGCTGACCGGGAGGTAAAGGGACAAGGACCCAGGTCTGGTTGGCCCACAGGGCCGTCATTTCTTCGTCCATGGCAGCCCTCCATCCTGGATGTTGGAGCGCCTCCTGCACAGAGTTAGGGACAGAAACAGAGGATAATGATGTGGCAAAGTGCAGAAGTGATGGTGAAAGGTGATGAAGAGAGACATAATTCGCCATATGATGAGCGGTGGAGGCTGGAGCCAGAGCAGCAGGCCACGGAGCGTCAAAGGTCGAAGCCGACTGCAGTGGGGCAACGGGACGAGGGGAACGACGGGAATAGACCTGGATGACAAGTGGCTGGGGAAGGGCAGGAGGATGGGCAGGAATGGGAGAAAGTGGAGAACGGGGAAGAGAGATGACAGGGCGCACGACGGGCTCCGGAAGAAGAGCGAGATCCAGAGCAGAGAAGGGAAGATCTTCCCGGAAAGTGACATCCGCAGAAACAGTCACCTTGCGGGTAGTAGGCGAATAGCGCTCATATCCCTTTTGAGTGCGCGAGTAGCCCACAGACATATTTGGCTGCACGGGGATCCAACTTGTCTGTAGATGGGCCGAGGTGGTGAACATAGCATGTACATCCAAAAATGCGGGGAGTAATAGGAAAAGTCGGAGTGGAGGGAAATAGGAGGCTGAATGGAGTAGCATTCTGGAGGACGGAGGATGGTAGACGGTTGATAAGAAAACAGGCCGTGGAGAGCGCAAAGTTCCAGTATGGTTTGGGAACCCGCATTTGAAGCATAAGAGAGCGAGCAACATCAAGGAGATGACGATTCTTGCGCTCGGCGACACCATTCTGTTGTGGGGTATATGCACAAGATGTTTGGTGAATAAACCCAAACTCGGAGCAGAGGGTCGCAAAGTCATGACCAGTGTACTCGCGCGCATTATCAGTGTGAATAGTTTGAATGGGCGCAGATAATTGAGTGCGAGTCTCAAGAATGAAGGCCTGAAAGACGAGGGGAAGCTCAGAACGATCGCGAAGGAGATACAACCATGTCATGCGAGAATAATCATCAATAAATGTAAGAAAATAACGGTAGACAGAAATACTAGTAATCTTGTACGGACCCCATATATCGGAGTGTACCGAAACAAAAGGAGCAGAGCTCCGAGTACAATGAGAAGGAAAAGATGAACGTGGCTGCTTGCAAAAAATACATGTTTCACACTGAAAAGCAGGAAGAGATATATCCGGGAGAGCCTTCTGGAGGACTGGGAGAGGAGCATGACCAAGACGTCGATGCCAATCCGAAGAGGAGACAGATGCGAGGAGAGTACGAGAGTCATCAAGAAGGTAGAGTCCGTTCTGCAGTTGCCCCCTACCAATGATAGTCTGCGTCTGCTGATCCTGTATCAGAAAAGAAGAAGTAAATGTCACGGAGTAATGTAAGTCAGTAGTAAGGCGACCAACAGAAAGTAAATTGAAGGGAGAGCCTGGACATGAAGAGCCGAGCGCAGGATAAGGGAGGAGGCGAGAGGAATATCAGCACAGCCAGAGATAGGGACAGCTGCCCCATTGGCCACAGTAATGTACTTCGGGTGAGGAGAAAACAAGTACTGAGGGGGTTGAACAGAGGTGATGTGATGAGTGGCACCAGAATCGATGATCCATCGCGGTCAAGTGGAGAGGTAGGTGATACCTTAATTGGAGATGGAGGCGACGGAGGCAACCGAGGCCGGCGGGCGGCTGAGCAGGCCATGAAGATGCTGGAGCTGAAGGCGAACCTCGTCGAGGTCAGTACGAGTGGGAGAGGAGTCGGTGGCAGCAACATAGGCCTGCAGATGAGGAGGACGGCCATGCTTGCGATAGCATGTGGCTTCAAGATGCCCGTCTTTTCTACAGAAGAAACACTTAGGCCGCGGCCGGCCACCCGAACCACGTCCCCGAGAATCAGAACGGCCCCCACGAGCTGAAGAAGGGAGAGGTAGTATAGGTGCAGGGGCCTGCTGGACAAGAGCCGGAGACGAAGGTCCAGAAAAATCCGGAGGCGCGGAGACCTTGAGAAGCATCGAACACACATCCGAGAAGGATGGGGTAACTGTAGAGGAGAGAATCTGAGCCCGTACACTGTGAAGGTGATGCGGGACCCGAGCCATCATCATGGCGATACCAACGGCTTCCTTCTGGGCACATTGGGCAGCAAGGTCCACAGTAGGAGGCTGATGTTAGATCCAAGCTTCGACCAGAGACCGAGCCTGGGCAACAAAAGAGGTCAGATCGGCCGCCCCACCACTATCAAGAGCCTGAAGTGCAGTGATGATGTCATACAAATGATGGAGACTATCTTTGCCGGAGTAGAGGGTATGGAGCTCGTCCCACATACCCTTGGCCGTCTCGTGGTACATGGCCAGGCGATAAGACTCGTCATCAAAAGAGTTGAGGATCCACGTCTGAACACGATCATCGTTGCGTAACCAGTCGTCAGTAGGGGTACCGGTAATGACCTGGGTCAGGTGATGAAGAAACCCCTTCGACTGCAGGACCCGGCGAACAGAGTGCGCCCATTCCACAAAATTTTTCTTACCGGTCAGAGAGATAGTAGTAATCCGGAGCTCATCACGAATATCCGGAAGGGAGGCCGTACGGTCTGCTGGAGAGGCTGTCGGTCCGGTAGAGTCAGCAGAAGAGGTCATGAAGACGAACCGCGGCTAGGAGAAAAGACCTTCAACAGAGGAGGTCGCACGAGTAGGGAAGTCGCGCGACTAGAGGGGAGACCGCACGGTCACGGTGTGAAGACACCAGCGGCAAGGAGGAGGTCGCGACCAAAGTGCAGAAGCCGGAAGAAGGAGAATGCAGCGGGCAGAGACAACCCGCTCGAGGAGACCGCAGCGGATAGAAACAGGCCGCGCGGACAGACTGCAGCGCAGACAGAAGAATACTGCAGCGGTCACGGTGATCAAGCACCAGCGGCAAGAGATGCCACGACAAAAGTAATGGAGAGACCGCACCGAACAGAAGGAACAACCCGCGCGAGGAGACCGCAGCGAAAAGAGACGGAGACCGCTCGAAAGGGAGGGATGGAAAAGACCGCGACCTAAATTAGGGAAGGCAACAGTCCGCACGGTCACACACCGCGACCAAAGTGCGGAAAGAAGATAGTCTGCTTGGTCTGGGTGAGCATAGCAGCGATCAGAGCAAAGGAGGCCGCAAGAGGAAAGCGAGCGGACAGGGATAGGAAACCGCGAGTAAAAGGACTCGAGCGGATAGAGAAGGCAGCGGGAAGGGGAGGCCGCGAGAAGAAGTCGCGAGTAGCAGGACTCCAGCGACAAGAAGGCAGCGGATAGGAGAAGCTGATTGCGGCGAGCTGAAACAGTCCGCGGCGAGTAAGAGGTGAGAGAGACCGCGGCGGACAAGTAGAGACCGCAGCGGACTGAGCGAGAACAGCGGGGAGAAGTGGGCCCCACGGGTCAGAGCGGAAGGAGGCTATAAGAAGCCCGTGGAGGAGGGTGGAACCACGGAGAGAAGAGGAAGCAGAAATAGAAGGGGAGGCCGCAGGAAGCATCCCCCAATTTTGGGTGCATGTGAAGAAGAAGGGATCAGGTAATCACCAAGAGATGACGAATCTTGCGTTCAGCCGCCCCATTTTGGGTCGGTGAGTAAACACAGGAAGTCTGGTGGATAATGACATGAGTAGCAAGATAATGTTTGAAGGTGGAGTCAATGTACCCATGGTCATTGTCAGTACGAAGAATTTTGATAGTGGTACCAAACTGTGTAAAGATCGGGTTGTGAAACCGTTGAAATAAAGAGAAGACTTCACTTTTGGCTTTCATTAAGCATACCCAAGTAGTCCGGGAAAAACAGTCGATGAAAGTACCAACTAGAAACAACCAGAAAGAGAAGCAACAGAGCATGGCCCCCAAACTTCACTATGTATAATAGAAAATTGGGCAGATTTAGGAGAGAACATGATTAAAAGAAGCACGGTGCTGTTTTCCAAGTTCACAAGCATCACTACGAAAATTATCAACTAATACAGGTGGCAAAGTAGGAAATAAATATTTCATAGACAAGACAGAAGGATGTCTAAGTTGACAAAACCAGTACTCCAAAGTAGTGGACTGAGTAGCATGAAGGGCCAGGGGAAGAGGAGGGTGGTAGGAGTCAAACACGTAGTGCCCATCCAGCAGTCTACCAGTGTCAATCACTGTTCTCGTCTTCAGGTCCTAAAAAACACAAGAGGAAGGAAAGAAGGTCACATAACAGTTCATAGAATTGACTAAATGACTAATGGAGAGAAGTTTAGGAGGAAACTTTGGTACATGAAGCACAGAGGTGTCACGACCCGTCTGGACAGAAGTCAGAGTTCGCTTCGGCCGGGCCGTGATGCCACTGGCATGGGCGGAAAGGAATCCATGTCTGCTAAGGCGGATGCAGAGAAAACTAAAATAGTTACTTTTGAGTAAAATAGCCTGATTTTTATGCGGAAGCTTTTAAATTCATCAGTGAAAAGAGTTTTAAATGCACATGTACTTTGTAAAATTCATGTTTTACAGGTCACTACTATAGTTCTCATGCAGTTATGATTCAACAGAGGGTGCACATGCGTTAATTTCAGATTCTAGTACATAGATATTTAATAGCCTAGCAGTTGTCCATGATATCAGAGAAAATGGCTGATTGCAATTATTACATAAAAGAATTAATTGACAGTAAAAGAAATGTAAACATAGAACCTGAAACATGAAGCAGATTGAGCTCGAGTACCTGGCGGCGCTGCACAAACACTAAGGCAATTCCAAAACAGAAAGGAAAAGCCTCAGAACATTGAAATAATCAGGAGCACGGTAAGAGTAAAGTGCAGTGAGAGAAGCAGAAATATATGAGTGTACCAGTTTCTCATGAAGCTATGTTATTCGAGACAAACAAATAAAAGAGCTAAACAGAACAAGTTAGTTTATTATACTACTCTGGAGTATAACATTTAGACAGATCAAGAGATGTCATTAGCGGTAATCAGTGGAAAGTGGAAGTATTTTACTTGATGCGCGTGATTCTGATGCAAGTCTGAACGCAAGGCTCATCAAAATAGTTGAGCTTGCTATGGCAATTTGTTGGTTTTCGTTGTCAGTCAAGCGGAAACTCGAGTCAAGGCGTCACATCAATTGAACACTACCCTTCACTGATTGTGTATGACATTAATGACTTCAAAGATTCATGATTTAGGAAATCCGTAACATGTCGAGACCGGATGCAAATTTAGCGATACAACTGTACAAGATTAGAGTTCATGAACGCGTCAAGAGAGGACTTGAGTTATGGAGGCACATTCGCTCAATTCTTAGAGCAGACCTAAGAAACCAGACAGACATCAGAAACCGGATTCGATGACAGCTGATTTGATGACAGCAAATTCGATGATACAAGGTTCGTCGTCACAAGATTCGACGACACGAAAAAAACTGGATAAGGAGCAATATATATAGCGGGTTCAAGTATGTACGAATGATACGATCGTCATACGTTACTTTTCTGGACACTAAATATTCTTTTAGATTAATCAATTCTCAGATATAAATATCCTCCAAATGAACTGTATATATGTATATACGAGCATGACATAAATCACCAATCATTGAATCGTAGCAAGGAATCTTAACAGTATCCTTCGAAGTAATTATTACGGATGGTCACATAAATTATAGGTCTCCTAACCATCCATCAAATGGGATCAAATACGTGTAAGTGCGAATCCAAATGATACAATTCTTACAATTCCTAATAATTCTCATTAGGATATTCGTTAATCATTCCAAAAAAAATCCAACATACTTCGAAAAATTACATCAAACAAGAAAATTTGTATAATCATAAGATCAGACCAAATAATTGAAATTCAATGATTGCAAGGGAGAGAGAGATCTCTACTTGCCTGAAAGAGGCTAAAACTGGCGGCGGCTAAGCGCGCAAGCGAAAACAGAAATCCTTACTGGACCTGTTCAGGGGCAATCACAGACAATATTTGATAAATAGACGTGACAGGGATCCAAAATGCTAGCACAAGCAATTAAACGATACATAATTAAATCAAGGGGGGCTAAGAAATTTACCTCCCTCATGAAAGAGAGGACGAGAGATAACACGCAGAAGCGGAGACTTGGCGATGCTTGGGTTAGGGGAAACCCTAATTTGGAGAGGACTTAGGAGAAATTCTACCACTCGAGTCGATGAGAGGCACTAGAAAACACACATACACAAAAGTTAGACAAAAACGAGGGGCACAACTTGGATCACGAAGCATATGAAATTAGGGTACGAAATCAAAATAAGATTCACAGAAAAATCTGAAATCAAGGAGAATAGAGGATATCTTACCCAAAGAGATCAAGATCGGACTCAAAAATCCAAGGAGAGGCGGATCCAAGTAAACCCTAGACGATCCTCTTGAAATCCTCCACCAAAAGAAGCTGGAAAAAGGGGTCATTAGGGCTTCTGGAGGAGAAGGGGAGCTGCTACTAAGGTCGGCCTCTAGAAATGGAGAGGAGGGAAGGACTGCCTTGTTAATCGAAGGAGAAGTTGTTGGCCCTAGAGGGGATGGCCGTTGGCCCATAGCAGAGGAGGAGCAACAGGCGGCGTCCACGACTGGAGAAGCAAGAGGAGGAGGCGATACCGCCGGCCAAGGCAAGAGGAGAAGCCGGAGGAGACAGCGGCTCCTGGAGCAAGAGGAGGCGGCGAAGTCGGCACCAGGAGACGGGATCGGGAGAGCACCAGGGAGCAGGAGCGAGCGGCTTCTGCGGGAACGGGAAGAGCGGGATGAGTCGGGATCGGGAAGACCTAGCGCGAGAGAAATAAATCGGGGAGGGGGGGCTGGTTCTCGGGTTAAGTAGGAAATAAGGATTATTATTATATCAAAATGGGGTTGTTACAAGAGGAGAGGGTGAGAGAGGAGCAGGAGATGGATCATTTCCCAGCAATCGGAGAGAAGGACCCATCTGCAATGGTCAGCTTGTCCCTACCAGATAAGGGAATGTAAGAAAACAAACCTGTGACGGAATCGTCCATATAATCTGTTACTCCAAAATCAATAATCAAGTGAGTAGACGGATGAGAAGACCCAACATAAGCACCAGGGTATCCTAAGTGCGCATAAGAGGAGGAAAAAGTAGGGGGCTCAACAGTCTGACCCTGCATTAATCGACGGAACACATGAATTTCAACAGCAGTTAAAGTGGCAGGAGCAAGAGCATCAAAGAAAGGGAAGAGCTTTGTCGGAGCATCTAAAAATGATAAGAATGAGACTGAGTAAAGTGTCCTTGGGAGCGACCATAACCACAACCTGCTTGTGGTGCAGAACCACTCCATGGTGTAGGAAAAACATGAAGACGGAAGCACGTGTCCCGGGTATGACGAGACTTCCCACAATAATCACATAGCAAATGATCCTTGTCAGTGGACTTGGACCTGGGGTCACGAGAAGCCCGACTACTAAACTGAGTAGCGAGGGAAGAACCTTCCAGAGCAGCATCAGGAGTCCAAGTCTGTCGTCGATCAAACTCTTGTTGAACAAGACTATAAATCTCTAGGAGAGGTGTTGGAGAGCGTCCAAGTATCTAAACAATAATCTAATTGAATTCACGATGCATGCCATGAAGGAACTCAAAAACTCTGTTTTGTTCTTCCCTAGCCCGAACAAGGATCTCATCCTCGGGAGATACACGAGTGAGTCAAAATGATTGTATTCTTGATAAAGCCGGGTGAACAACAGGTAATAGAATGAAGGAGGCCAATCACCCTGACGGAGGAGAAAGATCTTCCGTCGCAGTTGATAAATCTAGACAGTATTCTCCCTACATGAGTAAGTAGCCTCAGTCTTTTTCCAAATATCAGTAGCAGTGTCTAAGAACAAGTAATTTCGGGAAATAGAGTCTGTCATGGAGTTGGTCAGCCAAGACATGACAAGGGAGTTCTCCGACTCCCACTGCAACCACTTAGGGGAATCCTGGGTAGGCGCCTTCGTAGTACCCAACACATAACCAAACAGTCGTCTACTCTTCAAGGCAAGAGTGACAGCCTGAGACCACAGAAAAAAGTTTAAGCCATCCAGATGTATAGTCGTGATTTGAGGAGTATTGTGGTCATGACTAGGCCGAACAGGGCTACCGGAGACCAAAGTAGTGGAGGACACCCCGACTGTAGAAGAGACCGAGGGAGTGTCACCAACCCCTGACATGAAAATCCAAGAATAGAAATCAAGGAGCCAAGGGAGGAACACCGCACCACCAAACGAGAACCCAGAGGGTTCTCATAGAAAAAGGAAGCCGACCAAGCCTATATAGGAGCATTCAAAAGAGACCGACACCGTAAATGCCTTCAAACTAGTTCAGCATATCTGGTGCCAAGTAAGGAGCGGCAATAAAAAACGGAGAAAGCCCCCGACTGGAAAGAGAAGCCCTCTGAAGGATTGTTATTGAAGGCGAGGGCCGCTGGAGAAGCAGAAGAGTGGCGAATTGCGGGAACGGACTGCTGGAACAGAAGAGGGCGGGGGAGGAGCAGTCTGTTCGGAGAAAGAAACCAGCGGGAGAACCTAGCGAAGCCCGCAGGAACGTAGGACTGGAGCCGGCGGGATAAACGAGCGAGGTGAGGCGCAAGAGCGACGGAAGCGGGATCGGCGCACGGAAGCGGAGCTGAAGGGGGATCGCGAGTGGAAGATGGATCGACAGATGGCCTAGGGCTCTGATACCATGAGGAGAATCGTATTTCCAAGAATACTTTGGAAAAGGGGTTACAAGATATATATATGTGAGAGGGAAAGCATGAAATAAAAAACACAAAAAATACAGAAATACCAACACATATATCTGCTACTGTCTCCAAAAAACAAGAGTGGTGGGTCATAGTATACTATGTAGTGTTTGTGAGTAATGACATGGACAAGGAGTTTTTTGAGTCCTATTGTAGCCAATATTGGGAATCCGTTGGTAGCTCTTGAGTAGTCTGGCTAACATATCTGAACAGTCACCTATTGAGGGAAAGGGTGATCAACCAAGACCACAACAAATAATTAGGGTCATCCAATCATATGCTAGTGATTTATAGTGTGGTCGTTATATTAAGATCATGAACACCTGGATGCCCGTGTAAAAACTCTCACCTGGATGCATTCCTCCTCCTAAGTCCTGGTTAACACTAAATTTGTGTTGCAAACAATTACAAAATGGTCAAAATGATCAAACTTCTGACATAACTGAGTGAACTCCAAGTAGGTGGGGGACGGAGGGCGGACACCAAATCGAAGCAAAATATTTTTATGGTGAAGCTGGAAAATCTATGAACAACCTTTCCTTGAGTAGGTTGACTCAACACACTTCCATATATTCACTATTAACTCCAAGAAAAGATATTTATGGGCAATGCTCTACTGCATAGAGTTTGTGAGACATGGCATGACAGAGTTTTCTGAGTCCCAATGCAGTGTAATCTCGCTAGTATATCCAAATAGTCACCAACTTTTGAAGCAAAGGTAATGAACCAAAACCACAACAGATAATTAGTGTTGTCCAATCAAATGGTGGGGATTTGTGGTGGGTCCATATATTATGATCATATTCCACTCCCCCCACCCCCACCTCCAGCGCAGGTCGATCTAGCGGGAGGAGGTTCTACAAGAGGAGTATTATGATATTCTTCTACTTTCAACATAGCCTCCAGACAAGTGAACTTGACGGGAATAAAATAAACAAAATAGTTAGGCTTTCAAACCAAAAAGGTAAATCTTAGATTCATCCTTTCAATTGAAATAGTCACTAGATCATGGAGAGTTTAGAATGGAATCAAGAAAGAGAGTAGGGCAGTCACTCACATAGTGATAAAATTGGCCACTTGAACATGGACCGCAGCTCACCAGCACACAACCGGCAACATCAGACTGTAAGAGTTCAGACCTACGCGGGATAGTAGGCTTAGTCGGCGGTGGGGAGCAGGACTGCAATTGAGAGAGTAGAGAATTGATGACTAAAACTATGGAAGGAATGGAAGCGGAGAGGATCGACGACGCCGGTCGACAGTCTCTTTGGTCAAACGAAATGCGGAGCGGACAGGAGAATACATATAGAATTTTTGTGGCTTTGATACCGCGTTGGAGTATGCCAAATTCATGTTATTACATTAATTCAGGTCTCCCCATATATATAGAAGTGTGAAGCATGCAACCAATAAGAAAAATAAAAGGTGCAATATAAAAGAGTAAGATGCAATTAAACGTATATGCGCTAACAATAGGTAAAAAAGAAGCATACCACATAAATATCTCAAATGTCGATATATTCAGTTGAAATAATAAGGCATGTAGACTAAAAAGGGGCACAATTATCTTGCCATAATCCTGGACGAACCGCCTGTAGTATCCCGTGAGACCCAAAAATCCGCGCAAGGCACGCACTGTAACTGGCCGCGGCCACGATTGCATGCTCTGAATTTTTCGTGGGTCGGCCCGCACGCCCTGACCTGAGACCATGTGGCGCAAGTATTCCACCTCCTCCTGACCAAATGAGCACTTAGAACGGTTGGCGTAAAGACGGTGTTGCCGAAGTCGGCATAGGACCTGTTCCACATGTCCCACATGATCCTCCCAACTAGCACTGTAAATGAGAATGTCGTCGAAGAATATCAGCACAAAAGTCCGCAAGAAATCCCGAAAAATCTCATTCATGTTGGCCTGGAATGTAGAAGGTCCGCCAGTCAAGCCATTGGCCATGACCAAGAACTCATAATGGTCGTCATGTGTTCGGAAAGCCGTCTTGTGGATATCTTCCTGGGCCATGAGAATCTGATAATATCCAGATCGAAGATCTAACTTGGTAAAAAGTTGTGCTCCATGCAGTTCATCCAGCAGCTCCTCGATGTGAGGAATCGGAAAGTTATCCTTGATCGTGGCGCCATTCAAGTCGCGGTAGTCCACACAAAACCTCCAGGAACCGTCTTTTTTCTTGACCAGAATGATGGGAGCGGAGAAGGAACTAGTACTTGGCCGAATGATACCGGCCTCCAACATCTCCCGGACACTCCGCTCAATTTCCGCCTTCTGAATGTGTGGGTAGCGATATGGTCGCACATTAGTAGGCTCGGCGCCCGCCTTGAGCGGAATACGATGATCCCGGAACCGAGGCGGTGGCAGAGTACGGGGCTCCTGAAAAACGTCAGCATAATCTGTCAAAATGGACTGTAAGTGAACTGGTACCTCAGAATTGCCGGAGTCGCCGGTCTGAACCTCCCGGAGAATGGCCATCATTTGCCCGTCTCCGCTCAACTGTTGCATGCTGCGAAGAGATACCTCCTTAATAGGAGAAGACATGAGACCCCGCAGGCAGAACTGTTGCTCCCCGAGCACAAACTCCATGGTCATATGCGCCCAGTCAAAAGTTACCCGTTGTAATTGGCGTAACCATTGAACTCCCAAGACCATATCCGAGCCACGAATAGGTAGCAAGTAGACGTTCGTTCGTCCCGCATAGTCTCCTATCCGCAGTTCCACTCCCTTCAGCACCCTTTCACATTGCAACTTACTGCCATCCGCCACCATAACATGGAAGGCAGCCCCCTTGTCGACCCCGTGTCCAACTCTCCCTGCCACATCGGGATGTATAAAGTTGTGGGTGCTCCCACTGTCCACCAAAATAGTAACCTTCTCCTGGGCGATCCGACCCGCCAGCCGCATTGTAAGCGGGGAGCGCACCCTTCCAAAGCATGTATAGAGACCCCAAACTCAGTATCTTCCAAGTCCACCTCCAATTCTTCCTCGTCGGCCGCCGGTGCTTCCTCAGCCTCCAGATATAACATGAAGACTTGTGTCCTCTGGCATTTATGGCCCGGAGCAAACTTCTCATCACAATTGAAGCATAGACCCTTCTCTTTGCGAGCTTGCAACTCACTCCAAGACAAGCGAGTCACCGTCGGCTTGTTAGCCGTAGGTTGTTCCCGCCGTGCAACCGTAGTAGTAGGGATGCCCGAGGGGGGCCTATTCTGCATGCGGCCTCTCTGCCTGCTGAACCGCTCCTCCTGAATACGTGCCAAGGTAATGGCGTGGTTCAACGACTGAGGCATGAGTGCCTGCACCACATCACGAATATAATCCTTGAGACCGGAGATGAAGCAACTGTATAATGTCCTTTCTGGCCATTGCACCCGATTCGCCAACTTCTCGAACTCCGTGCGGTACTCCATCACAGAACCCTTCTGGCGGAGTTTCTGAAGCATGGCCTCATAGTTCTCATACTCTAGCGGACCAAATCGAGCCGTAAAGCCCTCCACAAACTCCCCCCAGGGCACGTACTCCCGTCCCCGCAGGAACCACTGTGTCCATTGGAAGGCGTCATCCTTTAGGTGAAAAGACGCCAACTGCACCCATTGGCCTTCAGGAACATCTTGATATTGAAAGAAAAGTTCGGCCTTCTGAATCCATTCCAAGGTGTCACCACCCTCGAACTCCGGAAAATACATGCGAGACAAGCCTGGAGTCAAGCGATGCGGACCATGACCTCCTTCTCGCCTTCCGATATCGCCTTGCTCAAATACACCATAACCCGGTGGTTGGCCACCCCATGGTGGTCCATAAACCGGCGCACCCTGCTGTCCAAACCCCCGAGGAGGAGGAAGAAGACCTCCCCGCTGCTGTCCTGCCTGTTCCGGTGGCCGCTGCTGACCTGCGGCCTCATCCCAGCCCCGCCGCTGACCTGCGGCCTCATCCCAGCCCCGCCGAAACCCTGCTGGGTCATCCCAGCCACGCCGGAAGCATGCGGGCTCATCCCAGCCCCGACGCCCCTGGTTCCGGTTTGCGACGGGCTCGCCGAAGCCACTATTCAACGATGTGGGCGGCATCAGCCCCGCATAATGCCCCGACCCCGACCCGCCAGCCCCGCCATATGGTCCTGTTGACGGAGGGGGAAAAGGACGCGATGCGTCGTCGCCGAGCCCAACACGCGCGACTCCGCCGTCCGTGGCCCCGCGCGCAACCACAGCCGGATCTTGTCCCGATCCGGCCGAATCATCCGTAGCCGGCGCTTTTCCTTTTAATAAGGTTTTCAACTCCTCCATACCGGCCGTCATGGCCGCCACCGAATCCGTGAGAGTGACCACCGTCCCCTCTAGGGTTTCGAGCCGTGCGGATTCCTCTTGCGTGCGCGTGTTCACCATGTCGGAGACGAATCCTCTGATACCAAATGTTATGACACTAGATAGATAGAGAGAGAGAGAGATAAACTAGAGAGGAAGAGGAGGCTAAGAGGAATTAGGGTTTAGAAGGAGGAAGGAGATTATACCTCAAATACTTGCATAATGAACCAAGAGGGGTTCCGGGATATAAATACCCGGAACCAAAGAGGGACCGGCCAAAGGGGCCGGCCGGCCCCAATAGGGCTGAACCGAACCGGTTCAGCCCTATTTCGGCATCTTCAGAGAGAGGGGGCTGAACCGGATGGTTCAGCCCCGTTGTGTACGGCATCCTTGCGTCTGCGAACATAGTGATGACCGGCAAAACGTTACGGGGGCGTAACAGAATCACTAAAGAGTCATTTGTGGCTATATGCAATCCCAAATGATCATTTTGTTTCTTGTCAAATACCCTTAAGGCGTCTATGATATATTATATGTGGATGACAATACTATCAAATGAGATAACCTTACAGAAATCAATACACCGAAGAAGTACCTTGCGTGAGTGTTTGAGCCTCTTGCACCTAAAATATATTTAGGGATGGAAGTTGCTACACCAAAGCAGGAATCTCTTATTAACAGAGAAAATGAGTTTTAAAGCTGGGGAAAAATATTGGAAAGAAGCAATGTAAACCTGCTGATACTCCAATGAAAGAAAATTTAAAATAGAGTTAGGAAAACAATAATGTTGAAGTTAAGTTACATTTGTTTTATAACTAGGCCAAAATGCATTTAACATATGGAGAGTGATGCTTGGCTATAAATAGAAAACATGGATGTAGATTTTCTTCCAGAGAGAAACCCCTTCGAAGCTTTGGTCTTCAATAATCAGAAGGGACATAGATAAACAAATTAGATACATTTAGGAAAAATCTTTAAGAATCTACCCCAGCAAGTAGATAAAGGTAATCGCTTTTTCTTAACATAGCATCAAAAAATATAAATAAAGTTCTTTTGTTGATGATATCTTTCCTTACAAATTAACATTTGAAATAACAATATAAAAACTATGATAGCTTAAAAAGACTAAAAGCACATGTTGTCTGCTAAGAGAGAATAGGTGCTTACAGCTTTACTGATGTGGCAAGTTTACCACCAGGATCTATACCTCTTTGAGCGATCTCATGTCCAAGATTCATTATAGGAATTCCATTGATAAACTCCATAACTAAGACCTTCCTAGCAATGGAGGGAAAATTTTAAATCAAATGTTACATGCATGTATAACTAAAACAACATCTGTTGATGAGCTAACTAAGAAAAAATGAAGTTATTTGAGTTTGCATTTGATTAACTTTTAGAATTAAAAATAATGCAAACTCATAATGAGATTTACAGTTGCATATAGGGTTGTAGATGTCAGAGACACATCAAATTGGGGTTTTATTCAGGTCGGTTTTCATATGTCAAGGATATATCAGGGGTATTTCAAATATCGAGTGTCAATAATTAATTATATATATACATAATTATAAATATCTAATCACTTACATTTATATATTAATATATTATTACTTTAACTTATAAATTTAATGAACCAGAATAAACATTTTAATTTACACAAATAATAACAATATAGTGTTATATGTAAACAAGCAAAAATGTAAAATAAAAAATTTACATAATAAAAAACAACTGCATATGGGCCATGAGCATGATCACGAGACTTCATGATGTAGGGTAGGGTATGCGGTGTAATGTAATCCTGTGGTGCAAGTCTATTAGTGGGTGAGGTTCCGATCCACTAATCCTATTCTAGTATGATGCAAACATGCAAGTGTCGACGAAAATAATTAACAGTAAGCCACAAGACAAATATCTCCTTCCGGCGGTTCACAAGTATATCTAAAATAATATTCCACAAACCAAATATCTAAGAAAATAGAGGAAACAAACACAATAGATTAATATTGAAAGACGAGTTCGTACAACAATAAAACACTTACAAACGCAAGGGGGCTGCCTGAGATGTAATGATCCGGTGAAGTACGGTGTGGTGGGGATGATCCAGATGGGGAACAGGAGCTGGAAGGATGGGATCTAGCTGTAGGCGTGGGATCGGACTATATGTGGGTGGTGGTGGGGTGGGGGGAGGGGGGCATATCTGGATGGGCGAGTGCTGGAGGCTTGAAAGAGGGCCGGTGGAAAGCTAGTGTGGTTGGGAAGAGGGAGGCGGCAAGCTAGGAGGTGACTGGAAAGGGCGGCGGAAAACTGGGAGGGTTTGGAGGGTTGCAGACAGCAGGGAGGAGGCTGAAAGGGAGACGACAGGCAGAGGGATTTGCGGCAGTTATTGGACAGCAGGGAGGGTTTGGCGGATGGGTGTTTAGGGGTTGTATGGGTGAAGGGGGTTTGGACGGTGGGCAGAGATGGTGATTATGTGTAGGGGATACCTCTTGGGAGTGGGAAAAGGCCTAGGCGTCGTCACCTAGGGTTCCACGGAATCGGGACCATGGAGGGATCGCTGAAATCTGGGACCTCTAATCTCCAAATTTCGCAATGGGAATCGCAGCCCCCATAAACAGCTATTTATAAATAAAACACACTTAGGGCACCATGCGTCAACAGCTATGATTGGTGGTGGGAGTGGAGGGCTTGATTGCAATAAAATAACTCAAAATTTATAAAATAATATATCAAATCGACTACAAACGACGAGTTGGACGCGTCCGTGAAGTCGGATGGCCGATCCGATCATGTCTTCCTATGTGAATATTGGTTGTCAGTCCCGCCTTGCGGAGAAGCAAAACTGATGGTTTTGATGGATCCCCATCAACCGCCCCCGACTGAAAATCTTTCATCTCTGATAAATGGAGATGATCATACTGTAGTTGAAGTTCAGGGACGAGTCGATTAAGTCCTGTTGGTACCAACCAAGTGTCAACAATACAGTGTCGTCCCTGTCAACGTACCAAGTATTGGCATGATGGACCATCAGAGGAGGGAGGAAACTCATGTGATATAATGTCAGTGATACACTCAGCAGTCAACTCGCACATAGAAAATCCCAGTGTGAATGGTGGCGACGGAGGTAAATCCATAGGAGACGGATTCATATGTGGGTAAGACTCAGAAGTGGACTGGGTGTGAGGTAGGGAATGGGGTGGTATCAGGTCATGGGTGTCTCCACGACTCGGATCCACATACTCGTGAGGCTCGTAATATGGCGTCGGGTGCTCAATATTAAGCACCGGATGGATACCCAAATTTGTATGGATATTAAGCTCGTAGGCATTTGTTATGATGCATCTTATGATCGTGTAGGAACTCATTCGCCTGTCGCTCAGCTTCTTGGCAGGCCCCCAAGGGAACCTCTTTGGGTGGACTCTCACCATCATCTAGTCACCGTCCAGAAATGTATTCTCACGCCTGTGTACATCTGCAAGTGTTTTATAATATTCATTGCTAACATTAATTTGTCATCTCCCTGCCTTATGCAACTCATGCAAATTATGGGCAAAGGACTGGGTTGACTCGCTAGGGCAGAACTCTAATGGGACTAGAATAAGATCGATAGGTTTTCAGGGTTCAGAATCAGACACAATGTGTAATGGACTCGACTCAGTAGACCAATTGACAGAACTATTGTATGCAAACTTTGCGATGAAAAGTATTGAATCCCAACTTGATACATGTTCACCCACTAGGCACCTAAAAAGATTTCTTAAACTCTTATTTACCACCTTCATCTGCCCATCAATTTGAGGGTGATAGGCTAAAGAAAACTGGAGAGTAGTGTCAGTCGTACTCCATAATATTTTCAAAAAATAATTCGTAAACTTCACATCCTTAACGGATATTATCAACATTGGCAGACCATGCAATCTAAAGACGTACCGCACAAATAATTCCACAACATGAACGTGTCAGCGGTCATGCTATATACAATGAAATAGGCCATTATAGAAAATTGGTTAACAACTACAAAGATGGAATCATGCTTCTTCAGAGTGTGAGGAAGCCTGTATACGAAGTTCATGCTAATGTCCTCCCAAGGGCTGTTTGGGACGGGTAGCAAAGTTACAGACCAATGTTTTTCTTCGTACCCTTGGCCACTTAACAAATAAGGCAATGATGCAAAACACGAGCCACATCTTTCCTCAAGCTCGGCCAATAAAAACGATCATCTACAATAGCTATCAATTTTTCTCTCCTAAAAAGACCGGTGGCACCTCCCGCATGTAACTCCCATACTAAATAGTCACGATAAGTTGTTCTGGGTATACACATGCGTGAATTTGGGTATAGGTAACCATCAAAATATTGAAACACCTCGTTGGAATCAGGAGGGCATCTCGATAACGCAGTATACTACTCTCCAAAATCCGGACAAGTCAGGTTGTTCGTGATCAATCTCTCGAACCCATCCACTCGGGCACTCATCGTCTGTAAGAATGAGACTCGGTGGCTCAATGCATCAGCGGGATTGTTCTCAACACCTGCGCAGTGTTTTAGAATACACGAGAAATCCTATAAATACTCAACTCACTTAGGGTGTCGATGTCTCAACTTCCGCTAGGAGTCAATGTAGTGCAAGGCTTGGTGATCCAAAGAGAGTACAAACTCCCAGGGCCTAAGGTAGTGTCTCAAGTAACGCAGTGATCGGACAATAGCATAAAACTTTCGATCGTAATTTGAGTATTTTTGCTTAGCTTCGTTTAGCATCTCACTAAAGTAAGAAACTGAGTCTCTCCTAACTCAATACACCGACAATACCAAGACTTGACACATCACAAGCGACCTCAAATGCTCTACTGAAATAAGGGAGTCTTATAACAGAAGCAGTCATCAACTTGTCCTTAATTTCTTCAAACACACTAGTGGTCGTGGTGGTCCTGAAAGTCTCCCTTGCGAAGACAACGGGTAAACGAGGCCATAATCGAACTGAATCCCCTAACGAATCTCCTGTAGAAGGTCACAAGTCCATGAAAATTGCGGGCCTCGTGCATGGTCGAAGGTGTGGGCCAATTCCGAATGGACTGGACCTTCTCGGGCTCAATGGATACTCCTGAAGTAGAGAAGTTAAAACCAAGCAAATAGACTGACTTGGATAAAAATTAGCACTTCTTTAGATTTACAAATAACTTCTCCTTTCGGAGAATATCGAATGGAAGCCATAAGTGTCCAAAGTGATCATCTTGGGTGTCGTTGTAAATCAGGATATCGTCAAAATACACGCTAAGAACTTGCTCATATAGGGCTGCAATATCTGTGTCATGACCCTCATAAAGGTTCTTGGGGCGTTTGACAGACCAAATGGCATAACCAGCTACTCGTAGTAGCCATCCTAGGTCTTAAACGCCATTTTCCACTTGTCTCCCTCTCGAACTCGGATCTAGTGGCACCCACTATGAAGGTTGATCTTCGAGAAGATCAGAGCATCGGACATCATATTTAGCAAGTCATCAAGTTGGAGAATCAAGAAATGGTACTTCGTTGTTTTTATTGATATCTCGACTATCAATACACATACGCCAGTTGTCGTCCTTCTTATGGGTAAGAAGGGCGGGAACCGTGCAAGGACTCGGAAGCTCCTGAATGAACTACTTCGAAAGAATCTCATAAATCTGCCTTTTGACCTCAACGTACTCATCTGGATTCATATGATAGTAGGGTAGGTTTGGGAGCGAAGCCCCGGGGACTAGGTCAATAGCGTGCTAGGTGTCCTGTGGGGATGGTAGCTCATCGAGGAGCTCCTCAGGTATAATATCTGCAAACTCATCCAAGAATGAACGCAAGTCGGGGTGAGGCTCAGGTGTAGGGAAATCAGGAGCCATAATGGTTTCCATTACATATATAATACCAGTATCACCGATATCTCTCAAAAACTTGTTAAGTCTCAAGATATGCAAGGGTCTCGAGAAGCTCGTACTGACTGAGGGCTCAACCCGACCCTTGGACTTCTCCTTGGGTTGGGTGGGGTAAAATGTTATTTTGTGTCCCCTGTTGTAAAAGACATGTGTTTGACTAACCGAAACACGTAGCAATGCGATCATATAACCAAGTCCTGCCAAGTAAAACGCAAGCGACATCCATTGCAATGGTGTCACATCACACAGTCCTCAAATGCGGTCAGGCAAAGCAAGACAAGACATCGCAGAGTAACTTGAATCGCGGCCTTATCTACCCAGATAACACGGTAAGGATTCGGTGAGGCTCAGTCTTAACCTGCAAACGCTCTAGGCCCTTCTGGGCCACGATGTTCACGGAACTCCCACCATCTATCACTAGCTTGCAGGGGCCTCCTGCACTAGGGAAATCTGTGTAGAAGATAGCAGTACAACGACAATCCTCATCAACAAAAGGGGTGTGTAGGAGACGTCGAACTACTCCCATCTCTAATGACCCTCTAAGCATCACTCTCCTAACCTTCCTCAACGATGGTTGCAATCTCCTCAATAGCCTCCTCGTTGCCTTCTAAGCTCGGTTCATCATCCTCAATAAGCATGTTCTGCGTGGGGCACTGTACCGCTACGTGTCCTCTGCCTGAGCATCCATAACACTATACACCCCGAGATCTATGGCCATCAGTGGAGGCGTATTTGCCTTCCGTATCAGCTAAGACACGTAGGGGTGCAATCGTTGTGGTCTGAGGTGGGACAGGCTTCCTACAGGTCGGGATATCAGATTGAGAGAGAAATTGCCTCATCCAGGGCGAGCGGAGGTATTGCTCACACTCTAAGGCGAGCTGAAAGATCTGCTCGACACTCTCCAGGGGATGGGGAGTCAGCTCCGATCAAATTTCAGAATGTAGGTCAGCCTTAAAACGAGAGGCGGTGGCAATGGGTTGCTCCTAAATGTCACTCCAAACAATAAGCTCATTGAAGCGAGCCATATAATCAGCGACAATAAGAGTCTCCTAACGTAAACTAGGTAGTTGATCAAGCAGCTGGTCTCGATAGAACGCAAGGAGATATTAGTATTTCAGTCTCTGCTTCATATCATCTCATCCGGTGATGGGATAATAGCCTTCCCAATCAACTGATCTCTTTTCGCTAGTCCAAAAAACCTCACAATGCCTGACTAATTTCATTTTGGCGAACCGGACAGATCGTTCGCCGCTCATGGCGTACCACTAGAAATAATGATCCATGTCGAGGAGTCAATCACTAAAGGCCTTTGGGTCCATGCAACCATCAAAGGGGCACTGATGCGAATGCACCTGGTGATGTCATGCTCATGTGGGTGACCACCTCTGCGCGGCTCCAGATAATCCTCATAATACACAGCATGGGCAGAGTCGCGTCGAGCGGACGGGGGTCCACACCCTCTACGCTCAGGATCAAAATATTCATCGCGGTCAAGATCACGACGACCGTGCTGAGGTGCACAATCTCTATGGTTCTGAGGTAATACTCAGGGTTCGTCATGCTGTGGTGGGTGACGAACCTATGCAGGGCCTTGTCGGAGCTCTGGGGTGTACTCAGGGTTTCGTAGCAATGGCAGTGCGAGACTCTGACGGAGAATACCACGACAATGTTGTTCAAGGGGTAGTTGAACACCCCTCGGACGTGGTTCAAGACGAGGAGGAATATCGGGCAATTTCTCAAGTGGTTCCCCCCGTTGGGATGATGTCTCCCAAATTTTTCAATCTCTAACTGGTTATTCATCTTTGCGAGGTCATCACGGAAATCTTGAAACTGGGCACCTATAGTATCTAAATAGTCAAGGACAAGTCGCTGATATTCAACTAATGTCGTTCCCTAATTTGAAACTACTTACTCGGTTCTCGGTGATGTTTGGGTCAAACAATAGGGATCGATAAACCCTACCACTATAGAGCATATACATGGCCAAACCTTGGGCTCTAATACTAACTAGTGTAAAGCAGGGTGTGCGGTGAAATCCTATGATGCACGTCTAATAGTGGGCGAGGTTCCGATCTACTAATCCTATTCAAGAATGATGCAAGCATGCAAGTGACGACGACAATAATTAATAGTAATCAATAAACATCAATGCACACATTTATATTTAAGCAAGATAGATTTTGTTGAGGCTAACAAGCGATGACAGTCCTCGGCAGGGAAGTCAAAGTTAAGCGTGCAGCGAATAACTCCTTCCAGTGGTTTACAAGTATATCTAAAACAATATTCCACAATCCAAATATCAAAGAAAGTAAAGGAAACAAACACGGTAGGTTAATATTGAAAGATATGAGTTAGTACAACAAGAAAATACTCACAAAAGCAAATGGTTGCTTGAGATGTGAAGATCCGAAGAAGTATGGCGCAGTGGGGACAATCCGGATTGGTAACAGGGGCAGGATGGATGGGATTTGGCTAAAGGGGAGATCGTACTATAGGGGGTGTGTAGATCTGGATGGGTGAATGCTGGAAACTTGAAAGAGGATCGGTGGAAAGCTGGGTGGCTGGGAAGAAGGCGGCGACAAGTTAGGAGGTGACTGGAAGGGACGGCGACAAGATGGGAGGGGTTGGAGGGCGACGGAAGGCAAGCAGGTAATTAGAAGGGAGATGGTAGGCAGAGGGATTGGGGGCAGTTAGTCAGTTATTGTACAACAGAGAAGCGTTGGTGGTTGGGTGTTTAGGGGGGTGTATGGGCGGCGGTGGAGGGTTTTGTGGGTGGAGGAGGGTGGCTATGGGTAGGGGATATCTTTGGGAAACGGAAGAAGTCCTAGGAGTTGTCACCAATGGTTCTACGGAGCCGGCACAGTGGAGGGATCGCTAGAATACGGGATCTCTAATCTCTAAATTTTGCAATGAGGATGGCAGCCCCCATAACCACCTATTTATAAATAAAACAAACTTAAGGCACACTACATCAACGACTATGAATGATTGTGGTTGCGGAGAGTCTGGTTACAATAAAACAACTCAAAAACAATAAAATAATATATGAAATCGACTACAAACGACAAGCCAGAAGTATCAGTTAAGTCGGATCGCCGATTCGATCAAATTTTCCTGCTGGAATTAACGAGCATGGGTCCCGCCTTGCGGCAAGGCAACATTGATGTCTCTGATGGATCCCCACCACTTCATCTGTCTCCAATCTGATTGACAAGTGCATCATTCATGTTCATGTTTTCTTATACCATGTGTCATTTACCTTTAGGTCATATTCAGGTCAGGAATTAAATGGTTTAGCTTAATTGTTTATGTTTTGATTGTATTCATGTTCAGTATTTTTAATGACGTTTTATGCATTAGATTTAAAAATGCTATTTCGTAAATATGTTGCAATAGGGTTGCACTTCTATGTTAAGTGTTTATTTGGGGTAACCCTAGAATCAGGAAGAAAATGAGAAGAGGGACTATAGAGAGAAGGAGAAGAGTTAGAGAGAGAGAAGTTAAATTGATTTAATTCATTGATACCAAATACATGATCCAAAGTCCCCTTATATAAGACCTAAGTTATTAAAGGCGCAAAACGCACCAAGGCGCAAAAGGGTCATGTAGCTTAGGCGCAGGCGCGCGCCTAAGGCACATGAGGCGTAAAAATAGAAAAAATATAAAACATAGCTTATTTAACACAAAAAACACATAAAATAAATACACCGTCATATAAACACACTAGAATTGCATTATATTACACCCTCAAAAATAACTAGCATTAAAAAATAGGATTTAAAAAACACAGGGCCCCAATTTAGTGAACTAGAAAGCTTTAGATAGAGACAAATAATTTTGCTTTATAATAAAACATCTTAAGAAAAATGTTACTCGATATTGGAATACTTGGTACCTCCACTAAAGGTTCAAGGGGTATTTATATAAAGAGGGAAAACCATACATTCCTAATACAAGTATGGGACTAATGTGTCTAACAATATCTAACACTCCCCCTCAAGTTGGGTCGTGGGAACTACCCAGATCAAACTTGTTACATATAAAGTTCATTCTCACCCTGTAACTCCCTTAGTAAGAACATCTGCAACTTGATCTCCGGTCTTCACATGACTTAGAGAAATAAGTCATTCATACTTCTCCCTTACAAAGTGACAGTCGACCTTTATGTGTTGTGTGCGTTCATGAAACACAGAATTAGTAGATATATGTATCGCAACTTGATTATCGCAGCATAGAGGAGTGGGATCCTGAACAGGATACCCGATTTCACAGAGAGTCTGTCTAACCTATATGATCTCAGTAACTGTGTGGGACATTGCCTGATATTCCCTTCTGCACTAGATCTGACGACCACGGTCTATTTTTTGCTCTTCCAGGAGACGAGGTTTCCACCCATAAAGAGAGTAAATCATGTGGTTGACTTTCGAGCGGCTAAGTAGACTGCCCAGTCAGAGTCACAGTATGTCTCTATATTAGAATGACCTCGATTCTTGTATGATATCCCGAGTCCAGGATCTTTCTTTATGAAACTGTCGATTTGGAGAACAAATTCTCATTGAGAGATAGTTGGAGCACCCCAGAACTGACTAACCTTACAACACAGGCAATGTTAAGACGATTCATGGTAAGGTAGTTCAATTTTTCAACTATTCTAGGATACTTCTCTAGTGAATCAAATGGTTTGATTTCGAATGAAGACCATTTTCCACTGATTCAAGTGGAGAGTGCATAGGTATATAGTTAGACATTCCAAAGTCAGATAGATGATTGAGAACATATTTGAGTTGACAAATAAAGAGGGTGTCAACATAATCAGCAACTTCAATCCCTAGGATGATTATCGCAGCATAGAGGAGTGGGATCCTGAACAGGATACCCGATTTCACAGAGAGTCTGTCTAACCTATATGATCTCAGTAACTGTGTGGGACATTGCCTGATATTCCCTTCTGCACTAGATCTGACGACCACGGTCTATTTTTTGCTCTTCCAGGAGACGAGGTTTCCACCCATAAAGAGAGTAAATCATGTGGTTGACTTTCGAGCGGCTAAGTAGACTACCCAGTCAGAGTCACAGTATGTCTCTATATTAGAATGACCTCGATTCTTGTATGATATCCCGAGTCCAGGATCTTTCTTTATGAAACTGTCGATTTGGAGAACAGATTCTCATTGATAGATAGTTGGAGCACCCCAGAACTGACTAACCTTACAACACAGGCAATGTTAAGACGATTCATGGTAAGGTAGTTCAATTTTTCAATTATTCTAGGATACTTCTCTAGTGAATCAAATGGTTTGATTTCGAATGAAGACCATTTTCCCCTGATTCAAGTGGAGAGTGCATAAGTATATAGTTAGATATTCCAAAGTCAGATAGATGATTGAGAACATATTTGAGTTGACAAATAAAGAGGGTGTCAACATAATCAGCAACTTCAATCCCTAGGAAGTACCACAATGAACCCAGATCTTTGGTCTGGAAGTTGGAGTGTAAGATTGTCTTGAGATTTGTTATCCCTTCAAAATCACTGCATGTGATGGCAATATCATCGACATAAACCACTAATAGAACAGTACTAGACGAAGAGTTCTGATAAAAGAGGACGAGTCTTTCGTACTCTTGGTAAGCCTAATTGAGTGACTACAGATCGAAAACGATCAAACAATGCTTGAGGGGATAACTTAAATCCATATAACGACTTTCGGAGATGACAGACCTTGTTTTGTTCCCCCTCAACAACGAACCAAGGTGGTTGTTCCATATACATCTCTTCATCCAAGGACCCATGAAGAAATGCATTCTTGATGTCTAATTGATACAAGGGCCACTGGTGAATGGCTACAAGAGAGAGCAGAATACAAATAGAGGACATTTTGGCGAAAGGGGCAAACGTTTCATCATAATCCACGTCATAAGTCTGAGCATAACCTTTGGCAACCAAGTGGGCCTTCAAGCGGTCGAGGGAACCATCCACATTGACCTTGATGGAATAAATCCATTTGCATCCAATGGCCCGCTTGCAAATAGGCAAGGGGACCAAGTCCCACGTGTAGTTAAGTTGAAGGGTCGTCAACTCATCGTGCATAGCAATCACCTTGCCATGATGAGCTTTGGCCTCGCAATAGTAGAAGGAAGGCGGTATTGATCCAGGGAGGAGTGCAGGGCAGTATGAGAAGCTGATAATCCCTGGAAAGAGCAAACATATAGAGGTTTGTCCCGGCAAGCCCAACTTCCCTTTTGGACTGCAATAGGGAGATCTGGGTTGACTGGCAGGAGATCAGCAGGCACGCTAGCAAGGGCTTTCGTAGGAACAGTCATCGTATCATCGGGGGAAGAGGTAGGCTGAGGTGGTGACAATAATGTACAATCAGAAGAGCGACGAGAGTAAACCTGCCCCCAAAGAGGACAAAGGAGGTCAGTCGGAGAGAGAATCGCAGGTTCGTGACGAGGAACCAAGTTAGCATCAAGGAATGGGTCAGGACGTGTGGATCCACAAGAAATGTAAGAGTTAGATTCCTGGAAGATAACATCCGACGAGATAATGTATTTGTGGAGTTCAGAAGAATAACAACAATATCCTTTAGTAATCCGAGAATACCCAAAAAAGATACATTTCAAAGAGCGAAGAACAAGTTTGGAGACAAAAGGACGAGCACCCCTAACATAACAAATACACTCAAAGACCCTTAAAGGAAGGAGGGGACCAAGGTGGTCTGGATAAAGGGTGTGATAGGGCGTCTACTCTTGAAGCATATGAGTGGGAAGACGATTAACAAGGTGTGCAGCGATAAGGACCGCATCATTCCAGAAGTGTTTGGGTATGTGTGTATGATGAAGAATGGCTCGGGTGACCTCAAGGATGTGATGATTTTTCATTCAGCAACACCATTTTGTTAGGGGGTATCAGGACAGCTGGTTTGATGTAGGATGCCTTTGTTGGAGAGAAAGTTAGATATAGATTGAGATAAGTATTCTCGATTATTATCACAACGAAGACACTTAAGATGAATAGAGAATTAAGTAAATATTTCATTCCATAGATTTTGAAAAATAGAAGGCAGCTCAGAACAATTTTTCATTAAGTACACTCAAGTCATTCGAGAGAAATCGTCGATAAAACTAAAATAATATTTGTTCCCTAACAACATAGGGATAGGACACGGTCTCCACACATCAGAATGAAGTAAATCAAAAGGTGCAGGAGCACGAACGTCAAGACGAGGAACATAACTAACTCTGTGGAGTTTAACAAACAAACAAGAGTCACAGTTGAGATGGGAATCTTTCCCAAACTAAGGATACAGACGACACATGACCTATATAGACGGGTGACCATGACGATAGTGAAGATCCAAGAATTTGGTGGAGGCAGCAGGACAAGCAAGATGTGAGACTTCGTCCAGAACATACACACCACCAGAGCTTCCCTCTACCAATAATACGGCTCATCAACTGTTCCTAAAAAATGCAACTAGAAGATGTGAAGGTAGCAATACAATTTAAATCACAAGTAAACTTACTAACTGACAATAAGTTGTAAGCATATTTAGGAACAAGAGCAACAGAGGACAAAGTCATGTTAGGTATCACATCACAGCTACCAAACCCAACAATAGATATTATTAATCCATCTGCAATCATAATTGAAGACTCACTATGAGGTTTGTATAAGTGCAAACAGGCTGGATGGTTTGAACCACAGCAACACTATGAGTCAGAGATTAAATCTCAAGAGCCTGCAGGCGACGAAACTGTTCCTCGGATATTTCAAATGTTCTTGGAATCGAAGATATAGAAGTGGAGTCAGCCAAGTGCGCAGAGCGAGATGATGGAGGGGGTTTGGAGGCCAAGTCAGGCTTTCCATGAACCACCACGCTAGCATTTCAGTCTTTGTTGTCGAGAAGTTTGGATCTAGTCCATTCAGAAGACAAAGAAGTACAAGGTGCTCACGTTAAGCCTGATGCACCTCCCTGGTAGAGGAGATCCCCCAAAAATCCAAGATCTCATCAGTAAAAACCTTCCTATCGGCGAAGTACTCAATGACAGAACGTGCCCCTTGTCTCAGTTCAGCCATCTTGGGGAAAGTGTTCACCAAGATGAGTGAGGTTGTTCGTCTGAGAGAACATCATATGTAAGGTATCCCATAGTTCCTTAGTGCCATCAAAGTTCTTGCACATTTGCTGAACGGATGGGTCCATGGAGCACAGGAATAGAGCAAAATGCGGCAGTCATCACTATATCAGTCCTCGTATTCTGTACTTCCCACGGCATGAGTTGGGAGTCTAGTAAGGTGGTGCGTACATCGGACCTGATAGAGACATATTAACCCCCTTTTTTCATAATTGGAAGTTGGAGGAGGAAAGGATAGCAGTAGCAAGCCTCGTATTAGCAGGAAATGCATTGTTGGAATCCCCTAAGGATACAGTGATCTGAGTGGTGCTCGTAACTGAAGACATGATTTAGTTGTAAAGCACCAAGACGGCAGAAGAAAGTTGTAGTAGACAATCAGACGACATGGGCATCAAATGGCAGATCTGTCGCATATAGGCATACAAGAATCAGAACGAAAGACTACTGTTAGGATGCTGCTTGGGTGCTGTATGGGAAAGAGGAACCAGCGGCGTCTCAGGGAGCCAGCGGTAAGGAGGAACCAGCGGTGTATGGCTACTAGCAAGCAAGAAAAAGTGTCTGGGATCGACAACAGGCATGGAGCTTCAGGGAACGATGGCAGGGCAGCGTCTGGGATCGACGGCAGGCACGGAGCTTCAGGGATCGACGGCAGGCAGCATCATCACAGAAGCACACCCTCATCTAGGTCGAGAGATGTGCGTAGAGACACACGGAAGTGTTGGCGCTGGAGGGCAATAGATCGACGGGAGGGGTCATGAGCGGAAACGGCGAGTTGCGAAAGGGAGCGGAAGTTATGAGAGACCGAACGAGCGAGCGAGGAGAGGACGCCGTAACCCTCCTCTGATACCATATTACTCGGTATTAGAATACTTGGTACCACTAATAGAGGTCCAAGGGGATATTTATATAAAGAAGGGAAAAGCATATATTCATATTATAAGATATGGGACAAATGTGTTTGCCAATATCTAACATAAAAGAAAAATTGCACAATTCCTCTTATTCAAATTGAATAACAACAACACTCAATGACTCCAGCCTTTATCCACTATAGTGGGGTCGGATCTTTTGTCTCCATTGTGGCCGATCTTTTGTCATAATCTCACTAATGCCTAAGTACATCAAGTCTTTCCTTAAAATTTCATTCGAACTCTTTATTGGTCTACCCCTCCCTCATTTAACATGCCTAGTGACTAGACTCTCACAATGCCTAACAGGAACATCTAATGGTCTCCTTTGTACGTACCCAAATCATTATAGTCGATCTTCTCGCATCTTCACTGCAATTGGTGTTACTCTTGTCTTATCCATAATACATTAATTCCTAATTTTATCAAGTCACGTGTCCAGACATCCACCTAAGCATTCTCATCTCCGCAACTTCCATTTTTTGCTCATGTACACAATTCACTGCCCAATACTCAGTACCTTAGAACATCGCGGGTCTAATTGCAGTACGGTAAAACTTGCCCTTAAGTTTTAATGGTATTTTACGATCACATAAGATCCCTGGCAAGCCTCTCCACTTCAACCAACCTGCTTGGATTCTATGTGTCACATCTTTACAAATACCTCCGTCTTTTGAACTATCGATCCAAGATATTTAAAACACTCACTACGAGAAATATCTTGATCACCCAACTTAATAACAAAGTCATCTGTCCTTCTTGTACTGCTAAATTTAAGCTTCATATACTCCGTCTTTGCCCTGCTCAACCTAAAACCCTTCTTTTCTAAAGTATCTCGCCAAGATTCAAGTTTTGTGTTTACACTCGTGCGCGTCTCATCAACCAAAACGATATCATCCACAAACAATAAACATCAAGATATTTGTAGAAAGGAATAGAAGGTATGATTTTATTCATCCACATATGGGCAATATATAGGAATTACATCAAGACACCTAACACCGATAGGCGGTGTGGGAATAAACTCAACAATATTAAACTATTGCATAATAATAACTCTAACACTCACTCTCAAGCTGAAGGGAGACCCTACAGCTTGAACACAACATAAAACGGAAGGTAAAAGAAAGTTGGCAACGTGGGACAAAACAACAGCCACTGAGGCCCAACCGCGTGTCACCGGGGATACTTCAACCGGGCAAGAGCCACACGACGTTGGTCCACAAAACCGACCATGACCACGCTGGATACACTCGGAGCGGAAAATAGGTCAACCATGAAAGACCAAACCAACCCTACCAAATCCAGAGAAAACGACGAGGAGACACAAAAAACATACGAAATCGACCTGGGGGTCATGTGTGACTAAGGCAGGAGTCGGGAAAGAGGCATCCGAGTCGTCGTTATCACAAACACTCCCCCTCACGTGGAATACGTGCAAGAAGGCATAGACTATGCCTGGAGGCCGTGACGTACACTCCCCCTCACGTAGACCACGTGCACGTGTGGGACCCTCGTCGGGTACATGAATCCAGATCACGTGGAGAAGGAGTCGAAATCGCACGCGAAGCAAACTAACACACCACACTACAACAATAACAACTTAAAAAACAACATTAAAACTTAAACTGGGTCGGAGAGGAAGCAGCGCACGCAGAGCAACAGCGGCATAGGCCAGCCGGCGTTGAGGAAGAAGATGCAGCAGCACGACATAGAGAGCTGAGTGGCGCGACAGCAGCAGAGGAGTGGTGCAGAGGAGCAGCGCGGAGAAGTAGCACGGCAGCGCATAGAAGCAGGCGTCGGTGTCGGACCACAGAGGGGAAGAGCCGTCGGGAGAGAACCACGACGGAAGAAAAGCTGTCGGGAGAAGACGACGAAGCCGCACGTAGGGTCAATGACGTAGGCAGAAACAGAGAGGAGTCGACGGGATCGTCGACTGGAGAAGCAGACCCGTCGATGACGCACAGGAAGCAGAGGAGTCGATGACGCACAGGCGGAAGCAGACAATGAATACGTCGGGAGAAGCAGACGATGAGATCGTCGGAGCAGGCGGGGGGAAAGACCGCTCCCGTCGATGGAGTAACTGGTTGATCATATCGACGGGAGCGGGGGCGGAAGCACGGAACAAAGCACGGCAAGCAGCTTGCGGCGGAGTCGAACCGAGAAGCAGATCGGGAAAAAAATTTGGGCAAGACGGGTCAGGGGAGGAAGGAACAGTGGCAGAAGCAGAAATCGGGAAAAACTTTATTTAGGTTCTAGATCGATGCTCTGATACCATATAGAAAGGAATAGAAGGTGTGTTTTATTCATCCACATAGGGGTAATATATAGGATTTACATCAAGACACCCAACACCGATAGGCGGTATGGGATTAAACTCAACAATATTAAACTACTGCATAATAATAACTCTAACAGTATTGCTTGTTGGATATGTCTTGTGAGCTCATCTAAGATAAGCGTAAAGAGATAAAGGCTTAAAGCTGAACCTTGATGTAAGCCAATAGTGATAGGGAATTCCTGTGTTAATAAATTAGAAAAATCTGAGGATGAATAAAGCATTATTTAACAAAACATGTCTGCAGAAATCAATACAGGAACTAGACCCTCAACCAAAACATCCTCTCCATCTTCTGATTTTGAAATTTCATGAGCGTGTGTATATATACTATGAGCTCTAAGTAATTTAAAGGAACCAAAGAATGGTAATAACTATTAAATGTCACTAGAAATAACCATGTGTCATCCACCATTTCTATCATCAAATGTTTCACTGTACATGCCTTCCTCAGTGGCGCCAAAATCACAATTATTATTGTTATTTTATAACTATGCATTTATGCGTATAACGAGATTTTACAGCAGTAGTCTCGTAGTGATATCAATCCCTTTGTTACATTTTTCCAACACTGGACCTCTGATAAGAAGCCATGATCCAAGCGTCTCGGGTAATGAAGATTATTCTGAGCCAATAAATGTCGTTGATGAAGCAACGCACGCCTAGGCACACCAGAGGCACACCCAAGGCGCGCCTGGGATACCTCGCTTGTCTCTCCCATGTCGAGACGAGGCCCAGTGCGCCTGGTGTACCCAGCGCATCAGACGTGTCTTTCATAACGTAGTATAAGACCCTGATGGCATGGTAGGAAATACTCGATATAAAGAAATGTGTGCATATTAAAACACCAAGACATTAATAACTCATAACTAAGACTCAACTCAATTCGACTCATTCAATTAGACTCAATACGACTTGAGAGAAACAACATGACTTGATACATAAATACTCCTAATAATGTAATTACTAGATAATTGACCGTGTAGGACACATAACATAATTGCAGATAGTCGAAGGCAATGAAGGTCCATGTTGCGGCGATCAGTAACGGGAGCAGGAGACAAAAGTAATGCTACCAAAGGGTCTGTCGGAGCAGGCTCGATGGAGGTTGTGTGGACAGGCATCGATGAAAAAAAGTGGAGGCACCACCGCTGGGTTGGTAGGCGACCATGTCGGCGGTGGAAACTGCAGGGCGGGAACCACTGGAGTTGACGGTGAAAACCACAATTATCGTGGAATCGACAGTGGTGGCAATGGACGTTGCGTCTGAAGGCGCCCTGTCAGGTCCAACAGTGGAAGGAGTTGCATCAGTGGCCTCGGTAGAGCAATAGTCTTCGGTGGTTGGATGAGAACCCAAGCTGGGATGGAAGGGGCGATAACATGTTCTATCAAGGATGATGAATATTTCAAAGGCAATGTAACCTCGAAATGTCCTGACATCACCAAGCGGTCGATGTTGATGTTGAGACGCGACAGGGAGGCCATCAACTCCCAGAGCATCTGACGTAGAGCGGCTTCATCCGCAACGCTTATCTTCATGTCAGAATAACTACATAATAAATTACTTGGATTAAGTAATTAATTAAGTAGTTCAAAAATAAAGTGGCTGGCTCGAGGGATGACTAGCGTTGATGGGCTCGAAAGCAAGCAGAGAGAGTGTGTGGCTTGAGGAGTGAACCGCGTGGGCGGCTTTCATGAAAATGTGGGAGGAAGAATTCACAGGCTAGGCTCAACTAGAAGAATGCGGAGATGTTGGATCGGCTATTGATTGTAGCAGGGGAAAAGCTCGGGATTGGGTGTTTTCTGAAAGCTAGGACAAAAGTGGGCGTGGGCATTGGCCCTGGTAAGGACGAGGAGAGATAGTGGTTCTGCATTGAAGCTGAGCGGGAGCGGACGCAGAGATCTCATCGATTCAAGTTTACTTAGAAAAGTTTTTGTCGGCCTGACGCGTGATGTAACGGCTCTCTCCTGACTTTAAGCCGCAGATTGCTCAATCAGTTTGAATTATTTTAAAAAGTGATAGTTGCTGCAGAAATCAAGGCGCTGCCAATGGAAATAAATATTCTCATTCAATTAAGATTAATTTCTTTTCCAGGATCTTTCACTAAGTAAAAATCTCTACCAGTTAGAGGATTCCTAATTCAGAAAATTCCTAAAGAGGATTGACTGGCCATTGGGAATTTCCTTATCATTCTTCATGCCTTCTGCCGACCAAAGTCTACTATAAAAAGGGGACTTCAAAAGATAAAAAAATATATGAATGCATAATAAATACTAAGTTTTTACACGCCATCTTTTTTAAAGTTCTCTGTGCAAGTTTTGACTAGGGTTCAAACAGTAAAACTGATTCAAATCTTCATCCACTGCAAGCAACAGAAAGATCTTCTTACAACTCTAATCTTTACACCATTTCTTTTAAAGAATTCTTCTTTTTGTCAAGGTGCTCTTGATCAAGCCTTCACTCTTTCCAATCCAAAATATTCAAGTGCTCATCAAGAAAAAAGAAGAAGCCTACTTAGTGCTCCTATTTGAAAACTCAAGCCTTGTCTGTTGAGTCAAATCTTGTAAATTTCTCTCATTAGTAGGATCCTTAGTTATTAAAGGCGCAAGGCGCACCAAGGCGCAAAGAGGTCTTGAAGCCTAGGCGCAAGGCTCAAGGCGCAGGCGCGCGCCTGACGAAGGCAAGACGCAACCACATTCAGTTTAAATAATCGGCATCAAACATCATTTCATTTTCCCCATCAAATTCTTCATCTATTCTAATAATTAATCATTCATTTCTATCGTTTATATCTCTTTAAAAATAGAATTATGTGGTCACTTGCATCATATTTAAGCCTCATTGCACATTTATCTTTCACAAACACCAAATCAATAAAAAATTATTGAGTTTTTGCTTTATATTTTTTTTCAAAAAAAATATAATAAAACTGACTCAGGTGTACACTTTATGTTCTAAAGGCGCAAATAAGGCGCACAAAGACGCAAACATCTGGATCTGATGAGCCTCGAGCCTTAGGCGCGCCTGAGGCGTGTCTTTAACAACATAGGTAGGATCATTGTGATACGAGTTGTAGGGCTGTTTTACCTGAGTTGTAGGGATTTTTGCCTGAGTTGTAGTGCTTTTTGCCTGAGTTGTAGTGCTTTTTGCCTGAGTTGTAGGGTTGTTTTGCCCGATTTATAGGGTTATTTTGCCTGATTTGTAGGGGTTTTTTGCCTGAGTTGTAGTGTTTTGCCTGAATTGTAGGGTTGTGTTTGTCATGAGTTGTAGGATTTTGTGATAGAAGATTTGAGTAGTCGGGCCTGTGTACATGGTTTGAGGTAGGGGCTTGTTATCCCTGAGTTGTAAGATATGAGAAAGTTGGAGAAGTTTGGTCTAAGCTAGCTCTCTGCTAGATAGATAAATAGGGAGAGTAGATGTACTAATATTGGGAAACCCCTATAAATCTTGGTGTCATGTGTTGTGATGTGATTTGATTGTGTTGTATCATTACTATATTGTGCTCTAAACAGGGAAACTTAAAAGAAATGTCTAAAATAAGTAAAACACTTATTCACCCTCCTCTAGGTGAGTAGCAACCTTTATCTTTCATAGGTTACCCTAAATCGGATCAAGCAAACATATATATATGGCATACAGCACGTAGCATATCACGTGGAAAAGTAGCGGGAAAAATAAAACTTAACTAAAATCACGTATAACGTGTATATTCAACTCTCCCCCTCAAGTTGGGAGTATATATTGATCATCCCCAACTTGACTGTATTGTTCATGAAGTTGTCAGAGCTTAACCCCTTGGTGAAAACATCAGCTAGTTGATCATACGAATTCACGAACGGAGTAAAGATATTTCCCTTGTCTAGGTGATCTTTGATGAAACGTCTGTCTACATCAACATGCTTCGTCATATCATGTTGAATCGGATTGTGAGCGATATTGATGGTCGCTTTGTTGTTGCAATAGATAGTAACTGATTTGTTCACCTGGAGACTCATATCTTGGAGAAATGTCTTCAGCCACAACCCCTCACATACTTCTTGAACCATAGCCCTATATTCTGCTTCGAAACTTGAGCGGGCAACAACATTCTATTTCTTGCTTTTTCAGGACACAAGATTTCCACTCACAAACGAGCAATACCCGGCAGTAAACTTTTTATCGTCTTAACTACCAGCAAATCAGCATCTGTAAACACTTCAATTTCCAAAAGTTGATTTGCAGAGAACAGAATCTCACGTCCTGGAGACTCCTTGAGGTATCTTAATACCCAATCTGCGACCTATTGATGGAGAATTGTGGGAGAGTGCATGAATCTACTTAGGACACCCACGACGTACGTAATATCAGGGCGAGTATGAGATAAGTATATGAATCACCAAACCAAATTGGTGCCATGACACATCCACTTTCTCTCCACTAATATCAGCATCAATCTTGTGCTTAGCCTCAATGAGTGTATCCATGGGAGCACACTCAAGCATTTCAGTTTCCTCCAGAAGATCAAGGTTATACTTTGTCTGAGAGATGAAAATCCCCTGACGAGACCTCACTACTTCAATTCCCAAAAAGTATTTCAACTTACTCGGATCCTTGACTTCAGATTCTTTGTCCAATTGTTCTTTCAAGTGCATAATCTCCTCTAGGTCATCACCTGTAATGATGATGTCATCCACGTACATAATAAGTATTGATATTTGCGCTCTTCTCCTCTTGATAAAGAGAGTATAATCAGTTTGTCCTTAAGAATAGCCTAGTTGCAGCATGGTCTTGTTAAACCGTCCAAACCAGGATCTTGGGGGCTGCTTCAGGCCATAAGGGATTTTTGCAGCCGACAGATCTTTCTATTGGACCCTTCTTTGGTAAAGCCAGGTGGGATAGTCATGTAAACTTCTTCCAGATCGCCATGCAAGAACGCATTTTGGACATCAAGTTGTTGTAGCTCCCACCCAAGACAACCAACACAAGAGAGGATCACCCAAATAGAATTCATCTTTGCAACAGGGGAAAAACATTCTTGGTAGTGAATTCCTTGGATCTGGGTATACCCTTGAGCGACCAAGCGCGCTTTATGTCACTCCACCACCACCTTCTGAATCTGCTTAACAGAGAAAATCTAGTGTGATCCAACCATTCGCTACACGGGGGGAGGGGGGAGGGGGAGGGGGAGGCGTGCAAGCCTCCATGTTTCATTTTTTTAAGGCACTCATCTCTTCTTCCATAGTCTGTTTTCACTCAGGTATCTGAACTGTCTCCCTCCAGGTCTTAGGAATCACAATAGTGGAAAGAGATGAGATAAAAGCTCCGTGAGTCTGAGAGAGGTGATGGTAAGAAATGTAGATGGCAATTCGGTGTTTGGTGCCACCAGTATTACCTTTAAGACGGACAAGGGGAACTTGGAGGTCGTCGTCGGAATCTAGAGCAGAGATAGGCGTCGGCACCGGTAGAACATCCACGGTCTATATTTGCTCAGCGGACTGAGATATGAGAGAGTAAGTATATAATATAGGAGGAATAGAGGTGGGAGGAACAAAAGCAGTATTGAGTGAACTAGGAATAGGAGGAGGGGGATATAAGGAGAAGCAACAATCGGAAGAGGAGGGTCGATGGTCCCGTCGTTGTTACTATGGGTCTCCCCCTAACGAGCACCAAAATATGACTCCCCCTCACGAAAGTTAATATCAACAGTGCAGTAATAGCGACGTGTAGGAGGGCGATAACACCTTTACCCTTTGGTGGTAGGAGAGTAGCCAACGAAAATACATCAGAGGGAGCGAGCATCCAGTTTATCGCGATGCGGGGTATGAACATGAACAAAGCAGGCTGAGCCAAAGATGCGAGAAGCGATGTGAGATGTGTGGACAATATGGATCTTGGCTAAACGGGGGAGAGGCATAACATAGGAAATGGAGTGAGACGATATGCGATTAATGAGATAAGTGGCGGTCAGAACCGCATCACCCCAATAAGACTTGGGAAGGTTCATTGCAATTAACAAACACCGAGCAACCTCAAGTAAATGTCTATTTTTTCGTTCGGCTACACCGTTTTGATTAGAAGTGTGGACACACGTGGTTTGGTGAATAAGCCATGTTCGGCAAGATAGGAACCAAACGCTCCTTGATCATCATATTCCCCACAATTATCACTACGAAGTACCCGAATTATGTTGTTGAACTGAGTCACAAAAATTCGATGAAATGACTGAAAGAAATTAAACATGTCACTCTTCTTTTTTAACAAATAGAGCCAAGTAGTACCAGAATGACAATCAATAAACGTAACAAACCATTTATACCCAGATAAAGATAACACAAGGGAGGGACCACAAACATCAGAATGTATAACATCAAAAGGATAGGAACTAGGAAAAGAAACATGACTGATACTACGACAAACATGTTTTGAGAGTTCACATATAACACAAGTAAACGATTTAATTAAACAACTGAAAACAGGAAACAGTTTGGTAAGATATAAAGCAGAAGGGTGACCAAGGCGCAGATGTCAGCGCAGGATGTTGTGTAAAGTCGGAGCACTGGTGGTGGAAAGAGCACAGGGAAATAACGACTTGTTCAGTAAGTACAGACCGCCAACATTCCTACCACTACCAAGAATTCGCTCCGTATCCATATCCTGAAACACACAAACATCAGAGGAAAAGGTTGTGGAGCTATTTAAAAAAGTAGTTAAGTGGCTTATCGAGAGAAGATTGTGAGGGAACGAAGAGACATGCAAAACCGAAGTAAGAGATTGGTCGGGCGAATAGGCAACAGTTCCTTTTGCCAGCAATAGAAGAAAGGGAACCATTAGCAGGAAAGACCTTATCACGACCAGAGAGAGAAGTGTAGGAGGTAAAATCTGAGGCAGAGTCAGTCATGTGATTCGTCGCACCCTAGTCGATGATCCACTCGGAAGGGGATGAAGACATGGCATGAACACTAGAGATACCTGAAGTAACAAACGCAGCAGTGGAATCAGCCGATGCAGAGTCAGATTGGGAATGCAACATATGGCGAAAGGCCTTTAACACCATAGCAAAAAGGCCCTCAGAGTTGTCCTCATAAACCTCAGTCGAATGCGCAGAATATTGAGTGTGGACACCCTCCTGACAACCACCACCACAGTAACTACCTCTCCCACGAGCACCAGAGCCCTGGCAAAAGGGATCAAGATGGGGTGTAGATAAAAACAGACGTCCTTAGTATGTCATTTCTTCCCACAGCGGCTACATAAAGGAGGTTCTCGAGTAATCCCAGCAAGAGCAGAGTGGTCGTTAAAGGAACCAAGCGAGCGGCGACAATTTTCATCATTGAGGAGTATACTAAAGGCTTCTCGAAGAGATGGAAGAGGCTCGCGGTGGAGGACATGCAGGCGAACCGCATCAAACTCCATATTGAGTCCCATCAGAAAGACGTGAACCCGAAAGTGGTCTTTATCTTTCTGAAGAGCCTGTGTATCGGCAGTACAAGCAGCGGTAAAGGTGTTGAAGTAATCCAGTTCCTGATACAGACGTTCAAACTCAGAGTAGTAGGCAGAGACGGTCATGGTTCTCTGCTTCAGCTACAAAACACGTCGAGTGAGCTCATAAATCAAGGTCGATCTGCATGCCTGGGAGTATGTGTCACGGGTGTTGAAACTGAAAAACCGGTCTCTGTGGAGTTCACCCTTGGGGAAGGGGTGATCGCGCACCTACTTCTCTCCTGCAAGCAAAAGGACAAAGAAAGAGAACAAAGGACTGACCCAAGGGCCCGACGCGGAGGACCCACCACACACCCGGAAGATCACTGAGCGCTTCCCCTCCTTAACCAAATGTCAGGCAAAGGTACCTCAGAAAGCACTAAAAGGCTAGAAGACCCGTAAGCGTGTCTTCTGAGGTACCTCTTAAGTCCTATTTATAGATTTCTGAAAATGACCTGCAAATAGCCAACCTCCGATGTCCTGAACAGCTATGTGCAGCCCAACGGGGTCTGCCAACAGCGTAACTCCGCTGTTCTAGACGGGTACTGGCACCCCCCTCAGGGTCATCCTGGTAATTTGGCCTCTGGTCCCCGCGGGGAAGGGGTTTCCTAACCCCCGGGTCAACCCGCAACCGCACCGGGCGGGAACGAGCTGGGGCGGACTCACCTTGGAGAGGAGGGCCAGACTGACCCGCCTAGGAGAGGCGAGCTGGGGCCGACTCGGGGCTAACCCTCCTAGGAAAGGCGAGCCGGGGCCGACTCGGGGTTGGCCCGTCTAGGAGAGGCAGACCAGGGCTGACCCGTCTAGGAGAGGCGGACCAGGGCTGACCCGTCTAGGAGAGGCGAGCTGGGGCCGACTCGGGGCTGACACGCCTAGGAGAGGCGAGTCGGGGCCGACACAGGGCTGACCCGCCTAGGAGAGGCGAGCCGGGGCCGACTCGGGGCTAGCTCGCCTAGGAGAGGCGGGCCGGGGCTGACCCGCCTAGGAGAGGCTGGCCGGGGCTGACTCGCCCAGAAGACCTCTCAGGCCCTGAAGAGAGCGAGCCACTCCTCTGGGACCATCTGCCCGCTTACACTGGCGCGGGTCGGAGTTGCCTTGTTTGTCCATCTGGATCCAGTCGCCGAACACGGGGTTGTACATAATCCCCGCTCTTTGTGAGCTTTGCAAAAGCTCGGAAAGAAACATCCAACCCCACGTGTTCGGTGAGAGCCCTGCTGAGCTGGAGGGAATCATTTGGTGGGGGCCCACCTTCATGCTATAAATATGTCGTCAGGCCTTCGGAATAAATACCCTCTGACTCCTGCGATCGGTAGCTGAATGATGTCTATGTTCGAGGAGATGCGGGCTCGCCTAGAAGCGGCAAGGGAAGGCACTCGGAAGTTGGCCCTTGGAGCCGCCCCATGGTTGGCGCGTGGGTCGTCGGGCCCCCTTTTCAAGCCAAAGAAAGGGAAGATCATCAGGCGATCTCCTGCACGTGACGACCCCGCATCCTGTGCGGCCGGCGATATCGAGGTCGCCCCTGAGGTATGTGATTCTTCCATCTGAGTCGTCGCTCGGCTTTCTGATCCCGATTTCTGCAGGAGACGCTTCGTAATGATGGAGAAGATGGGGAAAAGGCGGGGCGTTCCACCCTGCTGATAGTTGATCTGGTCGCCAGTCCCCCGGCCCGGAAGCACGTTCCTCCCGCGACGCCTCCACCGCCTACCCCCTAGTCTGGGGAAGCCTTTTGTCAACCTTGGAGGAGAAACCTTCCAGGGGAGGCTGGGTACTTCTCGACTAGCTGCCGACTCCGGGTGAGCTCTTCACTGTTGCCCGCTTACCATGGCCTGCTCTTTCTGACTTATTCCAGCAGGTTATAATGCGATCTCTTCTTCCGACGTCGAGATGAGCGAGGGGTACTCGCCTCCCCCGGATATGGATCACATTTCGGAGTACCTGGGGGACCCGCGGGATGCCGAGAAGATGAAGAAGCAGGTGACGCGATTATTTCAGAAGCACACTCTGCTGCTATAGGAGGTCTTCAGCAGAGTGGAGAAGGACAAGGTCGAGACGGAGGAGCGACTCGCGGCCTTGGAAGGAGCGAGACGTTCAGCTGACGAGGATGGGGTGACCTCCCCGGGTGTACACATTACGCGAGCCGACAAGCGACTCAGGCATGCCACGGAGCAGGTCGATCTGGCGCAACAGGAGCTGACGACGGTCCGCGAGTATCACTATCCTCGCGTACCGCCCCAATCTGGCATGGGGAGGCGAGGCAGGTGGAAGTGGATTCAATACTGAGCCGCCTGCCTCCTTCCCACTGCAGACTGCTGGGCCCGGATCATTTCCGCATGCAGGGACCGAAAAAGCGTAGTGGGGTGAACTTTTTATTCGGGACATTTGATTCTGTAATAATTCAGGACCGGCCTTGCCCGCCAATGGGCGAGTATTCGTTGCATTTTATCTTTCACTGCACTAATGCTTTGTTTTCTCGGGGAGGGGGGGGGGGCTCGGCATTGCGGAGCCGACTCGCCTAGCCCGCATACAAGGCTCTGGCGGGAGCGAGTCGGTCGCCCGCGGGTCGCATATCTGGGCGACTCGTGAGCTGATCCTAGCGGGTCCGCCTCGCGGCCGGTCGCACGCGGGTCGCATATCTGGGCGACTCGTGAGCTGATCCTGGCGGGTCCGCCTCGCGGCCGCTCGCTTCTTATGCGGACGCAGTTGAGAACAGCTCTCGGCCGCGGACTCGCGGCCTGTTGGCAAACTTATATGAACTTGATTCGGGTTCGGAAGTTGAAACGTCAGGGTTAATTTTGTTATCCTCACTTTTCCCGCCGGCGGAACATTTTCCCGCCCTTTTCCGATTCTATAAATAGGTCTAGCCGACCTTCTCACCTACCGCATTTAAGGCTTCCCCTCCCTCTTCATCCCTTACGAGAACCTCTTTGTCCCGCTCGGCGAAATTTCCGCGAGATGGGTAGCGGCAGCGGCAAGGCGGATGGGAGGAGCAAATGCGCTTGGACCTTTTCTAAGCACGATTTCCCCTCCGCCGTCATCACCGAGCGCGAGTTCCTGGACGTCGTAGGCAACTTTGTTCCGCCGGGTTTTGTGGCGAGGCTCACTTCGAGGCGGGCCTCCGACTACCCTTATGGCCGGAAGTCCGCCAAATTTTCAAGTACTTTGGGGTTGTCCCCGGGCAGATGACCCCTAACTCCGTTGCAGTGGTGGTCGGGTTCGCCTGCTTTCTGCGAGAAGAGCGGATTGAGTTCAGCCTTGCGGTATTCCGCAAGCTGTTCTCTTTCTGAGCGAACAAAGATGGGACCGCCTGCTTCGCCAGCAGCCAGGTCAAGGTGCGGGAGACCATCAATAAGAGCCACAACTGGCTCAAAAAGTTCGTTTTCATCAAAGGGGATTTCGGCAACATTCCCTTCTCGCCAGTCCAGCTCAGCGAGGCGAGCTACCGCCCCCTAGCCTGGGGGGCCATGAAGCGGAGTTATGCGGGTTCTTCGCCGGGAAGAACTTCGAAGTGGCATTCCTCCGCAGGAACCTGCACGACCTCGTCCCCGTCCCGCCCGGGGAAGGTAAGCGGTTCGCGCTTCCGCCTTTATATCTGTCCTTTACATTCACTAAGACTTATTCTTCTCGCAGGCGAGCGCGACATCCCTCTACACCCCCCTTACGAGAGCGTGCGGCTCGCTTCCAGCGGGCTCGCCCGGGCCGAGGCGGCGGCCTCCGCTCACCGCGAGGTTACGGTCCCTGCAGCCCCAAAGCGACCCAGTCGCGAGCAACCTCAGGCTCCCCCACCGCCCAAGAAACCGAAGAAAGTGGGCGGTGCGCCTCCCTCGACTCGCGAGAAAGGTAAGGCCCCAGTGGGCTAACCATCTGGGGATCTCGCCCCGGCGGCCCCTCCGGCCGACAGCACTCTCGTCGGGGAGGCCGGCACCTCGGGGCCGCGAGAAGGGGTTCAGCCTGCTGCGAAACCAGTGCGAAGAGGGCACCGTAATTTTGGCTACGGCGAGGGACCTCCGAATGAGCTCGGCGTCCCGCTCCTTCAACGGGATAAGGAGACGAACCAGGTCTTCATCTCCTCGCTGCTGCCGAGTTGGGTGGAGCAGGACACCATTGGCGGAGAGGCTTACAACCTCTCGTTTGGCCTCTACTCACGGGAGGACGCCGCCATCTATGACGAGGAGGCCACGCGGGTGCTGATTCACGAAAGCGCGCGGGCCCAGTTCCGCAGTCTTGAGCTGTCCCACATGGTCGGCCGGCGGTGCCTCCGGGTGGAGAAGAATGCCCCCTCGCTAAAGAAGCTGGCTGACGAGAAGGAAGCGGCCCGCAAGCTGGCCCAGGAGGAGGCGGACGACCAGAGAAAGCGAGCCGACGCAGCCGAGGCTGCCCTCGCTCAATACCTGGGGGGCGGTATGTCCCTCAACTCGCACCAATTCTCTATTGCCTTTTCTTACACTCATCTCAATCGCCCTTTTTCTCGCAGGACGCGGCGACAGCCAGCAGGCTGGGCATCGAGGTCGCCACCCTCAGGCAGGAGAAAGAGGCACTGCAGGCGCGGGTGGGCGCGTTGGAGGCCGCTGCGACCGCTCCGCCGCCGTCTAGCAGCGGCAGTCAGCTCGCGCACTATAGCGAGTACGACCTCGAAGTCCTGATGCAGAAGAACGCCGCCAGTGCGGCGAAGTATACCCTCCAGACGCTGCGGCGGGACAACTGGATCAAGAGCGAGGGCGTCAAGCTTTCGGCGAGCGGCGTGGTACCGGAATTATTCCTTCCGGTACAGAAGCCGGGCGACGGGCCCTACCACCCCATCTAGGGGAGCTCGTCGTTCGGGCTCGCCCAGCCGGAAACTCGCGCCTCGCCTAAAATTACTTTTGTTGTAGCAGGGATGCAGGCCGAGGCCTGGGATTTGTAATAACCATACATTTCTGATCGACCCAATGTTCTTTGAAAAACCGTTCCTGTATTCTGCTTTTATTATAATGTAAATATTTTCTTCTTGCACTCGCGATTTACTTAGCCTCTTCTGATCTGTTGTTGTGAGCGAGTAAGGTCGTCTGTTCGTTCTAGATTCGGAATTTAGGCTTAGAAGCGAGAGGCACGTTAGCTAGCCGCACCGCGAGTCGGCGACTCGCGTCCTCCACCCGGGCTTGCCACGCCATCTGTGGCGTAGAGCGGGCGAGAAGGCTCAGCTAATGCCCATACCCCCTGACTTTGCGCGAGCCGGCCCCCCGGGGTTCTCGGCGTGGCCGAGCTCTCGCCGCCTGGACCCCTTCCCTGGGGCTCGCCGAACCATAGGTCGGAGTCGGCGTTTCTGGCCCGCTAGCCCGCTAAGGTCATCTAGGCGACCCTGCGACTCTCGCCTTCGTAATGCGGGCGTCTAGTTCTTCACCTTAGGCGCCGTGTCCGCCAAGACTCCCCTGCCCTTGTCGGACAGCGGGGGGTCTGGGTGAATTCCCGGAGTGACGTCCAGCCCTTGTCTGATTCGGTGAGGGCCTGTCAGCTGAATCCGCCTGGAGTCTGGGTAGACTCCTCCGAGTGACATCCAGCCCCGCCAGCTTGATGGGAGCCTGGCAGCGGAATCTACTCGGGGTCTGGGAAGACTAACTCTTCCATTCACACAAAACATGATATGAGCACAAGCACTTCAAGAAGCTTTATTCGAAAATCAGAACAATTACAGGACTCACGGGAAAAAACGATTCAGGTCGTCACCGCTCCAGGTGAGGCCTAGGGTTTCACCCTAAACCCTAAACCCAATGGACCTTCCCAGTTGGGGTTGAGTTTCCCAACGGCGGCTGACCTCCCTGCGGCATCCACCTTTCTCAGGACTAGGTCCCCTTCCACGAATTGTTTGACTCTGACGTGCTTGTCAAAATACTTTGTCATCCTTCTTTTCACCTCTTCTTTCCTGATGGCTGAGAGGTCACGCAGTTCTTCCACCATGTCGAGGGAGAGTCGCAACTCTTCATCATTCTCAGCTCTCCATTCTTCCCTGTCGTCTTCTGCTGATGAACTCGGTGCTAGCAAACCGAGGCGAACCTGAAATCAATCTCGAGTTGCCCACAAAAGCTGATGAACTCGGCGCTAGCAAACTGAGGCCCATTGTCCGTGATAATGGTCTGGGGCAACCCATGACGGCAGATTATCTCCCCCCACACAAAGTTCCTGATGACCTGAGAGGTTACCTTGGCCAATGCCTTAACTTCCAACTACTTGGAGAAATAATCGATCATGACCAGTAGAAACCTTCTTTTGTCGCTGGCCTGGGGGAAGGGTCCGAGCAGGTCCATTCCCCAGATTGCAAATGGCCAGGGTGTTGTGATACTTCTGAGGCGTTGGGCCGGTTGCAGCTGGAGGGGAGCGAACAGCTGGCATTTGTGACATTCCTTTGTGAACTTTGCGGCGTCATGGCCCAGGGTTGGCCAGAAGTACCCTTGCCTGATGATCCTTCCTTCCAGGGTCCGACTCCCGGAGTGGCTTCCATACTCCCCGGAGTGGACCTCCTTCAAAATCCTCGGGACTTCCCTCTCGGCCACGCAGCGTGCCAACATCCCCGAGCGGGTCTTTCGGTATAGCTGTCCGTCGCGCATGAGGTAGTATGCCGACTTGTACTTGAGCTTCTTCTTGTCCATCCCCTCCGGATACTCTCCCGTGGACAGGAAGGTCGTGAACGGATCCATCCACGAGGGGTATTGTTCCACCTCCATCAGCTCCCCATCTTCGATGGATGGGCGAAATAGGTCGGTGACGTTACCCCCCACCCGGGGGCCATGCTTGGCTAGCTGGTCTACCTGCTCATTCTCCTCTCGCGGGACATGTCAAATTGAGAAGGTTTGGAACGCCCCAATAACCCCCTTTACCTTCGCCAAGTACAGCTGGAGGGTGGGTTCCCTTGCCTCAAACTCCCCGTTGATCTGGGAAGCCACCACCATGGAGTCAGTGAGGACCTCCACATCATGCACCCCCAGCTCCCTGGCTAGGCGGAGCCCTGCGATTATCGCCTCGTACTCGGCTTGATTATTGGTGATGGGAAAGTGCACCACCACCATTTGCACGATCCTCGTTCCCTGAGGGCTTTCCAGGATCACCCCTACCCCCAGGGAATGCCTCCCTGAAGCGCCATCCACCATCACCTTCCAAGGAACGGGGCGGGCGAGTTCTACCTCTACCACCTCGACCACATAGTAAGCCAGGAAGTCGGCCATGGCTTGGGTCTTGATCGAGAGGCGGGAGACGAAGGATATATCGAACTCGCTCAGCTCCACCGACCACTTAGCCAATCTGCCTGAATGCTCCACCCCCTGGAAGATGTTGCGGAGGGGGTGGTCAATCACCACTCGGATCGAGTGTGCCTGGAAGTAAGGCCGAAGCCTCCGAGCCGAGATGACTAAAGCGAAGGCCAGCTTTTCAAAGATGGGATAGCGAAGCTCGGCCTTCCTCAACACCCGACTTATATAATATATGGGGAGCTTCTTCTTCCCCTCTTCTCGAACCAGGACGGAGCTCAGGGCCTCCGCTCCTACCCCTAGGTACAGAGACAAGTCCTCCCCCTCCTTTGGCCCTTGGAGCAGGGGGGCCTGAGTCAACTGCCTCTTCAGGGCCTGGAATGCCTCCTCGCACTCTGAGGTCCACTCGAACTTATGGCCTCCCCTCAGAGTCTTGAAGAAGGGAGAGCACTTCTCTCCAGCCCGGGAGAGGAACCTGCTCAGCCCTGCCAGCTTCCCCGTCAATCGTTGCACCTCTTTAGCATTCCGAGGTGATCCCAGCTCCATAATTGCTCGGACCTTATCAGGATTGGGTTCTACACCTGCTGGGGTGAGGAGATGGCCTAGGAACTTGCCCCTGCCCGCCCCGAAGACACACTTCAGGGGGTTCAGCCTCATCGTATACTTGCGTAGGGTGGCGAAGGTTTCCTCCAAATCCTGGAGGTGAGAGTCAACATCTCGACTCTTGATCATGAGGTCATCCACATACACTTCTAAGTTCCTCCCCATCTGCTCTCAGAAGACCATGTTCATCATCTTCTGATAGGTCGCACCTGCGTTCTTTAGCCCAAAGGGCATCATTTTGTAGCAGTAGCATCCATCCCCCGTGATGAAAGAGACATCTTTGACGTCGGGGGGTGCATCCTGATCTAGTGATAACCTGAAAATGCATCTAGAAAACTCATTACAGAGAAACCGACGGCTGAATCAACCAGCGCGTCGATCTGAGACAAGGGGTAACAATCCTTGAGACATGATTTATTAAGTAATGAAAAGTCAACACACATACGCCACCGGCCGTCTCCTTTTTTAACCATTACTACAATGGAGACCCAGCAGGGGTATTGGATCTCGGATACAAAGCCAGCCTTGAGAAGCTTGGCTACCTCCTCCCTGATCGGCTCGGCCAACCTGTCCGCTGTGGATCTCTTCTTCTGCTGGACGGGGGGAACTTCCGGATCCATGTTGAGACGATGACAGGCCACGTCGGCATCAATCCCTGGCATCTCCGCGGCGCTCCAAGCGAAGATGTCCACGTTCTTCTAGATGCACTCCAGCATCCTGCCCTGGGCCTCTGGGGTCAGCCCCCCGCTGACGCGAACCTTCTCCACCATGCCTCCTAGGGTGAGGACCTCCATCTCCACCACCTCCTCTGTTGCTTCCAGGAGGGACTGCTCCCCCCATTCTTCAACGTCCCCCCCTACTGGGGCAAGGACTTCCTCTCCAGCCACCTCCACGGCAATCGCCTCGGCCGACCCCTGAACTTCTTCTGCCACCTCCACCTGGGTACGGCTCTCCTCTACCTTCATCTCCTCTCCGCCGGCCTCCTGCTCCACCTCCTCCATCCTCCGTCCCATCTCCTCAGCCCCCTCCTACCAAGAGATGGAGTTCACCGCCGTGACGTAGCACTCCCTTGCTACATTGGGGTCTCCCCGGACCCGAATCTGGACCCCCTCGGCGTTGAACTTCAGGCACTGGTGGAAGGACGAGGGGACGCAGCGGAAGGCGCTGATGAGGGGCCTCCCGAAGATGGCGTTGTAGCTATTGGGGGCATCCACGATGACGAACTTGCAGGTGCGGGACTGACCCCCTAGAGAGACATGGAGTCTCACTCCTCCTTCGACTTCCTCTCCCCTAAGAAGCCAAACAGGGGCCCGTCCGAGGCCAGCACCCTCCTGGCCTCCACCTTCATTACGTCGAACGCCTTCTTGAAGATGACGTTGACCGAGCTCCCGTTGTCGATGAGGATACGGGAGACGGTGAAATCTTCGATGGCCGTCTGGATGACCAGCGCATCGCAAAAGGGATCTTCATGACCCGGCATATCCTTGACTGAGAAGGTGATTCTCTCTTCCGTGGGTGGGGTCTGGGATGTGGAGCCAACGCTCCTGCAGTACATGGTATAGGGACTTGCCTTTCGGGAAGCCTCGACTCCCCCCCCCCCCGTGGATCACTCTGATCCCTCCCCGGGTCCCCACATCTGCCCGGTCTTCACACCTGTTCTCCTCTGCCCGAGGCAGGACCTCCTCGATCCGCACTCCTTGGCGGTCTCGTTGCTGCTGCTGCTCCCTGTTTCCTCTCATCTCGAGGAACTCCGGGCACGTGGTCGTGGCGTGCCCTTCTTCCTGATAGAATTCACAGTAGGGTAGCTCCACCCTAACCTCCCTTCTTCTCCTCCTTGTTGCTCTCCTCCTCTCTCACATGGCGATACCCATAGCCTGCTCCTGGTTGGGGAGAGGTCGTCTTTGTCCTTGTCTCCCACCTGGAGGATAGAACTGGCCCTGGCCTCCCTGGCGGTTATCCCCACCATGATGACCTCTCCTCGGCCCTTGGTCTTGCCACTCCGGCCTCCAACCTAGCCGATGGTTCGGCTCCTGACGCCCCCACCTGGGCTGCTGCTGCTCCCTCTGTCGGGGCTCAGCTCTCTTCTCCTCCCGACCTCTGCCCCCTCTGGGCCTTTCCTCCTCTGTATCCCACCTTGCTAACTTTCGGACAAGCTCCGGGTTCGACGCCTCCCCGTCGACCTCTCTTGCCGCCCTCTCCATCAACTCCTCGTAGGAGAGGGGCGGCACCCTCTTCAGCTCCATTCGAAAGAAACTCTGTTGCAGCCCCAGGGTGAAGGTCATCATCAGGGTATGCCCCGGCATCTCTGGACTTGGGTGACCTCCTCCTGGAAGCGATCGACGTAGCTCCCCAAGATCTCGTTCACCTCTTGCTTGATGTGGAACAGGGACTCCGACTCCTTCTTTCTCTTCTTGGAGGTGGTGAACCTCAGCATGAACCCCCGGCGCAGGTCCTCGAAGCAGTAGATGGAATTGGCCGGCAACTGGTGGAACCACTCTCTCGCCTTCTCCTTGAGGGTGATGGTGAATAGCCTGCACTTGAATCCATCCGACATCTGTCGGATCGAGACCATGTCCTCAAACCACTGGACGTGCTGGACCGGGTTTCCCTTCCTGGTGTAGTAGGACATCTCGGGTTCCCTGAACCCCTCAGGAACCGGAGCAGAAAAAACCAGCTCGTTGAAGGGGTTGTCTCCCCCTACTGAGCGGGTTGGGGGGTCTCGCACCCCCATCTTGCCGAACCTGCCGCCGCTTGCCGAGCTGGGGAAGAGCACCCGCCCGGGAAGCTCGCCGCTTTTCCCTTCCTCGACGACCTCCTTCCCAGCTCGCCTGCCAGGAGCGTCCTCACCGAGGGCTGGAGCCGCGAGAACAGGGACCACTGGAGTCGAGCACTCGGCACGCGCGCCGAGTGCGAATCTGACAAATCCGAGTACTTTCTACCTGAAGTCCTCGAACATCCCTACTGTGGCGAGAGGGGGAGGGGGTGGCGAGTCGGACCTGTCCGATCCTTGCCTTTCTCCTGCCATTGAACTCGCTGAAGATTTTCTGTGCTGACCACGCTCCACGCTCACCGCACCAGAATGTTGAAACCGAAAAACCGGTCTCTGTGGAGTTCACCCTTGGGGAAGGGGTGATCGCGCACATACTTCTCTCCTGCAAGCAAAAGGACAAGCAAAAGGACAAGCAAAAAGAACAAAGGACTGACCCAAGGGCCCGACGCAGAGGACCCACCACACACCCGGAAGATCACTGAGCGTTTCCCCTCCTTAACCAAATGTCAGGCTAAGCTATCTCAGAAAGCACTAAAAGGCTAGAAGACCCGTAAGCGTGTCTTCTGAGGTACCCCTTGGGTCCTATTTATAGATTTCTGAAAACGGCCTGCAAATAGCAAACCTCCGCTGTCCTGAACAGCTATGTGCAGCCCAACGGGGTCTACCAACAGCGTAACTCCGCTGTTCTAGACGGGTACTAGCACCCCCCTGCAGGGTCATCCTGGTAATTTGGCCTCTGGTCCCCACGGGGAAGGGGTTTCCTAACCCCCGGGTCAACCCGCAACCGCACCAGGCGGGAGCGAGCTGGGGTGGACTCACCTTGGAGAGGCGGGCCAGACTGACCCGCCTAGGAGAGGCGAGCTGGGGCCGACTCGGGGCTGACCCGCATAGGAGAGGCGAGCCGGGGCCGACTCGGGGCTGGCCCGTCTAGGAGAGGCGGACCAGGGCTGACCCGGCTAGGAGAGGCGAGCTGGGGCCGACTCGGGGCTGACCCGCCTAGGAGAGGCAAGCCGGGGCCGACTCGGGGCTGACCCGCCTAGGAGAGGCGAGTCGGGGCCGACTCGGGGCTGGCCCGCCTAGGAGACGCGGGTCGGGGCTGACTCGGGGCTGACCCGCCTAGGAGAGGCGGGTCGGGGCTGACTCGCCCAAAAGACCTCTCAGGCCCTGAAGAGGGTGAGCCACTCCTCTGGGACCATCCGCCCGCTTACACTGGCGCGGGTCGGAGTTGACTTGTTTGTCCATCTAGATCCAGTCGCCGAACACGGGGTTGTACAACGGGCCCTTTTCCAAATTTCATAAGCAAAATCCGGAAGCATGTAGTTGTGATACACCATAGGGGCATAGAGTGAAATAACCACGAGACAACCAAGGAATTGTCTGCATCCCATTTTCTCCATAAGGGATCGGTACGTGGTGGCTCAACAGTGGTACCATGAATATGCCCATATCGTTGGTGACTTCGAATAGCATGTTGTGCCTCCCTGAACCATTCAAGATAATGTGTCATCCAAGACAACAGTAGCGATCTTCAACGAGCCAGATTGGACGTTGCTCCGAGGAGGAACTGCAGAGGGACCATAGAGGGCACCAGTGTGGGAAGATGAAGAAATTTCAGAAAAATCACCCATTGATGACTGGCCGAAGAAAAACTAGTAAGATGAAATGAAAACGAAAGAAATCACATCCTACGAGTGTCCCTTAGATCGTGTCGCCGAAGAGGACACTGGAGGATGTAACTATGATGTCTCTGGCAGCCCCATGGAGGTCAAAACGGCCGGAGACATAGGGCCGCCTTGAAAAACCAGGCGGAGAAAGTCGTTTAAGCTGCGACAGCTGCTAGAGAAGGAAAAGGCAACCCCACCAAAAGAAAAAAAACAACTGGAGGAAGCGCGAGAATAGAGGACGAAGAGGGGCGGCGAAGGCCCTAGGTTTATGCGGCGAACAGGCGTTGGATTGGCATTGGAATGGTTGTAGCGGGCGGCGAACAGGAACTAGAGGTGGGAGATGGACGGGAGAGGAGAAGGAGGGCGTGGATCGGCGGAAAGCTGCGGTCAATCGACTGAAAATGGCGGAAGGGAACGACCTCGGCGACGGCGGAAGCGGATTAGCAGAATAGCTTTGATACCAAGGAGAAAGAGGAAAAAATTATATTAGGTTGCCCTATATCGGGTCACGAATACATATATATAGGACATACAACACGTGACACATCACGTGAAAAAGTAGCGGGAAAAATAAAACTTAAACAAAACCACGTATAAAGCGTATATTCAACTATTTCATCATTCAAAAACTTCCATTCAATTAAATTTTCTTATAGCTCCAATAATAATTTAAATCAAATACAATCATTAATATATTTTGAAAGCGTGAACTAGAGTGAGAATATTAACTTAAGATTATTCTTCAGAGCTTAATTATTAAAGGAGCAAGGCGCACCAAGGCGCAAAGAGACCTTGGAGCATAAGCCCAAGGCGCAAAGGGACCATGGAGCCTAAGCCAAAGGCGCAGGCGCGCGCCTGACGAAGATAAGGCACAATCACATCCATTATAAATAATTATCACTAAACACTAATTTATCTTACTGATTAGATTCTTCATTTATTTTACTCATTAAGTATTCATTACTATGATATATATCTCCTAAAAATAAAATCAATGTGGTCATTAGAATCATATTTAAGTCTTGACGCTCGATTAAGTTTCACAAACGCTACATCATGCAAAAATTATTGTAATTTTACATTATTTCTTTCTTTATTTTGGAAGAGAAATTTATAGTAGAAATTTGACTCGGGGGTGCCTTTTATGCTCCAAATATGCAAAAAAGGCGCACGAAGGCGCAATCATCTGAGTCTGTTGACCCTGGAGCCTTAGGTCCACCTTTAACAACTTGGCTTGGGAGTGAACAAAGTATTTAAAATTGAACTCAAATATAAACACAAATAGATCACAATCAAAAAAAACCTAAGTTATAAAATAGGAAATTCAGTAACAAAAGTGAGGACAGTTGGAGGATTAACACAGGAATTTCATATCACTATTGTCTTACATCAAGGTTCAGCTTTAAGCCCGTATCTCTTTACCATTATCTTAGATGAGCTCATCGAACATATCCAACAAATAATACCTTGGTATTTATTGTTTGCAGATGATATCGTTTTTGTTGATGGGATGTGCGAGGGTGTAAATGTAAAACTTGAATCTTGGCGAGACACTTTAGAAAAGAAGGAATTTAGGTTGAACAAGGCAAAGATGGAGTACATGGAAATTAAATTTAGAAGTACAAGAAGGACGAATGACTTCGTTATTAAGTTAGGTGATCAAGATATTTCCAGTAGTGAGTGTTTTAAATATCTAGGATCGATAGTTCAAAAGGACGGAGGTATTGATAAAGATGTGACACAGAATCCAAGAGGGTTGGTTGACGTGGAGAGGCGCGTCAGGGATCTCATGTGATCGTAAAGTACCATTAAAACTTAAGGGCAAGTTTTACTGTACTGCAATTAGACCAGCGATGCTCTATGGTACTATTGGGCACATAAGCAAAAATAGTAGTTGCGGAGATGAGAATGCTTAGGTGGATGTGTGGATACACGAGACTGGATAAAATTAGGAATAAATGTATCAGGGATAAAATAGGAGTAGCACCTATTGTAGAGAAGATGTGAGAAGCTTGACTAAGATGGTTTGGACACATACAAAGGAGACCATTAGAGGAGCCTACTGACCTACTAGACATTGTGAGAATCTAGTCACTAGGCATGTTAAACGAGGGAGGGGTAAACAAATAGACTTGGAATGAAACTATAAGGAAAGACATGATGTACTTAAGCATTTGTGAGATTATGACAAAAATATGGTACAATGGTGACAAAGGATTCATATTGCCGACCTCACTATACTGGAATAATGGCTTGAGTGTTGTTGTTGTTGTTGTTGTATAAAATAGGCAATCCAGACGACACAAGAAATCAATAAAGGTTACCCTAAAATTAGGTACTTCTGAATTAGTACAGAATCTTTTGGTAAAGGAGACTCACAAATCAAATTTGAATACTTTGGAGAGGGATTCTCAAAACACTGTACAATTGGAGTTTAAATAAATCAGAGAACTTTTCGGCAATGCGAAACAGTCATCAAATTCATGTTACTTCTGGAATTTAGATCATTGTGGATATTCTCGTCTATAATCTCTTCTTGTTCTTCAAAGAGAGAGAAGGGAAGAACAAGGGAAACCTCTTCTCAAGAGAGTGGAAGGAACATGAAGAAAACTTGAGTGAAGAATCAGTGATACAGGTGATTATAATTAGGAGTTTCTGACCCTATCCTGTTACTTTTGTACCTGGATTCAAATAATCTCTTCAAATCACAGTAAGAATCTTCCATATCTGCATCTCCTGAAAATGGTAGGCCCATCAATCTAGAAATTCCCTTCCATAATCGAAAGATCATCCTTAACGAATTTGATTAGATATTGAACTGAAACGGAAAACCTAACGGCTCCAATATGAATCTGGTCAAAACATCAGTTCTGATTGGTGGTGATCGTAAGACGCACGGTCGGCGATCATTGATCGAGGATCTCTATTATGCTAAAAGAATCTTCCTTCTGTGAGGGTTAATAAAGAAAAAAACTCGATCACATTGAGTTGTTTGATTTTCAAACCCATAAGATTTATTTTTCTCACTTGCCGGCCACCATTGAGACTTTCTTCCAAACCTCCTATGTTCTTTGACTGGACACATGGAAGGTAAGCTCTAGACAAAGAGGTCAAAGCTTGTGAAATGGATATATAAAGAGATTGATCGTGGTTTGAAATATATCACTAGTTTATCATCATGGATAAAGAAGCTTTTGGAGGTGGATCAATGGAGAAGAAGGCGGCAAGGGTGTGGCGGGTTGTTGTGACTTGTGATTGCGGTGAGGTTGTATTTTAGGTGGCGATACAGTAAACAGCAGGCTTACATGCGAGCTGGCCGTTATTCTGCGACAACTTCTCCGGCGGCAGGGTTGGTGGTGGTTGTCATCTGAAAACGTCGAAGGTTCATTCTGGTACAAATCTTGTGCGTCCGTTTTACGACTTGCAATCAAGTTCAAATAACTCTCTTGCTGATTTTTTTTTAGTCCAAGTTCTTTTGCAGTGTATTTTTCGGATTTATATATCATAATTTGAGACTGACTAATTTTATTGTGCTAATTAATTGTTCAAACTGTGAGTTACCTTGTGACCATGTATTTTTTGTGTCTAGGGATTGCACTTCCGCGATCGAAAATCCCAACAAATGGTATCGAAGCTAGGCTCTGTAGGCCAATGATTAGATATTTGGGGGAAGATTTGACTACAGTGATGAACAACTAAGTCATCTTCTCATTCTTTCAGATCAAACTTTAAATTAATCAGGTATCATAGCCATGCCAGATGACATCTATGAAAGGGAAGAATTAAACTTTGGCTTCGTACTCGATGGAGAAGTCTGATGGTTGTGAAAATTTTAGCTTGTAGCAGATTCGTGTCAAATATATGCTAGTTAAGCAGGGGCCGATGCAGACTCTACGAAGATGAGATAATTTGAATGCTGAAGTGAAAGACAAGTGGATTAACTTGGATGAGCGTGCCACTAGCACTATAAAAATGTGTTTTAATGACAAGATGTTCTTCAACATTGGCAGTCTACAATCAAGCTTTGGGAGAAAATGAGAGATGTATCTGGACAAGGCATTGCAAAAAGGGTTGTTGTTGAAACAACTATATGAGTTGGAGAAGCAAGAGGATAAACACTTTAATGTACTCAATAATTTATTAACCAATTGCACGTGGTTGGTGTGAAACTTGAGCAAGAAGACAATGCCCTAATAGTTCTTACCTCGCTCTCGCAATCCTTTAAACAAATAGTGACCACGCTCCTATATGGAAAGGATGTGGTAGGGGTTCGAGGAGTTCACATCGTTGTTACAATAAAATCAAATGTTCAAAGGCTCAGCTCCTGGGGGTGAGCATAGTTTGACAGTAGATGGAAGAAGAAGAGCGTTTGACGGAGATCGAGGGTGAACGGGTTCGGTCGGCATCAAATAAGGGAGTTATTTGTTACTAATGTACATAGTGCGGTCACATCAGGAGGAACGGCCAGCAGTGTGTACAGAGTTCTGGAGAAACCCCGGTTAAGGGTGTGGTGGCGCTAGACCTGCGAGGGGAGAGTGATAGTATGTATCTGACAACGGTTGGATTTTGGATTATGATGCATCGCATCACATCTAATCGAATGCGTCAATGTTCAGTTCTCTGGAGGTTACAACTGAATCGGTCTATTTGGGCGATGGATCAAGTTGTGAGATCACGGGCACAGGGACGGTGTGCATAATAACGTGTGATAAGGCGGTGCATACTGTCACGACCTTGCACCTATGGGGGTAACTTCTGGAGATTACTAGAGAAATCTAGTATCTTAGAGTACATTCTTGTACATAGAGATTAGTCTAGAATATTCTTGAAAGATGTAGATACATAGATGATGGTAGAGTAGTCTAGACACTTCCATCCTTTGGAGGGAAAACCCTTTTGGGGACTATATAAGGGGAAGACCCCCCCCCCCCCATTTGTAACTCAGCAAGCAATTCAAGCAATAAAGCTCTCTTACACAGTCTTACTCTCTTGCTCTCTCGTTCACTCTTTTTCAGTGCTCTCTTCTCATCCTTCCACGATCAAGTGTTGACGGAGGCTGACTTAGCTAGCTGTGAAGGGCGCATGATGGAGCTAAGGACGCACGCGACGTTGTCAAAGGGACAAGTCCGTGACAGTTGGTATCAGAGCCAGGTTCACTCAAGTTCGTGGTTCGTGCTAAGGAGAAGATGGATTTGGAAGGGAACCACTTCAAGCATCATTGATTAGCGTGGCAGGGCGACCGAGGAGAAAAGGGAGAGAAGGAAGAGGGGCCAAAGCAAAGGTCGCGAAGAGCCCAGCGATGATCAAAACATGGTGGACATGCTAGAGTACGAGGCAATGCGGGATGCATACTTTACTTTACAACGGAAAGTGGAGAACATATGTAAGTATTTTGATACTTTTCATATGGAACAAGAGAAGATGCAATTGGATATTGATCTTCTGAAGGAGCAACGTTGGGCAAAGAGGAATCCTCGCATAATGCCTTTGACACCATCATTAGTGACTTTGAAGAGCGCTTGACAAGTGTGGAAATAGAAATGGAAGACTTGCGCAAGTGAAGTCCTATCAATGGAGGGAACATTGGAGCCATGGTGAACAACTCAAGGCTGGACGTGTCAAAGCCTAAGAAGTTTGCCGGAAAGCGGGATGCGTTGGAGGTAGAGAACTTCCTTTGGCATATGGAGAAATACTTGGAGGGATATGATATCACAGATGAAGCATTGAAGGCACGTCATGCTAGTTACTATTTAGAAGACATTGCTTCATTATGGTGGCGGAAAATACAAGCAGATATTGCCAAGGGACTTTATCGGATCGACTCTTGGGAGGACTTCAAACAAGAGTTGAGAAGGAACTTCATCCCGAAGAATGTGAAGGATGACAACCTACGGAAACTCAGGGAGCTAAAGCAAAAGGGAACCATTGGGGACTATGTCAAGGAGTTCACAGCACTATCGCTACAAGTCTTTGACGTTCCAGAGCACATTCTCCTTTTCAACCTCATTGATGGATTACAAAATTGGGTTAAGCAAGAGGTCAAGCGAAAGGACCCACGGACCACCAGAGATGTCATTGCTATCGTCGAGTCTCTTATTGAATTTCAACACCAACCCAACCCAATCAAGGAGAAGAAGGACAAGTTCAATAATGGCAAGAACTTGGGAGAACGGCGAGACAACAAGACCTCTTACTTCAAAGGAGGATCAAAGACTTTTCCCGATCCGCGGAAGGAGTTTGAAGAAAGGAAGAAGAGCTCCGTACCAAAAGGCGGATGTTATATGTGCAAGGGGCCACATCCGATGAGCAGCTTCCCAAAGTTGGGATCATTATCCGCTATGGTGGAGAGCTAAAACGTCACCCCACTGAACGAAGGTACTTCTCAAATGAGTTCATTACAATTACTAAACACTCTGAACATGCAGCCAACAAAAGCTACATCAAACAAGGGGCTGATGTATGTGGAAGCTATGGGCAATGGAAAGACCACGAAGGCCTTAATCGACACAGGAGCTTCACACAACTTCATGACAAATGGAGAGTCCAAGAGGTTGGGCTTGCAAGTCATGAAGGGCGGAGGTTGGATCAAGACGGTGAACGGTAAAGCAATGCCGCTCGATGGAGTTGCACGCAACGTGGAGTTGCGCATGGGCACCTGGAAGTGTCGGGTGGACTTCTCTATAGCACATATGGATGACTTCAATGTTGTGTTAGGAATGGACTTCTTGGAGAAGATGCAAGGGATTGTCATGCCAGCACATCGCTCAGTTTGCATCTTAGAGGAAGGAAATGCATGCATGATCCCAACGATGCAAGGACCATCAAAGATGGACAAGGAGCGGCCGAAATAACTTTCGACCATGCAAATTGCAAAGGGGTTCAAGAAGGGTGAACCAACTTACTTGGCCACCTTGAAGGAGGAAGACAAAGGCGACATAAGTGAGGTGGTGCCTCACCTCATTACGGACGTTTTGGTGAAGAATGAGAACATTATGCCCGTCGAGTTACCTCTCAAGCTACCACCTCGGAGGGAGGTGGATCACATGATTGAGCTAGAGCAGGGGACAAAGCCACCGGTCAAAGCACCATATAGAATGGCTCCCCCCGAATTGGAGGAGTTGAGGAAGCAACTTCAAGTACTGCTAGAGTCGGGAATGATCAGGCCATCAAAGGCGTCATTTGGTGCCCCGGTGCTATTCCAAAAGAAGAAGGATGGAACCTTGCGGCTCTGCACAGACTATCGGGCATTAAACAAGATGACGATAAAAAACAAATACCTGATTCCTCTCATTGCGGATCTCTTTGACATGCTTGGGAAGGCAAGGATCTACTCCAAGTTAGACTTACAAAAGGGATATCATCAAGTGCGGATTGCGGAAGGAGATGAACATAAGACCACTTGCGTCACAAGGTATGGAGCATTCGAATGGTTGGTGATGTCTTTTGGTTTAACCAATGCACCAGTAACGTTCTGCACTTTGATGAACCAAATATTTCATCCATACTTGGATAAATTCGTGGTGGTGTACTTGGATGACATCGTGGTCTACAGAGACACCCTGGAGGAGCATGCCAAGCACCTTAGCTTGGTATTCCAAGCATTACGAGAGAATGAGTTGTACGTGAAGAAGTCCAAATGCTCATTAGGACAAGAGGAGATACAATTTCTTGGACACGTCATTGGACATGGTCAACCATGAATGGACCTGAGCAAAGTGCAAGCCATTCAAGGATAGGAGCCGCCAACAAAGGTGACTGATTTACGATCGTTCCTTGGCATGGTGAACTACTACCGTAGGTTCATCAAGGACTACTCGAAGAGGGCAGTACCATTGACGGATTTGCTGAAGAAGAACAAGGATTGGCTATGGACGGATGAATGTCAACAAGCCTTTGAAGACTTGAGGCAGCGGTTTGCAGCGAACCGGTGCTTGCCTTGCCAGACTTCAACAAGATGTTTGAGTTGCACACAGATGCATCAGACTTTGCGATCGGTGGAGTGTTAATGCAAGAAGGCCATCTCTTAGCCTTTGAAAGTCGCAAACTCAATGAGGCGGAACGAAGGTACACCGTTCAGGAGAAGGAAATGACGGTCATAATAAATTGCTTGCAAGTTTGGAGGCATTATCTACTAGGAGCTCAATTCACGATCAAGACGGATAATGTTGCAACCACTTACTTCCAAACACAAAAGAAGTTGACAACAAAGCAAGCAAGGTGGCAAGACTTCCTAGCAGAGTTTGACTTCATCTTGGAGCACAAGGCGGGGAAGACTGATGTGGTGGCAGATGCACTAAGCCGCAAAGCCGAGCTAGCCGCGTTATTCATGACTAATGGAGGAATACTAGATCGCGTGAGGCAAGGGTTGAAAGAGGATCCTCTTGTCATGCAACATGTGCATTTGGCCAAGGAGGGCCAAGCCAGAAGATTTTGGGTAGAGGATGAGCTACTCTACACCAAAGGAAGGAGACTATACATCCCTAAGTGGGATAACCTATGGAGGAATATCATCAAAGAATGTCATGACACAAAATGGGCGGGACATCCTGGACAGAAACGCACGTTGGCGTTGATGGAGGACTGATACTTCTGGGCACGAATGAGAGATGAAGTGTAGCTATATGTCAAAACTTGTCTTGTGTACCAACAAGACAAAGTGGATAACAAGCTACCCGCTGGACTGTTGGAGCCACTGCCGATTGCAGAGCATCCTTGGGAGTCAGTGACACTTGACTTCATCAATGCTTTGCCAAAATCCGAAGGGTGTGGATCGATCTTAGTAGTCGTGGATCGATTCTCCAAATATGGAACACTCATCCCAAGCACAAGGAACACTACCGCGGAGGAGACAGCACGTCTTTCTTCAAGAATGTAGTGAAGTATTGGGGTTTGCCAAAGACTATTATTAGCGATCGAGACCCCAAATTTACAGGAAAATTGTGGACAGAGTTGTTCAAATTGTTGGGATCTGAACTCAACTTCTCCACAAGCTTCCACCCTCAAACTGATGAGCAAACTGAGAGGGTGAATGCATTGCTCGAGTGCTAATTGCGGCACTTTGTGAGTGCCAACCAGAAAGACTGGGCTAAGTTGATGGATGTGGCGCAATTCTCATACAATCTACAAAGGAGTGAGGCAACTGGAAGGAGTCCATTTTAGATTGCAACGGGGAGGAAACCACTTACTCCACACACTCTGGCCACAACAGATGAAGGAAGAAGCCCAGGAGCATGGAAAATGGCTAAGTTTTGGGAGGAACAAGCAGACTTAGCAAGAGCATGTTTAGACAAAACACGCAAAAGGATGAAGGAGTGGGCCGATTCAAAGAGACGAATGATAGAATACACGGTCAGGGACAAGGTTATGGTAAAACTTCTACCCCAACAATTCAAAGCCTTGCGGAGCTTGCACAAAGGATTGGTTAGAAGATATGAAGGTCCATTTTCAGTGATCGCTAAGGTGGGTAAGGTTTCATACTGCCTCGACCTACCAAACTCTTTGAAGATACATCCAGTGTTTCATGTCAGCATGTAAAAGCCTTACCATGAAGACCCTGAAGATCTTCAAAGGGGAACATCTCAAAGAGCACCACCAGTGATGACCAAGTCTTTTGACAAAGAGGTGTAAGAAGTGCTCACAAAGAAGATAATGCGAAGAAGAAGCGTGCAATCGAGCACGCAATATTTGATCAAGTGGAAGGGAAGGCCAGAGTCCGAAGCGACATGGGAAACTTTAGAAGATCTTTGGAAGTTCAAAGACATCATCCAACAGTATGAGGCGACGAGGGCATCGCCAGGTTAGGTAGGGGAGGATGTCATGACCTTGCACCTATGGGGGTAACTTCTGGATATTTCTAGAGAAATCTAGGATCTTGGAGTACATTCTTGTACTGTTTTACATAGAGATTAGTCTAGAATATTCCTGAAAGATGTAGATACATAGATGATGGTAGAGTAGTCCAGACCCTTCCATCCTTTGGAGGGAAAACCCTTTTGGGGACTATATAAGGGGAAGACCACCTCATCTGTAACTCAGCAAGCAATTCAAGCAATAAAGCTCTCTTACACATTCTTACTCTCTTGCTCTCTTGTTCACTCTTTCTAAGTGCTCTCTTCTCATCCTTCCACGATCAAGTGTTGACGGAGGCTGACTTAGCTAGCTGCGAAGGGCGCAGGAAGGAGCTACGGCCGCACGGGACGTTGTCAAGGGGACAAGTTTGTGACAATACGCTTGAGATTGTAACAAGCCACAATAACAATAATAATAATAATAACTCTAACCTTCCCTCTTAAAACCCAAGAGCCGAGCCCGATATCGCAATTTCTATCCCGCAGGTTCCGCTCCCGTCATCTCCTGCAAAAGGTGTGACTCGCTGCTCCCGATCTCACCTCCGGCTGCCCCGATTCGCCTCCTCGTGGTCAGAAACCTCCTTGTCTAGGGTCGGCGCCTCCTCCTCTTGCTTCTGCCTCCCCGTCTTGCTCTCCCAGTCCTCCTAGGAGTCGGCAATCGCCTCCTTAAGGGCCGGCAGACCTTCCTCCTCCTGGAGCCGGCCGCAGCAGCTTTTCCTCCTTTGCCTCCAAGTGAAGGCAGCCTTTCCATCCCTTTCTTATGCAACCTGTGGTGCATCTTGTTATTGTATTTTTATCGTACCTGTATTTTTGCTTTGTCACGCATGTTATTAGCGCTTTGATGTAATTTGGTATCGCGCATATTGTTCGAGCAATTTTGTTTGGCGCGTTGGTGTGACCGGCCAACGTGTCCTTAAATGCATAGGTCCGTTAATTAGGAGAAGGGTTAGCTTAGGGCAAGCTTTAATTTAGTTAACTATTTCATTTTTAAAAATTTAAGTTTTAAAATCTTCCACTTGGTGTGCCTATAGCCCTAACTCCAAAGTATTCCCAAATGAGAAACCCTAAACCTACCCCCCTTTAAAAACAACCCTTCCCACTGTTCCAGATTGCTGGAATAGAACGAACAAGAAATTTCCTTTTCCTGTTATCATTCTCCCGCCGCCCCTCTTCAAGCCCGACGAAGCCAACGCCGCCTTACTCCTGCTCGACGAAGCCCGACGCCGCCTCTGGTGTTCTTTCCCGAAGCCGGCGAAGCTTCCTGCTGCGTCCCCGGCCAGTTGCGAAGCCGGTCGATCCCTCCCCAGCCACCATTATTGCCGCCTGAAGCTACAGTGACTAGAGCTGTCACAGTTCCGGTTCGGTTTCAGTTCTACTAAAATCATGAACCGAACCACTAAGGTAACGATTTTTCAAATTAAAACCAAAACCTTATTTGGTTTGACCGATTCCGGTTCTGGTTTCGGTTCCAGCTTATTTTTTGAACCGCCGTGTCAACGGTTCCGGTTACGGTTCAACAAGAACCAAAACCAAACCGGCCACTAACGGTTCGGTCCGGTTCCATGCGGTTCGGTCCGGTTCCAATCGGTTTCAACTAAAACCAAAATCAAACTTGGCGGAATGAAATAAAAACAAAAATCCAATCGCCTTCCTATGCGCGTAGACTTGTCACGATGTCTAGTTGGCTTGCGCACATCTCATCGGCATGCTCAACCGTAACAATCAGCTACAATTAGTTGTTTTCATGATTACTAATAAATAGTAGTTGTATATCTTCTATATTTTTTAAATAAAATATTTTTAAAAAAATATGTAAGTAAAATTGAAAATACATTATATAACTGTATAAAAATCAAAAGTGCAATGCAAAAATTGACTACAAACCGCATAAATATCAAACCATACCACACGATTTTTATGCGGTGAAGTTTTGTTCGGTCCAAAATCGATCCCATTTATTGCGATTGCGGTTTGGGTTCAAACTGCACCATTTCATTCGTGATAATAAATATAAATATTATAAATAAATTATAAATTAATAAAAATATTATAATAATATTAATAATAATAATAAACGGGTTGCGGTTCGGTTCAACTTCGGTCTTGTTCGGATCGGGTCCAAAAATTTTGAAACCGCTTGAGACTTGTATGTTGCGGTTCCGATCCGGATAATAAAATGTAAGAACCACCCCCGGACCAATGTTGTTCACAGTTCCAAAATTCAGACCGGAACCAGAATAATTTGCGAACGGTTCGGTCTGATTCTTTGCGATTCCGGTTCAGTTCCGGATCGGTTTGCGGGTTTCGGTTTTAAGTGACAACTCTAACAGTGACCTTCCTAAACGAAGCCGTTTCCTCCAGTTCCGATCGCCGCCGACAAGGTCACCGGAGTCCTCCTTGGGTGTCGACGACCTCCCCCGCACCTTTCTCCAGCAGATCCGGCCAGATTCCAGCGTGCTTTCGCCTCCACCGAGCCTGTTCCACCAGTCCAGCCAGCCGCCAGCACCCTCCCTGCTTCCAGTCAGCCGCAGCCATCTTCCCGGTCGACTGTGTCCCTCACCCTCCATGGTATACCTCTCCATTCCTCCAACTCTCAACCCATGATTTGATTATATGCTTAAAGCTTTTAATGAATAGTAATAAATTTGAGCTTGCCCTAGTCAATTTTCATCTCTTGATTACCGTCGTTTTCAAGCACGTACATGCCACCACTTTATGTCTGTGTCTGTGGAATTGGGTTTGTGATGTTATTACGTTTGTGCGGTAGTCTTGCGTTCGCGAGCGACGCCTCGACCGTTTAGTTCGTTAAATTAGCCCGCGAATGCCTCCCGCGCCACAAATATTTTGAGAAATCGCATTTTTATTATTTTCAAAACTGCAGCCCTAGGTGTAGGTTCATATCAGTTTGGTGTGGCTGCTGGGATATCTCACTCCTATCGTGGGATAGCTGAGCGCCGGTCGTTTTCTAATTTTAAGTTTAGGGTTTTTCAGTTTATCCATGGAATCAAGAATGGAACACCTAGAGGGAAATTTAGGAGATATAGGTAAGTGAATGGAAGACCTTATGGCCGCCGTCACCACACTTACTCTCTCCGTGAGAGACACCAACCAAGTCATGTTAGGGTTGCGTACTACAGTTAACAATTTGGAAGAACAATATCACTTAGGGGGTCCTCCTGCACACACCCCTACTCCTCATGCACACCCCCCTACTCCTGCATGACCTCCTACACCTCCACCGCCAGAACCCCAACCAGCTCATCACGAACACGGGCATCCACCTAGGTGGGATGCGGGTATTAAATTAGATGTTGGGGATTTTGAGGACACCCTCGAGCTTGAGGCGTGTCTTGATTGGTGCGAACGACTTAAGCGATTCCTCAGCTGGAAGCGCACACCTACCCACCAGCAGGTGGAATATGTTACCCTGAAGCTGAAGGGCCCCGCACTCACATGGTAGGGGCAAGTCGAGCGGATGCGATACACTATGGGACAACCACCTATCACCACCTGGGTTGAGTTCAAAACTCAACTCAAGAGGAGATACGTCCCCGCTGATTTTATGCAAACCTTATATCATAGGTATCACAACCTACGACAAGACAAGCAAACTATCGACGAGTACACGAATGAGTTCTTAGTCCTCCAGTCACGCTTAGATCTGAATGAGGAAGACCACATGGTTGTGGCTCGTTACCTGAATGGGCTACGATACGCGATACGAGACCAATTAGAGCTTCATGATTTTTGGGACCTTGGAGAGATCTCCAGCCGAGCGCGCCGAGTGGAGGCCCTCCAGAAGAGGGCATCTGGTCCGAGGTCTACTGATGGACCTAGGTCTACTGATAGACCCGCTTCGGGCACCACCACTACTACACCCACATCTGCTACTACTGATTCCCCACCTCTTGCCATTACTGGAGCCCCGACTCTTAACCCTGGCCCGTCCCGGGGTAAGGAGCCCATGGGAGCCCGACCCCACACTGGAGTATTTTGATGATTCAAGTGTATGGAGCCCGGGCACAAATCTTCTGAGTGCCCGCGATGCCAGTTTGTTGCTGTGATTGATTCCACCTCCGGGGGTGAACCCGAGTATGGGGTTTTCCTTAGTGACCCCCAGCCTGAGCCCCTGCCCGAGGCTGATAGTGTCTCGAGGTCGAGGGCGAGCAAGGAGAGCACCTAGTATGTGTTCTTCACTCTAGTTTGGTTACCTCTTGCGAGACCACTGAGCAGGATCCTCGAAGAAAGGAAATTTTTCGCACTACCGCCCGCATTCAGGAGCATTTCTGTTCCATTATTATTGACAGTGGCAGTATGGAAAACTACGTGTCTCATCAAATGGTGGAGAAGTTAGGACTTTTGACACGCCCCTTAGAGCAGCCGTACCATTTATCTGGGGTCAGTAGTCCGTTGACTATACTCATTACTCATCATTGTCAGGTAGAGTTCTCTATCTGGGACGTGTATCGTGATTCGGTGTTATGTGACGTCGCCCCCATCGACGTTTGCCACATACTTCTAGGATGACCATGGCAGTATGACAGACATGTTCTGCATGATGGTGTGAGGAACTCCATTCTTTTGATCACCATGAACGCAAGATTATTCTTCTTCCCCAGAAGAATGGTCTTGTTCCTAGAGCACCTGGGAGGACCTCACTTGCATCTACGTCGTCGTCTTTAATCTCCACTACACCACTCCTATTTAGTGCTACGCTTCGGCCTGGGCCCTCGCTCCGGGAAGTGGCGTCTGATTTCCGAGAGTCATCTATTTTGGGTGCACTGGAAGCACCACCTTTTAGTCACTTTGTTTTTGACGGGCACACGTTTAGTCTGCATCGTTGGTCCTTGGTGACAGCCGAGCACATTGAGGCACCTCCCCTCGATCGTTTGAGGTCTGAGATTTTTAGGTCGAGTCGTGCGAGGAGAGTTGAGATGACCCGTAGGTTTTATACTCCTCATCGGGACACCCGTTTCCATGGGTTCTTGTGGAAGATCATAATCGATAGATTTGGAATCTTCTTAAAATGTTGTGACTCGAGTGGATTTTATCGGGTGACGTCAAAGCGATGGACGATCCTGGTCTAGCGGACGATCGTAAGTGTCTACCAATCAAGAGAATGGTGTGTCATAAATTACTGGTTCCACAGCTTGCTTCCATTTGTTTCATGTTTCCCTCCCGCCACTTGTTTGCTACACACACCGCCCCTTTCATCCCCTGCAAGATAATTACTACTTTAAGAGTTTTGCATAAAATTTGGCTAATGGATTGCGAGTTTGGGAATGAAAGGTTACTTCCAGGTTTTGGGTCGCAGCCACGGCACCAGCAGGACACCTACGCAGCTTCTCTTTGACCACCGTCTTGGAATTGATAGTGATTGGTTGCATTGCATTCTCGACGGGGTCGAGTTCTCTCAACCCCGGGGGAATTGATGCAACCTGTGGTGCATCTTGTTATTGTATTTTTATCGTACCTGTATTTTTGCTTTATCGCACATGTTATTAGCGCTTTGATGTAATTTGGTATCGCGCATATTGTTCGCGCAATTTTGTTTGGCGCGTTGGTGTGACTGGCAAACGTGTCCTTAAATGCATAGGTCCGTTAATTAGGAGAAGGGTTAGCTAGGGCAAGCTTTAATTTAGTTAACTATTTCATTTTAAAAATTTTAAGTTTTAAAATCTTCTACTTGGTGTGCTTATAGCCCTAACTCCAAAGTATTCCCAAATGAGAAACCCTAAACCTACCCCCCTTTAAAAACAACCCTTCCCACTGTTCCAGATGGCTGGAATAGAACGAACAAGAAAATTCCTTTTCCTGTTGTCGTTCTCCCGCCGTCCCTCTTCAAGCCCGACGAAGCCGACGCCGCCTTACTCCTGCTCGATGAAGCCCGACGCCGCCTCTGGTGTTCTTTCCCGAAGCCGGCGAAGCTTCCTGCTGCGTCCCCGGCCAGTTGCGAAGCCGGTCGATCCCTTCCCAGCCACCATTACTGTCGCCTGAAGCTACCGTGACCTTCTTCCTTGACGAAGCCGTTTCCTCCAGTTCCGATCGCCGCCGACAAGGTCACCGGAGTCCTCCTTGGGTGTCGACAACCTCCCCCGCACCTTTCTCCAGCAGATCCGGCCAGATTTCAACGTGCTTTCGCCTCCACCGAGCCTGTTCCGCCAGTCCAGCCAGCCGTCAGCACCCTCCCTGCTTCCAGTCAGCCGCAGCCATCTTCCTGGTCGACTGTGTCCCTCACCCTCCATGGTATACCTCTCCATTCCTCCAACTCTCAACCAATGATTTGATTATATGCTTAAAGCTTTTAATGAATGGTAATAAATTTGAGCTTGCCCTAGTCAATTTTCATCTCTTGATTACCGTCGTTTTCAAGCACGTACATGGCACCACTTTATGTCTGTGTCTGTGGAATTGGGTTTGTGATGTTATTATGTTTATGTGGTAGTCTTGCGTTCGCGAGCGACGCCTCGACCGTTTAGTTCGTTAAATTAGCCCGCGAATGCCTCCAGCGCCACAAATATTTTGAGAAATCGCATTTTTATTATTTTCAAAACTGCAGCCCTAGGTTTAGGTTCACATCACTTTTCCACTGCGTTTTGGTCGGTGGTTTGCATGGGGGTCTCCTAGGGTTTTGCTCGGACCCTCCTCTCGGATTTTTGAGTCCGATTTCAATCTATTGGGGTAAGGAATCCATCTTTCTCCCTCTAATCAGAATTTATTTTATGTGGTTGTTAATGTTCGCTCTCCAACAATATTATTGGTGTCGATCAACTTGTGTTTGTCGTTCAATCGACTAATCCTTGTCGTATTTGTATTTTTCGGGCGTCGTTCGTCGCTCTTTTTGGCGGTTCGTGAAGAAGCCATCTCCGATTTAGAGTTTTTGTCACCCAAGCGTCGTCGAGTCTGCGATCCTTCGTGTAACCCCTCTCCCCTTGCTCTCGAGGGAGGTAATTCTCTAAACAACCTCATATGTGCATCTTTGCAATTATTATAATATATGTGCATGTCATTTTGGTTGTGTGATCTTAAGCATATCGATCTAAGACTCCAAAGTTTTTGCTAGCACCGTCTAGTCGCCACCATTCGTTCAGCTTCACCTGAAGGCAATTAGAGAAATCTCTCTCGCTTGCAACGTGAAATTAAATTATAATTACTCTTATATTATGAAATGTATACTCTTATAGATCGGGATCGTGTGATTATGACCTGTCTAGATGTGTTAGGAATCTCCAAGACATGAATCCCCAATTCACTAATTGTCATAGGACAACATTGAAAGGAGGTGTCGATTTGATGTGACGCTTTGTATCGAGGTCCGGCCGGACTGGTAACGGAAACCAATAAATGATCATTGCAAGCACCGCGCTGATAAGCCTTGCAATTAAATTCATATTAGAATCTTGTACATCAAATTGAAACGCGTGCACTTTTCATTGTTTACCTCTTATGATATTGCGTGATTGGAAACTAGGCTAACTCCGGGGTAGGCTAGAGTAAAGTTTAAGCATCAGTTACTTGTTTCTTTTTTTTCTTTGTTTCTACTGTTTAGCTATCAGAATATTAACTTGCTTACTATTTGATTTTCATGTTTTGAGACATTTTCTTTCTGTTTGGATTTTGTCTTAGGGTTCGTGACAGCGCCGTCTGCTCCCTGAGCTGCTCTTCGTCCAGCTACTGCTTGCTCGGAGGTTTATTCTTTTGTAGTCGTTATATCAGGTTCTATGTATTTTTTTTCTTTTACCGTCAGATCTGTTATCATGTACTAGTTATTGTCAGCTTTTTTTTTTGTATCGTGGACAACTGCTAGGATTTTTATTGATGTACCAGATCATTTTATTTATGACATGTTTATAACTGCGGTCTATTACATTTACATTTTTCTTCAGCATTGTATGTGACATTGATTTTATTATTAAAATGCATGTGCATCAACCTTTCTTTGAAGCTCCGCATATATATATATATAAAACAACTAAATTTTTCCAAAATAACTACTTTAAATTTAATATAATATTTCTAGCAGACATGGAAGTTACTTTTGTCCATGCATGTGGCATCACGACCCGCCCGTAACGCACTCTGATAAATGTTATCTAACGGGTCGTGATAGAGATGATACATGTGGTGTCCAACGTCGTAAGAATCTAATATCGTAGGGCATATTGGACTCAGGTGTCTGCAGCTTTGTGGCAAGGGTCCTAACGGTGACGAGTGGGTGTGTCGTGCCCATGAAAATTGTGCAATTCGGTAGCTTGTACTGATAATGGGGTCTACGATGCGAGGTGGTGTCCATGATTTCTGCGGGTGACATGGTGGATGATCGAAGTGGTGTAGTGGATTGTCCTTCCATGACTCTGATTTTTGATCTGGGTGCGTTGACACCCAATAGGTGAACTAGAGAATATAAAGTCGACTTGTGACAAGTCAGTTGACGTGGGCTTGAGGTGGCACTCAATATAGTTGATGCTTTGTACATATATTACTTCAATTCATGTATACAATGCTTCGTGCAGATGATGCCTCGGGTAGATGGTAGCGATGTTTGAAAGTAAATCAAGGTAGTGATTATTGAGTTGGTTTGATTTTCAAATCCATGTTGTTTCATCTTTCTCACCTTTCGTTGCCAATGAAGAATTTCCTTCAACCCGCCCATAGTGAATGTGTAAAATAGAATATGTGCTGAAATGTAGTTACTGAAATAACCTAACGTATGGGTATATCCACACCATGCACAATAATATATATTACTCAAAAGTACTGCAGAAATTAACAAGCATCTTCAATTTGAGTCAAAGTAAGCTCATACATATAGTTGAGCATATGAGAAACTGGTAAAACTACGTATACTATCTTGTTTTTGAAAACAACAGTTCCATGAAATTTTTCAAGCACATGCTTCTCTTCATTCATTTTTTTCAATAATACTAGAGCATACCTGGTTACCAGGCCATTAATAACGCGTGGGACAAGAACAGGTGCTTTTCTGTTATTAGAATGAAAGAAGTTTCTGATTCTTTCCATGGCCTCAGCCTCCCGTCGAAAATCAAATTCACACCCAATCTTTAATACATAAACAAACAAAAGGGGACTAAGGAAGAAATATATTAATCCAAAAACAAAAATTGCAATGATTAGATAAATAAACTACTACGAATCACATCTTCCCATAATCAACTCCAAATCAGTATCTATGTAATGTGTAGTTCTGGCTTAATAGTGGGACATGAATATTTAGGGCTCATTTGGCGGGGCTGAACCGCCGCTGTCGGGGGGATGGCACCACCCGACCACTGCCCCGCACAGCTTGGCGGGGCCGCGGTCGAGCCGCGGGGATCAGCTCCTCCCCCAAAAAAGTGTGGCCTCCGCGCACAGATTATATATGCACCGCAGGAACCGCGGTCGCGCGGAGCGGAGAAATCCGCGTGGTGGATAATCTCTGTCAAACGAGCTCTTTGTGTGCAAATTAATTTGAACAAGTAAAACATTTTAGAATCAAACATGAAATTATCTAGTTTTTCATCAAGGAAAAGGAACGACTGTCTTTCTCATGATATAGAAAATATGAAAGTTTGAAACTGAAAATAAAAAGGATCAATGTGAAACCAATTATGATTTTACTGTTATTTGTGTCTCATTTTTTGCTTTTGGTTCACCTTTTTCCTTCTTAGCTTCTCAAGTTCAATTTTAGTTGTATAATTGCTTTGAAGACAGTAATAAATTCACCAATAATGCTCGTTTTCTGGATATGGGCCTACAAGATATGTTATCCATTATTTTTGTGAACATGCGCATACCCTGGTGTTGTTATTTTGAGTTGATAGGTAATATGGTAATTAGTATGAGTACGTAAGTCTATTTAAAGGGTCTTTGGGCTATTGAATGGTAAGCAAGAATTATCTCATTTAGGCTCCATTTGGGGCAACGTTTTGCTCCGATGAGATTGGACAAAAAAGCCACCATTATAGAATTTGTTTGGCATGACAAGGTTATGACCGCCACCAAGTAAAAAAACTAGTTTCAAACATAAAAGTGGATGAAGTTCCTCAGGTGAGTTTTGGTGGTAATGAACGACGATTCATAACCACCGCATTCATGACCTCCACCACCATGCTAAACGGAGCCTTAATCTCTTACCAGCCACGTCACGGGAGGCCTTGACAATTTTGTTTGAAGAATATCTCGAATCTGACACCCATTCTAGCATCTTGCAGTATAATCTATCTTCTTCATGAAGAAAACTTCAAGAAAAAATACTCGCGTGTTGCGCCTCTACAATCGTGTCCGCTTCTTCTTCCCTGCGGGAACTTCTTCCCTGCGGAAACATCTTCCCCGCTCTGCCGACGAGTCCTACCGCTAGACCTTCCCCGTGATTTGCCGTTTACCTCGAACCAGCAGTTAATTTTTTGTTCCGGTAGTATAATTGTTATTAAAACTGGAATGGTTTTGCATCTCCTGAAAATAGGTTATTATGGCGAAATCAAGTTATAATGCTAGCTTTTTCTGAAAGCATAGCCTTACGTTGATTTAGGTCTCTTGTCGGGCGGTTTTGGGCCACCTTCATCAGACCTAACTTGCTCCACCAGCCACCGCTCTACCGACCCCAAAGGTCACCTCACCGTCTACAGATCCGTTCCTTCTGTCGGTCGTCGCTCTCCCGACCTACTTGTTGTTGCTACTCCTCACCGCTCCACCGACCTTGCCAAAGTCATTATTTACGCCGCTTGTCTTTCCAATGGCGCCGCCGCTACTCACCGACGCCGCTGAAATATCATGCACTGAAATCATTGCCAGAAGCTCCAGTCACCACGTTTCGAGCTTGAGGGCAAGCTCGATTTCAAGGGCGGATGAGATGTTACAGATCAGTTACAACTCAACCACTGATTATCTATTTTATTATTATATGCATTCAAGTCAACTTATATGTCATTTCATGTTGTATTGAGTCAAGTCAAGTAGTGTTTTAATATTTTAATGTTTCCATGTAATTACGGGTATGCCACCCGGGGTCCTATAAATAGACCCTTAGTCTTGTAAGGAAAGTCAAGCAATGAAAGAATCTAATTCCCGTCTTTGAGTGTGAGGTTTTGGTAGCTCTCTCCTCTAACGAGCAGGCCCTGCTTAGGCAGCCGCGGTCATGGCTCCGTAGTATCTCCGCCATCGTCCTCCGGCCACCATTCTGACGAGTTACCACTGTTACGGAAGTAGGCCCGTAACACCTTAATCTCTTACCAGCCACGTCACGGGAGGCCTTGACAATTTTGTTTGAAGAATATCTCGAATCTGACACCCATTCTAGCATCTTGCAGTATAATCTATCTTCTTCATGAAGAAAACTTCAAGAAAAAAAATAGGAAGAACTAGAAACAAGATTAATTTTTTGTTCCGGTAGTATAATTGTTATTAAAACTGGAATGGTTTTGCATCTCCTGAAAATAGGAAAAATTATAATGCTAGCTTTTTCTGAAAGCATAGCCTTACGTTGATTTAGGTCTCTTTTTTAAAGACCTAAATAAATTCAAGCATGTTTAAATCTCTAGAACGTAACAAAGTGAAAATCACTATCATTTTCTTGTTCCAATGAAATTTTCAGAATGCTAAATGGTTAATTTAGGCATACAACAACAACACTCACACCTTTATCCCACCACAGTGGGGTTGGCTATTGTCGCGATTGCGACCTACCTTTAGTCATAATCTCACTAATGCGTAAGTACATCATGTCTTTCCTTATAATTTCATTCCAAGTCTTTTTTGGTCTACCCCTCCCCCGTTTAACATGCAATACGATAAAACTTGTCTTTATTGAGCATATCACATATTCTCTACAATCGGTGTCACTCTTGACTTATCCTTGATACTTTCATTCCTAATTTTATCCATTCTCGTGTGCCCACGCATCCACCTAAGCATTCTAATCTCCACAACTCTCAGATTTTTGCTCATGTACATAATTCGTTGACGAACACACAGAACCATAGAGCATCGTTAGTCTAATTACAGTACGATAAAACTTATCTTTAACTTGTAATGGTACTTTACGATCACATAGGATCCCAAATGCGTCTCTCCACTTTAACCAATCTGCTTGGAGTCTATGTATCACATCTTTATTTGCACCTCGATCCTTTTGAACTATCGATCACAGATATTTAAAACACTCACTGCAGGAAATATCTTGGTCAACCAACTTAAAAACTGAGTAATCCATCCTTCTTGCACTACTAAATTTAAGCTTCATATACTCTGATTTTGTCTTGCTCAATCTAACACTCTTCTTTTCTAAAGTGTCTCGTCAAGATTAAATTTTCACACTTACACCCTTGTATGTCTCATCGACGAAAACAATATCATCTGCAAATAATAAACACCAAAGTATTGTTTGTTGGATGTCCGGTGAGCCAATCTCAGAAAATGGTAAAGAAATAAGGGCATAAAACTAATCTTTGATGTAAGTCAAGAGTGACAGAAAAAGTTATCATTTTAAGCATAAATATAAAAAAAAATAGATTATAAAAAGTATATAAATAACAGTTGGTTATCGGGTAAATGTCGGTCTTGTAGTGTCTTTGCATGTTTGAGGTTTAGTCTCACACCGCCTATCGGTGGTATGTACCTTGTTGTAACTCCTATATATTGTCACCAAGTGGATGAATAAAAAAACAATCATTTCTTTTTTATTCCATTCAACATGGTATCAAAGGGAAACAATTCCTCTTGTGCGTAACCCAAAAAATTTTCCCGTGCTTCCACCCGCTCACTGATTTCTTCCTCTTCTGTTCGATTCGTCCCCGTCCTGCGCTGCTGCTAGGTCTCCAACAAGCAGTAACTCACTCGCTCCCGTCAACGGAATGGCCGATTGACTCCATAGACGAGAGTGGCCCCTTTTTTCCCTCGACGAAGGAGTTGATCCCTCCGCTCCTCATCGATAAGGAAGCAACTGGCCGTTCATGTCGTGCATGTCGCTGGTTGGGCATTGCCTGCGCAGGTTCGTATCATGCTTTTGTCTCTCCCGTCGGGCTCGATCGACGACTTTTCTTCGCTGCTGCGCCAGATTTCGCTGCCATCTTGTCCAGTCCGTCGAACTACTTGTCGATGTTTGTCTTCCCTTCTTCGATGAAATCGAGCAGCCCTTCTTCCATCATCACAGGTGATTTTTTGACGCTGCTTTTATTTTGTGGATCTAGTGGACCTCTTCTCTCCTACTTGTTGCTGCTCTGCTTTTGCGTTTGATGGTGCTCCCCTTGCATGATTGTTGTTGTTCCCGTCGGATTGATGTGTGTGCTCTCAGTAGATCTGGTGGTATCTTTGATGATGGAGCTTGTTGCGGTCCCGGGACAGTTCCATGCTGCTTTTTGATGGTCTCCTGATGCAACCTGAGTCGCACTCGTATCTCACTCTATTCCATGCATTTTTTTAATATTTTGTAGCGCACGTATTAAAGCATATGCACTTTTGCTTCGCACTCATTGTACGGCTTATTGAGGTGATCGTCCAATAAGGTCCCTAAATAAAAAAGATCAGTCAAATTAGGTAATAAGTTAATTAAGGCAAGCACTCAAAAGGATCTATTAAATTAAGCATATATTATTTTTTTAGTAACATTTAAATTCTATTCTATTTTTCAAATCAAAATTAAAAGGGAAAGACTATTCTGGAAATCCCAATTGGATCTTTTATTACCTCCCCTCAAAACCTGTCTAAAATAAAATCTTTTCAAAATTTTACCTCCCTCAAAAGTTACCGAAAATTACATTTCATGAACTATTAAATAGTAAGCCCATCATACAAATCAGGAGCTTGGACAAATTTTGGAAACAGAGAATTAAATTCTCTATTCCAAAAGTCCAGCCCGTGCCCTTCCTCCCCGTTCCGTTCCCGTCTTCCTCCCGGCAACAGGCCTCGCATTCGCTGATCCCTCCGTGTTCCCGGCTTCCAGCCAGTCGTCGTCGACAGGAAGCAGGGACCGCCGACACCGTCGACCTCGGGGCTCATCCGGTGTCCAGGGAAGTTCCTCCCACGTTCGCTGTCGGTGCCACCGCCGCCACCATCAGCCTCCTCGTCTTCAGCCTCCGTGGGCTCTGGCGAACACCTGTCTTTCAGCCCTCCTCTTCCCCCTTACATGTGGATCCATGTCAGCTGCCTCATGCGCCGAGGGTGACTTCCTCCTTCTAGTTCACTTGCCATTTGGTTAATTTCATGCTTTATTTGAATAGGTCAAAAAATTAGAATAAGCTTGCCTTTAAATTAACATAGAACCTTTTTGCCGTTAATTTTAAACACTTTTGTTCATCATGGGCTCGCGTACTTGTGGAAAAATTATTTTTTATTTGCTAAATATGCCCGACTGTTAGACCCATAGGAACATTTATGAAACTGAGGCCGACTGCCACCTACCATTTGCTCGAGAGCTTCACGCTAGCGCTACGAGTTTTAAAATTAAATTTCAAATTTATTTATTTAAAATCATCTCGAGGATTTTGGTTTACATCAGTTTGGTATCAGAGGCAGGTTGATTCGCTCCCATCGCAAATCAACGATCCGTGTTTTTTCAATATATATAAAAAAAACTATATTAATTAAATCTGTTTTCAAAAAAAAATTATGTTCTTTAATTTAAAAGTTTATTAAATCTTTATTCTATTTTTAAATTTTCAAAATTTAAACAAAAAAATAAAATTTAAGATGGAGTGTCTTGAAGATCGAATGAAAAATTTTAATGAAGAACGTTGAGTTCGTCACTGCAGAACTCACGCAGAATCTGACTAGGTTGTGCGCCGATGTACACAGTCTTGAAATGACAGTGCGTAAACAAAACATTTTTTTTGACTACGTATCAACTAGTGGAACCCGGACTTCGAATTCTTAATAGTCCTCTTTATAGACTCGATATTTCCCCCACAAGTACCTTTTCCCCGCTAATCTCCACTATAACACTCCCGTCAGTCGAAGAGCTTCTTCTTAAGCCCCAACTCCAGGATGAAGAGCGTCTTGTTTGTCATCCTCTCATAAACATAAATATGAATCTAAAACAAAAGTAATCATACTTCAACATCCTTTGTGCCCCTCCCCCGACGCTATTTATTATAATACAAACTCCTGATTTAAAGACAAGTTCACAACGTGGTGAATACATATTTGAAATAACGTCAAACGGAGATTTTATTTCTTCACCTACTAAATAAAAATACATGCGAACATATTTATAGTTATGATGGTGCCATCTCAAATCCAAAGCACAATGTGGAACTAAGTTAAACAAGAAAAATGACACTTATAATATGCTATAGAGATGGGAATTTAAAATTGGGCTTCGTAAACACTTCATCAATACTCCCTCGAAAGTTGGAGTGAACATATCATAGGCTCCAAACTTGGAAATGAACATACGATAAACTATCCAAGCAAAGGTCTTTAAGGACATTAGAGAGAAGACAAGCTGCGGGAAGATATTGAAGATCAAATTTGCGGAGCTGGATTTTTTTATGATAAAATGGCAATCTACTTCAATATGCTTGATTCGTTCATGAAATACTGGATTTTGTGCAATATGAGTATCAGCTTGACTATCACGGTACAGGATTGTAGGAGAGGTAGAAGAAATACCAAGATCAGTAAGAAGACTATCCGACCAAGTAAGTTCGGAACGACATATTTCATCAAACAATACGCAGTCTAAGCAGATGATCGTGCTTCAATTGATTGTTTATTACCCCGTCAAGTGACCATATGACCTCCAAAATATGTGTTGTAGCCACTGGTAAGTCGATAATCATCGATGGAGCTTGCATAATCCACAACAAAATAGGCAATCAATGTGAGGAACGAGAAGGGCTTATACACAAGCCCTTGACCCGGAGCGTTCTTTAGATACTGAAAGATCCACTCAACTGCTTTAAGGGGGATACAAAAGGAGCATGCATGTACCGGCTAACAAGTCCAACAGCAAATGAGATATCCGGTGCAGTTACGGTCAGATCGATAAGTTTGTTGATTAGTCGATGATAGTACTCTGGACTTCATAGAAGAGGATCGGAATCGGACTCGTGAGCACAAAGTTTGTGATTTGCCTCCATGAGAGTTTCAGCTAGCTTACAACCCAAGTTTTTGGCATCCTATAAAAGATCTGTGTAGTACTTTCGTTGAGATAAAACTAGTCCATCATGTCGTTGAACTACCTCAATACCTAAGAAGTATCTGAGACGCCTCCTCTTTTCGGTATGAAAGTGAGAGGTCAAATGCTTTTTTATCATGGAGATATCATTCAGATCATCGCTTGTGATTATGATATCATCAGCATACACAAGAAGGACCACAATACCTTCTTGGCGACGATGTGTAAATAAAGAGAAATCCACCAAGCTGAGTCCAAAAGCCTGAACAACTTGACTAAATTGATCCAACCATATTCGAGGAAACTGCTTCTAGTCATAGATAGATTTCCTATACGTAAGACAAGAAACACCCTCATGGTCTAATATTCATAAGGTGGTGCATATAGGAAATCTCAGTCCAGTTGTCATTAAATAATGTATTCTTGATATCAAGTTGATGCAACTGCCAACGGCGATGGACGGCCAAGAAGATCAGGATCGGTACGGTAATAGTTCGACCACTAGAGAGAACATTCTTTCATAATTAATCTCATATTGTTGAGTAAATCCTTAAGTCACAAGACGCGCTTTAAGCGCTTAACCTACCCATTGGGACGATGTTTAACTATGAATACCCGCATACATCCGACTTAGGATTGTCCAGGAGGAAGAGAAAAAGGATGCCAAGTCCTTCATTTCTTCAACCATCATTGTCCGTCACCCCGAATGTTGGAGAGCCTCATGTAAAAGCTTGTGGTAAGTGGACAAGAAGTTCAGAATAGTGAACAAAAGGGCAACGTAGATGTAAATAGGGCGGAAAAAAGAACATAAAGTTCAGAATAGTCGATGGCATGAGATTAATTAAATAGCTTGTGGTAAGTTGGCAAGAAGTTCCAATAGATATTGGGAACCTGCAATTGAAATATGAGAGATTTAACAACCTCAAAAAAGTGGTGATTCTCCTATTCTACAACATCATTTTGTTGTGCTGTACAAGCACTAGACATATGATGAATAATACCCAAAGTATTGCAATTTTCCTAAATTTTGTGACTAGCATACTCGTGAGAAATATCAATATGAATAATTTTTATATTTGTTAGAATATTGAGTGAGTTGTTGCGATGAATGAGCGAAAGATATGTATTATCTCAGGTGGATCACGAAGCAAATACTCACACGCGTGCGAGAATGATCATCTATAAAGTTAGTCAAATATAAGCATCCAGATAAATCAGCAATTTTACATGAACCCCAAAAATTTGAATTAATCAATGAATTAAAAAATGGAGCATCGCTCCTACTATATTGGGGGAAAGTGAAACAATGTTACTTTCCATATACATAAGATTGGCATGTAAAATAAAAATCGTAAAATTCAGAGAGCATTTATAGTATTGGAAGGGGTGCATGGCCACAACGTCGATGCCGGTCAACAGGAGTGACAGAAAATAGAGCCGAGAGGGGGTAGAACCAAAATGTAGAGCTTGTTTGATGGTCGTTATCTACAAATGATATTTTGCATATATCGATCTTGCACAACAAAAGAAAAAGAAAGAAAAAGTGAAGGAGCAGGCATGATAATGGATAAGGCGAATATCAGGGAGAAGATTAAATTGCGAACCGGGAACATCAAGTACAAAGTGTAAAGAAATTGAGAAAGTAAGAAGAGTGGAACTGTTACGTGCCTGGATGGTGGGCTGTCGGATGTCGGATGGCAGCGAAGATGCGGATGGAGGGGCAGTGAGAGGATACAAGGGATTAAATCTCTAGAAATGGTAGAGGAGATGAGAGAAGACGAAAACTCTAGAAGGCAGGGATGAGAAAGGAAGAACTAGAAGAGAGAAGAAATTAGAGAGATAAGGAGAACTTGATACTATTTCTTGCATAATGGTTACATGACCCCAAGGGCCCTAATGCCCTATATATATAGGCGATGGTGGCATAACAGTAAATAACACAAACATTTATCAAATAATAAGAACACATAAATGTTACGACGACTATGACTCGATACAACTTGACTCGACTCAACCTATAAATAATAATCACAACATAATAGGAGATAACTGGCGGAAGATCTGTAACACTTACGTGCCTGGATGGTGGGCGGTCGGATGGCAGTGGAGATGCGGATAGAGGGGGAAGCGATAGGATACAGGGGATTAAATCCCTAGAAATGGTGGAGGAGATGAGAGAAGACAAAAACCCTAGAAGGGAGGGGTAAGAAGGGAAGAACTAGAGAGGGAGAAGAAGAAAAAGTTAGAGAGATAAAGAGAAACTTGATTTTATTTCATGCATGTTAGAAACCCAAGACCGATGGGGGCGGGCGCGCAACTGGGCAAAGCCGGAAATCCCAAGCATCGGTGGGGGACTCCAGTCCAACAACACATCTCCAACCCATCTCCTGGGGCCCATAGCGGCCACGGTGGGTCCAGTCTTGAGTATCAGGACTCCGCTTAGGAGCCTGATAAAGGAGGTCAGGGGGTTCTATCCCCCTCCTCAACAACCCGTATGGGATTTCCCCTCTAGACTGGACCCACCGTGGCTACTATGCGCCCCAGGAGACGAGTTGGAGATGTGTTGTTGGACTCCAGTCCCCCACCGGTGCTTGGGATTTCCGCCTACACCACTTGTGCGCCTGGCCCCCCACCGGTCTTGGATTTTCAGCCATCTTTTGTTAGAAACCAGGTCGGGCGCTACGTGGAGAAATCCGGAAGCTGGCCGATTGCAGTCGAATGGCTAAGAACATCCCCAACCAAATCTCTCGGGGCCCACAATTGGGGGGAATCCCAGGTAGGTTGTTGAGCCCCGGGGCTTGATCCTGGGACCTCCTTTATAAGAGGGGACTAACACAGTCTCTCATACCCAAGTGTGTTGCAGTACATTTGGGTCTCAAGACTCCACTTAGGAGCCTGATAAAGGAGGTCCTGGGATCAAGTCCCGGGCCTCAAAAACATACCCGGGATTTCCACCAATTGTGGGCCCCAGGAGATTTGGTTGGGGATGTTTTTGTCATTCGACTGCAGTCCCACCCCCCCCCCCACCCCCCGTCTTAGGTTTCGGATACCGCCACGTGGAGCCCGACTCTACCAACTTGGGTTTCTAACATTGTAAAATGGTTACATAACCCCAAGGGCCCTATATATATAGGCGTCTATGGCATAAAAGTAAATATAACACAAACATTTATTAAATAATAAAAACACTTATACGCTACGACGATTATGACTCGATACAACATGACTCGACTCAACCTATAAATAATAATCATAACATAGTACGAGATAACTGACGGAGGATCTGTAACACTCCATCTGTCATTGACATCGAGCTTGACCGCAAACTTGAACTCAAAGTGGATGGTCGGATCATCTGACATCTTGATCTCTCGCCGGAACAAGGCCTAATAGCGTGAAGCGGCGGCGGATAGCCGGTGAATACCGGCGGCGCCGGCGGAAAGATGCGCGGCGGAGGTAATGGCTTTCGCAAGGTCAGTGGAGCGGTGGTGAGCAGCAGTAGCACGAAGTCCGGAGGAGCGACTACCGGAAGTAGGAACGAATACGACGGGATCAGCGGAGAACGGGACGGTAGAAGAGGCGGTGATGCTGCCGGTGAAAGCAAAAAGGAGGGGTCCGGCAAAGCAAAAGCCAGGAGAGGAGGCGGTGAGATGGCCGAAGAAGGCGGCAAGGCAGGGGTCGACGTATTAAGAGCTGGTAGAGGAGACGGCGAGTTGACTAGAGGCGGCGGAGCGGGTGACCGAAAAGGTGGGAAGCGGTGGAAGAACGACCACCGTGGAGAGAGGTGGTACATCCGCGCCCGGTGGCGGCGGCGACAGTGGTGACGGCAAAGCGTCATGAGTGATATAGGACGGTGGTGGCACCGCCATTGGAGGGGGAGAAGATGACTCCACCTTCGTTGTTGGCCGCGAGAGAAAAACAATCAACGAGGCGCGGGACATGCGGAGGGCGGCGAGTTTGAGGTCGAGTTGAGCGCCGAGGTAGCCGAGTCGAGCTTCCTGCTGAGCAATACGGCGGTCCAGCCTGGCGAGGGTGGTGAAGAGCTCAATGCAATCGGCAGTGTTAAGTGACATGATAGAAAGGTGAGATAATTAATTAACAAATTAAATAATTAATTAATAATTAAGAGAAAAAGGTGGTGGGCTCCAGGAAATAAAGGAAAGAAATTAAAGGGTGGGAGAGAGACGGTTGGGAGGAGAATAAAGTAAAATAAAACAAAAAATGAGTGGTGGTGGGGAAATACAATAAAGAAATAAAATTAAAAAGATGAACGCCTTGTGTGGTTTGGGGCTCAAGGTGGCAGAAAGAATTGGGGAAAAGTGATGGGCTCCAGAAAAAAGTGAGATGGGATGTAGGACAGGCGGAAGAGACAGGTGCGGGAGGCTCGAGGAACTGATTTGGCGGGCGGCTAGATGGGGCAGGAGCGTGGTCGGCCCGCTCTGCGCTGCAGATGAGGCGGCAATGCGCCGACGCAGATGCTGGAAACGGGAAGAGGAGGAGCAGCGACAACTGCGCCCGACGGCGGGTTCTGGGCGGCGAGAAGTGAGTGGAAGCCTGCGCGAGATGGAGATGATCGGTGCGGGGGTCGGCTGGAAGCGATCAATGCGGGGGTCGTCTTTATGAAGAAGGAGGTGTGGGGGGGCTTCTGGCCTTCAGGAATGGCGGAGAAGGTTGTTACAGATCAGTGCGGGGGTTGGCTGGAAGTGGAGCAGAACATGGCTGGAGGTTTATGAAGAAACTGCTGGAGGGAAGAGACGTGGATCGGAGGGAAGGAAGCAGCGCGGGGGTCCGGGGCTGGAGGGAAGCAGCGGCTGGTGGATTTGGTGCAGAAGCGGCAGCCGGCAATAAGGGGCAAGCCGAGCGGAGGAGGCGTGGAGCGGTGGAAGCGTCGAGCCGAGGAAGGATGGCTCTGATACCAATATGTTACGTGCTTGGATGGCGGGCTGTCGGATGGCAGTGGAGATGCAGATGGAGGAGGCAGTGAGAGGATACAAGGGATTAAATCCCTTGAAATGTTGGAGGAGATAAGAGAAGACAAAAACCCTAGAAGGGAGGGGGTGAGAAGGGAAGAACTAGAGAGAGAGAGAGAAGAAGTTAAAGGGAAAGAGAAACTTGATTCTATTTCTTGCATAATGGTTGCATGACCCCAAAGGCCCTATATACATAGGCGTTGATGGTATAACAGTAACACAAACATTTATCGAATAATAAAAACACTTAAACGCTACGACGATTATGGCTCGATACAACATGACTCGACTAAACTTATAAATAATAATCATAACATAATAGAAGATAACTGACAAAGGATTAGTAACACTTACGTGCCTGGATGGTGGGTTGTCGGATAGCAGCAGAGATGCGGATGGAGGGGGCAGCAAGAGGATATAAAGGATTAAATCCCTAGAAATGGTGGAAGAGATGAGAGAAGACGAAAAACCTATAAGGGATGGGTGGGAAGAGAAGAACTTGAGAGAGAGAAGAAGAAGAAGTTAGAGAGATAAAGACAAACTTGATTTGCACAATGGTTACATGACCCCAAGGGCCCAATATATATAGGCATCGATGGCATAACAGTAAATAACAGAAATATTTATCAAATAATAAAACGCATAAACGCTATGACGACTATTACTCGATAGAACATGACTCGACTTGACCTATAAATAATAGTCATAACAAAATAAACTGACGGAGAATCCATAACAGGAACAAAATAATATGCTTAATTCAGGAAGAAGGGTCATTTACTCATGCATATGCTTGAATAAGAGGGCATAAAAGACGCTAATAACCCTAAAAAGGTATTACAGAATAAAGACGACTTGAATTAATTACAATCTCCCCTCAAGTCGGACGAAAGATATACAACATCCCAAGCTTATTGATGTCATCGATAAATACATTGCATCCTAAGCTTTTGGTGAAGACATTGGTCAGTTGATATTTGAAATGAACAGAAAGAGTGGTCAATTTTCCTTTATCCATGTGGTCTTTGATAAAGTGTTGATTGACCTCAACATGTTTAGTTCTGTCATGTTGAACTGGGTTACGACCTATACAAATAGTTGTCTTGTTGTCACATTATAAGGAGCGGTGAACATTCTCTTAAAGTCTCAGATCTTGTAACATAGTACGCAGTCATAAACTTTCACAAACCAAGAAATATTGACTGGTACTCAGCCTATGCACTAGATCTGGCCACCAAAATCTGCTTCTTTCTATGTCATGTCACCAAATTTTCACCGACAAAAGTGCAGTACACTGTTGTGGATTTTGTGTCATCATGGCTTCCAACCCAATCAGCATCAGTGAAGACTTTAATCGTTGTTGAACCGGATGAAAATATTGGATTAATTCTATTACAAGAAGCCCACCTCTATATATAGAGGTGAATACAATCATATGAACAAAGTTAAAAACATAAAGGATAATCTAACACTCCCCCTCAAGTTGGGCGTGTGATGTTAACCATGCCCAACTTGTCCACAATATTGTTAAATACGTTCTCACTCAATCCTTTGGTGAGAATGTCAGCTAGCTGCCGGTCGGAGGGCACAAAAGGTGTGCACATGATTCCTCTCTCAATGTTCTCCTTGATAAAGTGTCGATCCACCTTGATGTGTTTAGTCCGGTCATGTTGCACAGGGTTGTGCGCAATACTGATGGTTGACTTATTATCACAATACAGCCGGATGGGTCCTGCTTCAATAAGACCAAGGTCACTCATCACAGAGTGAAGCCATAACCCTTCACAGACCCCGTGAGTAATAGCTCTAAACCCTGCCTCAGCACTAGATCTTGCCACAACTTGTTGCTTCTTACTCCTCCAAGTAACAAGATTACCCCCAACTAGGGTACAATATCCTGAGGTTGATCGCCTATCATCAACAGATCTGGCCCAATCAGCGTCAGTATAGACTTCAATATTTAGATCGGTATTGGGAGCAAACAGGATACCCCTTCCTAGTGTACACTTGAGGTACTGGAGGATTCTGTGAGCAGCATCCACATGACGAGTTTTAGGAGCATGCATGAACTAGCTAACGACGCTCACCGCATAGGAAATATCTGGACGAGTGTGGGACAGGTATATCAACCTCCCTCTGATACCATGTTGAACCGGGTGAAAATATTGGATTAATTCTATTACAAGAAGCCCACCTCTATATATAGAGGTGAATACAATCATAGGAACAAAGTTAAAAACATAAAGGATAATCTAACAATCTTTAAGTGGTTTTTCTTGGAGAACATGAGGCCACGACCAGGGGCCCTCTTTAACTACAATAGTAAATAATATGTGGCCTTTTGATGTATGATCCTCGAAGCAAGCATATATCTACTCATGATACCTACAACATACATGAAGTTTGGACGTGTTAGGTATAAGAGTCTCTCAATCAATCATTGATAGCTCGAGGCATCTGTACATTCACCATCACTGTCTTCATCAATCCTATGATTCTCCTTCATAGGAGTGTTAGCAGGAACAAAACCGAGCATCCCAGTCTCTTTTAACAGATCCAAAACATACTTACGTTGAGAGATGAAGATATCTTGATTTGACCTAGTTACTTCAATGCCCGAGAAATATCGTAATCACCTTATGTCTTTTACTTCGAACTCTGCAGACAAGAGTGTCTTGAGATTTGGAATTTCTACTATGTCATCACAGGTGATCACAATGTCATCCACGTAGATAATAAGTACCACAATTTTTGTTGATGTCTTTAGATAAACATGGTGTAACCTGACTATCCCTGTTTGTAACCAAACATGAGTATGGCCATGAGAAACCTATCAAACAATGTGATGTTTTTAGTTGTCTAGCTAACAGCTAGAAGGGAGGTGAATTGGTGGGATCTGCATCTTTTTGCGGAATAAAAATTGAACGAACGAAGTGCAGAAAATAAGGACACACAACACAGAGAACACCAGATCTATAGTGGTTCCTCAATCTTGAGTACGTCCATTCTCCACCTCACCGATCTAGCAACACGCTAGACTCGGCTACTGTTGGGTACATTGGAAAATGTGTACCTGATTTGAAGAAGCTCAACTTAACTCAATGATATACATCAAGGTGTATTTGATGTTGTTTTGAGTTGACATGTGCAGGTGAAGAAGTATTAAATAATGCAGAAAAATATTCTAAGTCCACGTGTCGACACCTGAAGAAATTGTGTCGACACTTCAGAATATTTGTGTCGACACTTCAGAATATTTGTGTCGACACTTCAGAATATTTGTGTCGACACTTCAGAATATCAGTGTCGACACAGAGAAAGATAGTCGATCACATTTATGTCGACACTAGGAAGCAGTGTCGACACATAAAGAAGATCGTCGACCTCAGCACTGGGAAGCAGTGTCGACACAGTGAAAGATAGTCGACACCCAGAGAAAGTTAGTCGACCAGTGAAAGATAGTCGACTAGTGAAAGATAGTCGACTAGTGAAAGATAGTCGACCAGAGAAAGATAGTCGATCAGTGAAAGATAGTCGACCAGAGAAAGATAGTCGACTCACAGAAGAAGATAGTCGACCTCAACTGTGTCGACACTGGGAGGATGTGACGACACCTTGAGATTGAGTCGACACATATTGGCAGAAGTCGACTATGCTTGTGTCGACACCAGAAGACTGAGTCGACACATTTTGGCAAAATTGAAGATTGCTGTGTCGACACCTGAAGGCTGAGTCGACACATACTGAGTTCTGAATCTACAACAACTGTGTCGACACACAGGACTTTTGTCGACACATTGCAGAGCCAAGACCAAGTTATTTTCTGAAGTAGCTGTGTCGACTTAAAGGCAACTTAGTCGACATCATCAAAGACTGTGTCGACACCAAAGTCACTTGTGTCGACACAGATAGACAGATTGGTCTCGACACTTTCTGACAGACTGTCTCGACATTTTGCTGTCCAAGGCTAAGGTACAGGAACTGTTTGAAGACTTGACAGCTGTGGGTTGCCACCGTTTAACTGAAGCTGTCAGACCTGTCAGAAAACAGTTAGAAACCGGATCAGTCGGTTACCATGAAGAAAGTCTATAAATAGACATATTCAGAAGGAAATAAAAATAACAGTAGAAGATCTAAGAAGGAAAAAAGGATTACGATCCTATTGAAGTTTCAATTCAAGAAAGTGCTAAGCTCTAAAGAAGATCTTCATCAGAAGATCTTCATCAGAAGATCTAAGAAGAAGAAGTCTGAAGTATCAGAAAAGGTGTTGGATAGAGAGGGATCCAGTCATCTTGAAGAAGAAGAAGGAAGCCATCAGTGGTTTCTCAAGAAGCTGTTTGGAAATCAACTCAGCTAAGTTCAGATTCAAGAAGCTTTGAAGAAAGCTCAGATTCAGTTGATTTCATCAGCTGATCAAGAAGTGCCTTGTCCTCTTCTCTCTCAACAAAGGCAAGACATTAAAATATCTTTTCTAAATTTCTGTAGGATCTGTTTACACAGATCTGAGTTGTAAGCCTGTGTTATAAAGGCTGAGTGTAGGAGAGGTGATCTCTGAGTGGTAGGGCTATTTGCCTGAGTGTAGGAGAAGGTTCTTCTCTGAGTGGTAGGCCTTGAGGCAAGGCTGAGGTAGGGCTGTTGAGCCTGAGTTGTAGGAACCTATCCAGGTTCTGAGCTGTAGGATCTGCGGATCTGAGAATAGTGGAAGTTTGGCCGAATCTAGCATACTGCTAGATAGGTGAAGGGGGAAAGTGGATGTACCCAAACCTTGGGGAACCACTATAAAACATTGTGCAATCTGTGATGTTTCAATTTCTGTGATTGCTGTGCTGAATGTTTTATTTCTGCTATTGAATTCTGCCTAGAAGTATAAACAAGCAATTAGAACCTATTCACCCCCCCCCCCTCTAGGTGTTTAGGTTGTCTTGAAAGTAAAACCATCAAGTGGTATCAGAGGCAGGTTCCTCAAAAAGGACTTAACAGTCTGAGGTAGATCTTAAAGGCAGAATCAAGATTCAAAAAAATGGGTTCTGGTGAGAATCATAAGGAGCTAGGGTCTATGAAATTACCCATATGCAAGAAAGAAATTTTTGGAATTTGGAAAGAAAGAGTCAGATTGTTTATGGAGGCATCTGACCCAAGGATTTACATCACAGTACAGGAAGGCCCCTTCATTCCAATGAAGGTATCAGTTCTTGATGCAAATATCCAAACTCCAAAGAGTTATTCAGAAATGACCAAGGATGAAATCATCTTGGCAACCATGGATAAAAGAGCTCAGAACATTATTGTTAGTGTCATAGATGATTCAACATTTCAGAATCTGATTCACTGCAAGACCTCCAAAAAGATGTGGGACACATTGATTGTCTACATGGAGGGATCTGAAGAAGTAAGGCAGAACAGGAAATCTATGCTCAATCAGGAGTATGAAAGTTTTAGACAAGGAAAATCTGATAGCATAACTGAGTGCTACAAGAAATTCTATAGAATTGTGAATGAGCTTATGTTCTATGGAAGAGTCTTCAGTACTTATGAACTGAATGACAAATTCTTGAGATCCTTAACAAAGGATTGGGACACAAAGATCTGTGTCATAAGGGAAGTGGCTAAATTGGCAGAGATCTCTCCTCCCACCTTGTTTGGAAAGTTGCTATCCTATGAAATGCAACTTATGGTGAGGAAGGAGGAAAAGAATTCAAGAGGAGAGCATAGAGAAAAGACTGTAGCATTCAATGCAGAAGCCACTAGAAAGAATAGGAGGAAATCACCATCTCCTCCTAAGGAAGTTGCAGAAGATAGTTCTGAAAATTCAGATAAGGGTTCAGAAAGCTGTGATTCAGATGCAGACTTTGCTGCATTCACAAGGCAATTCCAGAGGTTCTTGAAAAAGAAGCAATGGAAGTCTAGGTCTTCCACATCACAGCAAGTTGATGACTATTATCAGAAGAAAAGGTCATCAAGGAAAGAGAAGAGCAGATCAAAGCCCAGCAAAGCCACTACTTCAAAGATTGTCTGCTATTGTTGCAATAGGACTGGACATGTAGTGGCTGACTGTCCTGATAAGAGAAAGGAGTCTTCAGACAAGAAGAAGACTCATCAGAAAGGCAAGAAGGAGAAATCATTTGTTGCAAAGAAAGATAAGAGTCTAACAGACCAGTCAACTTCAGAGTCAGAATCTGAAGCTGAAGCATATATTGGACTATATGATGCATCTGAAGAAGAGGAGTTTCTGCAGTTGCTAGACTCCATCAATGAACAAAAGGATCATCAGTGTATGGGGCTGATGGCAGGATCAGAAGAGGACATATGCCAGAATCAGTCTGGTCCTAATAAGGTACAATGTCCTTCTATTACATCTGTTTGTAGTATAAGTGAAGAATCAGCTACATCTGCATCAAGTGATGTAGATGCATCTGAATCTGAAGGAGATGTCTATCAATTGATAGACAAGTATGGGGACTTGTTGCAGGCCCTTAAGAGAAGCAAGAACTTGGTTAAATCTCAGGCTCAGGAAATTGCTGAACTAAGGATTGCTACAACTGAGTTAGAGAAAGTTATTGATCAAAAATTAAATGAAATTGCCAAGCTGAAGAATATAACTATTATTCAGATGGGCACAATTAATTATACTAATGATCAAGTGAAGAGTCTGGAGGCCAGACTTAGAATTGAAAGGAATTTAGTGGCTAGTTACTCTAAGCCAAAATCTGTCTTACCCTTGATAGATGAATTTGTCACTCAAAAGGGTAAGGCTGGATTAGGATTTAAAGGTAACTCCAGGGCTGGCAGATTCAAGAGGAAAGGCAAAGCTCCTGTTCAGTCACTAAACCTTTCAGTCCCCATAAAGTTTAGTAAGGTGGAAGTGCCTTCTAACAAATATGATCATGAAGATATTCAAGATCATATTAAGACTAATGTTCTGAAGAACAAGGGTGTAAATGCAAGCAGGCCTACCTATGGTCATAAACCCAATGGTTTTAAGAAATCAGTAGGTGAAGTTGCTGCAGCACCAGCAATGAACAGAAATTCTTCTGACAAGGATATATCTAGATCTAGATACAATAAGTTTGAATGTTGGTGCTGTGGCAAGAGAGGCCATTTTGCACTAGACTGCTGGTATAACACAAGTGTTAGAAAGAACAATAGTCTACCTGTTAGAAGAAATAATGGTAGCTTTGAACCAAGGACCCAAGACTTGCTTGGGTTCTAAGGGTAAGTAAATCTGTGTTGCAGGTGAATCCAAGTAACCATGCCCCTATATGGTACTTGGATAGTGGTTGTTCCAGGCACATGACTGGAACAAAGGGGCTGCTGAAGGAGTATTCATCTGTCAAAGATGGACCTAAAGTGATCTTTGGTGGATCTGAAAAAGGAGTCATCAAAGGGTTTGGTAACATTTCTTCTAACCTAATTACTATCACTCAAGTGGCTTATGTAAAAGGTTTGAAACATAATCTAATAAGCATAAGCCAGCTAAGTGATTTAGGATATGACATTTCATTTGTTAAAGATGGATGTCATATCAAAAGGTCAAGTGATCAAAAGATCATATTGACTGGGTATAGGAAGAGAAATGTATATTGTCTTAATTTTGAATGTAAGAATAAGGTTTCTTCCATCTGTCTTGTAGCTGATGACAATGTTTCTCATTGTGTTAAGTGGCACAAGAGATTGGCTCATCTAAACTACAAGACAATTGGCCAACTCTTTAGCAAAGAGTTAGTGAGGAATGGACCTCAAGTTAAGTGTATAAAGGAAGGGATATGCTCAGCTTGTCAAAAGGACAAGCAGACAAAATCCTCCTTTCAAAGCCTTGAAAACAAGGATTCTGTGAGGTGCTTATACCTCTTGCATATGGATCTTTTTGGTCCTATGCCAGTTCATAGTCTAGGTACACTACAAGATAATGTGTCATTGGCCACGTTTTTAAAAGGCTACGGCAACGTTTTTCAAACGACGCCAATGTTTTGGCGACGTTTTCCCAAGCGACGCGCAGGCGTCGCGGTATGTTTGGTCGCGAAAACATTCCGCGACGTTTTATGAAAAGCGTCGCTAAAGAATAATGTATTAGCAACGGTTTATTAAAAGCGTCGCTAAAGAGTAATGTATTAGCAACGTTCGTGTATAAAGCGTCGCAAATATCCACCGCATCTTTGGCCACATTATTTCTGAAAAAACGTTGCTAGCATTTGGGCGCGTTTTGAGAAAAAAACGTGGCCAATGATATTGAATATATAAAAAAAAAATCTCTCGCCATATTATAACAAAACTTGTAAGCAATTTATAGAAGAGCAACATATAATACTAATATTCTAGCAATTTAACACAGAATAGTATAAATAAATTGCTATAAGACTCCAAGATTATATATGCTCATATATATATTTCAAACTTCAAATATAATATCTTTCTTACAACTAGTTCAATATATGATATAAAACTACAAAAATATTTCTCATTTGTCTTGACTGTTCGGTCTTCACCTCATTTCTGACCTTAGGATCCCCCTGGAGCTATCATGCTGCAAATTGTAATGATCTGGAGCATCACAAGATAAAGAATCATCAAGTCAGGCCCAAATCTTTAAAAGAGAACGAACAGAGAGCTTGCTTACAAACATGCTGCATATTTATAACATGCAAAAAATTCAGTGTAAAAAATATTGCATTCAATCCTACAATAAATAGAGGAAAAAAGTGAGCATCATTCTGCAATAAATATATACAAGCAAGGTATTGTGGTCCGCCGGAGGCGCACACACTTCTATATAATAACCCTTGAATAGATACCCGCTACTAGTATATGAGATGCACGTTAATTAATGGTAATATGTTGATGAAGAATTTATTTACAATTTGCATAAAGGATGGATGCATGGAAGTGAAAGTGATGAGTTACATTCTTTAGCTCATTCAATTCTTCCAGAATTAATAAATACTCGGAATTAATAATTAGTTATCAGCACAAATGATGTTCTTAAACCAAGCAAGCAGTGCAGGATGTAAGAGATAAGTTGGAAAAAAAGAATTAAATTTGCTCGCATGTACACCATTAGTCATTAGACAAATGACAGGATTTTTCAAATAGTTTACCATAAATTCCATATCTTCCCTCTTCAGTTAACGCCTTAAAAGCAGATCCCTTCTTTTCATTCCCCTGGAGAGATGAAACTGAAGTTATCAAGGCAAACAAAAATAAAAGTAAATGATTTTTTTCATGGGCCGGTGAGATGAAAACAGAATTAAGTCAAATAATATTTACATCTGACAAAGACAACAAATCTACCTTCAATGCTGACTGCAGGACAAACAGAAGAGTAGGAAAGCTTAAGGGTCCGTTTGGCACGGTGGTGGCGGTCATGAACATGGGGGTTAAATTGTCATTCGTTAACGCCCACCTAAGAAACTTCATCCACTTTTATGTTCAAAGGATAATGTTTGTTAGGTGATCCTTAATGAATGACGGTATAACCCATGCATTTACAACCGCCACCACCATGCCAAAGAGAGCCTAAATTAATGCACACACAAGTATTTTAACTCCAAATTACTGTAGATATCCCTCACATTTTTGCATGTTATATTTTCCTAGTTGTCTATGTGACCATCTGATTTTAGATATATTCATTAAACTTAAAAACAACATTTCTATAATACGATTAAATATATACATTACCTTGTTCAGGGTGGACTCTTGTGTTAGGTTCCATAGGAGGCGTATTATTAGGAGTAGACTCGGTACTTTGATTTGCTCTAGAAGAAATAGTATTCATCATTCTTGCAAGCTACAAAAATATTAAACAAAAAGAATTAGAGGCGGCTATAATATAACTAAAATTTAAGTAAATAAATAATATACCTGATCCGCAGATAAATAAACCCCTGGCCCAGCTGATGTTCCAGAATAATTTTCTCTAGAACCTTGATGTGACATGGCATTCACCAGACAATCCATGGTTTTTTGCATATTCATCATTTGTAGTTTCAATTGATCAATCTCTCGCATCTCCCTTGAATTTGTAGTGCTTGACATTTTTGAACGACGAGATAGATCAGGATACACTTGAATGGCCGTGACACCAGATCCCATGCTCCGACAACGACCATAGTTTTCTGGTCCAAATGTAGACCGAAAAGCAGTCTCATGGATTTCACCAATCGGCGTGTCAAGAGGACATTGTGACATATGCTCAGTTATTGCCTTTTCTAAAGCAACCTAAGTATACAGAATTCATTCACATGTAGATAAGTTAGATAATGCTTGCATCTTCAAATAATTACATTCAAGAACAAAATATTCTTACTTTTTTTAATATAGCATATTCATCCACCAAATTATTATCTTTCGCTTTGCTGGTACGACTATTTATGTATAATTCAAGACGTGTTGGCTCTTTTCCCAATTCAGTAGCCTTACAGAAAAATTAAAACAATTTAGTGTAAATAAAATGAATAATAAAGAAAACATACGACTCAATTTGACATACCAATTCTTTCCTCCTATTAGCAAGGCTTGTCCTACCAAGAGCATGTGTGCCAATTAGATTACTTCTGCACGCTTTATTTTTTTCACTAATGCTCTATCATATCATGGTGGTCATACCCCAATTCAATATGTAGACAATATAAACATGTAGCAATGAACATGACTAAAAATCTAAAAATTACCTTTCCTTTCGTTGAGTACCAATATGTCACCATATCAACAAATTCACTTACAGGCATGTCTTTAGGACCACCTCGAGAAATAACAGCCTCAGCAGTGTCTAATGGCCGATAAAATAAACTCTTAAATTTTGCCTTACTGTCCTTAAATCTTTCACCCAGGAGGTGAATCACATGTTTTTTGTCAGACTCGTAAACATCAAATCGTTGCTGCACCAATATACATGAATGTTACTAAATAAAAATTATAAAGTGAATGTAAATGTAAATGATTTTGCACTTTTATAAAATTATGTACCTTTATCAAATTCCATGCCGTGTTCTTACTAAAATTGGACACATGCATCCACGAAAGAGGGGTCATTGGAAATAATGATCTTGTTCTAATTAGAGTTCCCATGAATGATGACAACTGAATTTGACCATCACCCACAAATTGACCAAACTCATTACGCTGCAGTTTGATTACTTTATCAGGTGGCATTAAATGAATGTGCCTACACGTGGTTTCTCCACGTCCTTTTCTAGATCTTGTGTCTGAAATTAAAATTTTTGAATAAAACATATATATAAGTAAATGTAAATTACAAAAATAATTGTAAATGCATTGTTTACCTGTAGAATTTGAAGTTCCAATTTCATCGGCACAAATATTATCTACTTCCACATTGTTAACGTGATCATCGCGAGCACTTTCATCAGATGAAAAGTAAGCCATATTCGCAGCATCATATAGTTGATCCACATAGGCTTGTGAAGTACTATCATGCATATTGCCAGTACTAACAACTATGTTTTGATTTTCAAAGGAAGAATCAATATTTTGACCATTGGGTGTTTCAATGTGATCTCTTGAAACATATAAGCTTCTTGGATCAATTCTCCTTTTAGGAGCCATTACTTACCTGCAGGAAAAGTATAACATAAATTTAAAACAAGCATAAAATTGTATGCTAGAATTTAATAAAAATGAGTATACTTACAAGGGTTTATTTACATTTCTCTAGGCACAACTAATGGTTCAACATCTGTTCGTATTATCACGGTACCCTCATCATCATCCATATATAATTTTTCAATATCTGATATTTCATTACCAACAACTTCAATTTCTCCCATTTCATACTCATCTCGTGGCACCATCCTCAAGACTACTTCCCAATTTAATTGTTTTGGATCTCGAATATAAAAAACCATTTTTGCTTGAGAAGGGAATATATAAGGGTCATGCTCAAGTGCCACTCCAGTATGTATTAATTGAGTAAAATTAACTGAAGTAAAACCAAATAAATCTTTTTTCACGCCCACATTGTTTGTTGGATTCACCCAGTCACATTTAAAAAGACATACTTTTGCAGCACCAAAGTAATCTAATTCAATGATTTCAGTTAGTCTACCAAAATAGTTGATAGCCTCTTCTGATCCAGCATGATCAGACATAACCTCTACTCCACTATTTTGTGTTCTCTTATGGATCTCACAGCCTGCTGTTCGAAATGAATATCCATTTATATTATAACCTTTATAACAACGAACCATAGGGTTGGGTCCAAGAGCCAACTGCCGTAATTGAGGATCATCAATAATCGCTCCATCATGTAAAACCTTGCATAAAAATAGATTTGGTGCATAAGAAATATCTTACAGCTTATTGCAAATATAATTGAGTGATTTTTACCTTTATTTTAAACCATTCTGCAAATTCTCTTTGAAGCATGTTTTCCAATAAATGTTCTTCACTATTTTGTAATTGGTGACGACTCTTCAATTCCTCACGAAACTCACTATAAAATAAAATAGCTCATTATCAAAAACACAAAATTAATTAATAGATGTCATATGTTGAAAAGATTAAGTTTCTAAAAATTACCTTCGAAAAGTCTCGAGTTCAGTACAGTTGAATAAAACATATCGATGAGCTTGCTGAAGGTTGATTAAGTCCAATTTCTTCAAGAGAACACCTTTTGTAGCACTACCTACTTGCGGAAGCATCGTGAAAGCTGGAGTTGGAGTTGTCAAATTTGCACAATTACGACTTGGTCTATTAAATCGAGTTTCTATCCCCTCTAGGAATCGCGAACAAAATGTGAGAGTCTCTTCTGCTATATAACCCTCCGCTATTGATCCTTCAGGTTTTGATTTATTTCGCACAAATTTTTTATAGTGACCAAGTTCCCTCTCAATGGGATACATCCATCTGAATTGCACCGGGCCACCCAAAATAGCCTCTTTAGGAAGATGAACCATGAGATGGATCATTATAGTGAAGAATGAGGGTGGAAATATTACTTCAAGGTGACATAATGCCAATATTATTTGATTCTCAGCTTTTACCAAATCAGAAACTTGAAGTTTTTTTGAACACAATTGTCTGAAAAATCCGGACACTTCCATCAATGGAGTTACTACATGTCTTGGTAACACTGAACGTAATCCGACTGACAACAAATGTTGCATAATAATATGATTATCATGGCTCTTCAAACCTTGAATCTTGCCCTGCTTAAGCTTTACACATCGTGATATATTGGATGCATATCCATCAGGAACCTGGAGTGATTTTATCATTCCCAAGAAAATATCTTTCTCAATCTTACTCATAGTGAAGCATGCTGGAGGAACAATCTCTGTGTCATCATCTTTTTCTTGGAGCCATAATTCTTTTAAAATGTTGAGATCCTTACAATCTCTTCTTGCACGCACATTATCCTTGGATTTGATGGGATCGCCTAATATTGTGTTCATGATATTATCACACACATTCTTCTCTATATGCATTGCATCAAGACAATGTCGTAATAGATTTGTTTTCCAATAAGGTAAAGTAAAAAAAATGCTTTTTTTCTTCCAATACATTGTTGTCCCTCCTGACTTATTTTCTTTACCAAATACAACTCGGATATTTTTCATTTCCTCCATGACATGTCTTCCTTTAAGTGGTTTTGTGTTACCAATGCTTGTTTCAGGACGACCAAACCTTCTTGCCTTTCGATATGGATGATCAAGTGGAAGAAATCTTCGGTGAGATTGATATGATGTTTTCTGACTATGTTTTAGCCAACATGATTTTGTGTCTAATCCGCATGATGGACATCCAAGTTTTGAATGTGTGTTCCAGCCTGATAAATTGCCAAGCCCAGGGAAGTCACTGATAGTCCATAATAACGCAGCACGTAATTTAAATTTTGTTCCATCAGAAGCATCAAACACTTCAACTCCCTCAACCCATAATTCCATCAACTCTTGTATTAATGGTTGTAGATAAATATCGATGTTATTACCAGCCATTTTTGGACCAGGTATCAGACCCGACATGATTATAGATCTTTTTTTCATGCACTCCCAAGGTGGCCCGTTATACACTACCAACATAATTGGCCATGTGCTGTGTGTACTGCTTAGATCTCCAAAAGGATTGAAACCATCGGTGGCTAGACCGAGGCGAATATTTCTAGGGTCATTGGAGAACTCCTTGTTATTGCGGTCAAACTCTTTCCATGCCAAACCATCTCTAGGGTGATGCATTAGATTATCATGATTGGGCTCTTTGACATGCCATTGCATCATCTTAGCAGTATGTTTACACAGAAATAATCTCTCTAAGCGTTCCTTCAATGGAAAATATCGAAAAACTTTTTTAGGAATCTTCTTTGCACCAGTCATGCCATGTTGTTTACGTTTCCTCGACTTATGATTAAATTGTTCTTCATTGCTTTCAAGCCATCGCGACTTCCCACACACATAGCATACATCATCATTTTTGTGTATGCCCCAAAACAACGAACAATCATCTTCACATGCATCAATCTTAATATAATTGTGACCTAACTTTGAACTTATTTTTTTTGCCTCACGATAGTTTGCGGGGATCGTTTCATATCCACCTGGCACCGCACCCTGCAAAACTTTCAACAACATACTAAAATGTGTATTACTCCAATTACCTAAAGTCTTAATATGAAGAAGCTTTAATAAAAATGATAGTTTCGTATATTCTTGACATCCTTCCCACAACGGTTTGTTTTCCTCTAAAAGAGATGTGTATAAATCATTAGCATTCATATTAATATTAGCTTGAGGACAGACAAATGTCTCATCTTCACCATGATGATCATTCAACAATTCTTGGACATCCAAGTTCTCCTCATGTGTCATGTTAGGAATAGCTGCATGCAACAGTTCATCCATAGGATCAACAAAACTATCATTAGTGTAACTTGGGTTTGTAGTGAAAGAAGATATGTCATTTGGTCGGGCCTCATTGCTAGATAGTCGTCCATCATGATAAATAAAATCTGTGTAATTTTCCATAATACCATTCCATACAAGATGTCCCTCTACATCATCTCTATCCCACATCTTTATGTTTACACATTTTTTACAAGGACATGGACATTTTTTTCCAGTTGGTGTATATGCATAGAATTGATCTAGCAAAGATTTTATGCCTTCTACATAAGTCTTTGAATGCCGTGGCTCTCTCATCCATTTTTTATCCATTAAAAAATTGTTTGTCTGCGTACCTATGCATATAAGAGACATGTGACACATAAGTATGATATATAATATATTTGCAAATATATTAAATAAATAGCAATGTATTAAAAAACGTTGCATTATATATACTATACCTAATATGACAACATAAAGAATATGATGTGTATCTTGGTCGTTGTAGCAATTAAGTACTCAAGCATATAATTGAGAAACTACTGCACAATAAATAATTTTACTAAGATACAATCATAGCCATGTTCAGTTCAAAGAGATGTGTAATCATACCATACCTTATATCACAACATAAAGAATACAAGACTATTTGACTAAGTAACTGATGCGGCACGGGCATCACCACCCGCCCGCCACCCTGGTGCCAGGAGTCATCACCACCCGCCCGCCACCCTAAACTAACTAATACTATATAAAATGGATTGACACCATAGATTAGAAAATACTCTTCCTTCAGATCGAATAAATCCTCATTCATGTGGCTTCCCGATTTAGAATATTGAACAATTCAGAAAACTTTGTATTTCTCGGATTTTTCTTCTTATACTCTTCTTAGGGTTAGTCGAAATGATTAGACCTTTTATAGGAATAGTCTAACGGTCATAATCATAAAGACATAACACGTTGACCAATAATCATGGAGATTAATTTTGCAATCTGGTCCCGTCAGACTTAACGAATTTTCAGAGAAAAATTGTCTGCATTACTCGAGTGGAATATGACTACTCGAGTAATCACTTTGACTTCTCGAGAAAAAGATGTAAAGTTCTCGAGAACAATCCTTAGAGAAAAATCTGGAAATAACTTCTGGCTACTTGAGTAATAGAATTGACTTCTCGAGAAGTAGTTGGACTTCTCGAGTACTAATGCTTCACTACTCGAGAACTAGATATACTTCTCGAGTACTCTACTTCTGTTACCCGAGACAAGGATAAATTTCCCGAGTACTCGACTTCTGTTACTCGAGACAAAATCTTATACTACTCGAGTAATGGCGTTAGCTACTCGAGTACTACACTTGGAAAAATTCTGAACTAAACTTTTCTGATAACTCGAGAACAAGCAAAGATGTACTCGAGTACTACACAGCTTCTCGAGAACTAACTTTAAATCATCTCGAGAACTACTTCAGTTACTCGAGTGCTAGATTTAGCTTACTCGAGAACTGACTATAAATCTACTTGAGTACTAAAGTTGTTTCTCGAGTAAAACGCTTAAAAAATTTTGTTTTCTGAAAATTTTCTTTCTTCAAGGAAATCTGCAACTAGTCTTTCTCCTACAGGTTTAGTGCTTGAAAGTGAAGTGTATCCCAATAGAGAGGCTACACATGAGTCAACACCATGGATCATACAAAGAGAGATTACAATGTATAATCCTGTGTTTGGTGACTCATTGTAGACTGACATTGATCTACACTTTGGCAATTAAGTCTTGCAAACACATAACTCAAACAAGACATCAAATACAACTTAATTCATCTTAGTTTAAGGGTGACTTCATACAAATCTAGGTTATTGTGGATACAATACTCAACAATCTCCCCTATTTGTAGAAATCAGAACCATCTACACTAAGGTGAATTATATCAAGATAAACAAACAAAGTGACTAACTACCACAGAGATAATAGAAAATAAAATGTTAAGTAATGAAGAGAAAATCAGATCATCAAAATTAAAGATTTATATTTATATAGAATTGTCCATGAAATCCAATTCAACACAATCTCAAAACACAATCAAGATCATTTGTCATTCCTTGCTCTGTTGTTGTTGTTGTCTTTCCTTCTTCTCTTGCTGTCTCCTCTGATAGCTGAAGGGTTTAGGATAGTACTTTTGGGGTCTAGGAGGAGCATTTGGATTGTTCCTTCCATACTCTCTATCATAAATTCTTCTCTTATTTAAGGATTTCTCATACAGTTCTCACTCAAAGGAGCTATAATGATTAGTCTTGCTTTCATTATAATCCATAACTAGTTTGAGAGTATCAAGGATTAAAGACTTAGAGTAAGGCTCCAAATTTCAGCAAATTCTTGTGCTCTCCTCTTTTCAGCTTCTGGATTAGGAATGGACTTGCTTGCAGATGCTCCATCACCATACTTTCTTCTCTTAGGAATTTGAATTTCAGGAGGTGCTTGATGAAGCACATCTGCCTGATCAGTTTCCCAAACCTGAGCATAGGTATCTGGAGGTGATGCTTCTGAGCCTTCAGGTCTTGGAGAAAAAGTTGGTTGCTGGGCAGGAGGATGCTGAGCAAGAGGGTTAAGATGATGAGGGATAACATTTGGATCAGCTTGGAAATCAGGGAATATTTGATTATGCATCCACACAGCTGTATCATAAGTATGAAACTTTACACCATCTATTTGATTTTGGACATCAGCATGAATTTCCTTCAACTTTTCTTCCCAGGGAGTTTTCAAGCTTGCATCTGATTTTTCTAAGTATTCTTTTACTAAGCTCTCCCCCTTTTTGACTTCTACAGATAGGGTGGTAATAGCAGCTTCTTTGAAGGTACCAACTTCTTCACAAGTTTTGAAGTTATGTTCTTGGGCTTTCTTTTCTAACTGGATTTGATTATTAGCAAGAGTTACTGACTAGTCCATCACCTGACCAATGCTAGTTATGGTGTGGTCCAGAGCTTTCCCACTTATTTGGAATAGATGTTTCAGCTCATCAGTGTTATGCTGGATCTCTGCAAATCCTATGCTCATCTCTTTTTCCAGAGCAGTTACTTTAGCAGTCACAACTTTTAGAGATTCATCAAAATACTTTCTTTGTTGTGCTAGCGGTAATTCAATCTCACACAAAATATCATCAGCAGCAGGAGTTTGAACTTGAGGAGCTGGAGGAGGAGGAGCAGTCCATGGAGCAATTTCTTCAATGACAACTGTGTTCTTGTCTCTTGTAGTTTGAATCAAAATATTACCTTCCTCACCAAGAATGGTGGGAAGAGAAAAATCCAAGCTCTTGAGAGGAGCCTCAGCTGGTTCTGGGGTGGCTTCTTTCTCATCAGAAATAAGAATTGTTTCTTCCTCTTGAATGTCTGCAGCAGGTGATTGATGAGGAGATTCTTGTTCAGAATGATGATGAGAGGGAGATGGTTCTGGAGAGGGAGACTTCTCTGTATGAAAAGGGGAAAGAGGCTCTTTTGAAGTCAATTCCTCAATCATTTTAGTTATGTCTTTCTCTGTGGATAGAATGTTCTCTTGGACTTGGGCATCTGAGAGTAGCTCTTCTGGGGTAGCAGAATGGAGTACAACAGCTGGAGGAGGGGTAGAAACTCCTTCTACTGGAGTTGAAGGAGCAGGCTCCCCCTCAGCAGCTGCACCAGATGTGTCAGCTACTTGAGGTAGAGGAGGAGATAGAGTCATGTCCTCATACTCTCGATGATCTTGTGCCTTAGCAGCTTGGGCAAGATTCTTGAGTTTAAGCTCTCATCTTTGTATAGAAGATATAGAGACTTTCTTCATGTGGTGAAGGGTTGTACCTTTGGATAAGTCAAAAATCTCTGGCTTGAACTCATGCAGAAGTAGAGAAAAAATCCTTGCATAGTTAGGTGCTTTGATGTTTTCTCTTATCTTATCAAAAATCATCATTCCAAACTGAAATTTCTTCCTACATATGATTGTTGTCATCATATAAAAGAAGTCGGCAGTGATGAAGCTTATAAAAAGTCTTGCACAGAAGTACTTTGCCAAGAATATCAACTAGAAGTTTGCCCTATGCATTTAGGTCAGGTCGACAAATGGTGTTTATAACAACAGAAATTTCACAGAAACTATAAGCTCTGTCATAGTCCTCGACGGTTAGGTCATCTTCTTCTTCAATCACAGGTAGTCGAAGAAGTGTAGAAACAACTGTCTTAGAGAGTTTGATTTTGATTCCACGAACTCTTGTCTTAAGAATCTTTCCATTTCTCTTACCTTTGCATTCTGAAAGAACTCTTCAACTTTTGGAAATAAAATTTTGCACGGTTGCTCTAAAACGAAGGATAATCCGGCGGTTTTCGGAAGGAGAAGAAGATTCTGAAAGTCGTCTGAAATCTCTGCAATCCCAGTCGAAACAAGTTCGCTTCCAATCCCTATCTTGGAAGTAGGAGTCATCGACCCAGAGAAGAGCGAGAATTTACTGCAGGGAGAGAATCGGCGGCAAGTTCTGCGACGACGGCGGAAGGCGAAAAGTTTACTTCTTTTCTCTCGAGACAGGGTTTAGAGATCGAGTGATTTGGAATTTCCGGACTTTTCTATTTATACAAGTCTTAATTTATGATAGTTATGGAAATAATATAAGTAACATGCCTGAGAATATGGCGGCATAACATCTGAGTGCGAATATCAAAATTTGAACTTGAAGACTAAAAGTTGCTTCAGATTTCTCGAGTGGACAAGCATTACTCGAGTGAATAGACTCTAGTTCTCGAGTAATAGCTGGAAGTTCTCGAGAAGTATCTTATTACTCGAGAAGCATTTCTCGAGAAGCAGACTTGTTTCTCGAGTGGTCCAAATTAGTACTCGGGAAGGGTCTTACTCGAGAAATGAAGTCCAAACTTAAGAATTTCTGAATTTTTGAAGTGTTGTCTGATCCTTGAGTTGTGTTGTGAGTTCTCCTTCTTTATTCTTCTTTGTTATGTCAAGTTCTATTTTGAAGAACGAGAGTTTGGCCTCGTACACCGGCTTCGTGAAAATGTCTGCAACCTGCCTGTCAGTTGGGACATACTGGAGTTTGATGTATTCATGCTCCACATGCTCCCTGATGAAGTGATACATCGGCTCTATGTGCTTTGTCCTGCTGTGAGAGACTGGGTTGTTGGCGATTGCAATTGCACTGGAAGAGTCGCAAAACATTGGAATATTTTAGAACTTTATGTTGTAATCTTCAAACTGATTCTTTATCCATAGCAGCTGTGCACAACAACTGCCTGCAGAAATATACTCTGACTCTGCTGTTGAAATTGCGACATAGTTCTGTTTCTTGTTACTCCAGGATATGAGCATTCTTCCTACGAATTGACAAGTCCCTGAAGTGTTCTTCCTGTCATCTTTGCTTCCTGCAAAATCTGCATAAGAGAAACCAATTAGTTCGCTATCATTACTTCTTGAGTACCACAAGCCAAGATTTGGTGTACCTTTAAGGTATCTGAAAATCCGTTTTGCAGCAGCGTAGTGAGATTCCTTACAGTTCACTTGAAATCTAGCACACATACATGTTGAAAACATTATGTCAGGTCTACTAGCAGTAAGATAGAGCAAGGATCCAATTATGCTTCTGTACTTGATTTCATCAAAAGGTTTCCCTTTCTCATCCTTGTCCAGAGACATGGCTGAACCCATTGGAGTCCTCATAGAGGTTGCGTTCTCCATTCCGAATTTCTTAATTAACTCCTTGGTGAACTTCGTTTGAGAGATGAAAATTCCATTTTCAAATTGTTTCACCTGAAGTCCTAAGAAATACTTCAGCTCACACATACTGCTCATTTAAAACTTTCACTGCATAAGTTTTAAAAACTTCTTGCAGAGGTTATCGTCAGTAGAGCCAAAAATAATGTCATCGACATAGATTTGCACTAGCAAAATCTTGCCTTTTATTTCCCTAAGAAATAATGTCTTATTTATCTTTCCCCTTGTGAATTTGTTCTCAAGAAGAAAGCTAGACAGCGTCTCATACCAAGCTCGAGGAGCTTATTTCAAACCATATAATGCTTTAAATAAAAGATAAACATGATCAGGAAAGTTAGAATCAACGAAACCTGGAGGTTGTTCCACATACACTTCTTCCTTTATGTCACCATTAAGGAAGACCGACTTCACGTCCATATGATAGACAGTGAAGCCCTTAAGTGCAGCATAAGCTAGGAACAACCTGATTGCCTCCAGTATTTCCACTGGAGCATACGTCTGGTCGAAGTCGATTCCTTCTTCTTGTCGGTATCCTTTGGCAACGAGTCTGGCTTTGTTCTTTATGATGGTTTCATCTTCGTCCATCTTGTTCCTGTAGACCCACTTGGTTTCGGTAACGTTCTTACCTTTGGGTCTTGGAACTAGCTTCCAGACTTGGCAACGCTTGAATTGATTCAATTCTTCTTTCATTGTCATTATCCAAGATGCATCTGAGTTTGCCTCCTCAAACTTCTTTGGTTCAACCTGTGAGAGAAAGCTCAAATATAAATTTTCATTAGTTGTACCTCTACGAGTTCTGACATCATCCCGGGGATCTCCGATGATTTGATCAATTGAGTGATCCTTCAAGTGTCTGAGCTCTAGGTTCCTTTCATCTGGAGCTTTTTCTATCCCTTGAGTGACTTCATTAACTTGGATGACGTCTTCATCATGGTGATCATCTTCTCCAATAGGGGTTGGAGTGGTGATCGTGATTAAGTCTTGATCTTTTTTCTTAACTTGCTCATCCAAGCTCAATTCCTTCAGTCGTGAACCTGCATCTTCAATGAACAGACTAGAAAAACTGCTTTGCAGCAAGCTTGTTTCATCAAATACAACATTGATAGATTCTTCTACAATCAGGGTTTTCTTGTTGAAAATCCTATATGTCTTACTATGGCTACTACAACCTATGAAAAAACCTTCAATGCTCTTTCACTAAATTTAGTGGTGTGATACTTGTCATTGTTAAGAACGAAGCATTTACTACCAAAGATTCTAAAATATGAGATAGTTGGTTTCCTGCCCTTTAGTAGTTCGAATGGTTTCTAATTATGTTTTTTGTTTATGAGTGCTCGATTTTGTACGTGGCATACAGTGTTGACAGCTTCAGCCCAGAAATATTCCGGTAGTGCGGCATCACTCAACATGGTCTTGCTAGCCTTTATGAGTGTTCTATTCTTTCTCTCAGCAAATCTGTTCTGTTGAGAAGTACGAGGAGAGGAAACCTCATGAAAAATACCAAGACTTTCACAGAATTCTGTCATGGCCTCAAACTTGAACTCTGTTCCATTGTCACTTCTGATTTTGACAATGGAGCAGCTGTATTCATTCTGGACTTGCTTGACAAAATTCGTAAGGATATCAAAGGTATCTGACTTATGTTTTAGAAAGAACACTCACGCAAAGCGAGAGTAATCATCAACAATAACCAATGTATAATCCTTACCTCCCAAACTTCTAATTTGCAGTGGACAGAACAAGTCCATATGAAGTAAGTGTAAACACTTATTAGAATCTTTGCCAATAATGCTTTTAAAAGTAGCTCTTGTTTGCTTGTTTTTTATACATACGTGACAAGATCTATCTTTATCGCACTTGACATTTGGGGCATCATGTACTAAATTAAGAGAAAATAATTTATTAATAGTTTTGAAATTTATATGTGTTAATCTCTTGTGTCATTGGTAACCAAGAAACGCGTTATCTTTTGCCAAAAAACACACTAGCGTAGAAGAGTCTATGCAAATAAAATTTAAGCAAAATATATTCCTACTGCGAGTGCCTGATAAAATCGTTTTTAAATTATCAACCGATTTTATCAAACACTTGTCTGCATGAAATTCTACGATGTATCCTTTATCGCAGAGCTGGCTTACGCTTATAAGATTGTGTTTCAATCCTTCGACATAAGTCACATCGGAAAAGGATACACTACCATTAGTGATCATACTGTAGCCTTTAGTAATCCCTCTGTCAGAACCTCCAAAGATAACATTTGGCCCGTTCATAACTGGAGAATAATTCTGGAGAAGGCTTCTAGTCCCGGTCATATGTCGAGAGCATTCACTGTCCAAATACCAGATGGGATTTTTGGTTGCCTTTGGACATTCCTGCAAAAGTAGAATCAAGTTGCCTTAGGAACCCAAACTTGTTTGGGCCCTTGGTCTCTAGAGCATACTCCCCCTACGTATGTTAACATTGTGAGCGATCTTTCTCACATTATTAACTTGAAGAGTTTCATAATATCTGGGATTAAACCAGCAATCTATAGCGAAGTGACCAACCTTGCCACAACACCAACAGTCAAATCTATTGTATCTTTGCATGATGATCTCCTGCTTGACCTTTTGAGATTGTGGTCTAGCAGGGGCAGTAGATTTGGAAGTAGAAGCTTCGTGGTGATGGCACTCACATGGCTTCTTCTCCATAATAGGCTTTTCTACAACGGGTTTGTCTTTTGGATCATTTTTGATGTTGTGACCATGATTATAAGGTCCATGGCTCTGAAGAGTGATCTCCTCATAAGGTGCCTTGAAGACACTCTCGTCAAAGTTCCAGGGATGGGTACATCCTTGGTACCGAGACTTGGGCTCTACATGAGTAGGCCTAGCAAAGTGACTGTAGGACGAGTCAAGATCAAACTCGTTCGTTGGAAAGATAACCTTTTTGAAAGGAGTTTGTTCTTGAGGAGCTTTCCCCTTCTCCTTGTCTAGAGCCTTCTTGGCAGACCTATTTCTTCTCTGGGCTTTATTTCTCCTAGAAGATTTACTAGGAGCAACCACATGGCCTAAGCCAGCACCTTTGGCCTAAGCAGAGAATTCAGCAACAAGCGGAAGGACTGTCTTGGGCTTGGAGAAACTTTCAACAAGTTTCTTTTCAGCTTCAAGTTGTTCTTCCAATTCCTTGATGATTTTTTCCTGCAGATTTAGGTGCTCGAGAGCCTTATTATATTCTTCAATCGCATTATGGAAGTCCTTTCTGAGTGAGTCCATCATTACAATTTCCTCCCTCAGATTGCTCTCTTCAGCCTTAAGAGTTTTGATCTCCTTAGTTTGAGATCTTGCGACTCTACGACATTTGTCGTAGGCTTTGATCAACTCTTTATATTGAGTTATGAGTTCAGATTCATCATCAGACGAACAGTCCTCATGATCATGGTCAGAAACATCAGATTCAGAGAGAGGGGTATGAGAATTTACCTTTCTAGTGAACTGGGGTTCTTCTTCGTCATCTGTCTGTGCCATAAGCCCAAAGTAGGCTTCCTCCTCATCACTAGACTCAGATGAATCAGTGTCACTGAGGGTCTTGCCCTTCTTGGCTACCAGGCTTCTTTCAGTCTTCTTCTTATTGTAAGAAGTTATCTTTTCCTCTCTTCTTCCACCCTCCTTCTTGTGAGGGCAATCAGCGATGACGTGTCCTGGCTTATTGCAGCAATAACAAACAATGTCAGTAGAAATGTGTTTGTTCTGTTTGGAGTAATACCTGTCTTGGCTACTTGAGCCTTTCTTGTGGAGATCACCATCGTGATGTGATCTTCTAAACGAGGCATCCTTGTCTTTCCATTGCTTCTTCTTGTTCAAGAATTTCTTGAATTGCCTTGAGAGAAGAGAAAACTCTCCTTCAGATAATTCTGAGTCTGAGGTTCTTAGCTCTGAAGATTCTTCTTCACTTTCTTCTTGTGCTGGGGCAGGAGAAGCAGCCTTAGACTTCCTTGAGGTGTCTGCCTTTAGAGCGACAGACTTTTCCTTGGATGAAGACCTGTTCTTCTCTTCTTCAGCTTTTCTTGAATTTATTTGTAGCTCATATGACATAAGCTTTCCGAAGAGATTTTGAGGGTCTGTCTCTGCTAGCTTTCCAAATTCCCGGATAGCACAAACCTTGTAATATCATTCCTTAGTCAGGGATCTCAAGAACTTATCATTCAGTTTCTCATTTGTGAAGACTCGGTCATAGACTCTTAAGTCGTTGACAATCTTGAAGAAATTCTCAAAGGTATCTGCAATGGAATCTTTGGGACCTTGTCGGAATGCTTCATATTTCTGATTCAGAAGGGATCTTCTGTCATCCCTACCTTCTTCAATGTCTTTCATCAAGATGATAAGAGACTGCCACATTTCTTTGGCAGATTGGCAATGAATTAAATTTTACAGCATAGAGTCATCGACTGCACTTGCGATGATATTTTTTGCTTTTTTGTCTAAAGAGACAAGTGCAATCTCATCCTTATCAAGATCCATCAGTTTCTTAGGAACTTGCTTTGTTGAGTCAATTGTGGAGGTGGTCATAGGAACATAAGGTCCTTCTTCCACTATCATAAAAATTCTAGGATCCACATCATCAATACACAAACACATCACATCAATCATCGGGGTACTCATACCCTTCAAGGCACACCAACTGATTCCAGGAACCCTAGCCGGGACCTCTACACACACATGGACCTCCACGTTATGGGTCTCATCCATAAGCATAAATATTCTCGTCAATTTTACCAAAACCGCATCAACCGATTCTAAGAACCCCATGTGGGACCTCTACCCGCATATAGGCCATCATTCCATAAAGACATGTCTACCAGCTTGACTACTCTTATCAGTTTTACACACTCCACAAGGTTTTACCCTTACATGACGATCACGTCATGGGTCTTGACAGGCGCGCTTGGAGTTTCCACAAAGAAATTTATCTCGAAGGGATACCTACCATACGTGAATGATCCCATCACGGGGCTAGTCAACCGATCACAGATATCAAACCATGTCTTAGCATATAAGTGAACATCACATTCAACCTCAGGATTTTCCACGTGCGTTTCTCTCCTTAAACACATTAACCTTACAAAATTTGGGCAATACAACGGTGTCTTCGCCGCATTCGCACGCCTAACAAAACCATATATGCACTGTCAAATAATCATCACCAAATCGGGCCACGAACATGTCGAGGACGGACTCAATCGACCCGGAGGTTCTCAATGAACCAAGGCTACCTCAAACTCTATAATTAGAGAAATTTAGTGTCATAATGCAGAAATTAAAGCATGGAATAATGAATGCAAAGCAGACATTCTAAGACCTGAAGGAGAAATGTCGTTAGCCTATGAGATTTCCTCCTAGGCATTGGAAGATTGAAATGCACTGATGGAAACGAGCGTCTTCGGATCCTCTCCGCGTTGCCGATCTCGGATCATCGACTAGAGCTCTGAAGCTCCTCCAAAGGTGGAAGAGAACTCCTCTTTCTGCTCTTCTAAACTCCATAACCTAATACAGAGAAGAGGCGAGATGAAATGAGCTGAAAAACGCCCCAAAACGACCTAATACCCTTTAGGTCGAACTGCCACCGTTAGATCTTAAAAGATTGGATCAAACGGCTTAGAAAATGGCACTTAAAACAATTATGTATCAGATCGCACGCTCGTGCGTTTCAGAACGCACGCTCGTGCGTTTCAGAACGCACGCTCGTGCGTTTCAGAACGCACGCTCGTGCGTTTCAGAACGCACGCTCGTGCGTTTCAGAACGCACGCTCGTGCGTTTCAGAACGCACGCTCGTGCGTTTCAGAACGCACGCTCGTGCGTTTCAGAACGCACGATCGTGCGTTTCAGAACGCACGATCGTGCGTTTCAGAACGCACGATCGTGCGTTAGTTAATCAGGAAAGGCAGAGAACCCCCTAGAAAAGGGCTTGACTGTGCGTCTTATGCACGAACATGCATTTTGCCCATGCATGAACAAAATACGCAACCAACCCATAAATTCTCCGGAAAGCCCCTGAAAAACATGGAATGTCCTTAGACTCCTATGGACCTTAACGCCCCTTCTCTTAAGAGACACCAATGGATTTTTGTAACAACTCATATTTTATTATCAAAATAATAATAAGAAGAAGGTTTATTAACAACAACAAAAATAGGTCTAACCACTTTAATATCTAGCCGCACCCCCCCCCCCCCCCCCCCCGTGTTTTATTAAATCTTTCGACCTAGAGCTTTCCGCAAACCAAATCTCGCTCAACCCCCGTCTCCCGATCCCGTCTCCCTGTAGCGTCGCTCCAGCCGCTCCCGTCACCCGGTTCCGCCGACTGTTGCGCCTCCTCCTCCTACCATGACCTCTCCCTAACAACAGTGACTTCTCCTTTGCCTCTTCCTCTGGCCGGTAGCTCTAAGAACCCGCAATCCTGGGGCCGACAACCTCTTTTTTGAGACCGAGGGTTCCTTCTTCCTCAAAGAGGGTCGGAAACAGCAGTCCCCCCTTCTCTTCCTCAAGGTCAGCATCCATATTCTCCTCCAAGGGCTGTCAGCCCTAATTTCTCTGATTCCTCGTTTCTTTGACCGGTTATTGCAAGAGGAGCGCCTAGGGTTCGCTCCTTTCCCCTTCTACTCGGATTTTTGGACTCAGAATTGGCTCCTTGAGCCCGTTTTTGGACTCCTATGGTACGATTATCCTCATGTTCCCCTTTATTCTTATTTCCTTGAATTTCTTTAGAGTTATTTGTCTCCAAATTGTGTTTATCTTGTGATTCATGACTCCCCCCTCCCTCGTAATCGTCTAACTGTGTTATGTTTGTGATTTCCGGCTCCGTTCACCGAAGCTAGCAATGGAATCGCTCAATCCCTCTCCGATTTAGGGTTTTCGTAACCTAAGTGTCGTTAACTCTCTGTTTCCGCGTGGTTTCTCCTCTCCCCTCACTTTTGAGGAAGGTAATTCGCTAAATGCTCTCATGTTTTAGGCCTCGTGAAATTTATTGCATGTGCTAGCGTTAGGATTTTTGATAATTCAATGTCACATATGATTGTGCTTCAGCAGGTCTGAAATTAGTTTCCAGTTTTTGCTTTTGCCGCACAGCCGCCTCCGACAATTTTTGTTTCATTAAGGCAAGTAGAGATCCTTCTCTCTTGCAAACATTGAAGTTAATTGTTTTGTCTGTACTTATGATTCTATGATTTCACCCTGGAAGGTTTGTTTTATCAAATAAATTTAAATCTTGAATGTCCAATCTGATAAGTTAATAATTTAGGGTTTAATATGTTTAGAACTACATAAATTTGTGATCGTAGATAATTTTTATTTGGATATTTGCTTAGATAAGTGATGTGCTCAATTGAGATATAATTGGAAGAACAATAGATTGTTGGGCATGCGTATTAAGTGTCATAACGATAATTGATAATATTTCTTGTTAGCAAACAAAGATGATTGTGATTTTAAATAATGTTCAGATCATACAAATGTTTGTTTGGAAGTTAATTGTGTCATAAAATGATTTAATATAAATGAGTACTTACTATCCCAGAATCGATGCATGTCAAATTTACCCCTACGATTTACTTGAAAAACCTTCTTGTTAACGATAACTTAATCCCTCGAATCCGCAAAGTTCAAACTCATTTCCTGGTTTTCGGTTTCATCGAATCTTGTTTCTTATGTCTTTCTAATTCTAAGACTTGAGTAAATATTATTCCTTGACTCGAATATTGTTTTCTTAAATGATGATATCATTTTGGTCTATGACAAGCGCGAGGGTGTAAACGTAAAACTTGAATCCTGGCAAGACAATTTAGAAAAGAAGGGTTTTAGGTTGAGCAGGGCAAAGATGGAGTATGAAGCTTAAATTTAGCAATGCAAGAAGGACGGATGACTTCATTATTAAGTAGGGTGATTAAAATATTTTTTGTAGTGAGTGTTTTAAATATTTTGAATCGATAGTTCAAAAAGATGAAGGTATTGATAATGATATGAGACATAAAATTCAAGTGGTTGGTTGAAGTGGAGAGGCGCGTCAGGGATCATATGTAATCGTAAAGTACCATTAAAAATTAAAGGCAAGTTTTACTATACTGCAATTATCCCAGCGATGCTCTAAGGTTCTGAGTGTTGGGCAGTGAATTCTATACATGAGCAAAAATTGGGAGTTGTAGAGACGGGAATGCTTAGGTAGATGTGTGAACACACGATACTGGATAAAATTAGGAATGAATGTATCAAGGATAAGACGGGAGTAGCACTAATTATAGAGAAGATGTGAGACGCTCGACTAAGATGGTTTAGACACATACAAAGGAGACCATTGGAGGCAAATGTTAGGCATTGTGAAAGTCTAGTCACTAGGCATGTTAAACAAGGGAGGGGTACACCAATAAAGACTTGGAATGAAACAATAAGGAAAGACATAATGTACTTGGGCATTAGTGTATGACTAAAGATAGGGCACAATGGTGACAAAGGATCCATATAGCCAACCCCATTATAATGGGATAAAGGCTTGAGTGTTGTTTTTGTTGTAGTCAAATGATCAACAACACAATAGTGGGATAAAGGCTTGGGTGTTGTGGTTGTCGAATGATCAATAAAATTCAGAGCAATGAAAAAAAGAGCAACACAAAATGGGGGAGAGGGTGGAACAAAATAATATTGTGGGAAACAAGACAAGAAATGAGTAGGAATATGTGGAATCATTAAAACATAAGGCATCATAAAAACTGTTACTAGACATCTACGAGAGTTTACTAAACAAAGAACAATTTTTGAGATGATGTCACCCGATGAAATCCGGTCAGCGCTACAAAAATTTAAGTAGATCTCAATTCAATCATTTAAAATTTTTCATAAAAATCTATTGAAACATATGTTCTTATTAGGAGTAAAAAGTCTAGGGGTCGTCTCAATCCCCTTAATACATCTAAGCCTAAAAAATTCATAATTCAGACGAAAATGCATAGTTCGCTCACTTACACTCACAGGACAGTGATGCCAACTAAATGTGTGATCGCCGAATATATAATCAACAGAAGGTAATGCTTCCAGGACATCTAAGATGATTGACTCACCGGAGTCAAGTGCTTCTTTCTAAAGCGGAGGTCCAGGTTCGTACCATCCAGGCAGAAGTGTAGCATTGAATAGAAGTGTAGTGAAGACTAAGGTTCTCAGAGATGCCTTGGGAACAAGACTATTCTTCTAGAAAAAAACAATCTTATGCCCATAGAGATAGAAGGAATGACTTGTTTGTCGTACTGGCATGATCGTCCTAATAAGATGTCGCAGACATCAATATAGAGGCCACTTCACAATAAACTGAATCCTGATACGCATTCCCTATAGAGAACTTTACAAGACAACAATGAGCAACGAGCATAGTCAAGTGACTATTAACCCCAGATAAGTGGTGGGGCTGCTCTAATGGATGAGTCTCGAGTCCTAGCTTCACTACCATACCTTGAAAGACGAAGTTTTATAAGCTAACTCTATCAATGATGATGGACAAAAGTATCCATGAATGTGCGCAGTATTACGGAGAATTTTGTTCCTCTGAAAATCACTCTTGGTAGTCTCACTAGGGAAAACCAAACTATAGCAAAAGACACAAACAAATCGTCCATCATGCTCTCCTTCAACCTCGATCGCGCTACCAGACTCTGGCTCAGGTTTGGAGCCACTTAAAAAAACTCCATATTCAGGTGCATGTTCGTCAGTGCAGTCAGTAATGGAGACAGTGGATTCATGGGCACTCAGATGATTTGTGTCCAGGCTCCATACACTTGAAGCATCAGAATACTCCAATGTTGGGCTTGGATCGCATGGGCTACTTACCCTGGGAGGGGTTAGTGGGAGGATTTGGGCTCCCGGTAGCGACATGAGGACAAGGGGAACCTGAGACCCTAAAGGTGGGTGTATTAGGGGTGGTGCTCGAAGTAGGTCTATCAGTAGTCCCAGGCACGGATGTCCTCTTTAATAGTGTAGCCTCTACTCAACGGGCTCTACTAGACACTACTCCTAAATCTCTAAAGTCGTGCACCACAATCTCGTTCCTAATAGCATAATGGAGCTCGTTCAGACAATTAGACACTATCATATAGTCCTCCTCATGAAGGTTTTAGCATAGACTGCAACAATAAGATCTTGTGGTTGTACTCTTCCACGGAATGTTTATCCTGGCGAAGGTTGTGGAATCTTCAATGTAGATTTTGCATATAGTATGAGGGGCATAACGCTTCCAAAATTGCGTCTTAAATTCAACCTACTTGGTATAGGGGTTAGTCCTAAGTTGAATTATGTGTGCACTAGCAGAACACACCAGACTAGTGTTGATCTATTAACCCTAAGAACAGCATACTCGACCTGACGATTTATATGCATTTACTTCTATGCCAGAAATCTCTCCAAGTGCTTACACCGATCTAAACATTTCTCGGGATCTACGTGGCCCTCGAAATCACCCATATCTAACTTAACTCCATCATACCAACGTGGTTGGCGGCGGAGTCCAAGTTCAGGTTGCGTAGGCTCTGCAGGTCTAGGATTTTGTTCCTCGTGTCTAGGTTTTGGTGAGGCACTTTGATGCAGGGTGAGAATCACTAGGGTTAGTGATGCAGGGAGAGAATCACTAGGGTTAGGGTTTCCAAATCCCCCGTCAAAAGAAACGATGTCATTGTAGCAAGGAAATAGATAACAGCCACAATTCATATATATATTGAAAGCAAAGACAATAGGGGCAAAATACAGAACAATCTCTGAATTTAATGAAACTGTTTTTAAAGATGCAATTAATCAAATAGCTAAGATGCCTATTTCAAATGATAAGTTGATAAATCAAATTAACTGGAGTAGAACTGAATGATGCTCTTGGATTTCAAGGGCTGGTCGGCGGGACTGCAGGAGGTTGGAGGGGCTGTTGTAGGCTGGGAGGAGGCCGGCTGACTGCTGGGAGTGCAGGGGAGGGCGGCTGCTGCTGCAGAGGCCAGATCTGCCGACAGGAGGGCTGCCGGGAGTTGCAAGGCTGCAGGGGAAGACTTGGCCGACGGCCCTGGTTCGCAAAACGGGAGACGGAGGCGGCTTCAGGAAGGAGCGGCGGCGGGCTCTGGTTCGTCGGACTGGAGGAGGGAGGCTGGAGATACAAGCTACCTTGGAATCGGCACCAAGGAGGGCTGATGGAGATGAAGGCGGAGGAGACCTTGGCGTCGGCACCAAGGGGGCTGCAGGCGTCGGCACAAGCGGCGTGACCGAAGGATCGGGAGAAACTGGCGGCGGCCTTTTCTTTCCCCAAATTCTCGATCCCCTATCTGCTGCCCTAGAGGGCTTATTTATAATACTTGGCCATCAAATCAACGGCCCAGATTTGCCCGGATGGAATCCGCATCAAAAGCTTAAAATTAATCCAAAACATATAAATAAATATATCGATTCGACTCGCGGCGACCCTCCGGACGCAACCGCGGAGTCTGATCGGCCATACGATCAACGGGCGGGGCCCGTTCCCCATCACACTTGATTCAGACCTAGGTGATGAGCGGCTTCTAAATTATTAACGAAGGTCCTTAACTCATTCACGACTTGGTTAGTATTCCTCATGTTGGCACTGAGTGCATCTACCGTCTTCACCATCTCACTCATTCATTTAACCGAAGTCCTCGGCGCTAGGTTTTATACGTTCTATGCAATTTTCCATATTTTCTTAAAGAAAATGTTATTTTAAAGTACTTAATTTTTTTTGTTAAAATTAGGAAACTGTTTTAGGCTCTAGTTTTTTTTAACTAAGAATTTTATGGTTATCTTGAAAACAAATTTTTTTATAGTACTTAATTTTTGTGTTAACTAAGAATTTTTTGTTAAATAGTGACAGATTCCAAAAACTCTTTTTATAGCAATTTGTTTTTTATCTTATCTAACATATTAAATGCTTGAGTGTTGTTGTTGTATCTAACAAATTAATATAAGTACCATCCGCTTCACGATAGAGGTGCTCTGTAGTATCGAAGACGAGGTAGTAGTGGGTTATAGGCTCTTGCATTGAATTGATTAATCGTGACATAACTAAGGAGTTCTCAGAATCCAATTGAAGCTATCCTGGAAAAACATGGAGTGACGTTGAACTAGTCTCGTTGTCATATCTGAATAGTCTCCGACTTTTGAGAGCAAGGGTAATCAACCGACACAACAAGATATAATTAGTGTCATCAAACTTGATGGCAATAAAACGCATAGCGTGTGGCACTGAATGACCGGTCTTCCATGACGGGATTGAGCGGCGAGAAGTCGAGAGGAGAGGGGAAGGAGTGAGTGGGAGACAACGCAAAGACAAGCGAAGTTGATCGACGAAAATAGCTCAGAGACAAGCGAATCAAGCGGAACCTAGGTATTGGGTTTTGGCTTTGATATCATGCTGGCTAATGGAGGAGAAAAGATTTCATTAATTAAAGCAAAGATTCTTCTACTCTATATAGGAGAGATACATCTACAATGAAAAATAATAACACCCATGCTAAATGCTAACACAAACAAAATAACAGGATGTCTGTACAAGTTAATTGTATTGACTAAGGAACATAAGCATGGATAAAAAATCACAGGAAGACGAACAAAACAACAATACCTGCTTTTCAACTTCTTTTGTAAGAGAAAATAGATCAAATTTGATCTCCTTTTGCAAGAATTTAGCGAAATCTTGCAAGTTATGGATATCTACCATCATCAGGCGCCACACACCGGGATGTTGCACCTAAAATAAAAGCCAAGAAGCAACTAGATTATGTGTCATGAATGAAAAAAGGAGCAGACTGGAAATTGTACTCACCTTAACAGCAACATCAGTCTTTGTATGTCTTAATCTTGCACGATGTACCTATAATTGCACGTACTTCAATTTTACAACCAGAAGATGATCTAAGTTGAAATGAAAGAGAATAGAATATAATAAAAAAAGATACATTTTTCATTGATCAATCATGATTATATTATGTTGGATGAAAACTAACTAGAAAAGAAACAAAAGACAAAATCTCTATAAATAAGTAAATAACATAACCATTAATCAAACTATATATCTAATAGTAAAAATAATAATTGCAGTCATAAACAAAGTTATTCATTATAATCATAAATCTTACAACACCCCACTGAAGCTTAAAAATAATATTCATTACAGCTTGTCAATAGTAGTTTCAAATATGGGTTTGGGAACACTGTAACATCAAGTTGGTGTTTGCTTTTTGCATAGTGTTGGTACAGAAACTTACTGAGTTTTTCTTCTTTCTGCCTCACATTACTCGTAGCATAGAAAATTTTTGATGAAAAGGTGTGCGCACGCGCGCCTTGTAATCTTTGATGAAAAGGTTACTAAGTGCAGTTATGGACCACACGTGAGCACATACACTACACGTCACGCCCTGTTGTTTCGGGCTGGACTGGAACTCAGGAATGGGTGTGGTCGTGTGTTTAAACGAGTATTTCAGATTATAATGCTTATTTGTTACCCTCACAATTTGCCGGAGGAGTCACTCCTCGTCGGAACCATAGGAGCGTGCGTTTGAAAACCGCCGTGATTATTTCTTATAATTAAGTTCTATTAATTAATTGATTAATATTATTTATTTAATGTTAATTAGATTGATTAATTAATTAAATGAATTTATATTTCCTTGTATGTTTTCCCCTCCCTCATCTATATAAGGGGGAGAGAGGCTTAGGCTTCATTTGGTTCAGCGTTTTCGGGCGGTGTTTGGAGGAAACGCCGCCGGACAGCGGGTAACCAAACGAAGCTCCGTCTCCGTTTGCACCATTTGCACCCGCAGCAAGGAGGAAACACCCCCCCTGCCGCTCTGTTTCGACCCCCGCCTCCCCCCTCCGGTTCTAAAGCTCTGTTTGGACCTGCGTGCTCCTCCCGCCACCGCACAATCAAACAAAGCCTTAGGTATTTATTATCTTGAGTGTTAGGTTATTTTGGGCTCTGACGCAAGGCGAATCTATAGGCGGCGGGAAATCTGCGACCTAACCCTACATGTTATGCAAAGCCCGACGGATTAAATCACAATTGAATAATAAACTGTAACATCTCACGCAAATAATTTAAAAGCAAGCTAGAATAATTTATTTTGGCAAAAGCAAGATTAGACTTTCCTTCGCGTGGAGGGTCAAAGCAAGAGCACACGACGAATAAACGCTTCCTGCAGTTAGAGATTTTCAAGGATCAAATAGCATAATAAACATTAATCCCAGGCAAGCATCAAATAAGCATACAATAACAATGATTTACAACTAAATACCAACACAAAAACACCACAAAAATATGAGGGATGTTGCCAATGAAATAGATATGGATATTTGAGGGCTCAAAGAAGGATTCCGGTGGTTGGTGGACCGGATCAGGTAAGGGGAGGGCTGGATCTGGGATGGAATGCTCAAAACTGGGTAGATCTAATGGTGGGCGGAGGTATGGAGGGGATTCCACGTGAAGGGGAATAATGGCAGCAATTTGGGGGAGACGGGGCGGCTGGATCTGGGCTGGGCTGCACAGATCTGGTCTATTTTGCAGCTGGAAACAGCCAGGTGGCTGATTGGGAGGAGCTGGAAGGCAGCCTGGTAGAGGGGAGGGTCGGCGGCCTGGGTTGGAGATTGCTGGAAGGACTTCTGGAGGTGGAAGATTGCTGGATATGAGAGTGGTAGGCGGCGGCCTGATGTGGGAGGGTTTTTTTGAGGGTAGGCGGTGGCTGGACTGGACAAAAAAGGAAAGGGGGAGGGTGGGGGAGGAGGAAAATACCAAGATACAAAACCTTACCCAAGGGGTTCCAAGGAGTCGGCACCGCGGAGAGATCACCAGAAATGAGTAAGATAAGTCTCCAAATTTCAGCAACAAGAATGACGGCAGCTCTAAACCTCATATTTATAAGAAATAAAATTAGGGCACTCGGAATCAACGGTTATGATCGGTCGTTGGTCTCGGGGCCAAAGCTACACGAAATAAAATCCGAAAAGTACAAAGATACATATGAAATTGATTCGCAGCGCGAATCTGGACGCATCCACGAAGTCGGATCGTCGATTCGGGCACGTCATATATGATAATTCTCCAAATCAGCCCCGAATGGGCCCAAAGCTCGTCCTTGTCTCTGCTCTGCATCAAGCTCTCTTTGGAGAGAGGGACCAATGGAGAACCCAACCTCCTTGATCTTGGCCGGAGCTTGCTCGGGATTGTATTTGTGCTCGTTCAAATTAATGCAATCCCTGTTTTTCTTGCTCGCTCAATTTTCCATTTGTAACAGCATTGGACCCCGATTTTTCCATAGAGTACCTGCACGTAGTATTAATGGGGAAAGATGAGGGGGAAAGTGATAAATGAATGAAATAAATAAATGGGGTTAGAAAGATCATGTTATATGTAGATCTTATGATTGATTCGGCCCTTGATATATGTGATAGCATATTGACCATGCATGCGAGCGAGGGCGGTGTTATTTAATCAATTCATGTAGGCAATTAGTGAAGTATCTGATTAGCTTTAAATAGAGCGCATTGTTAGCATATAAATGAGAAAATAAAGGATTCAAGTACGTATCTTATCCCATGGGTGGTGCATCGTCTGAATGGTAGTCGTCGACCTTGCATGAATGATTAGTAGACAAATACAACAAGATGTTCGGGCTCCGATATAACCAATATCTCCTCCCCGGGACCGATTGAATTGCAGTCTACATACTTTGTATTAGCCTACATACAGATCAAACTAAAATAGTTCTTCTATGTCATGTGGTATGCCTTTGCAGACTCCATTATTTATATTTATCTCAAAAAGGCACATTGTTGAGTTCCAAGGCACATTTGTTGAGCTCCAAAAGGCACACTTGTTGAGTTCAAGTTGCCTGGAGGATGCTCTGAAGCCATCCATGAACTTTTATATGTTTAACAGATACCAAGGGTCATTTAATATTTTGGGCATCTATAGGGCACAAAAGCAAAGTGACCTATAAAACCCTACAAAGAATCTAATTTAAGAAACATAGTTTTTCTTCTACGAAGCACGGATACTTAAAAATGTTTTACGTATCGGGTCAAACGCGTATCGGATACGGGAAACGCGCGGAAACGTGTTTATGAAACTTTAGGAAACAAATTATTAAATAAAAAAATAAATTTAATTCAGAATCGCGTATCCCGCAAGCGGGATATGCGATTCCCGTGTGGTAAAATTGCGCCCTTATCTATTTCATTTCACGCCCATCAAATTTTAGATTTATGCGATTCACAAGCTGCCTCACTGCTTTACGCTGCTCCAGATCCCGCTACCGTTCCCTGCTCTCGATCCCACTCCAGATCTCGCTCCCGCTCCAAGCTCTCGATCCCGCCCCGCTAGTAAGCCCTTCTTCCTCCTCTTCTTCTTCTTCTTAATTCTCTTCATCTTCCTCTTCTTCTTCTTCTTCCTCTTCTTCTTCTTCTTCCTCTTCTTCTTCCTCTTCTTCTTCCTCTTCTTCTTCCTCTTCTTTTCTTTCCCCTCCTCTTCTTCTTCTTTCTTTTCTTCTTCTTACTCTTATTCGTCTTCCTCTTCTTTCTATTATTAGTGCAAAAAAAAATTTTGTTATTTGTTCCTATAGGAAGTTGTCTATGACTGATTGATTATTTTTTGTAATGTTTGTGGTTCAATTTCTTTGTGACTTGTAATAAATTCAGCAAAAGCAAAACATTTCATGCACAACTTTAAGATCATTTTGTGTTGTTCTTATCAATATTTATCAATATTAACATGTCTTTATATTTTTCTTTTGATGGCTAGATAATGAAAATTATGAAAACTTAGTTTTTGACTACAAGTGATTAATAAATACAATTGCATGCATGCTAGACTTCCTGTATTGGCTACTACATAAAAGCAGTGGTAATCTATATTCATTTTTACATCAATTTGAATGTCACGTTTATATTATTCTTACTAAATGATTGTTGCCCTAGTTTCCCATCAATTTGTTTACTTGCTAGTTCGAGATTATTTGCTAGTTTAAATTATTCAAGAGAAGGTCTTGGATGATGAATGGTAGGATTTCATTGAGTTCCCCGCTCTAAAATATGACATGATTGTAGAATTATATGAAATGTCAATAATGTATAATATAAGTTTGAAGTCCCGATTTTCATATGTATGGTTTATGTTGTAGTCTGATTAAAAAAATTCATTACAATTCAAGATATATACAATTAGTTTGTTAGTTGCCTTATTTTTATATTAATTAATACCTAAAAAAATTTAAAAAAAAAATTAGTATCCTTATTTTTATAAAAATCATGTTTCTCGTATCCGTTTTGTATCGTATCCCGTATCTCGTTTTTGTCCCTGTGCTGCATAGCTTCTAATGTCAATCTAAAAATCGAGACAAACTGTATGGCGCATGATTACCAACCATTACTTGGGAAAACATAGGCAATTAGAGGAATCCTAGTGATAATAAGTTAATACAATTAAAAAATCAGGTAATTCAGAGGGGCTACAATTGATTTGCAATTGCAGAAGAATGTTTCATAGCACATGAAACTAGAAATTAAAATATATAGTATGGGCAATCTTGTAACATCCGTAAGTTGACGTGAAAGTTCAATTTAATTGTAGGGTCTGATCGCGAGTGATTTTGACCAAGCCAGCATTTCGTCGAGGTACAATGTTAGCAAAGTTAAAATCTTATACTTTAATTAGTGGATTAGTTTAGTGTTGAGTTTGTGTTCGGCGCGGTTTTATTTGTTAGAGTGAGAGCGGATCATTTAAATTTCTTTTAAGAGTTGAAAGAAAATGGCATTATTGTAATTGAAGTGTGTTAAAATAGCCCATGTAAAGGGCTCATTATTGGGCCCTCTTTTATTGTTTTATCTTCTCTCCTCCTTTAGTCCCACACCTTGTATAGGATTATCTTCTCTCTTCTTCCTCCTATATATTTGTATTCTCTCCTTGTATTTAGACACACAAGTAATACATACAAGCTTTTGAGCTCTCTCAACATGGTATCAGAGGAGCGGTCTCTCCTCTGCGGTCTCATTCCTCTTAACCGCCCAGCCCCCCCCCCCCCCTTTCTTTGCGTGGCTTATCCGCTCTGGTCTCCTATCCACTCCTATCTGCTCCGGTCTCCTATCCGCTCCTATCCGCTCCAGTCTCCTATCCGCTCCTATCCGCTCCTATCCGCTCCGGTCTCCTATCCGCTCCGGTCTCCTATCCGTGGGCTCTGCGGTTTGCAACTCTGCATACCGCTTCTCCTCTCCCTCTCCGTGGTTCCACCCTCTTCAGGCTTCTTATAGCCACCATTCTCTCTACCTCGTGGGGTCCACCTCTTTTCTATCCGTTGCGGATTCATCTTCTGTCCGCTGCGAGCTCCACTCCTCTATTGCTTGCTTTCTCTGCCCTCCTCGTCTTCTCTTCTGTCCGCTCGAGCATCCCTGCTTCGCGCAGCATCTACCTCTCTTTACTTGTCGCGCGGTCTCTGTCAAGCCGTTGCGGATTCTCTCTGTCCAACCGTGCGGACTGCTTGTATCCGCGCGGTCTCTCTCTCACGCCGCGGTTTTTTCTATCCGCGCGGACTGCTTCTCTCTCGCTGCGGATTCTTGCGGACTGCTTGTATCTCTCTCTGACTGTTGCTGACTTCACCTTGACCTGGCGATTTCTCTGTTGTGTTTCCGCCCTCTGGTCGCAAACTGACTACTCGCTGGTGTCCGGCTTGACCGTGCGGACTGCTGCCTATCCGCATTTTGGTCGCGGTCTTCCTCAGTCAATCTCGCAGCGACCTCGGTGGTCTGCCTCTGCGGTCTGCCCTTATGGGCTATTCCGGTAACTCCTCTGGCTCGGCGGCCATCCCACATGCTGACCGCACGGCTTCTCCGCCTGACCGCCCGGCTTCTCCGCCTGACCGCCCGGTTTACCCTCCAGAAGTTCGTGACGAGCTGCGCATCACTACCATCTCTCTTTCAGGAAAGAAGAACTTCGTTCCTTGGGTACATTCGGTTCGACGGGTTCTTCAGGCCAAGGGCCTTCTCCATCACCTGACTCAGGCTCCTCCCACCCCTCCTACCGATGACTGGCTCCGCAATGATGGTCGAGTTCAGACCTGGATTTTGAATTCTTTAGATGGTGAGCCATATCAAATGGCTATGTATCGTAAGACTGCCAAAGATATGTGGACTGAACTACACTCCTTATATTCTGGACGGGACAGCCTCCAGCATCTCTACGACATCCTCACTAACCTCTTTGCTCTTGACACTGGAGGGGCTTCGGATATGACCTCATTTGTTGCTCGTGCAAAGACACTTGCTGAAGCATGGATCCAGCATCAGCCATTCACCAATGACGCTGCTGCTCAATGCGCTCAAAAGGAAGCCGCCTGTACTGCCATCATCATGGCCCGTCTTCCCCCTCACCTTCAGAGCATTCGTGCTCAGGTTCTGGCTTCCTCTACCACACCATCTTTTTCTGATGTGTGCTTCATGATTCTCCGTGTTTCACCTCCTCCAGATACTACGGCTCCTCCTCCGGCCCTTCTTCAGCAGGCACCTCCACTTCTACCATTCCCTCCCTCTCCTCGGGAGGGTCGTTCGGGAACTCGCGGCCGTGGTCGTGGTGGCCGAGGTCGGCCGAGGTGTTCCTTCTGCGGGAAAGATGGTCATCTCGAGGCTACATGTTACAAGAAAATTGGCTATCCTCCTCGCCCGATGGCTTCTGTTGCTACCGACGCAGGTCCTCCTGATCTTGAAACTGTCCGTCTTCAGCTCAAGCATCTCCAGGGTTTGCTCAACCCACCATCTGCCTCCATTGCCTCAGTCTCGAACACAGGTACTACTTGTCTCTCCACCGGCTTGGGCTGGATTGTGGACTCTGGCGCCACTCATCACATTACTCCACGTCGGCCTGCCCAGTACCTGAATTCCCCTTATCCACCGTCTATTACTGTGGCCAATGGAGCCACCGTTCCCGTCTCCGGCTCGGCAGATCTTCCTCTCACCTCATCCGTCTCCCTTCGCTCTGCTCTGCATGTCCCGAGTTTCCCGTTCAATTTACTTTCTGTGGGACGGCTTACTAATGATTTGGATTGTTCCGTTATATTCACGTCCTCTTCTTTTGTTATACAGGATCGGCGGACGCAGACTACCATTGGTAAAGGTCGGTTGCGGAATGGGCTCTACCTTCTCGACGACTCTGCCACCATCCTCTCTTCTATCTCTTCAACTGATTGGCATCGTCGACTTGGGCATGCTCCTCTGCCGGTCCTCCAGCGGGCTCTCCCGGATGTTTCTTTTACCCCCTTTCAGTGTGACTCATGTATCCTCGGCAAGCAGACTCGTTCCTCTTTTTCATCACATTGTACTCGGAGCGCTGCTCCTTTTGATTTAGTGCATTCGGATATTTGGGGACCATTTAAAATTACTAGTATTTCCGGTTTCCGGTATTTTATAACGTTTATTGATGATCACTCTCGCACTACCTGGCTATACTTACTTTGTGATCGCTCCGAGCTTCCCCGTGTCTTTCGGACATTTGTCCTCGAAACCCGTACGCAATTCCACACGACCATCAAAATACTACGAACTGACAATGCTCGTGAGTACACTAGTCACGAATTTACTGCTTTATGTTCTGAGTTCGGGATTCTACATCAAACTTCCTGCGCTTACACGCCGTAACAAAACGGTGTTGCCGAACGCAAGAATCGACACTTACTCGATGTTCCCCGTTCCCTCATGCTTCAAATGCATGTCCCTAAATCATATTGGAACTTTGCGGTCTCGACCGCCTTTTTCTCATTAACCGTCTCCCTTCCTCCATTCTCAACTATACTACTCTGTTTAGCATACTCTTTCCCTCCACTCCGACCTTTCCTCTCCCATCTCGTGTATTTGGCAGCCTCTGCTACGTCCACCGTTTGGGGCCTTCCTCGGATAAGTTGGATCTCCGAGCGGCTAAGCATATCTTTGTTGGTTATTCACGCACCCAAAAGGGGTATGTCTGTTATTCTCCTGCTACACGCAAGATCTCCGTTTCTGCTGATGTCACTTTCCGTGAGGATCAACCATTCTTTCCTGCTCCCTTACCCGACCATCTACCACCCATACCTCCTCCTCCATCCATCCCACGCCCAGTCATTCCCGCAACTACTCCATCTCTGCCGGTTACCTCTGAACCGACTGTCATTCCCTCCAAACCACCCGTTATCCGAGTCTACACTCGTCGCTCTACCACTTCCGCTGCCCCTCTGCCGTCGGTCTCTACCATGGATACTCCACGTCCAAATGATCAGGTATCGTCTTCCACTGCTCATCCTCTGGCAAACTACATTTCTCTTCATCGCCTCACTCCCCATTTACACACTTTGGCTACCTCTCTCTCTTCGGTTACTATTCCTAATTCTGTGCAGGAGGCACTTCAACATCCAGGATGGCGAGCAGCCATGGAGAAAGAAATGTCTGCTCTCTGGTCTAACCAGACATGGTCTGTTGTTCCCCTTCCACCGGGTCAGAAACCAGTTGGGTGCAAGTGGGTCTTTGTCATCAAACATGCTGCCGATGGGACAATTGACCGTCTAAAGGCCCGTCTTGTGGCTAGAGGTTTCACTCAACAGGAGGGGCTAGATTATGAGGAAACGTTCTCTCCGGTAGCGAAGCTTAATAGTGTTCGCGTCCTCATCTTTGTTGCTGTCCATCGTCGGTGGCCTCTTTTTCAGCTGAATATCAAGAATGCTTTCTTGAATGGGGATCTCCAGGAAACTGTCTACATGCAACAACCACCCAGGTTTGAGACCACGGGGGAGTCTCAGGTCTGTCATCTTTAAAAAGGCTCTATATGGTCTCAAACAATCTCCACGGGCATGGTTTGAAAAATTCAGCAAGGTCCTCCGTGAGATTGGCTTTACTCGGAGCTCGGCCGACTTCTCGCTATTTACTCATCACCAACCAACAGGAACGGTTATTCTTGTTAGTATACGTCGACGATATTATCATTACTGGAGATGACTCTCAGGGGATACAGGCAGTCAAAGTCCATCTAAACTCAGTCTTTCAGACAAAGGATTTGGGACCTCTTCGCTATTTTTTGGGTCTTGAGATTGCCAGAAGGCCGGATGGGCTCACTCTCTCTCAACGGAAATATTGTCTTGACCTTCTTCATGATGCGGGTCAGTCCACCTGCAAGCCAAGTGATACTCCTATGGATGTGAACCACAAACTGTGTGCCCAGGCATCTGACTCCGATCTTCTTCTCCAGAATCCTGAATATTATCGTCGTCTTGTTGGAAAACTGATATATCTCACGGTTACCAGACCGGATATTTCTTTTGTTGTTGGACTTGTCAGCAGATACAGCACTCTCCTCAAAAATCTCATCTTCAAGCGGTGGAACGAATTCTCAGGTACCTTAAAACCGCTCCTGGTCAGGGACTTGTCTACAGGACCTCCTCTTCTGCTCCAACATTGGTGGCATATTCAGATGCCGATTATGCTGGCTCTCTCGATGACCGGCGATCTACGAGTGGTTTTTGCACTTACCTTGGAGGACATCTTGTCACTTGGCGAAGCAAGAAACAAGCGGTCGTTGCTCGATCTTCAGCCGAGGCAGAGTACCGGGCAATGGCATCGGTTGTATCAGAAATGACATGGCTTGAGAGTCTTCTTACTGATCTGGGTGTAAAATTATCATCATCGGCTCTTCTCCTTTGTGACAGTCAAGCCGCCATACACATCGCCAAGAACCCGGTCTTTCACGAAAGAACGAAGCATATTGAGGTCGATTGTCACTTCATTCGAAAAAAGGTTCAGATGAAGAAGCTTGACCTAAAGCATGTCCCAGGATCGGAACAAGTTGCGGATGTCCTCACGAAGGCTCTCTCCAAGGCACTCTTTTATCAATGCTTGTCCAAGCTTGGCACATACGATTTGTACGCTCCAGCTTGCGGGGGAGTGTTAAAATAGCCCATGTAAAGGGCTCATTATTGGGCCCTCTTTTATTGTTTTATCTTCTCTCCTCCTTTAGTCCCACACCTTGTATAGGATTATCTTCTCTCTTCTTCCTCCTATATATTTATATTCTCTTCTTGTATTTAGACACACAAGCAATACATACAAGTTTTTGAGCTCTCTCAACAAAGTGAAATCTCAATAACGGGGTGCCGGTTTTAACCCCCTCACCCGACAGTTACCAAAATCGCTCCAACCGCTCGATATTAAACCCGCAACCCTATTTCTTCCCGTGAGCCCTATTTATGTTGTCGTGGAGCCGCGATTACCTCTCCGTCTCCCGCAGCTGACGCCTCCCCCCCCCCCCGGGCGGCGCGTGTTTTCTGCAGTCGAGCGCTACTCGCGGCTTTCGCCGACGCTGGTAGAGGTCCCAGTGTTCTTCCTCTCCCTTTTCGGGCGCCCTTGACGGTAGTTTCTCCTCTGGATTGAAGACGTCGGCTCCAGGTCCGTCTCTCTGTTTTCCTCCGTTACCTGAGATTGTTTATTGGAGCGCTCTCTCCTCTTAACGTTCCAGCAAGGTAAGGGGTCTTCTTCCTTGGTTTTCCTCAGCAGTTAATCGAACCTTCCTCGTAGTAGCCGGCTCCTCTTTCTCTCCAGATTTCAGAAAAAAATTTAAACCATGATGTCCCTATTTTAAATTTCAGGAACCCCAATTGAAACTCCCGAGTAGAGACTTGTGGTTCTAGATCCCTCCCTTTCAGTCTTATTAAGGTATTGTGTGGTTCTTTTCTCATCCAATGTTTGTATGACCTCCAACTAAACCCTATGGAAATTATATCAAGAGTTTGGGGTTCTGCATTATTTTTTATTATTTTGTCGTTAGGTAGACAACTCGTTAATTTAGAGGAGGCATTTAGCACTTTATAGAGCAGATTCCCTCTTTAGTGGAGTAGTGATTAACTCCTTTCCTCCCTTCGTAATAAAATTGGAGAAGAAAGTTTTATGTTGAATGCACTCATGTTAGGTTTGGAGGAATTGATGAGGTAAAAACCTCTTTGGCAATCGGAGATCAAATCAGTGATTTAGAATATTTTCTCTTAAAGAAGTCATGCCGCCGCGTCAGGTGTACGAATGTCGCAACACCACAGTAAGAAACTCTAATTCTTTCTGGCTAGACATATCAAATAGATTGCATTATAAATGTTCATGTAATTCCGTATAAAATATTATAGCTGCACAAAAATGATTAGTATCGTTTGGAAAATGGCAAATTAGTAATCATTCAGTTAACTAGTTGCATGGTAACAACCAATTCCAAATTCCTCAAACAGTTAGATCACTGGTTAGTGCATGATACGGAACTTCTACACGTATATACATATAGATACGAATATGAAATATTAGGGGCTCGAATACAACTTCTAGCCAACTATATCAATTTGATGAACGGTCTTTAGTACACAAAAAGAAATGTCACAAGCATACTCAGTATTAGTAGTCAAAATATTGACATATAAGTAGTCAAAATTCATTGTCTTGATGAGAGGAATCCAAATCCCCTTCATCATCCCATGCTCGTAGGATCGCTACCTACTTAATTAGGTCAACTATGTAGACATTGGCTTTCTAGAGTTTAAAATTGCATTGAGTTTCAAGCATATTCAGTATTACATGTCACGATGCATTGGATCCTTGTCTTATAAATTTGAATGAGCACTTTTAGAAGATAAGTTATATTTTCGTTTACATAATAACATAACTCCTGGACTCTTATCGTATAATCTTGTATGGGCATCCTTATAAGATAAGTTATTTACTGATTATACTATTTCATGAACCCTTATCGTATGTTCGTATGGGCGTTCTTATGTGATGACTTATATATCTTCCTTGCAATTCATAGTATATCTCGTTAGACTTATAACTAGTTGAATTCTATTTTGGTTATAATGTGCTAACCTTTAACATTGCCAGCCTAGTGCCTTAGGGGCACCGGGAGAGGGGGGTGTTGGTTAGTCTTTGTGACTAATTGTTTTGTGGTTACCATCTCAGGAGTAGGATCAGGTGGAGCCCCGTCGGTAGGAGTCACAGTGGTTCCACCCATACGGGGGTAGAAGAAGTGCTCTCAGATCAATTCCCGCACCATCTCGTGTCACAGCTTCATCTTCCAGTTCTGAGGAGCACGCGAGAGATATGAGAGTTTTGGAAGTTATCTTTATAGACCATTTTTTGATATTTTTTGGGGCATATTTTAGCCCATTTCCCTCTTCTGCCTTTTCTTTTGGACTGTATGTATTATTGTGGTGACTTGGCTTGCTAGTGGGCTTTTGTTGTTTTGCATCCGCTATATTTGTACATTGGTTGGCAATGTGTTGATGTGTAGCCTTGCAAGGTAAATGTTATGTAGTAGGGTATGACTTGTATGTCACACTACCGCGGGGCAGTTGCTCCAGGAATAAGATCTCTGAGGGCCTTTTTCTTTTTTCCGCCGGGAGGGGGATTGTTGATGTGTGGCCACGGGAAAGTGCACCACGGTCGTCCAAATAATAAATGAAACGGGAATAAATCCTCGAGTATTGAATCTCACGTGAAACACGGCAGGGTGGAGTTGTCTATTGAGAAATAGTTGAGATAGAATTCTTAAGTCGGCTTTAATCGAGGGTTTGATTGTTTACTAACAACTAATAGTAATAAAAGAAAACTAACACGCGGGTCGCCGGCACTGCATCACTCCTTGCGGGTCATCAGCCTCCGCATCGGACCTCCGCGGGTGCCTTCCTCTGCTTCGCACCTTCGTGGGTCGTCTTCCTTCATTTTGCACCTCTACAGTTCGCCTTACTCCGTCTCGCACCTCCGCGGGTCGCAGGCCTCCACTTCGCTCGTTGTCTTAGCACACACAACATAATCAATCATAATCACAAAACTATCACCACAACACCGCCTTCAAACAAAGATTCATGAACACAACTATAAATTGTTTTTCATTTAATATCAAACAAATAAAACTGATTATAAGAGCATATTATGTTTATAACAAACTCCACCATCATCATATATGAAGAAATCCACAGAGAGCCAAAGCTAGATGCGGATGGAAAATAGGAAAGTAATACAAACAGTGTTTGAGTCACTTCCTCGGAAGTGAAGGAGGTAGCAAGGCTTCTAGCACGATTCTTTGGCAGTCATACGGGGTCACTGAAGTTGTCACAACCTCTCGCCCAATGTTGTTAAGATCTCGATTTAGATCGGACGATCTTACGATCTTACGAGTTTTACGGGAAAAACGAGTCACGAGTTAGACAGGATCGGTTTCCCTGCAAAATCGCCAGGATCGGCGCTTAAGATCGTAGGATCGTTCGATCGTGCGATTATTTTCGATCCCGCGATTGTTATTTCTTCCGATTCCGTCGCTAGCTCAGCTTCGCTAGGTTATTTTCGATCTTCGGCCGCAGAAGCTCTCCCGATTCCGCCGCAGTTCCGCCGCAGTTCTGCCGCCTGCTCTCCCGATTCCGCCGGCAAGAGAGTGGTTCTGCCGCCTGCTCTCCCGATTCCGCCGGCAAGAGAGTGGTTCTGCCGCCTGCTCTCCCGATTCCGCCGCAGGTTCGCTAGGTCTTCTTCTTCTTCTTCTTCTTCTTCTTCTTCTTCTTCTTCTTCTTCTTCTTCTTCTTCTTCTTCTTCTTCTTCTTCTTCTTCTTCTTCTTCTTCTTCTTCTTCTTCTTCTTCTTCTTCTTCTTCTTCTTCTTCTTCTTCTTCTTCTTCTTCTTCTTCTTCTTCTTCTTCTTCTTCTTCTTCTTCTTCTTCTTCTTCTTCTTCTTCTTCTTCTTCTTCTTCTTCTTCTTCTTCTTGCACTTCCGCTGCACTTCCGCTGCACTTCCGCTGCACTTCCACTGCACTTCTACTGCACTTCTTCTTCTTCTTCTTCTACTGCACTTCTACTGCTTCTACTGCACTTCTACTGCTTCTTCTTCTTCTACTGCACTTCTACTTCTTCTACTGCACTTCTACTGCTTCTTCTTCTTCTACTGCACTTCTACTTCTTCTTCTTCTTCTTCTACTGCACTTCTACTGCTTCTACTGCACTTCTACTGCACTTCTACTGCACTGCTTCTTCTTCTTCTACTGCACTTCTACTTCTTCTTCTTCTTCTTCTACTGCACTTCTACTGCTTCTACTGCACTTCTACTGCACTTCTACTGCACTTCTACTGCACTTCTACTGCACTTCTACTGCACTTCTACTGCACTTCTACTGCACTTCTACTGCACTTCTACTGCAGCAGCTGCTGCTTCTGCACTTCTACTGCACTTCTACTGCACTTCTACTGCACTTCTACTGCACTTCTACTGCACTTCTACTGCACTTCTACTGCAGCAGCTGCTGCTTCTTCTACTGCAGCAGCAGCTGCTGCTGCTTCTTCTTCTACTGCAGCAGCTGCTGCTGCTGCTTCTTCTTCTACTGCAGCAGCTGCTGCTTCTTCTTCTTCTTCTACTGCAGCAGCTGCTGCTTCTTCTACTACTGCAGCAGCTGCTTCTTCTTCCTTCTTCTACTGCAGCCAACTAAAGCATCTTTTGTTGTCTTAATTACTGCAGCCAATTCACAATCTGAAGCATCTTTCGCTGCAGCCAACTCAGCCAACTCTCCCTCACCATCTAAAGCATCTTTTGGTATGCATTTTTATCTCAAAAGAGTTTTTTTCAGCTAGGTCTTCTTGTCATGATAGTTTTTTTTTGATGTATACTCTTATGAATGGTCAGAAAATCTGTCCAGATTTGTGTGAAAATCTGGACAGAAATTCTGTCCAGATTTCACACTAATCTGGACAGATTTCCTGTCCAGATTTTCACACTAATATGGACAAAAAATCAGTCCAGATTTGTGTGAAAATCTGGACAGCAATTTTGTCCAGATTTCACACTATTCTGGACAGAATTCCTGTCCAGATTTTCACACTAATCTGGACAGAAATTCTGTCCAGATTTGTGTGAAAATCCAGACATAAATTTCATCCAGATTTGTGTTAATTTCAGTGTGTGTGATTTGTGTGAGTGTGTGTTAAATGTTATTTTTTGTTCTTACAAGTTACTACTTCTTTAATTTGTACAAAACAATAGGTTGACTGTAGTGTTGAATAGGTTGACTGTAGTGTTAATAATGGCGTCAAGTGGTGGTTCAAATAGTGCGTCTGGGAGCAATATTGCTGATGCTCGCACTGGATCTAGAACGCAAAAGACTGCTGCAGGAGCTAAAAGTGATGTTGGATGGAAGTATGGCATTCCGGTAGAGGGAGATATAAGGAAAATACAATGCAAATTTTGTCAGAAAGTGGTGACCGGAGGAATATATCGATTAAAACATCATTTGGCGTGTACACAAAAGGATGTTGGAGCTTGTAGATCCGTGCCAGACGAAGTGAAAAAGGAATTATGGGATATCCTAGTTGGTTTGCAAGAAAGACTGTTGAAGAAAACAATTGCCCCCGTAGAAGAAGAGTCAAGTGGAAATGCGAAGAGGAAAGTAGAGGATAAAAGCTCTACTAGTTATTTCAAGAGAAGTGAAAAAACTCAATCTACAATCAACAACATTTTCAAAAAGGGTGTGCGAGAGGAAGCATGTAATGATATTGCTTCGTTCATCTACAACAACGCAATATCATTTAATGTGGTAAAGAGTGATGAATTCCACAAGATGTGCGAATCTATTTCAAGACATGGATTGGGTTTCAAACCACCATCTTATCATGAAGTTAGGGTCAAATATCTGAAGCAACAATATGATTTGACAATGGAGACTCTTGCTGAACATAAAGTTCATTGGAAGAAGCTAGGATGCACAATAATGACTGATGGGTGGACGGATAAAAGAAGAAGAACACTAATAAATTTCTTAGTGAACAGCTCTATGGGAACAGTTTTCCTCAAATCTATTGATGCTTCTCAGATGACTAAAACAGCAGACAAGATCTTTCAGATGATTGACGACGTTGTGGAGGAGGTAGGTGAAGACAATGTTGTCCAAGTAGTGACAGATAATGCTGCAAACTACAAAGCTGCCGGAGAAATGTTGATGGCAAAGAGGAAAAAGTTGTATTGGACACCCTGTGCCGCGCACTGCATAGACTTGATGTTGGAGGATATGGAGAAGAAGATAGCTGTGCATCATGAAACAATTCCAAGGGCTAGAAGAATTACAACCTATATTTATTCAAGAACTAATCTCATATCTATCTTGAAAAAATTTACAAAAGATAAAGATTTGATTAGACCAGGAATGACTCGCTTTGCCACAGCATACCTCACTTTGGGATGCCTTCATGATAAGAAACTTCCATTGATACGAATGTTTAACTCAGATGAATGGAAGGGTAGTCGGTTTGCAGCTTCAAGAGATGGCAAATTGATTGAAGAAGTGATTATGGATAGAGAGTTTTGGAAAAATATTGTTATTTGCTTGAAGGGGGCATACCCTTTGATGAAGGTGCTGCGATTGGTTGATTCAGATGAGAAGCCTGCCATGGGATTCATTTATGAAGAAATGGATAGGGCCAAAGAGAGAATTGCACAGGCATTTGATGGTGTGCAAAAATAGTAAGTTGGTTTTATTAAATTGTTGATTTGTTTGCTCTCTTGTAGTATGGTTTTAACTTTTTACTTATTTGAATTTTTTTCATTGTTTAGTTATCAACCAATATGGGCGGTTATTGATGCAAGATGGGACAAGCAACTCCATCGGCCCTTGCATGCTGCTGGCTATTATTTGAACCCCCAATTTCATTACAGTCCTACATTTAAGGCTGATTATGAAGTAAAACGTGGACTATATGACTGTATTGAAAGAATGACGGGAGGAAACATAGATGAAATTTCAAAAATTGATAGCCAGCTTGAGGATTTTAAGAATAAAAGACAATTTTTTGGATCTTTAGTTGCCAAAACTGGAATTAATATCAAAACTCCAGCAGCATGGTGGGATTCATATGGGGAGGAACATCCAGAACTTCAGAAATTTGCTCTTCGTGTGCTGAGCTTGACTTGTAGTTCCTCTGGATGTGAGAGGAATTGGAGTGCCTTTGAAATGGTATATTTTAATAAATAATAAATCTTTTATATGTTGCATTTATATTATGTTATCATTGTTATGTAAATTAACTTACTTTTTTTTAGGTACACACAAAGAGAAGAAATCGCTTAAAGCAGAAGACCATGAATGATGTCATCTTTGTGATGACAAATTCAAGATTGGGCAAAATGAAAAAAAGGAGTGCGGATAATTACAATTTTGATGATATCCCTTCAGATGATGAGTGGATTGTTGAAGATGAAGATGAAGACAATATGATGGTTGCAGGAGAGGAAGAAGAGGCTCCAATTGAAGGGGATTTGGATACTCCTGATTTCATTGGAGAACCTTCTGGCGCTGCAGAAGAGGACGAAGAGGCAGAGCAACTGATGGTTGAAATAGATGAAGATGCTTTGGGGGAAAATTTAAATTTTGACTTGAGTGATTTTCTTTAAAGTAGGACTGAACACTATTGACTTTTTGCAATGTAATATTTTAATGTGATGGTATGGTATGCGAGTATGCGACTGCATCTATGTCTTTTATATTAATATTTTGATGTGATGGTATCTTTTGATTTAATTTTTATTAAAATACGATCTTGCGATCCGTGTCGATCCTACGTTTTACGATCTTAGGGATGCCTCCCGATCTTAGTTAAGATCTCGATCTTCACAACGTTGCTCTCGCCAGTCTTCTCAGTGGGTTTGCAGCGATCATGTTGAAATCCACAAGATCACCTTCAAAAGAGTTTGGATCCTTGGAAGAAATCTTGATCCTTGAAGCTTGTGTGATGGGGAGGAGCTTAGGGCCAAGCCCTAGCTTGGAGAGGCAAGAACGTGTGAAAACGGCACTCCTGATTCACCTGCTTTAGGAAGAAATCGTGAAACATCTATTTATAGGTCGTGAAGAATTTTGACCCAACAGGAGCAAGTGCACGACCAGTGGTCGTGCACGAAGGATTGACAATAACAGTGCGTGAAGGAAAGAGGACTGGGGAGAAAATTTTGACATCTGGAGGGAAAATAAAGAACTTGCACGACCAGTGGTCGTGCGAGAAGGAAGTCCAATACTCGGGCGGCTACCCGTGAGAAAATTAAGGGGTTCTCGGTACAAATATGACAAATGAACGCACACGAAAGTGATAGTGCGCAGAAGCGTCCACTGCCCGTGCGCAAACAAATACGCACAGCCAGTGGCATTTTCATTGAAAAAGGGTCAAATCATCAGGGGGAAGGTACACAAGTCCTATACTGCATGAAGAGCCGCCAGCATACTCAGAAATATGCATCCACACAGTCATAAAAAATATATCAATATAAGGAAATGAAATGAGGAGAGGAAGTCTCATTCATGCATGGAATGAATGAAAACATATTATAAATAGCTACAAAGTGCTCAAACGACACGAGATTATATTTTAAGAGATTTTATGCTAAAATCAAAAGAAAGATGAGTGAAATCAAATGAAAACCAAGGTATACAAGAGCCAAAAATATTTATAAATGCGCTGATCAAATACCCCAAACTTGAATTGTTTCTCGGCCTAAGCAAACCATTCTACTTACGGAGAATATAAGAAGGCTAATTACAAATCAAAAATTGAAAGAAGATACTGGACAGAAAAGTCTGATGCCCATGGGGAGAAAAAATAGGTTAGAAGAACTCTCTAAAAATATAATCTAATTACACTATATTTAAAGCAAATTATTGTGATGATTATATCCACTTTTAAACAAAGAACAAAAGTGATCCGTCCTAAGTATAGCGTAAGCGAAAGTAGTTAACGCAAAAATTGGTATTATAATCACACAACTACCAGGAATGAATGAGAATGCTTAGGTAGATGTGTGGACGCACGAAACTGGATAAAATTAGGAATGAATGTATCAGGGATGAGATATGAGTAGCACCAATTGCACAGAAGATGCGAGAAGCTCGACTAAGATGGTTTGTACATGTACAAAAGAGACCATTAGAGGCACATGTTAGGCGTTGTGAGAGTCTAGTCACTAGGCATGTCAAATGAGGGAGGGGTAGACCAATAAAGACTTGGAATGAAACTCTAAGGAAAGACATGATGTACTTAGGCATTTGTGAGATTATGACTAAGGATATGGCACAATGGAGACAAAGGATTCATATAGCGGACCCCACTATAGTGGGATAAAAGCTTGAGTGTTGGTTGTTGTTATAGTCACACAACTACCAAGGTGGCCTCCAAAAAAATTCATTAATGACGATGGTCATAGGCTTGTCCAATCATACCTTTATCCACAATACTCAATAACAATCAACTCTACGAATCCTTAGGGCTAGAATTAGGATATACATTTGACTTGGGCTTAAGGTGAGGAAATCAACGATAGATATAAGGGATAAAATTCACACTTGAGTAATATGGCGGGCTCGCATCGAAATAACTACCACCAACAAAAAATGGGAGAGTGACACCCACAGACTTAGATTTTGACATATGGCGTCACTCACCGAGTCACCGCTAGCCAAACACCGAATAAGATTTTCTATAACTCTTTTCTTCCTTTACTTTTCTTTTCTATTTTCTTTTCAGATTTTTCATTTCTATATCAAAGTTTTCAAATAATTTAACTAAATACACACCCATATAAACAATAAGCACGTCATCACTGACAAAATGCAATCCGCCACCACAAGTAGCGAGAAAAATATTTTAAATGTAGTTTGGTGCTAAGTGTGAGAGGTATTTTGTCTTTTAAGCTTTGGTGCTAGTGAGGTGGAGGTGCAACAAAAGGAGGGGTGTACGCACAACTTGGGTAAGCAATGGTAGTGAATATAAGATCGGATACGTACGCTCAAACTATTCAATGAAATGCCTAGATCATTTTTGTAGAGTTAATTACTATGTTTTGCATATGCTTCGAAGATCGCTATGGGTGAGTTCTAGAAACCGAGAAAGGACATTCCTTTGTCGTGGTTCTATAATACACCACTAGTGATACTACACAGCTTTACAGTTTACACTAGTGTTAGACAATATCGCGTTCCAATGAAGAGTAGATATAAACCAACAATAAATTAGTAAAAAGAAAGTGTAACTAATATACTAAAAGGAATTAACTCTAAACTTATTCTTCCCCGAGAACACGTGCATTTGACTAGGAGCAGTGCACGAGTTTGTGGCCCACTACCAAATTTCATTTCTTATCATAAATCAATATATAATACACCAAAAAGTAAATAGAAAACAAGGAAATAACAGTAATTCACGTCACGTGTGGGTGCGGGAAATGAAATGTAATTGAGCGATAAAAATTAAAAAGGAAGGGTGAGAAACTCGTTACCAAATGCATTGTAACCCCCCCCCCCCCCGACTTAAATAATGCATTGTCCTCAATGCAAATATATATATATATATATATATGTGTGTGTGAATGACAATAAAGAATGCAGGAAAAAGAAAGGGTGAGAAACTCGTTACAAAATGCTCGAGAATGGAGCATTCTGAAAGTGACCAAATATGAATCAAAACCTGAATTTTGCTCCCGGTCACGGCTCGGCTAAAGTATCCGCAATTTCATCGAAACCTGGAATGGGATTAGCGCCCACAAAATAAATAGACAAACTGAAATAAATATGGATTAGCAAAAAAAACAAACAAGCAAACTGAAACAAGAACTGAAATTTAACTAATTAAGCTAGAAAAATAAAATTGATAGTAAAATAAGATAACTACAGGATTTATTGTCTCCACAGTACGACTTATTTTCAAATTTAGAAAGTGTTAACTGATAGGAGTACGAATAGATAAATGAACAGGTAACTATTCTAATATTTGTATCGGTAGCGGATGCTGGAGGAGAAATTGAGAAGAGAGGGAGTGCTTCTCACTAACCTCACAAAAATATATGTTCATTCCCAGCAAGGAGTTGTCTTCTTCAGGACGGATGTGGGAGAAGGGAATGAATGGAGCTTCCTCAATGGAGGGGTCAGTCTCCTCACATAAGGGAATGCTCTCCTAATTGACTTAAGCAGAATGCCCTATATCCTCCTAGAGTACCTATGAAAATTCAACCTGCACAGGCTCAAACAATGAAGGGGGGTAAGGAAATAAAATAGAGAAAAGACAAATAATCAATCAACGGGGGAGTAGTCCCGGACTCACTCCAAGAGTCCAAGCAGGCTCTACCAACTGATCATTATCGGTGTCGTAAGAATGTAAGGGGAATCAGAGAACTCAAGTGCCTCTGTGGTGAGTCGTCTAATGAAGAAGTGCAAAACTCCTCATTGGAAAGGATATCCTACTCATCCCACTTTGCCGCGTCATCGTGCTCCAAGTAGTCATACTCCCCATCAGAGAGAATAACATCCTCATCCTACTTTGGCGCAGCCTCGGTCTCAAAATCATCATCGAGCACAATATCTTCGATAGGATCATCAGAAGTAGGTGTAGATAACTCATGCAAAGAGGCGAAGGAACGGTGGTGATAGCATCATCAGAGAATATGTGAATTAGTTCCTCCCCAGGTGAATCAAAAATAGGTGATGAATGTACAATGGTAGACGACTCCACTTTGTCAGAGTATGAATCAGAAGAGGGAGGAGTATAATCAAGAGGGGAAGGAGCCAACAATTCGAATAGTTGGTTCATCGTCTTCCCCCATCTGTCGTTTAAAAGCGACGCAATCTTTCAAGACATGATTCATACTATGACAAAACAAGCACTTGTGATCAACCCATGACCTTGAAAGAGGCAAGATGAAGTATTAGTGTGGTGCTTGTGCTGGAGGTGCGTGGTTATGATAATTAGACCGATCCTATGAGGAACCGTACGATACTGATTCCCCATAGGAAAAGTCGTATGCATCATAACCACGATTTCCCATATAATAATCATCACTATTATGATTGGATGCCATGCACCATCTGCATCGTGAATATGCATACATAATGCTACAGGGTGATTCACAAGATAATTTTAATCATTGCAAGGGTTAACTACACAAAATAAAAAAATTTAAACAAGGATGCCATGTTGTAAACTATAAAATAAGATTAGGAAGAAATAGATTTAAAAGACGCTATTTAGAATCAAAAATAAGGAAAATAGAAAAAGAACAAAAACGATGCAATACACAAATGGAAAAAATTTCTCTCGACTCTCTATAGAAACTCACATGTGTCGTATTCTCTAACAAGAGCGCAAAAAACTTGATGTGTATCTACGGGCAAGGACACCACGATCGTACAAGTAATAAATAAAACAAAAAATAAATCCTCGAATATCGAATATCACGTGCAACACGGCGGGATGGAGTTGTCTATTGAGAAAGGCTTAAGATAGAAATCTTAAGTCAGCTTTTATCGGGGGGTTTGATTGTTTGTTAACCACTAATTATAATAAAAGAAAACTAACTTACACACGGGTCTTCAGTACCATTTCGCTCCTCCGTGGGTCTCCGGCCTCCGCATCGCACCTCTGTGGCTCGCCTTCCTCTGCTTCGCACCTCTGCGGGTCGCCTTCCTCCACTTTGAGGGTCATCTACCTCTGCTTCGCACCTCCACATGTCGCAAGACTCTGCTTCGCTCGTTGTCATAGCAACACAGAACACAATCAATCACAATCACAAGACTATCACCACAACATTGCCTCCAAACAAAGATTCATGAACACAACTATAGATTAATTATCATTTAAGATCAAGCAAATATAGCTGATTATAAGAGCATATTATGTTTATAACAAATTCCACCATCACCATATATGAAGAAATCCACAAAGAACCAAAGCTAGATGAGAATGGTAAATAAGAAAGCAATGCAAACGTTGCCTCAATCACTTCGTCGGAAGTGAAGGAGATAGCAAAGCTCCTAGCACGATTTCTTGGGTATCGTCCGGGGTCTATGAAGTTGTCACAACCTCTCTCCTATCTTCTCGGTGGGTTTGCAGCGATCACGTTGAAATCCACAAGATCACCTTCAAAAGACCTTGGATATTTGGAAGAAATCTTGATCCTTGAAGCTTGTGTGATAGGAAGGAGCTTAGTTCCAAGCCCTAGCTTGGAGGTGCGAAGAACAGCGAAAATAGCACTCCTGAATGACCCGCTTTTTGAAGAAATTGCGAAACAACTATTTATAGGCCGTGCAAAATTTTGACCTAGCGCGAGCAGATGCACAACACTGGTCGTGTACGAAGGATTGTCAGTAACCGTGCGAGAAGGAAAGAGGATTGGCGCGAAAATTTCGGCATCTAGAGGGAAAATAATGAACTCGCACAACCAGTGCTCCTACGAGAAGGAAGCCCAGTACTCGTGCGGCAACCTACGTGAAATTTAGGGGGTTCTCAGGGTAAATTTGGCAAATGAACGTGCACAACTAATGGTCGTGCGTAGAGGAGTTCACTGCCCGTGCGCGAACAAATTTGCACGACCAGTGGCATTCCCAAATTACCCGGGGTAAGCTACATCAGTCTTTTACTACATGAAAAACCTCAAGCATACTCACAAATACACATTCACACAGCCATAAGTAATATATAAATATAAGGGAATGAAATGAGGAGAGAAAGTCTCCTTCATACATGGAATGAATGCAAACATACTCTAATTAGCTACAAAGCGCTCAAATAGCACAAGATTATATTTTAAGAGATTTTATGCTAGAATCAAATGAAAATCAAGCTATAATAGAGCCAAAAACGCTATAAAATGCGCTCATCAATCGTATACCCAAAATCAGCAAAACTCAAGAACCAAATTCGAGTTTCTTCCATTTTCAGAGGACTCATCAGTACTTAGATGTGAGATTGAAAGTGCAGAAAGTGTTCAGATAATCTTAATCAAATTATTTTTGAGGGAAAGTGAATAGAGTATTCAAAATTTCACCACAGATAATAACAAATTTGAATCACAATTCACAGATTATCACAAAATAAAAATAAATACATAGCAAAAAGAAAAGTCAATCAACCCAGATGATACAAAAGAATTTATAGTGGTTCCCCTAAAAATTAGGTACGTCATCTCTTCTACCACAGGTAGGAATCGACTATATACTGTCTCTACAAATGGCTTGGGTCTTTTGATAAGGATACTAGAAGAACCACAACTCCGGATCTTTTGATAAAATATCAAAAGATTCTTAGAACCACTGAGACTTTTGATAAGAAGACTTTTAGAATCAAATCCTGAATCATTTGTAGAGAGATTCTAAGAACTCTTTGCAATCGTTGATGAGAAATGTGTTGAACTTCTCCCAATAAAATCAAATCTTAAACTAGTTTGGATTGATCTTGAATTATGTGTTGTGTGTATACAACCTTCATTCAATCTATTCTTGTTCTTCTATAAAAGAGAGAAAAGAGTATAACAAATCCCTTTTCTTTAGAAAACAACAACAACAATCTTTCTAAGAGATGAATTCGAAAGAGAGAAATGAAAATAATAGGCTGAGAGAATGGAAGAAATTAGAGAGGGGAGAAGAAGAGCTTGCCAAATATGTATGACGCACCGGAGTGACGAAACAACGGAGCCCCTTGATGTACTTGCACTGAAGCATGTCCCTGCTCTGACTACTATCATTGACATTTTAGAGGGGATAGTGAGAGATGTGAGTGTAGTCCCTTATATATTAGATTAGTTTACTTTTTAGAACAACTTATTAATATCAAATTTTGGGGGAAGTTTGTTCAACCCTAGATATTTATGTATGATTATTGCCTTTTAGCCTTATTTTTGCATTTAAATGTTTTCATGCTTACTCTGTGACTACAAATAATTACGTATGCTATATAAATGTTATTGTGTTGTAACGATGAATTGTCTCACAAGGCAGGCATCGTGTGGTAAAACGGCGGGCTTGTGTGCCTTCTCCGCTACCGCAGGGAAGTCATCCTAGGAATAGGTATAACGGCACACTAGACGACCACGACTTAAATACTTAACATAATCAAATACAGTTCTCTATTGGATTTTTTTATCACAGCGGAGACTTGCAAAGAAAATTATGCAAAATACCTAAATCCTTTCGATATATAGAACCTGCAGCAAAATTTATAGATATTTGTATATGTATATATGTGTGACTATATAATATACATTGTTGAAACCTGGATACCGGTTCAACAGAGCTCGAACTAAGAGCGGGTAGCTTGTGTTACTAAAGTTGACGTTGGACCCCGATCCATGGATATTCTGAGCATAGATTGGACTCTCACCAAAAGAAGACTGAATTTCTCACACACAGACCCGCGAGCTGCAGTAAGAAGGTCCTGGTACACACCCGAAAGTTCTCTTTTTAACTTCCCCTCCCAAAGCAAGAACTGAGCTCGGCACCTCGGACAGGCACTGAACAGAAGCTCGGAATGGGCGAGCTCCAAGAGGATGGGTTAGCCTTCTCTGAGGTGCTTTGGGTCATATTTATAGGCAAAACGCATCGAGGGTAAAAAATCCTAAAAGATCTGCGGATAGCTACCTCCTCCTTTATAAAAATACTATGCCCAAAACTAGATGGTTTGCGGATAGCGGCTTCCGCCTTTTTGAGAATACTACTCCCAGACCCTGATGGTCTACGGATAGCCAAAAACTAAAAGGATGCTACAAAATAAATCTGGCGAATATGAGGGTCAGAAAGACATGTACTCGCCTCGCCATCCTGCTGGTGAGCGTCAAACTGTTGGGGGAGCGAAGGCCTAGGCTCGCCTCGCCCAAACATCGGCGAGTACACCCTGCTGACCGGTCTCGCACTTTATATCGCGGATTGAACCCGCCTTGGGCCAGTCGTGAGCCGGACCCGCCCCCCGAACTCACTCACTGCCTAATAGTCTTGGACCCGCTCATATGCCCCCCCCCCCGGATGGTATTTGGCCCATGCTCGCTAAATACGGGTTGAACATATATGAAGAACTTTTTTTACAATATCTGACATCCATTCGTATACACGGCATATACACAATCGGACAGGATATTAAAAATACGCAAAAATATTAGTCCTACCCATAATCTTCACAATAATGTCCTAAAAAGACTCCATCTAACCCAAAACCAAACAAATGTTATCTTGTGTGCATTTCTCGTCGTGACAGACCATCATATAACACTCTATAAACTTGGTCACGACAGCAACTATTTTAAGCCACGACTAATACTTCTCTTCTTGCAACATAATATTTCTCTTTTTTGATTACCTGCTAGATACTTCTCCCTCTTGTCCAAAAATGGTCAGGGTTAAAACCCGTCATTCATGCAGACTCAGTGAATTTTTACTCATTTAACTGCTTACATGCAATTTAAGGGGATTGGTACTAAAAGTGCAAATATAAAATAATTAAAGTGCATATGACATGATAAAAAAACTGCTGACTAATAAACGCTGAGTACTAAGCGTGAAAGAAAAGTTAAAATGCTTTATAAGGAAATGTTTGAATAAACTAACACAAATTGTGCATAATTCTTCTATTTTAATTTGCTTCTTATTTTTGCATTTTTGTTTTTTGAGACGAAGTTACATTACCATTAAGTTTCAACTTTGTTTGTTGTTCTAATATGCTTCCTTTCATTTTCTTTTTTTCTTTTATGGTTGACAGTATGGTTAAGGGTAAATCATTTTTCTTTCTTTTCTTTTCTTTTCCTTTTAGGCCCGTCTCATGCAAATTATCTTGGAGTGAAATGTATAACTATCTCCCTCAAAGAAACTCCTATTTCCTAAATGGTGGTAGGTGATTCACCACCTCGGGTTTAACTTCATATTTCATGCATGTGACGCGTGTCAGACTTTTATTTTGTATAACTTATATTCTTAGATGGGTGGAATGTTAATCTATCTCCCTTCAGATTATCTTTTTGTATCAATGTAGCCAACGGTTAAATTCTTAACTGGGAAATGAAGATGAGTTCATTGTACCAATCATATCTATTTCTTAGCATTTACATATTTAAATCAAAAGGAGAACTAAATTGAATAAACATTTCAAAACACTTCAAAATCGATACTGAAAATCCGTGCATAAGTCGAGAGCTAAGAAAACTAAAAACTCTAAACATGTCATGTGCAATATCGGAAAACATGCATTAACATGCATACTTATCATACACAAAGGGATGCTTTTTTTCTCAAATCTGTATTTTCTATAACTACAAATAATCTTTTGAAATAAAGCGTAAATTATAGAAATAAGAACTCACATTCACTTTTTTGTTTACCCCTCTCCCTGCATGGGTCGATGTTCATCTATTCTCAAGAAGCCATCTCAAATGTAGAAGATTTTGAGTAAGGCTCTGTAAGGCAACAAGTTATTTATTTTTTAAGTGATATAGAAATCTTACACGAGTTGCGACACGAGAGAAAAAAGATAATACCATACCAGAGAGGATTTTATAATAAAATCGGAAAACTAAAAACCATAACTCAAAATGATGGAGCTCTCATACCATTTAAGTTTGAAGGAGTTAAGAGAAGATATGGAATGGAAAGGAAGAAGAATAGAGAAATAAACCTTTAATTTAAAGCCACTAAAACAGCCCTCAAACAGACCCATAGTAGCATATTTAGGGCCTTTTTATTTAGGAAAATCACACTATCAGCACACAATAATTCAGCCACCAACAAGAGATGCAAAAGCCACACATACGCCTTCAAAACCCACACATATCCTTTAAAATCATCCAACAACAACCCTTGAACACACAATCACAGCTGTAAATGCCCACTACAGCAACCCTTCAAAACCCAATCACAGCACTTAACACATGCGAACACAGCAAACACGTATACAGCTCTTAAATCATACACAGCTTTTGTACCACATCTACAGCAGACAAAAATCTATTAATCACAGCCTTTAACACACATTTCACGTTTTAAAACACAAACACAGTTGCATAAATCAATGTCCATGGACCCAAGAAAAACAAAGAAATAATGATTGGTCGGCTGTACAGGAATATTCTAAAATGATAACCCGCAAAAGCTAAGATAAATCCCCCCTCCCAAGAACAAGATAGGAACCCAAAAATAGCAGCCCTTAGGAATTATAAAAACAATTCAATATTAACAAGATTAAGTTAATAAGTTCACCACCAAAATTTCCAAAAAGTTTAAGTCCAGATCTCCTCGAATTGCAGCCACCAAAACCAGTCCAGCTGACTCACAGCAGCAGCTACCAAGATGCCTGGGCCATGAAAAGTCCAGAGAAAAATGGCAGCAGCCTTGCACTTACAAAATCAAGACAAAACCAAGAGTTTTTTGTTCCAGAGCTCGTGAAGGGGGAGGAGAAGGGGAGAGGAAGAGCAGCGCAGGGAATACCCAAGAGATGGAGAAAGAAGCATGGGAAAATGAGAAAAATGATTCATTTTAATGAATAAGCCGCAGAATAGATCCCCAAGACAAAGCAGCTCAACAACCTGTTATGCCCCTAATAACCTGTCATTGGCTTGTTTTGTTGGTCCGATTGATGTAGGTGGGGATACAAGGGCAGACCCTAGAATGGAGGTACAGGAGGAGAATTTGGAAGAAGAAGCTTGAGAAAGAGGAAGGAGAAACCCTAGAAGGAAGAAGAGAGCTTAGAGAGGGAAAGAAGAAGTTAGAGAGAGAAACAAAAGTTCCATTCATTGATTGATTTGAAATAGATGACAAGGGTATATTATATAGGGACCTAGATAGCACGGGTGTAAATACCCGATACAACTAAGAACACGAAATATTAAAACATATAAAGGCAATATAACTTGACTCAATTCGTAAAATATTAACACACCCAATACTCTCGATTCGATATAATACGACTTAATATAAAAAACACTCTAATAGTAGATAACCAACGGCGTGAGAATCATAACACTCCACCCACCCTTGAAATGGAGCTTGCCCTCAAGCTCAAACTCTAGTAGGATGATCGGCTCTTTTGTCTCCTTGATCTCGCGCTAAAATAGCGCCCAGTAGCATGTCGCGATGGCGTTGGCAGCGAGGTGTAGCAGCGGCGCCGTCGAAAGGGAGAGTGGCTGGAGCTATGGGTTCGGCTGGTCCGGCAGAGCGACAGGAGGCAGAAATGGCAAGATGGCCGAGAGAACAGTGGCCGACAGAATGAAGGGGTCGGGCGAGACCGACAATGCGGAGGCGAACAACGACTGGAAGGTGACCGAAGAAACCATGGTCGGCGGAAGGAACAGGTCTGGCGGGTACGGCGGTGCGGTGCGAGGCAACAACGGCAATGTAGAATTATCTCCAAAGATGTCACATTCATTAAAGAAATGCCTTTTTACTCAGATGAAGGAAGGAATATCCAGTTCTAAGTTAATATTGTTACTGATAGAGATTATAGTATGCCTCCCCTGCCTGCTCTTGAGGATATTTTTTCCTACTGTCATGATTAGTGAGCCGAGTGGTAAATAATCAAAAATATATGATATGTTGGCACTCATCTCCCACCACTCATTCCCTCTTCATCAGGTCCAAATATTGAGATGATGCATGGAGAAATCTTAAATGTGGCCAAGATTTATAACGATCGTACTAGACACCCCCCATTGAAAATTATGTTAGGTATCATCTTATCTACCCCACTCTAAAATATAATATTGTTTATATCTTCTATTGATAGTCCTCATTAATTTTCAGATGCTTATTGTAATCCTCATTGGATGACAGCAATGGAAATGGAAATGAAAGCACTTCAGATACAAGATACATGGGATAGTGTTCCTATTCCTAAGGGTGCATATTGTACGATGTGGGTGGGTGTACACAATTAAATACCTACAAGATGGTGCCCTTAATCGCCATAAGGCTCAATTTGTGCCAAAGGATTTACCAAGGTGGATGGCATCAACTTCCAAGAAAATTTTAGGGCCTACCTTTGAGATCTCGTGACCGGCCTCAAAGGAGGAGGATGCGTCGGAGGAGTTGCTATGGATGGCGATGAGGAGGAGCTGTGATGAGTGTCGATCTGCGAAAGGGGGGTTGTTGCGGGATGCGGATAGGTCAGAGGGAGAAAAGACTTACGTCAGGGATAGAGAGAGATAGGAAGAGAGAAAGTGAGAGAGAGAGATTTGGGATTTAATTTCTTGCATAATAATCTAAGGGTCCTAACCGGCCAGTTAAGTAGGTTCACAAGCTGCCTCCCATTTGTTCTTACGACATATGGGCAAATAGGAAAATAAACTGAACAATAAAAATAAAACACACCACATAATAAGATAGAACACAAAGTCACGCCTCTGTTGCATGTAGACGACATTGGCACGTGTGACCTCAACGCGGGCTGTCGCGCATCATAACATCACCGCCCCCGTCAGAAGACAGATTGTCCTCAAGCTGGATCGAAAGGTATTCCAAGTTCTGCTCTTCCCTCCACGTCGTTGTTGGAAGGATCATCTACTTCAAGCCAAAATAAGCATTTGCACCGATGCCTCGACGTGGAAAGTTCATCACAATTGAAGCACAAGCCATTTTCACGGCACGGCCATTTCGGGGTAGGACATACGACGGCGGAAAGTAGGCCGCGCTGGCTCTTCCCCGATTGGAGCCTTGTCAATCAAACCGACTAGAGAGTCATGTCCCTGATAGTCACGACATCTCATAGGCGGACGATCTAATAGCATTCTCCATTCACAAGCCTGGGTGAGGCTTATATCCATGGAGAGATCACGCGGCATCAGGAATTTCACATCCCAACGCAACCGCTCATGAAGTCCGACGGTGAAGAGGGGAACATGTTTCTCCAGTAAAACGGGCGTTGCCCTTGATAACCGAATCTGAAATTGTTCTAAATAGGTGTTTATGAAGTCGACCTGTTTCAGGTTCACTAGGTCTCCCAGTGGATTTCCCAGTAGAGCAGGCCCAAACCGCAAGGTACAGGCCGCACTGAATTCAGACAACGATGAATTGGAGCGTTCTGGCATAAGTTGGGTGAACCACAATTGCAACGGACCAAGTAAGTCGAGGGAGGCGATGCAAACGCCTTCGTCCTCTGGCGTATGTTGGTTGGCGAAGAAAATGTCACAACGGGTAAGCCAAGGAAGAGGATCCTCGCGGCCTTCGCATATGGGAAAAATCCATCTGGGCAAAACGTGCGTAGGCGAGGTAGTCCGCGCAAGGAGCGAGGAAGTCCACCTGGCTTTCCAAGGGATAATCGGACGTGTTCATAGGCAGAGGAGATGGAGCCCCTTGTAGGGCATCCAAGCATGTGTTAATGAAGCCCATTTTGGAGTTTTGAGTCACGAGCATATTTTGGAAGAGTTCCATTACCTGGGCTGGGGACGGACCACTGTCAGCCATCAGGGATAGGGTTTGCGGAAAACAGGCGGGTTCAGAAGCAAGCAAGCGGAGGCGCTAGGCCGTGGGGTTGTCGCTGGGGCGCTGGAAGGGGAGACGGAAGCGGAAAAATTGCTCAGAGAAGTACTGGTGGGGTAGCTGGGCCGCGGGGTTGTCGTTGCGGCGCTGGAAGGGCGAACGAAAGCGGAAGTGAAAGAAGTGTCAGAGTCACCGGCGCCCGGCTCTCTTACCAGAATGTTATGGGCTTGCCTTTGAGATCTCATGTCCGACCTCGAAGAAGGAGGATGCGCCAAAGGAGTTGATATGGCTAACGACGAGGAGTTGCGATGAGAGTCAATCTACGGAAGGGGGGTATCGCAGAATGTGGCAAGGTCAGAAGGCGAAAAGACTTCTGTTTGGTTAGCAATAGAGATAGGAAGAGGGAAAGTAAGAAAGAGAGAGATTTGGGATTTATTTTCTTGCATAATAATCTAAGGGCCAAACCGGCCGGTTAAGTAGTCCACAAGCTGCCTCCCCCCCCCCCCCATTTGGGCTTACGACATATGGTCAAATACAGAAATAAATTGGACAATAAAAATAAAACATAACACATAATAAGATAGAACACAAAGTCAAGGCTCCGTCGCATATGTAGACGAGGTTGGCACGTGCCTCCCCAATGTGGTTTGTCGTGCATCATAACAGAAACATTTGATCTGCTTGTTAAGATCAATTATGTTATAATCTTCTGTTTATTGCAGCACACAAGAATTGGTAATCGCAACAACTTGGATGTGAAGATTGCATTCCTACATGGTAATTTGAAAAAAGAAATGTATATGACTACTTGGGGAATGGAAGTACCGAAGGGGCATATATCTCGCCTTACGCAAGTTTTATATGACCTAAAACAATATGCTCGACCATGGTTTCAAAAGTTGAGTTCCAACTCTTGAGTATATATTTAACTAGGAGTACATATGATCACTTTGTTTTCATGCATAAATCCACTAAGTGTAATATATCTTAATTGTCTGCGTACATGATATCATTATTACTAGTAGTAATGAGCAACACATTATCCAAGTTAAACGGGAGTAATTTGCCATCTTTCAAATTAAATATTTGTGGCCATTTTTGATAGTTTCATGGAATTGAGATACCTAAATACGCTGAGAATATCATGATTTCTCAATGGAAATGTCTTGGACAGGCTTACTAAAGATGACTATCTGCCGCCTTGCCTACTCACCTCCATCCTGAACCCCCCGCGGACGGCTTATACGACCCCTCAGTAGCTGCTTGGATGCTCATGAACAACTCCTCACTTCCTTGCAAGCAACGCTCCTCGCCATCAACTCCAAGCTCGACCACATCCAAGCATCCGTCACCGCCCCCGCCACCTCAAGCATCGGTTCTCCTTCGGATGGAGGTTCCATTCTCGGTGCCCTGCCACCTTGCCTACCACCGAAACAACAGCACCCACCTCTGTCAGGCAGTTCCTGCCTTTCCCTGGACATTCCGTCATTTTCCGGCCGTCGACCCGACGGGCTGGATCGCCAAAGCGGAGAAATATTTCAACCTCAATCTCACCCCAGACATGAAAAAGATGGCTCCCGCCATTTCCAGCCTCGATGGATCTGTGTTGCATTGGGCTCGGTGGCTCCGTCAGTCAAACCCCTCCCTCTCTTGGAGAGAGCTCAAACAAGAGATGATTCGGCGGTTTGAATACCCTTTATTGCGGCTCCGCCATTGAACGTCTTTGCAGAGTTCATCAAACGGTCAGCCTTGACGATTATATTGATGAGTTTGTCACCTTAGTGAGGCGTGTTCCTGTCCTTCCGCCTGATCACTATCTGGGGGTTTTTATGTTAAGGCTTCTCGCACATCGGCTACCATCTTCGCATGCATCATTCACGGAAGATCTTGAATGTCCTTAACATGGCTCGCATGGTGGAGGCTGAACTGTATCCTCAATCGCATGCGCCTTCCGCCATCCCACACCACGCGGCCATCACGTCGACCGCCCACCCCGACACCTCCTCCATAGGTCCCACCCAGGACGTCGGTCCCGCAGCGTCTCTCCAACAACGACAACAGCTCAACAACAAGGGCTTGTGCTTACGGTGTCATCAACCATACGGCTTAAACCACGACTGCTCCGTGAAGGAGTTCCACGCCAACTTCGGCGACTTTGACCTCGAGGTCACTATGGCCGATTTTGAGGCCCTTGAGCTTCACCTAGAGGAAAACACCTCTGTCGCTGCCACGACGATCTTCCAACACTTGGAGCTTCTTGTTTTCGGTGGGTGGGAATTTTTGTCCCCCAAACTATGAATCTTCTTGGAATGTTTCAGGATCATCCGATACTCATTATTGTGGATAGTGGTGTGAGCCACAATTTCATCTCAGAGCAACTGGCGCTACAGCCCTGTCTTCCGACCGACCCCTCCCTGGACTTCACGATCTGCCTTGGAAATGGGTGATGGTGGCTGACCAAAGGTCGTTTCCCTTTCTTGTCTCTCTCAATGGACGTCTGCTTCGTGACAACGAACATTGATGCTTTTAGCCTGGCGGCATTGATGTCATTTTAGGCGTGGCTTGACTCCGCACACTGGGCAATGTTCGGACAAATTGGATACACATGACTATGCAGTTTCTCCAAGAGGGTCGTTTGTGGCGTCTCGTTGGCGATTCCACCCTCCTCCGCACTCTAGTCTCCTTTCGTGTCATTCAGCGGACCACGGAGATCGACTTCACTGCATGGCTATGGCCCTTTGCTGAGGTCATGTCCACAACTCCCTCTCAGTCCGAGCTCTAGGAGCTTCTCACTGAGTTCACTGACGTGTTTCAAGGTCCTACAGGGATGCCTCCAGTGCGGCCGACCAACCATGTCAACTTCACCCTGATCCATGGTGGCCTCGGCGCGGCCCTACCGATATGGTCCTGAACAAAAAGATGAAATCGAGCACCTTGTATGGGAGATGCTTATGGGGGGCCTCATCCGTCCCAGTCCGAGCTTTTTCTCTAGCCTGATCGTTCTAGCGAGGAATAAGGACGGTAGTTGACGCTTTTGTGTTGACTACCACGAGCTCAACAAAGCCAAAGTACGAGACAAGTACCTCATTTCGGTCATCCAGGAGTTGCTTGACGAGATTTACGGGGCGAATAACTTCACCAAGTTGGACCTTCAGGTGGGCTACCACCAGATACGGGTCCGATCGGAGGATATCGCTAAAACCGCGTCCTGAAGCCACGATGACCACTACGAGTTTCTCGTCATGTTGTTCGGATTGACGAACACTCCCGCCGCCTTTGAAATAACGATGAATTACATCTTTTGGGTGGTACTTCGTAAACACATACTCTTTTTTTCAATGTCATTTTGGTGTACAACTCATCTAGGCAGGACCATATGCAGCACGTTCTCCTTACTCTGGCAACTATTTGGCGTCATCACCTCAAGCTCAATCCAAAGAAATGCTCCTTTGGCGGGTCGGAAGTGAACTACTTGGGCCACATTATTTTGGCCCGGGAGGGGGGCGATGGAAGCAGAAAACATTGCGGTCCTCAATTGGCTAACCCATATTTCGCTCCAGAAAATCAGGAGATTCTTGTACTTGGCAATCTACTACCGTCGCTTCATCCATGGCTACAGGGATATGGCACGACCGCTTACACAACTCTTGAAGAAATCGCGGGAGGGACTGTTTCTTTGGTCGGTTACGGCGGTAGCCGCCTTCGTCGTTGTAACGCTCCGATCTATTGTGGGTGCTCTACAGGTCTGCAGACCAGTAACCCCAACCCATCTCCACAGATCTGATTGGCAATTGCTAATTCTAATGGCGGGTTGTTGAGATTGGGTCTCAAACCCCATACCTCCTTTTAATAAGGGAAACTCGAGTTAAGCGGACAGTGCAAGAACTTCCCAGGAGGACACCCATCCCCTACTACTCTGGCTCAAGCATGTTTAACTATAGAATTTCTTCACTCCCTCAACAAAAGGATGTCTGCAGTTCGGGACTTAACCTCAACAATAATGCTTATTTTACTCCTTACACAACCTATGCATTGAACCTTAAGCACTTAAGAATTTACAAGAGTTAAAGAAAATTGTTTTCCTAGCTTGCATATCCTTGAGATATTTCACAAACACAAATAGGAAAGAAACAACACTCTCGCTTGCAGGATGACTATGTTGCACACTCCACGCTACAAGATTATGCAGATTACTAGAATGGCATAAAGAAACTGATAACAAAGAAATGTGTTTAATGTTATCAGCTCACATAAGAATCACGAGAAAAATATGAGTAATGCTCTGTAAAGATGCTCGAATTTATACAAAACTTAATTAGGCAGAGGGACAAACCTGTGCAATAGAAGCAGATCCAACTGGGTCAACATCAAATTGGTCGAAAATTTCATGAATTTGTTTCCCAAATTCCTCCTCAACTATTTGCTGAACCACTTTAAATGGTGTTGCAGGAGCACTATCACACAAGGTAACAAGTCTTCTCACCCAGGCTGTTGGGGCCAAATCTGGTTTACCAAAGATTTGTGCAGCCTGAAATATTTCATCAATCTTTATTTATTACAAGGTGTTTAATGTGTTTTCAACAGGAAGACGCAAGCAGTCATGTGCTATGTAAACTATTAAACCTTCAACTTATTAGAGCACAGTAACTAAAAAAATATTAAATTCAACTTCATTTAAAGCGAATTCAATTATAACATGTGGGACCCTCTGAAACGAGTATCACAAAAGATTAATGACTTTCTTATTCACAAGCACGAAAACAAAACCCACCTACATATTGTTATGGGTCCATGTATGGGTGACTGGCCGCTGGAAACTACAACGGCCATTATCCTGGCAGAATATCGTTGGCAATGCATCAATCAAAGTAAAAAAACAGGGGATCTCCACCGAGTATCAAATCATATGGAGCGCATGTGAAGATACTAGGGCACCCTAAACCTTGAGTTATCTAAGCTAACGCTTAATGATGGTTTTATCTAATTTCTAATCTCATAACCAATTCTAACCAACAATCCCAATCATTACCAACAAAAGAGAGATTCACAATCATTCCACCACACAATTTATTTGGGCAATCAAGACTATATCAAATAGAGATTATCTAATACAATCAAGAATGAATACCAAATTAATATTCAAGTTAAGCATACAACCATCAATAATAAAGACAACTAAGAAGATAAGAAGGTGAGGGTGAAGATAGCACCGTGAATACAGAGAGAACGAAGAGGCTATTCCTCGGAGTGGGAAGAGATCGGGTTGTCAATCCTCCTCTTCAAGCACACCTTGGCTGACTTCTAGGGTAGGGGCAGAGTTGTCATCACTTCAATGGCATGTCTTCACTTCACGTTTATTCTAATCTCCACGTTGTTGGCACCGGATCTTCTAGTGGCTTTCTCCTTGCTTAAGAATCAACCCTTGAACCCTTGAAGCATTGGTTGTTAAGATGCAAGCTAACCTAAACTCACCGGGGGGTGACGGTGTAACGACCCAAAATCTAAGACAAACAATCATACGTTTACAGTTACATAAATCGGTGTGGTAATAGTAATATTGTGACGCGCAACATAATTTGTGCAAGTCATATTCTCATTTTATGACTAATTAATGTCCCCTATGAGGAAAAATATAAATAATCAGTGTCGTTAGTAGCTAAATCTCTGCATATTACGAGTGGGCTCATGTACGAGTATAACCCCTGTTAAGCAATCTGATGGTCTTAAAACATATAATGTTGGGCTTGGTTGCAACACATAGTAACCTGGCAAGATCGGATTTTGGCTTTAGGTTGGTTTATTTATTAATGTGGTTGAGGACCGGTGGTTTATTAAGGTGCTATCCTCATGATGTTTTTTTTCCTTGAAATAGAAGGCGGTGGAGGAGAAATAAATTGGGTCTATATTACCACACTGAGTTCGTCTATGCTTCTCTAACCTTATCTCCTGCCGACTTGCTCTCCCTCACGCCAAAGATGACAGCTAGGGCTCCTGGTGATGGAGCCGTTCTTCCTCCTCTCTCCTTATCTCCCTCTCTTAACTTCACGAAATTTCACGGGATTTCTGAATGGAGGTTAGGAGCAGAGTTCGGCAAGGTGTCGGTGGGCCTGAACTTTGTCGGGCTCGTATTGTTTGTTCTTTCGCACTTGAATCGATACCCAAATTTCTCTCTACCTTCATGGTAAGCATGCTTTCCTCTTATGTCTTTGAGTTTTTCCCTTATTTTGAACTTGATGCAGGAATGAGTTATGTTAGGGTTTTTCTTCTTGGTGAACTTTTCGATGGTTCTACTGACCGGTTAAAGTGGTAACTGTTGAGTACCTTTACTTTGACTTAACTGTTGATTTTATTACCTGCTGGTGCAAATATTGTGGGAGATCTATTGTTATTATTGTTTTGTTTTCTGCATGGGGTCTTGAGGGAGTTCTTCTTGCTCTCTCTTGGCCGGCCAGCTATCTTGAGGTTTTATGGAAATTATTATTAGCTGGCTATGGGTACACAGCAGTTAGTGTGGAGGCCGGTTATTACTTATGTGGGATGGCAAGATGATATTGATTTCATTGCTATATTGTTTTACGTATTTTGGTCAGCTATTGCTCTAAAGTTGGGCCAATCATTTCCATATTTTGGTCAGCTATTGCTATATTGTTTTACGTATTTTAGTTGGTTACTAAGAGTAATGAGTTGGAATGAAGTTTTGTAGTTGATGTGCACTTGTGCATCTTCTATGGTTATATTAGTTGAGTGGCTTCCAAATGATGTTAAAACAATAGAAAATGTCGTAGCTATAACGAGGCGCGACCCCGGTATAAAAGACCCTCAGTGATACAAGTTTTATACAGATACCGCGAAGGATGGCTCTCAAAATAGGCGCGACGAGGACATGAAATGCTATAAAAGAAAGAATAACTGATGGTGAGAGCTACCTATTTAAGTTTATGCTTTATTTTGGGCACTCTTACAATTAGCATGTTAAACACATGATTACCTGTTTATTTTGGGCATGAAATAATTTATATCACTGATAATGATTACTCGCATATGTATGGCCTTTTTATAAAGGCAAACAAGCGATTAACTTCTGAGGGGATTAAGAACTAAAGGAACCCTAAGTATAGAAATGAAATGTACGACAAACATAAATAAGAATGCATCGATGCAAGGTACTGATAAGGGTATAACTGAACCTGAATGCGCATACAAATACTGATGATTTGTCAAACCAGTCGAGCCTGAGGGCATAAACGCGTGTTGTACGTACTGGTTTTGGTATACTGATGACCCGGAAGGGTCGGGCCCAAAGAATGAAATATTGAAATACGGATACTGATATTGATACTGTGACAGTTACCCTTATCATGACCTAAAATAAAAGATATCATAAGAATGTATTAGTTATACAGTTACATCGATAGATTATTACTGAACATGCAAACTGAGATAATTTCACAGTTACAGTTACTGAACATGCACACTGAGTTAGTGTTATAGTTTCATAGCTTTCCTGATTACATTGCTTACCTTGTTTACATTGCTTACATGTTTACACTGATACTTGTTTAGAGCTACTGATTAATATTGACCTATAACTGTTTATATAGTTTTTATAAATTCGAACATGACAGAGATAACATTGGTACACAGTTTCAGAACATGTATGTACAATGGTTAGTAAAGATCTATATTTATGACATTGTTATAGCTTTTATATTTGTTTATATGTACAGTAGCAAAGAGGTATTCACCTCACTTAGTCATATTTTGATGACTAAGCCCGACGCCATTCTGTACAGGTACTGGACATAGCTTTGGGTTCGTAATGAAGAGTGAAGTTGATCGTGGATAAAGTGAAAAGGCACATGGATATCTGCAATATTTGAGGTACGTCTTATTATGTGTATTCTTTTGTTACTCACTAGCCTTACATCGTCCTGGGACAACTGTCTTGAAAGTAGCTGAGATACAGATGTTTGTGGGGTCCAAAATGGGGTCCTCACAGACGGTATCTCAAAGAGTAGCTGATGGGCTTAAAATTGCATTGCCCGGATGTGACCGCAAGGAGGAAAAACCCTAAAGGCTCGTGTCTTCCCTCGCTCTCTCTCGACATGGTATTAGAGCGGTTTTGTTACTCGGCGTCGACCTGAAGGCTCGACCGTAGTTGTTATTGCTCGCGGTTGCCGTCCCCAGGGCTCCGCTCCCTCTTCTTTTCTCTACGCCGTCACTGGAAATTTTTTCCCCTACGAAGGCTCTCGTGGGTTGCTCGACTGAAGCCGTCGGATTTGCCAGCCCGTTTCTTATGGCTACTGATGAATGAGGCTGCTGCTCCGGTAGTTTCTGGTGCTAGAGCGGCTGAAGTTAGCAAATCTCTGCCCTGTTTCTTGTTGCTACTGTTGTAGGAGTCTGCTACCTTGGTTGTTGCTGGCACTGGAGGTCGTGTCTCCTGCCCAAGAAGGATACGCTGTTGTCGTTGCCCATTGGGTTTGCTGGTTATTGGTTTCTCCTTTTGTTTTTGCCACCTTCCCTCTTCTTCTAGGTGATTGTTCTTATGGAGGACAAATTGAAGAGTGTTAATATCTCTGAAGGAGTGGTTGATCAACCTAAACATTATAGTGGAGGAAGTTCTAACATGGACTTCAATCAAGGGTGACTCACATCAAGTTTAATGGAAAAAATTACCTCTTGTGAGCTCAATCTATGAGGATATTCATCGGGAGCCTTTGAAGACTTGGGTTTATCACCGGATCCAAGCAGGCCCCAAGCAAGTCTGATCCTCTATATGAGGAATGGGAAGATGAGAAACTTACCGTGATTAATCGGCATGTCAACTCTATGGAACCCAAGATTGCAAGTCAATTTCTTTTCTGTCAAACTGCTAAATAAATGTGGGAACTACTTGAGCGGAATTATTCAAAAAAGAAAGACTTGATAAGGATATGTCAACTCTAGACTGAACAAATACACATAATAGAAATGAGTGATTTCAAGGAATACTATAGCAAACTGACTCATACATGGGCAGAAATTGATCAATACACTGTTATCCAGACAATTGAAGACTATAACACTGAACTTATGCAACGGAGGGTGTTTGAAATGCTTTTTTGTCTTCCTTCTGAACTTGAATTTCAAAGAGTTCAGGTGTTGGGAAGAGATTCTACGCTTGATCTAGAGACAGTGGTCCACTATATTTGAGGGGAAGCAAGCTGTATAAACTCCCTTCGTACGGAAGTTCATATTGGTCATGATAAATCTTCCCTCGCTACTGAATAGAAGAAGTGTCATTCAAGAAATATGAGACAAGAAGAAAAGAGTAAAATGAATTGTCATCGCTGTGGAAAGAAAGGACATGGGAAAGAGAAATGTTGGGACCTTCACCCTCACTTGGTTCCTTCAGGTTGGATTCTGGTTCTGATGGAAAATATGTGAGATCTCAAACAACTATGCATGACAATTTAGAGAACATTGGATATCTTCTGGCGAAAAGTGAAAGTTTGACTAGAGAACAGAAGTCCCTGAAAGCCAGTGCTTCTGGAAAACCTCTTGCTACAGACTTGGCTGGTACAGCTGCTCAAGTTCGCACTACCTATGTGTCCTCTAAAGAACCATCCTCTCCTTGGATCATTAACTCGAGAACATCCAACTATATGTCAGGATCTTTTATGGGTGTTTCTTCTGTTTCTCCTGCATTTGGCAGTTCGGGACTCACTGATGGATCCTCGGCTTCAGTGACTAGTAAAGGGGTTATTCAACTTCCTCCCTCTATTTCTCTCAATTCTGTAGTTGTTGTTCTCTCATTCCCCACAAATCTATTATATGTGAGCAGTTTAACTAAACAACTTAACTGTTCTATCACATTTTTTCTCTTCTCATTGTGTTTTCTAGGATCTAGCGAGTGGGAAGATCATAGACAGTCATGGACACCGGTCATGCTTTTGGTGCACAGAAGTCTACAAATCCTGAGCAGTTGATGTTATGGCATAAGAGCTGTGGGCATGCTGGCTTGAATACCTTAAAGGTAATCTTTCTGCATTTTTTGATGTTGCTAAATCTACTTTTAATTGTCATTCTTGTGAATTTGCTAAACATTGTAGAACCAACCATGCTCTTTACTGGAGTTGAAGTGTAAAGTGATTTGATTTGATACATTTTGATGTCTAGACATCTCTTATTTGCTCTGTGAATGGAATTCAATAATTTGTTTCTTTCATTGATGATTACTCACGATTTACTTGGGTATACCTTATGAAAAGGAAAAATGAGGTCTCTGAAATATTTCAACTATTTTATCATCGTGTGCAGACTCAATTTGAAGCTAAAATTAAAATCCTTATGAGTGATAATGGATGTGAATACACAGGTGGTGATCTTTACAGGTTCTTGGGAGATCATGACATTATTTTTCAAACTTCCTGTCCTGGGACCCCTCAGCAAAATGGGATGGCCGAAAGGAAAAACCGTCATATCATTGAGATTATTTGTTGTTTGTTGCAAGAGATGTGTGTCCCTAAAGGACTGTGGGATGAAGGTGACCTCACGTATGTCTACATAATTAATCGGATGGCCACTGATACTTTAGAGGGAAAGTATCACCTAAAACTTCTTTGCCCAAATATGTCATTATTCAATCTCTCCTCCTTAGATATTTGGATGTAGTGCATTGTTCATATTGTGGGGGCTCATAATGATAAATTAAGCCATCAAGCGATAAAATGTATTTTTGTTGGATATGTAGCCAATCAAAATGGGTATAAGGGTTACTCTCCGGCTTTTCGTAGAAGATTTATATCAAAAGATGTTAATTTTTTATACACACTACTTATTACCCTGATGAGGGCAAAACGGTTACATATCAGGAGAAGTTTAAAGAGGAGAGATACGATGTCACCCCTACCAGTGCTGGTTGATGTGCTTACTCTGGGTGGTGTGGATATTCCAATTAGAAAGGATGTTCCCGCCAATGACCTACGTGTGCATAAAAGAAGGAATAATCTTCAAGTCTACCAGAGAAGACAAAATATAAATATTGGGCAAGAATGTCATACTCATGTTCCACCATCCACCACCACTCCGCCAGATCCAAACACCAGCTTCACTCAAGAGACCGCATTTGCTCTCCAAATCCATAGTGGTCATACTAGATATCTTATTGATAAATATGTTGGGCATCACTCTATCTCTCATTCTTTAAAAGCTAATCTTGCATCTGTTTCTTTTATTTTTATTCCTAACAGTTTTTCAGAAGCTAGTTTGAATACTCACTGGATGAAGGCTATGGAGGAGAAGATGGATGCTCTCCAACATCAAAAGACTTGGAAAATTGCCCCTATCCCGCATGGGCGTCACCCAGTTGGATACAAATGGATATATACTATTAAATTTTTTCAAGATAGAACTCTTAGTAGATATATACTATTAAATTTCTTCAAGATGGAACTCTTAATAGATATAAAACGAGATTGATTGTTAAAGGCTTCACCCAGGTCGATAGAATTGACTTTCAAGAGACATTTGCTCAAGTTGCTAAACTGAATTCTGTTAAAATTGTATTGTCTATTGCGGCTCATAAATCTTGGCTTTTTACACCAGCTTGATGCAAAAAATGTCTTCCTCCACGGTGAATTGGAGGAAGAAATCTATATGACTCCTCCAACAGGAATGGATGTTTCTAAAAGACATGTGTGTCGTCTTAAGAAAACCTTGTACGGTCTCAAAACGTTATCTCGTGCCATGTTTGCCAAGCTAAGTGACAAATTCCTGAATCTAAATTTCACCTGTTGTACGTCTGATCACTTGTTCTTTGTCTACATAAATGAGAAATGTACCACTATCCTTATAGTTTATGTGGATGATATCATTATTGCAGGAACTGATGATCATCACATTACTCTAGGTAAAAAGGAGAATTGGTTTCTGCCTTTGAAATCAAGGATTTGGGTTAAAAGGGAATTGGTTTCTGCCTTTGAAATCAAGGATTTGGGTCTTTTTCGATACTTTCTTAAGATTGAGATTGCTCGATCTGTCGGAAAGATTATGATCTCCCAGTGCAAATACGTTTTAGATCTTCTCAGTGACATTGGATATTTGGGAGTCAAACATGTAGACAGTCATGTAGATTCTAATTATGATATTCATAAGGAGAAGAATTCTCCAGATTTTGAGAGGAAGTTAAAATTTCAACGCACTGTGGGAAAGTTGATTTATCTGACTATTACTATACCTGATATCTCCTTTGTTGTTGGCTTAGTTAGTCAATTCATGCACAGCCCTAAAGTTCATCACTATTAAGCGGTCCTTCAAATTCATAAATACTTAAAAAATGACACTGAAAAAGGCATTATCTATCAATATCATGGCCACATTAAGGTCCACGGGTATTGCGATGTTGATTGGGTTGGTTCCTCCCTGGACAGAAGATCTATGAGTAGATATTCTATATTTATCGGTGGCAATCTTATTTCCTAGAGAAGTAAGAAAAAAATGTGGTTGTTCGTTCCTCCACTGAAGCTGAATATTGTGTCATTGTCGTCACAACATGTGAACTAATTTGAGTTAAATCTATCTTGGGAGAAATGGGCTTCTCTGTTCTTGAGGTCATGCACCTTCACTGTGATAATCAAGTTGTGATTCATATTGCTAACAACCATATCTTCCATGAGAGGACAAAACACATTGAAATCGATTACCACTTCGTGCAGGAAAAAATTCATGATCAAACCATTACTATGGTGTTTGCGTCATCTGAAGATCAACTTGCTAACATTCTTTCCAAAGGTTTCTCTGGTAAATCTCTTCATTCATACTCCCTCGGGCTTGGGATGTTGGATGCTTATGGTGTTAGCTTGAGGGGGTGTTAAGATGCAAGTTAACCTAGACTCACCGTGGGTTGATGGTATCTCAAAGAGTGGCTGATGAGCTTAAAATTGCTTTGCCCCGGATGTGACTGCAAGGAGGAAAAACCCTAAAGGTTTGTGTCTTCCCTCGCTCTCTCAAGACATTGATTAGAGGTGGCAGGAAGTTTTTCCCTTGGAAAATTGTTGGGGACCTGGAAGGCGGCGGAAAATGGCGGGAGAAATGAACAAGCTTTGTCATCTGACCTAAATTTCAGCATTTATAGATGCATGAAAATAAGTGTGCACGCTCGCGTGCATAAGGGCATAGAGCGTGTGTGACGAAACTCTGTGAAAGGATGATGACCTAAGAAATGGGTGTGCGCCCGCGCATGGGAGTGCGTGAATAAAACTCACGCCCAGCAACTGAACACAACAATTTTATGACATGAAAGGGTAAAGCCATGCACATTGCATGCATGGGCGGGCATGAGTAAAACGCACGCCGGGCAACAAAACAATGATTTTTAAGCATAAAGAGCGCACAACCACTGAATAATAAGTGCACGCGCGTTCATAAACAAAACGCACGCGCATATACAAAACTCGTTAATTTTGGCACAGGTTCATGATTTAATGAACAGTGCACGCATGTGTGCGCATAAGGGCACGCGGGCGTGCGTGGAGAAATTTGCACAACCTCCCTTAGAACTAGGAAAAGCCCACACATGTAGTTTTGCATCAAAGCACCTAGATTTCAAATAGCATTCAAAAGGATAAATAATGCATAAAATCATACCGAAAATAGACTGCTTGACCCTGAATTCCATGCAAAATACATGGTAAAATGCGATATAAATTAGAGGTATCAAATACCCTCAAACTTATTCATTTGGTTCTCTCAAGTAAACACACTAACCATAGGGATAGAAAATTGATGGGGAACGGGCCCCGCCCGTTGATCGTATCCCCGATCCGACTCCGCAGTTGCGTCCGGAGGGTCGCCGCGAGTCGAAAATGATATATTAATTTATATATTTTGAGTATATTTTCAGCTTTTGATGTAGCCCCCCCATCCGGACGATCTAGACCGTTGGATTTGATGAGGTTCATTATAAATAAATGCATTAGAGCTGCAGCAAAAGGGGATCGAGTATTTTGGGAAAGAAAAGCCGTCGGCTTCTTCTCCCGATCTCTTCGGTCACGCCACCGGTGCAGATGCCGGAGGCCCTCCTTGGTGCCGACTCCAAGGGTCGCATCCGCCTTCCCCGCCTCCAGTTCTCCGCGCCAGCACCCCAACCGCCGTCTTCCCCAGCCGCAGCAGCCGTCCGCAGCCTCCTCCAGCCAGCCCGCCGGTTGGTTCCTGCAGGAAGCCCGCAACCAGCCCGCCGCTACTTTCTCCCTGCAGATCCAGGCCATCCGCCGGCTCCTCCCTGCGTCCCTGCTCCCGCATCCACCGCCGCTCTCTCCTCCAGTCCGCAGCAGCCGCCTGCAGCATCCTCCAGCCAGCCCGCCGTTTAGTCCTGCAGGAAGCCCGCAGCCAGCCAGCCCGCCGCTCCTTCCTGAGGCCGCCTCCTCTCCAGTTTTGCGAACCAGAGCCGCCGGCCGCTCCCTGCTCCCGTAGCCACCAACCCCCCCCCCCCCCCACCACCTCCGACAACCACCTGCAGCAGCTACTACTCGAGCTTTCAGCTCTCTCATTTCACGGTAAATTCAGAAATTGTTCGGTACTTTGCCCCTATTGTCGTTGTTTTTTTTATATATGTGAATTGAGACTGTTATCTAGTTCCTCGCTACCATTTTCTCGTTTCTTTTGGCGGGGATTTGGAAGCCCTAGTGTTTCTCGTCCTGCATCAATTGGTATCAGAGGAAGCTGAAAAGTTTTCTCAAACTTTTCAATCCTTCTCCTTTTCTTGAAAATAGTTTGCATACACCCATGACGCTTCCTTGTTATTACGATTCCGACGATTCGGACGATTTTGAATCATATGTTTCTCCACCTCCCCGCTATTCAAATGTTCATTCCTCTCGTGAGGCATCTTACTCACATAAATCTTCATGTCTCCTCCATTGCATACCCCTCCTATGAATCGAGGCGAGTCTCTCGTCAAGCCTACGATCCATATTCCCCTTCTTCCACCACTTATTCCCATGAATCGAGGCGAGTCCCCTCCCATGCCTACGATTCATATTCTCCTTCATCTACTACATATCCTTCAGTCCGCCATTCCTCCTACTCATATGATCTTCCGTCACCTTCCCTAAGAAAGAGACATTGGGTTGAGCTTGATAGAAACAAACAAGCTAGAGTGGAAGAGAGTAAGCAGAGGAGGGAAAGGGAAGAGAAAGAAGATGCCATTTGGGCAGGTTATGTGAAGAATTGGCGTGAGAATGATGCTAAGGAGATTTTAGAGCAGCGACGTAGAAGAGCAGCAGTCTTGATACAGTCTCACATCCGAGGGTTTATTCAGCGCCGATCCTTCAAGAAGATGACCAAAGCAGTTCTCGTGATTCAGTCACGCATGAGAGGATTATTACAGAGACAGTGGTACCAGACAGTGCAGAGAGCTACTCTTATCGTTCAGAGATTTGTCCCGCCAGTGGATTGAGCGCAGAAGGACATTCAGTCTGATGGTGGTAGTACCGCCCTATGAGCCTTCGCGCCGTTTGCTCACTTTTATTGATTTGTCACAGTCGTTTGATCAGTCACTTCTCAGCTCGGCTAGGGACCCTTTTCTGATGTTCGATAATGCCCCTGAGGGCAAATCAGTTGGTACAGTTTTCCGTCAGATTCTGAGATTGAGGCCGCCGCCCAAGCCTCCCAAAGGCAGTGATTACATTACTTGCAGCATCGCGAGACCAGCATCTAGGATTGAAAGCTTTTATCTGATGATTGGTGACAGTGGGAAGCAGTGCAGACCACCCGCGAAGCCCCCTTGGAAGCCCTAAAGATTTGAGGGCAAATCTTCTCCAACAAGGGGAGATTGATGGGGAACGGGCCCCGCCCGTTGATCGTATCCCCGATCCGACTCCGCAGTTGCGTCCGGAGGGTCGCCGCGAGTCGAAATGATATATTAATTTATATATTTTGAGTATATTTTCAGCTTTTGATGTAGCCCCCCCCCCCATCCGGACGATCTAGACCGTTGGATTTGATGAGGTTCATTATAAATAAATGCATTAGGGCTGCAGCAAAAGGGGATCGAGTATTTTGGGAAAGAAAAGCCGCCGGCTTCTTCTCTCCGATATCTTCGGTCACGCCACCGGTGCCGATGCCGAAGGCCCTCCTTGGTGCCGACTCCAAGGGCCGCATCCGCCTTCCCTGCCTCCAGTTCTCCGCGCCAGCACCCCACCGCCGTCTTCCCCAGCCGCAGCAGCCGTCCGCAGCCTCCTCCAGCCAGTCCGCCGGTTGGTTCCTGCAGGAAGCCCGCAACCAGCCCGCCGCTACTTTCTCCCTGCAGATCCGGCCATCCGCCGGCTCCTCCCTGCATCCCTGCTCCCGCAGCCACCGCCGCTCTCTCCTCCAGCCGCAGCAGCCGCCTGCAGCATCCTCCAGCCAGCCCGCCGTTTAGTCCTGCAGGAAGCCCGCAGCCAACCCGCCGCTCCTTCCTGAGGCTGTCTCCTCTCCAGTTTTGCGAAACAGAGCCGCCGACCGCTCCCTGCTCCCGTAGCCACCAACCCCCCCCCCCCACCACCTCCGACAGCCACCTGCAGCAGCTACTGCTCGAGCTTTCAGCTCTCTCATTTCACGGTAAATTAAGAAATTGTTCGGTACTTTGCCCCTATTATCGTTGTTTTTTTATATATGTGAATTGAGACTGTTATCTAGTTCCTCGCTACCATTTTCTCGTTTCTTTTGGCGGGGATTTGGAAGCCCTAGCCCTAGTGTTTCTCGTCCTGCATCAAAAATGACTTTCAGAAGATTAACCATTGATTCAAATAGCATTCTAATTCAGTTACAATGAAGATTTAGTTAAATTAAGAAAATCAATCTACTGTTTGTCATAGTATCTTTACAAAAGCGAGAAAACACATTTCTACATCTAGGAGTGTACAAGTGTATTATTCTTAACCTAGTGTAGTGAGAAAAACAAATCAACATTAGATTCAGATTCCTAACACACAAGTAGCTCAAACACCCGCAATGAAATCCATCATTGATAACGCCCGTATGCTCGCCCATTTACACTCTATCCACAAACAAAAATGAAATTTCATGATGAGACTCCCAAGGACTTATCTAAGACGAAGCGTGAGGCTCAGGTTTTAAGGTCAGGGGGTTCTATCCCGCGCTCAACAACCTACCGCGGATTATTCTCGTAGTTAATTCGGAGCCTTCCGCGGTTGTTTTGGTTGGGGATGTTGATGCCGTTCGACTGCAGTCGGCCAAATCCGGATTACCAAATATTCCCGTAGATCATTCGGAGCATTGGGCCCAGCCTGGTTTCTAATAGTTGTAATAAATAGGTTCTCCATATGAAGAGAAAAACAATGTTGATTCTCCATAGGAAGATTCAAATGAATTAGAACTATAATTTTTATTAGGACAACCATTGCTATAATGTTTAAACGTTTCATACCATCGATATGGATCAAAATCACCCATACTAGTATGGTTCTTTAGTCATAAAATTTTGTAGGAAAATCTTGAAAAGATCAATAGAGAAGAAATATGCATTGAGTTCCAATTCCTAGGAGAGGTAGCAGGCACAGATGATTATAGATAAATCAATAACATATAACAGGTTCTCAAGAGAACACCTACGTCTCATGATAAGAATAGTGGCTAAGAAGAAATGTGACTAGGGTATGCTGATTTATAAGCAAATTGAAAATAGGATAATGTGTCCAACCATTCGTCATGGTAGAATAATCAGTATTGTCTTAGGACAAATGTATCCTCATCTATGTGGTCTTTCTGGAGTCTATATTCGCCTAGAACAAAGAATAATTGTAACCTACTACTTCAAATCGATGACAGGTGCATCTGAAGATGAATCGGATTCAAGAAGTGACTCATCCTTTAGTGCAATAAACATTCAAGGGGGATTTCAATGCTTCCTTCGTGAATGAAGGATTGAGAGGGAGAATGCCAACCTGGGAAAATGTTAATGTGACTGGACTCAGCGAAATCTAGTTCCAGAACTCAGGAGGAGATGAAGTATGTAGAAGAGAAGGTTTTTGTGAAAGAAAAGGAGGCTACCTGAAGAAGAACTTTGATTTCATTTTTTTAGAAGAGAACCACAATCTCTTTGATTTCATCTCATTATACTCTGAAATTCTTTAAGAATATGCTTTTATAACACTTTTAAATAGAAACTAGATTTATGTTGAATGCTTTTGAATGCTCTGAAATCGTTGCTACTTCTTTATATGATTTCTTGCTTAAAACAATCCTGTTGATACAACTTTGATTCTTGATGCACATAATCTATCTTTAAATTTTTGTTTTTATGATATCTTTCTTCCTATATGATATCATTATCTATCTGAATTATTAATATCTCTTAAATCATTTTCTCTACATCTTTGACTGTCTGAAGTACTTCTTACTTCATATTTGAATTGTTATCTAACCTCTTTCTTTCTGTCTGACATCATGACATACTTTTTATCCAACCATTTCCATCTTAGCAGTCACCATGATTTGCACATGAAACTGAAATATGTTCTTCAGTTAATAACTCTTTGATTACACATGTTGAGGAAAGGGTGCTCATGTAAGAATTCGGAGTACAAAAAGAAAAGGAGGAAACAGTTGTACATGAGTAAATTTTGATGAAGGCCTGATAAAACAACGGTGCATATGAAAATTCAGAACACAACCACTTTGAAGAAAAATGACTTTATATAAGCAGACTTTGATAAAAGTCTTATTACGCTGAATTTTGTTTCTATATAAATTCTTTTTTTTCTCAATGTAAAATCATTTCTTACTCTATGAAATCTGATATACCAAATAGAAGGAGATCGTTGGGAAAAATCTCTTAATTAGGTATATCAAGTTAATATATGTGATTTTGGAATTGTCACATTATATGTACAAAAAGACATTATATTATGAAAGCATAAGTTGAAATCATATGGTAGCCGCCAAGGAGTTAACGGGTACTCAAGAAGAAGAGTCAACTAAGTTAAATCTTTGTGCGTCAAGAAGAATTCAACACACGTTGAAAGGTTGACTTCATGCATCCAGAAATAATCAAGGCACGTTGAAAGCAAAGTTCTCTATAAACGTCAGAACTACTTAGAAGAAAAATAGCCCAAATCAAAGAGATTCAGCGTAAGTCAAATTTTCTCTATTCAGTAATTCGACATACGTCGAGAAGTATTTGACGCATAAGTCACAAAGCATCGACTTCTCTTCAACATTCAGTTATCTATTTCCAAGAAAAAAAATGTCGTAATTTGAGTTCAAATCTAGTCGTTGGTGCCTCATATATGGAATGAGATTGCAATTAAACGGGAATGAAATAAGGTGATGTCAAATCAGAGGTTGTCTATAAATAGAAAAGTTTTAATTAACAGCATTAGAGATTTTCAGCCAATAATTTATATTTGAATCAATCTGAAATTATCTTCGTCTTCTCACATGAAGAAAATACGCATCTTCTCTAAGAGTCAAGAAATCATCTTCATCGTTCTCCTCTTAAAATTTGAAAAGAAGTGATTCTTCCTCGGGTCTAAAGTGACAAAAAGGACTGTTGAACTTAGAGAATTATTCTTCCTTCTCATTTATCAAGAAGAAGTTCTCCAACAACCCTAGCCGACATCTTCTTCTCTCAAATCCAAAACACTTTCTTTGAAGAGTTTATATCAGAATTCCTCAAATGATAGGATTTCCTTCTCTCTTGAATCCAAACATTTCTTCCTAAAGGAACAAGGCGACTGTTATTGTTGTTATCATCAAGAATCTATATAATGCATTAAGATCAAGATTCTTCAAAAATCTGTTGAAGAAGAATCACAATGTGAAAAGCCGCTTCTACATCAACCATTCTCGAGCAGTGTTCTTTGAATCTCTCACAAAGATTCAATCAGTGTTCTTTGAATCTCTCACAAAGATTCAATCAGTTCTAAGAGTCTCCTTATCAAAAGAGTTAGCTGATTCTAGGGATCTCCTTATCAAAAGACTTAGTTGGTTCTAAGAATTTGCTTATTAAAAGACTCACGTGGTTCTAAGAATCTTCTTATCATAAGACTTGGTTGGTCCTAAGAATTCCCTTATCAAAGGATTCCGATTAGTTTTGTGAATCTCCTTATCAAAAGATTTAACTTGCTGGTTTTGAAGAACACCTTACAAAAAGATATATTGTATTGGTTCTAAGAATCTTTTTATCAAAAGACTCAACATTTATTAGTGGATATCCTACCAAAGCGCAGAAGAGGGGCGTACCCACCATTTGGGGAACCTCTATAAAACTCTGTGTCTTCTGGTTGCATGGATCTTTATAACCTTATGTGTTTATCTCTTTGCTATAATATTTTGAATGCTAAATATACAAATAAACTGTGACATGTGTTGTGAATGATTGCAGAATGGAGAAATCTTTGTAACTCTATTTATCCCCCTCCCATCTCTAGTGTGATTTTTAGCACCTTACCCTCACCTTTTAATTGATATCAGAGGAAGGATGATCATTAAAAGGCTAACACCTTATTAATCAAGATTCAGCGGTATTAAGAATTACTTATGAGATTTCTAAACACAGTCATGAGATCTACACAGTTAAGAGAATATGGAACCACAAGACCTCCAATGTGTAATTTGGATAAAATTCTTTTATAGAAATCAAGAATTAAATTATTTATGAATTCTATTGATGAAGATATTTTTAATTTTGTGATTGTAGGTCCTCCAACTCCTACCTATACAGAAGAAAGGGGACTCACAGTTCCTAAGGCTAAAGCTGACTAGATAGATGCTGAAAAGAAGGTTAAAGTCAGTGATGCAAAGACCATGAATATCTTGGTCTCTAATATAACTAATGAGATATTCTAAAAGATTGTTGATTGTCAATCTAGTAAAGAGATATGTGACTCCTTAACCAAAATTGTTGAAGGCAGTTCAGATGAAATAAAAGATAGAAGATTGTTCTTGATCTATCAATATGAGAACTTTAAGAAAAGACATGGAAAATCAATGGCAGACACGTACCATAGATTCAGTCTAATAGTAATTGAACTCAAAGGGCTGGAAAAGGATATTTCAACAACTAAAATTAATGATAAACTCTTAATGTGTTTCTCAACCTCTTGGGATTCAAAGATTTGGACTATTAGAGAAGCCAGATGCACTAAGGAGATTTCTATAAATGCACTCCCTAGGAAGCTCAAGTCTTATGAAATGCTACTAAGATAGGAGCTGAAAATGAAGCCAATGAGAAGACTCTAGTTTCTTCAAAAGAAAAATTCATTGCCATCAAGACTTCTAAAGAAGAAAATTCAACAATGGATGATGAACTAATTAGTCTTCTAGCTAGAAGATTTAAGAAATTGATTAACTCTGAAGACTTTAGAGGAAGGGACAGAAGTCACAATAAACCAAGGTATGACAAAACTGATGCTAAAGGGATTATTTGTTTTTCTTACAAAAAAACCTAGACATATTGCTCCAGAATATCTGGAAGAAAATAAGGACAAAGCCTAGAAGAAAAGTAAAGACCATAAGAAGCATAATGATTAAAGGAAGAAAAACAGTTGTACATAAGCAAATTTTAATGAAGGTTTGATAAAACAGTTATACATATGAAAATTTAGAATACAACAGCTTTGAAGAGAAATGGCTTTGCATAAGCAGACTTCGATAAAAGTCTCTATAGTTTAAATTTCTTTTTTACATAAATTCCTTTTTCTTTCTCAATGTAAAATCACTTATTACTCTATAAAACCCTTTATACCAGATAAAGGAGATTGTTGAGAAAAACCTCTTAATTTGGTATATCAAGTTAATGTAGGTGATTCTATGCATGAGGGAGATCATAAAAAAATCATTTCATCTTCAAGGCTTGAAGAAGAGTTAACTAAGTTAAACCTTTGTGTGTCGAGAAGAGTTCAACGCACAGTGAAAGGTTGACTTTATGCATTCAGAAATAATCAGCGCACGATGAAAGCAAAGTTCCCTACGAATGTCAGATCTCCTTAGAAGGAAAAATAGCTCAAATTAAAGAGATTGAGCTTAAGTCAAATTTTCTCTATTCAATAATTCAACATATAACGAGAAAAGAAGGCTAACCTAAGTCACAAAATGTCAACTTCTCTCCGGCATTTAGTCATTTATTTCCAAGCATATAAAGACTATAATTTGAGTTTAAATCTATTCGTTGGTGCCTCATATGAAATGAGATTGCAATGAAACATGAATGAAATAAGGTGATGTCAAATCAGAGGTTGTTGAAGGAGTAATAGAAAAGTTTCAAAGAACAACATAAGAGATTTTCAGCCCAAAGATTCATTTTTGAATCTTCCCAAAATTATCTTTGTCTTCACTCTTCAAGAAAAGACCCATCTTCTCTCGGAGTCAAGAAATCATCTCCATCGTTCTCTTCTCCTAAAATTTGAAAAGGAGTAATTTTGCCTCAAATCTCAAGTGACAGAAAAGGATTGCTGAACTTAGAGAATTCTTCCCATCTCATCTATCAAGAAGAAGTTTTCCAACAACATTAGCCAACAAGATCTTCTTCTCTTAGATCTAAGATACTTTCCCTAAAGGGTTTATATCATAATTCATCAAAACGATAGGATTCATCCTTCTCTCATGAATCCGATCATTTTTGCCTAGAGGAATAAGTCAACTATTATTGTCCTTATTATCAAGAATCCACACAATGCATTAAGATCAAGATTCTTCAGAAATTTATTGAAGAAAAATCACATTGTGGAAAAACAGCTTCTATATTAACCATTCTCGAACATAATTTTTTAAATCTCTCTCACAAAGATTAAGTCGGTTCTAAGAGTCTCTTTATCAAAACACTCAAAAGATTCTAGGAGTCTCCTTATCAAAAGACTCGGTTAGTTCTAATAGTCTTCTTATCAAAAGACTCGGCTGGTTCTAAGAGTCTCTTTATCAAAAGAACCAGTTGGTCTTAAAAATCCTTTATCAAAGGCTTGTGATTGGTTTTGTGAATCTACATATCAAAAGATTCAATTGGTGGTTTCAAAGATCACCTTATCGTAAGATCTATTGTATTGGTTCTAAGAGTCTCCTGATCAAAAGACTCGGTACTGATTAGTGGATATCCTACTAAAGAGTAGAAGAGGGAACATACCCACCATTTGGGGAACCTTTATAAAACTATTTGTCTTCTGCTTGCATAGATCTCTATAGTTTTATGGGTTTATCTCTTTGCTATAATATTTTCGCTGCTAATAGACAGAAAAATTGTTCCATGTGATGTGAATGATTGTAAAATAGAAAATTATTTATCTCTATTAACCAGCCCCGCTAGAGTGATTCATAGCACTTTACCCTCACCTTTCAAGTCTAGCATCCTTCGAGGACAAGGTTTTGTAAGACGTCATTCTGATGGACGTAACGCACTTTTTGTTAGGGCGACTCTGGTTGTATAAACGTGATGTCATGTGTTATGGCAGATATAACATTTGTGTTTTCGACAAGGGTAGAAAGATCACTTTCTCCCTGACCCAGCCTAAGGATCCATCCATGGGTGGATTCGAATTATCTATTAGCACTAGTCATCTAAACCACAAAACATATTAAGGAAAAGTAAGCTCGTGAGAGATCCTTGGTTCGGGGATCGTGTATGTAATAGCCACTACCTTGGCTTCTAAGGCCTCTGTCGATGCGAGTATCACTGATTTGGACATCCATCGCATACAGGATGACTATACAAATATCACGCATGAGGACCACCGATTGAGCTCCCTCCCCTGAGGGATATTCACCATGCAATAGCTCTTGTACTGGGCGGCATCCTTGCCCAACTTTTTACACTACCTTATGAACCTGAATAAGCATGTCGAGCTGAAGTGACGGGGTAGTGATCTTCTCCAAAAAAATTTCATTCACAAAACACTGAGCTTGTGCGCCGTTCCAGACTTCTTACCCCCAAAGAAGGTCGGGAGTTGGTACATGTGCATTAATAGTCGTGTCATTAATAAGATAACAGTGAAATATTATTTTTTTGATCCCTCGCCTCCATGACCTTTCGGACGAGACAATTGGTACCTATATTTTTTCAAAGATGGACCTCCACAGCGGGGTGAGTACCATGAGATTAGGATTTGAGAGGGTGACGAGTGGAATATGGCTTTGAAGACACAGAACAGTCTTTATTAGTGGATGGCGATGTTGTTTGGGCTATCCAATGCCCCTCGCACATTCATGAGAGTGATGCTCACGAATTGCTGTTTTAAATAAGTAAATTTCTGGTGATGTGCACTTGACCCACATTCGAACACAAAGAAAATAGAAAACAAACGCAGCTACAATTTCAACTCGATTACCTTGAGGAAGATGCCGCCGAGCTCGTAGCAGAGGGAATACATCTGTTCAGCTGCAAGCTCGTGCTGCCGCTCCCATATGGCCTCTTGCACGGCGGCATCCCTGAAAAACTTCGCTCTGAACTGGCAGACCTTATACCCGGTATAGATATGAGCAGCCCGAAGCCGGAACTGGAGCGAGCGCTCCAAGGGTATCCACCGCTCTGATAACTTTTCCGTGAAAAGTTGAAGATCAGGAGAATGCAGCATTCTGTAACGCTCTTTCGAGCGAAGCAAGCACTTCAAAAGACGAAGGAGAGCTCCTCTACCACCAGTACACGCCCACCCAAACAGAGCCCAGATTTGTGGCCTAGAGGAATACGCCTCCACTCCAGAATTTATTTAAGAAGCGCAAACCCCTCCTTTTAGCAACGCTCGTCCTTTACAACCAGACCTGTAAAGTCGCGCGTGAAGAAAACCTGCTGGCCCTCAGCTTTGAGAAGTCGGCTTTTGGGCAGTTGGATCCCAAAATATAATTTTTGGTACTTTGCATTCTAAAAATTTAAATATTGCACTTTGTACTTCCGAATCTCAATTCTTTGGCACTTTGCACCCTATGGCTCTTAAATCAGGGGTAATTTCGTCCTTAAAATATATTTAGGTTTTCCAACCCTCTAGCCTCACTTTCTTCCGGTTTTGTTTTCCAGCGGCTGCCTCTCGATTTCTTCTTCACTAATTCTTGCCGCCTTCTTCCACCCCCTTCATCCCGATTTCTTCTTCCAGTCCGTTGAGGCTTCGGCTTCCTTCCAGGCTTCGGCTTCCTTCCAGTCCGGTGAGCCTTTGCCCGACGAAGACAGCAGCTCCGCCCCTTTACCCCTCCCTCTGCTTCGGCTTACCTTACTCAACGCTATTTGTCTTAGCAAATATTTTTGCGCTTTGGCGTTGAGAGAGTAAGCTCCACTCAACGTCAAACTACTTAACAAAATTTTCTGTTATTTGACATTGAGTGAGTAAGCTACACTCAATGTCTGTGGACTTAGTGAAAATTTTGCCCAACTTTTTTGTGGAGTTGACTGACACAAGAACACTCAACACTAAAAGTCGTATGGCGTTGAGTGAGTAGACCACACTCAACGCTTGTGGACTTGGCCACATTTTCAACCAATTTCTAGGCTTAGATTGACTTAGCCTGACTCACAGCTTTTTTGTTGTATGGCGTTGAGTGAGTAGACTACACTCAACGCCTATGGACTTAGCCACATTTTTGGCTATCTTCCAATTAGGCTGAGACAGACTCAACGCTTTATGTTATATGGCGTTGAGTGAGTAGACTACACTCAACGCTTTTGTACTTAGCCAAATTTCTACTAGATATTATTGAGTCCATACCTCGGCGTTGAGTGAACTTGCTTCACTCAACGCATGTGGACTTAGGCAATTTTTGGTATGTCCAGCAACCACTTAGTGTGTCCACATGTCCAATCAATATGATATCGACTACCTGCACTCAAGACCCCAAATGCACATCAAATACAGTTAATGTGTATGTCATTGACCTGTTTAACTTCTCACAAATCATGGACATTGGGAACAATGGACCCAACAATCTCCCCCTATTTGAAGAAATCAAAACCCTTATCAAAAAGGTTTTCTTTCATTGGTCAATGATACACACAACCTATACAGCAAAATCAAAATCAAAATTCTGATAAGCTATAAGTACATTGCCTCACTTACTCCCCCTGTTTTGCTGCAAGGTTGTTGTCCTTACTTGAGTGCCACAAGTCTTTCTTTCCCCTTTATCATCTCTTGTCTGTATGTCTATGTCTCCCCCTTGCTCTGCTATGTCTCCCCCTTGCTAGGACCTTCTCTCTTCTCTCCCCCTTTTTGACTTCTATAGAATAGGCATATGGGGACTGGCCCTTCAATTGGCTGACCTTTTCCCTTCTCTTCAGAGGAACTTACTCCCCCTAAGTAGAAGCATCAGTGAACTGATACTACTTAGGAGTCTGTATGTCCAGCAAGAGGAACAATACCTGCACCAAAAAATGCAAAAGAGAGTGTTTGAAGTTATGCCAAATTCAACATACCCAAATCAAATTTGAGGGTGTTGAACTCTGCTTCATCTAATGGCTTAATGAAGTTATCAGCCATTTGCTTGTCTGTGGGGACAAACTCAAGACTGATGTCTTTCTTTTCCACATACTCCCTAATAAAATGATATCTTATTTTTATATACTTAGTCCTGCTATGTGAGACATGATTTCTAGCAATTGAAATAGCACTTATAGAATCACAGTAGAGAGGAGTTCTACTTACCGGAAGGTTGTAATCCTGGAGCTGATGTTGGATCCACAGCAGTTGAGCACAGCAGCTGCCTACTAATATATATTCCGACTCAGCAGTGGATATAGTCATACTAGTTTGCTTCTTGCTGCTCCAAGAAACTAGCCTTCTACCTAAGGACTGACTGGTTCTAGTAGTGCTTTTCCTGTCTTCTTTGCAACCTGCAAAATATGCATCTGAAAATCCAATTAGATCAAAATTCCTATTTCTAGTAGAGTTGTCACGATTCCGGTTCGGTTCCGGTTCTACTAAAACCGTGAACTGAACCACTACGGTAACAGTTCTTTAAATTAGAACCAAAACCTTATTTGGGTTGACCGGTTCTGGTTCTGGTTCCGGTTCTATAATAGTTTTTAGAACCGTCATGTCAACGGTTCCGGTTACGGTTCCACAAGAACCAAAACCAAACCGGTCACTAACGGTTCGGTCCGGTTCTATGCGGTTCGGTTCGGTTCCAATCGGTTCTAAGTAGAACCAAAACTAAATTTGGCGAAATGAATTGGGGAGGTCAAAAATAAAAAACTGGAGGAGAAATGTAAATCCGTTCGGTTTTTTTGCAAGGACTTCGAAGTCCGGGACCCGGGCGTAGGAATTTTGTATTACTCCAAGTGAGATTACTTTTTTGTATAATATAGTAAGTAACACTGAAAGTTAAACACTGAAACCACAAAATTGCACCATACCGCACTGATCTTAAATCGCGCCGATTTTAAACCGTACTAAATGGTTTGGTTGTAGAGTGACTTCGTTGGTTGCAAAACAATATAGTTTGCAGTGCATTTATTGGCGACGTAAAATCGACAAAACCGTGTCGCATTATTTTCTTTGAGAGGTTATGATTTTCCAATCATCGCCAATAAGTACAAGTTACTTTAATTATTTCAGGAAAATGTATGAGTAAAATTGAAAATACATTATATAATAGTGTAAAAAATCGAAAATTGTAATGCAAAAACCGACTTCAAACCGCACCAATATCAAACCACACTGCATAATTTTGGTATGATGCGATTTTGTTCAGTCCAAAACCAACCTTTTTTTAGTATGATTGCGGTTTGGATCAAACTGCATCAGTTTCACTCATACTAGTAAGTATAGATATTATAGATGGATTATAAAAAATAACAATATAATAAAATTATTATTAATAATAAATTATAATAATAAACGGGTTACGGTTCGGTACTGTTTCGGTCCGGTTCGGATCGGGTCTAAAAATCTTGGAACCGCTTGAGACTTGTATGTTGCGATTCCGGTTCCGGTTCCGGTCCGGATAATAAAATGAAAGAACCACACCCGGACCAATGATATTAACGGTTCCAAAATTCAAACCAGAACCTAAATAATTCGTGAACGGTTCGGTTCGGTTTTTTGCGGTTCCGATTCAGTTCCGGTTCGATTTTTGGTTTTCGGTTTTAAGTGACAGCTTTAATTTCTAGGGTATCATAGGCCAAGATCTGGTGTTCCCTTAAGATACCTCAAGATTCTCTTTACTGCAGAGTAATGAGATTCTTTAGGGCAGAACTGATACCTAGCACAGACACATGTGGCATACATGATATTAGGCCTACTAACAGTCAGGTATAGAAGGGAGCCAATTATCCCTCAATACAAAGACTTATCAACAAGTTTCCCTGTCTCATCTTTGTCTATTGACATACTTGATCTCATGGGAGTTCTCATGGTGGAGGCATTCTCCATACCATATTTTTTGATTAACTCTCTTGTGAACTTGGATTGGGATATGGACAAGCCATCATCAGTCTGTCTTACTTGGAGTCCCAAGAAAAACTTGAGCTCACTCATGCTGCTCATTTCAAAATTCTCTTGCATAAGTTTAGCAAACTTCTTACAAAGGTTGTAATCAGTAGATCCAAAGATAATGTCATCAACATATATTTGGACTAGGATAAGCTTGCCCTTTGATTCCCTTAGAATTAAGGTCTTGTCTATCTTCCCCCTTGAGAATTTGTTCTCAATTAGGAAGCTGGACAAGGTTTCATACCAATCCCTAGGAACTTGCTTTAGCCCATATAGAGCTTTTCTAAGCTTATAAACAAAATTGGGAGAATTAAGATCTACAAAACCTGGTGGATGATCCACATATACTTCCTCTTTTAGGTCTCCATTCAGGAATGCTGACTTAAAATCCATCGGGTAGACTCTGAATCCCTGATGGGCTGCAAATGCAAGGAAGATCCTTATGGCTTCTAGTCTGGCTACTGGGACAAAGGTTTGGTCAAAGTCTATGCCCTCTTCTTACATGTAGCCTTTAGCCACCAGTCTAGCCTTATTTTTGACAATAATGTCATCTTGATCCAACTTGTTCCTATAGATCCACTTAGTCCCTATGACATTTTGTCCTTGTGGTCTGGGGACCAACTTCCAGACCTTACATCTCTTAAATTGGTCCAGTTCTTCTTACATTGCTCCAATCCAGAACTGGTCCTTAATTGCTTCTTCAAACTTTTTTGGCTCTACTTGAGATAGGAAGCTTGAGTAGAGAGTTGTATTCATGCTCCTATTTCTGGTCTGGACTCCATGATTTACATCACCAATAATTTGGTGTACTGGATGGTCCCTTAGATGCCTGATAGCTGGAGGCAATCTAGCTGCAGCTTGCTAATCTTCAGGGTTTTTAGCTAGCTGGTCTTCATTTTCTTCAGATATATTGGCTCCTTCTCTTGGAGTAGGCAGTCCATCATCATTTTCTTGGACAATGGGGGTAGCTTCCTTGATGGTCAGAGTGTTCATCAACTGCTCTATACCTGCAATACTATAAGAGGAGGAGATTGGCAGCTCACAATTAACCATGTTGGATTCATCAAATACAACATGCATTGACTCTTCTACAACTTGGGTAGATAAATTGTAGACTCTATATGTCTTACTATGAGATTTATACCCAACAAAGATCCCTTCATGGGACTTTACAACAAACTTAGTTAAATAGATTTTTCCATTGTTGAGCACATAACACTTGCAACCAAAGATCCTAAAATAGCTCAGGTTTGGTTTTCTGCCCTTCAAGATCTCATAGGGAGTCTTATTGTGGCTCTTGGTGATTGAAGCCCTATTAAGGACATAGCATGCAGTTTTAACTGCCTCAGCCCAGAAGTATTCTGTGAGGGATGAGTCACTTAGTAAGGTTCTACCAGCCTCTATGAGAGTCCTATTTTTCCTCTCAGCAATTCCATTTTGCTGGGGTGTTCTAGGAGAGAAAAACTCTTGATGAATCTCTAGCTCTTCACAGAACCTTGTTATGCACTCAGACTGAAACTCAATGTCATGGTCACTTCTGATTTTGATCACAGTGCTGTTGAATTCATTCTAAATTTGCTTGACAAATGTCTGAAAGAGATTAGGGGCTTTAGATTTCTTCCTTAGAAAAAACACCTAGGCAAATCTGGAAAAGTCATCAATAATCACAAGGGTGTAGACTTTCCTACCTAGACGTTGAATTGGCATAGGACTAAACAGATCCATATACAAGAGGTATAAGCACCTCACTGTGTCTTTGGTGCCAATGCTTTTGAAGGAGGTCTTCGTATGTTTGCCTTTTTGGCATGCAGAGCAGATACCCTCCTTAGTACATATAGACTTAGGCCCATTCCTAACCAGCTCATTGCTGAACAGCTTGTTTATGGTCCTATAATTTAGATGGGCTAGGCTCTTGTGCCACTAGACACAGGAAGAGGCTTTCTCATCTGCAACAAGGCATACAAGTGAGTCTTTGCTAGAACATAGGAACTCTAAACAATACACATTTTCACTCCCAGTGCCTGTTAATATGACCTCTTGGTCACTTAACCTCCTAATCTGGTACTCATCCTTGTGGAATACTATGTCATAGCTAAGATCACAGAGTTGGCTAATGTTTATCAGGTTGTGTTGCAACCCTTCCACATAGGCTACTCTAGTGATAGTGACTATGCCATTAGAGATCTTACCATAACCTCTAGTCACTCCTTTTCCAGATCCACCAAAGATAACCTTTGGTCCATTCCTTACTGGAGCATAATCCTTCAGCATGCTCCTTGTTCCAGTCATGTGTCTGGAACATCCACTGTCCAAGTACCATATAGGGGTATGAACACTTGGACTATCCTGCAAAACACATATCAGTTTGTAACACCTCTACCCGTCAAGAAGAATATAATAGAGGGTCCGGCCGGGGCCCCACACCATATTCCACAAACAGGCGGAGACGCTACTAAATAATATCATAACCAACGCATCCTAACACAGAGCATTCTAGCGGAAGCTTCACGGTTGAATTAATGAACTCAAGATAAACAACATTGTCCACTAACATAGGAATGTATATACATACATCAAAAGAGTCTGGCCTTAAGGCCTTACAACAGTTTCTCTTAACAAGAGTGTGGTTTACATACATCGGCACGCAGGCCGGCCACACATGAACAAAAGAAACAAAACAATGCCTTCGAGGGCAGCAACACAGCTTTGGGCTTCAGCCCGCTAAGTCCCGCTCGGACCAGCTCCTCCAGCACCTGTAAGAACCAATCCACCAAACGGTGGCAAAACAGGGCAACGGTCAGCATTCAGCTGACCAATTATAACGACCCTGCCCCTGGCACGGGGCAGCGGAATTCCATCCCTGCAAAGCATTCATCCAACATGATATATATAGCCATTCAAGCAAGACGTGCACGCCCGCACCGTCACATATCACAAACGTCGGCTCGACGGCCCGACGCTCCGTGCACTCAGGGCACATTCACACCGTTCAGAGGTCCCAGACATAACGGCGCACTATGAGCATTCTAGTCTGATCGGCTCACCGGCCGTCGACTCTCGCTATGTGATCCTAACAGGGTCTTAAGCACCCAAGGTTAGACAACCATAACGCGGGTACAGATCCACCTTTCCCGTTGCTCACATCGTCAAACTCACGCCTGGACTGACGCGGGTACAGTTTCACCTTGCCCGTTCCACCATTTCCTAGTTGCAGCCTCACAGCTCAACTTTCCAGCAGTAGCACTCACGGCCACAAGAGAGTCCAACTCTCATAATTTCCTGGACTTCCTCCAGTACTTTTATCCATCATGCATACAAGCAATCATCACGGAGCCTTCTCCGATATGCAACCAAGCATCACCAATCCAGACCATGTCCAGATGGGCTTCACACAGCATGCCTAGATCCGTACTCCAATTCCGGACTCTAACAAGGGGGACTTCACATATCTACCCCAAGGGACGCCACAACCCACCGCACACTCGCGGGGAAGGGTTTTCCCTATGCAATGCAGGAATTAAGGACTTCACATGTCCAAGCAGGAAATCGTTACCCTAGGAGTTCGCTTCGGAGCCATGGAGAGAAATTTGAGACGGATGAAAGCCTTCGCAGCAGCGTTGCCTTCGCAAATCCGATCTCGGCTCGCGATTTGGACCACCGTAGCACCACCGGCAGCCGAACTCCACTTCCTCTTCTTCCTCCTTGCTCTCACCTCTCTCTTACTTTAGAAAGAGAAGATGAAAAGAAGAATGAGCTTCTCCCCCCCTTTTCCCGGCCTTATCAGCCCAGGAATGAACTCCAGCCACAGGATCTTATTTAAAGAAAATGAAGGGCCACGATCTACTGAAAATTCCCCTGAAATTTGGCCGACACGGCCTGTGACACGCCCGTGTCACAGGCCGTGTACCCTTAAGCGGCACACGCGGCAGTCGCACCGACTGAAATATTCGAGAACACGGGCATCGACACGCCCGTGTCGAACCTGACACGCCCGTGTCAGTCATGAGACACGCCCGTGTCTCCTGTTACACGGTACTAACCGATTTCCAAAACCAGTACACGGGTCGGAACACGGCAACTGACACGCCCGTGTCCAGCCTCACACGCCCATGTTCCCGGCCGTGTTCAAGGCCGTGTCCGGCTCTGACTTGAATAGGTCAATTTCGAAAATTAATTCGAACACGCCCTGGGACACGCCCGTGTCGAAGGCCGTGTCCCAGGCTCGACGATCGTCGACTCTCAAACATCGACTAGCCTGAACACGCTCTGGGACACGCCCGTGTCCCAGGCCGTGTACACCCGACACGCCCTGGGACACGCCCGTGTCCCAGGCCGTGTCTAACAGCCTCCAACCCAAAATTGTGTACAAACATATTTTGAGATTTTTGGGGTGTTACAATCCTCCCCCCCTTAATAAAATTTCGTCCCGAAATTTGAAGACAATAGGGAGAAAATAACAAAACACTTATATGTTTCTATTACATATACAACGAGTGAACAAGCTACGAAAATAACTCGGGAAACTCGGCTCGCATGGTCTGCTCGCGCTCCCATGTTAGCTCTTCTCGGCCACAATTGTCCCACCGGACTTTGACCATCCCGATCACCTTGTTCCGCAACTGTTTCTCGGCTCGATCCTCTATCCGTATAGGCTTCACCTTTGTCGTTAGCCCATACTCAACTGGCACTCGATCATTTTCAACTATATGAGCTGGATCCTTGACTGCTTTACGTAACACCGAGATGTGAAACACGTCATGCAATCCACTCAATTCCGATGAAAGAGCTAACCGATAGGCAGCTTCCCCAATTCGCTCCACCACTTCAAACGGACCAAGGTATCGCGGACTTAGCTTTTTCAATCGCCGGATCCGAGATACGCCTTTGAAGGGCTTAATCTTTAAATAGACCCATTCACCCACCGCGAACTCCACGTTCCGGTGCTTAGCATTGTAATACTTGGCCTGCCGATTTTGGGCTATTAGGAGCCTCTCTCGAATAGAGCGTATTGTTGAGGTAGCATCCTCGACTTCCTTTTTGCCTAACAGTTTAGTCTCGCCAGTTTCTGCCCAAGCTAGCGGTGTACGACACTTGCGACCATACAGCGCTTCAAATGGGGCCATGCCTACACTCGCTTGATAGCTATTATTATAGGCAAACTCCACCATAACAAGATGTTCTTCCCACTTCTTACCGAAGTCCAGGGCGCACATACGGAGCATATCCTCCATCGTTCTGTTGGTTCGTTCAGTTTGGCCATCCGTTTGCGGGTGAAAGGCCGTACTGAATGCTAACTTTGTGCCCAACATCTGATGAACTAATCTCCAATCCTTTGAAGTAAAGCGCCCATCTCGGTCACTTACGATGCTCCGGGGAACACCGTGCAATCGAACTATCTGCTCCACATAGAGCTTTGCCAACGTTTCCACTGAATCGTCCCGCTTGTTTGGTATAAAGTGAGCCACCTTTGTCAACCGGTCTACAATCACCCAGATTGAGTCATGGCCACGCTGAGATTTCGGCAATCCGTGCACGAAATCCATAGAAATATCCTCAAATTTCCATTGCGGAACCGGCAACGACTTCAGGAAACCACTCGGCCGTTGACATTCTGCCTTTACTAAAGCACAAGTACGACATTTAGCCACATACGCGGCTATGTCCTTCTTTAAACCAGGCCACCAGAACAGTTTCTTCATGTCTTTGTACATTTTTGTGCTCCCAGGGTGAATTGAATACTTTGTAAAGTGCGCTTCATATAACAGCCCTTCTCGCAATTTACCCGCACTAGGGACGCACAATCGGCCATCCTTTCGTAACAAGCCATCATCCCAGGAGAACTGATCACCAGATCCCTCCTTTGCATAGCGTTGGAGACTTTCATCCAACTCCGTTGCCCGCCGAACCCTGTCAGCAAGGTCATATTGAACTTCCAACCAGTTCATGCTTGCTTCAGTTGAAGAATCTCTTTCCACACAAGATATCTCCAAGACTTTCAACTCTTGGACTAACCGCTCATCATGTATCCGCAACCAATTTGCCTGTACCGGAGCCCGACGACTCAAGGCATCAGCGACCACATTTCCCTTTCCGGGAACATAGTGAATGTCGAAGGTATAGTCCCCAAGGAATTCCATCCACCTTCTTTGTCGCATATTCAACTCCTTTTGATCGAGCAGATACTTTAAGCTTTTATGATCGGTATAAATATCTACTTTCACGCCATATAGATAATGCCGCCACAACTTTAGCGAAAAGATCACCGCCGCCAACTCCAAATCATGGACGGGGTAATTACGCTCATGTACTTTCAATTGACGTGAACCATAAGCGATCACCTTGCCAAACTGCAGGAGAACGCAGCCTAAGCCGCTTCCTGACGCATCGCTGTATATTTCAAATCCATCTGTACCACATGGCGACGTCAACACGGGCGCCGTGGTCAAACGACTTTTCAGCTCCTCAAAAGCTCGTGCGCACTCCGGCGTCCAAACGAACTTCTGATCCTTTCTCGTCAACGTAGTCAGAGGCAAAGCAATCCGGGAGAAGTTCTCCACGAACCTCCTATAGTAGCCCGCCAGTCCAAGGAAACTTCTGACTTCGGCCACTGAAGACAACACTGGCCAATCCCGAATGGCACTTATCTTAGCCGGATCCACCGCTATGCCCTCTCCACTTACCACATGGCCTAGAAAAGCCACCGACGAGAGCCAGAACTCACACTTTGAGAACTTGGCATACAGCTTATTCCTTCGCAAGGTATGCAATACTAATCGCAAATGGTTTGCATGATCTTCCTCCGATTGTGAATATACCAGAATATCATCAATAAACACAATCACAAACAGATCCAGGTATTCGCGGAACGTACGATGCATGAGATCCATGAATACCGAAGGCGCATTACACAAGCCGAACGGCATCACTGTGAACTCATAATGACCATAGCGTGTGCCAAACGCTGTCTTGGGAATGTCACCTTCCCTAATCCGCAACTGGTAATACCCGGACTTCAAATCCAACTTCGAATAGACGGTTGAGCCTGCTAGCTGATCGAACAAGTCATCGATCCGAGGAATTGGATACTTGTTTTTCTCCGTCAGCTTGTTCAGTTCACGATAATCAATACATAGTCGCAAACCACCGTCTTTCTTTTTCACAAAAAGAACAGGCGCGCTCCAAGGTGACATACTTGGGCGTATATATCCCTGCTCCAACAACTCTTGCAACTGAACTTTCAGTTCGGCCATTTCTTTTGGCGCTACCCGATACGGCGAACGGGCCACGGGTTTTGCACCCGGCACCAGCTCGATAGCGAAGTCAATTTCCCTTTGGGGAGGTAACCCCGGAAGGTCCTTTGGAAACACATCCGCATATTTCGACACAATCGGCACTTCACTCACACTGGCCTTCGGCGCCACCGCCTCTATGAGTGTGAAGAACAACTCCGCACCCTTCCGAACTGCCTTAACAACTTGGAGAGCGGATAACAACATCCCACTCATCCCTTGCATACCAATAAACTTGGTCTCTCGTTCGGTATTTTGCCCAAGTGTGACCTCTTTTGAAGTGCAATCAATACAGGCACGCTGCTCTGAAAGCCAGTCCATACCAAAGATTATATCAAACTCTTTGATCGGCAATACTAGTGTTTCCACTTTGAACTCCCGACTTCCTAACTTGACCTCAAGACCGCAAGATCGATCCGCGCACATCAAACATCCGTTAGGCAACAACACCTTTACACTGTCTGTCTTGGTCCGGATAGGCACCCGACACGCAAGACAAAATCCTCAGACAGAAACGAATGTGAAGCACCTGTGTCGAACAGTGCTCGCGCCGGATACTCTCGTATAAGGACAAACCCTATAACATGACAATTAAAACAAGCACAGCACACCAAAAGTACAAATATTAAAACTTAAGCGCACCTGTGACGACATCAGCCTGCTTAATGGCCTCCTGTTGTCCAAGGTTGAAGACCCTGGGCTGCGCGTGCGAGGCAGAAGACTCCACCACAGCCTTCCCCTTCTCCGCATAAGACGCTCCCGTCTTCTTATCACCCTTTGGAGGACCAAATCGGCATTCACGTGCGAAGTGTCCAACCTTTCCGCACGTAAAACAAGCACGAGCTCCATTCCCAGATGTGTCCGTCACAGTCGCAGAAGGAGCTTGTCCAGAAGACTTAGACTTCTTATTCCATTTCCTTCGGTAGCCAAACTTGTCCGGACGCGGCGGCTTAAACTCCGGCTTCACAACCGCCAAGTTTCCCTTTGCTTGCCCCCGTTTCATGTCCGTCTCCAAAGAACGAGCCGTACAGACTAAGGCTTGGAATCCCTGACTCACAGAACTCGAGAGCAAATACCTTAGCTCATCTCGCAGTCCCGCATAAAACCGACTAGTCTTACGCTCTTCTTCGGCGAAGATCGAGCCCGCATATCTTCCCAACCGGGTGAACTCATGCAGGTAGTCATCCACACTTCGATCTCCCTGTGCTAACCGTTGGAACTCCATTTCCATCGATATCCTTTGCTGCATCGGTAGATGTTGTGCTAAGAACAACCGAGAGAATTCTTCCATTGTAATCTCTGCCAATTGCCTGCCGGCCAAGTGATGCAGTTCAATCTCATCCCACCACAATCGCGCCTCTCCTTCCAGTAGGAAAGTGGCTAACATCACTTTCTGTTCCTCCTCAACCCTGATAGCCCTCATAATCCTCTTAATTCTTGCAAGCCAATCCTCTGCTTGGGCCGGTGTACCCGCCCCATGAAACTGCGGAGGGTTAAAGCTCAAGAATTGCTTCCATTGTTGATCTGCTACCCGCGGATCAACTTCGGCTTCTATCGGTTCTTGCCGTACCCCAGCTTGCGTTGGCACCACTGCAGGACGTGCTTGCCCCGCTTGCTGAGCGTTCATCACAGCAAGTACCGTTTCCGTGATGAGACGGACTGTTTCAGCGGATGGAGGAGTTGTGGGCACCTCGGCTGGTGCCGCACTCGCAACAGAACGTTGTGGTTCGGACTGACCCGCAACACTTCTGGTCACCTATATGTGTAAAACACACAGGTTAACGACCAATAAAAACGGCAATCATACAAAGAGAATACACAAGTTCAACAAACAAGTGTATTTGCATTCCTAAGTGGACAATCTTGAGTTCAAATTAAGTGTTATAACGACGGCACTGACACGTGCTCGCCCCCTCTCAAAAGAATTCGTCCGCGAATTCGGAAGAGATCGACCAACAAGCTGATACCAAATTGTAACACCTCTACCCGTCAAGAAGAATATAATAGAGGGTCCGGCCGGGGCCCCACACCATATTCCACAAACAGGCGGAGACGCTACTAAATAATATCATAACCAACGCATCCTAACACAGAGCATTCTAGCGGAAGCTTCACGGTTGAATTAATGAACTCAAGATAAACAACATTGTCCACTAACATAGGAATGTATATACATACATCAAAAGAGTCTGGCCTTAATGCCTTACAACAGTTTCTCTTAACAAGAGTGTGGTTTACATACATCGGCACGCAGGCCGGCCACACATGAACAAAAGAAACAAAACAATGCCTTCGAGGGCAGCAACACAGCTTTGGGCTTCAGCCCGCTAAGTCCCGCTCGGACCAGCTCCTCCAGCACCTGTAAGAACCAATCCACCAAACGGTGGCAAAACAGGGCAACGGTCAGCATTCAGCTGACCAATTATAACGACCCTGCCCCTGGCACGGGGCAGCGGAATTCCATCCCTGCAAAGCATTCATCCAACATGATATATATAGCCATTCAAGCAAGACGTGCACGCCCGCACCGTCACATATCACAAACGTCGGCTCGACGGCCCGACGCTCCGTGCACTCAGGGCACATTCACACCGTTCAGAGGTCCCAGACATAACGACGCACTATGAGCATTCTAGTCTGATCGGCTCACCGGCCGTCGACTCTCGCTATGTGATCCTAACAGGGTCTTAAGCACCCAAGGTTAGACAACCATAACGCGGGTACAGATCCACCTTTCCCGTTGCTCACATCGTCAGACTCACGCCTGGACTGACGCGGGTACAGTTTCACCTTGCCCGTTCCACCATTTCCTAGTTGTAGCCTCACAGCTCAACTTTCCAGCAGTAGCACTCACGGCCACAAGAGAGTCCAACTCTCATAATTTCCTGGACTTCCTCCAGTACTTTTATCCATCATGCATACAAGCAATCATCACGGAGCCTTCTCCGATATGCAACCAAGCATCACCAATCCAGACCATGTCCAGATGGGCTTCACACAGCATGCCTAGATCCGTACTCCAATTCCGGACTCTAACAAGGGGGACTTCACATATCTACCCCAAGGGACGCCACAACCCACCGCACACTCGCGGGGAAGGGTTTTCCCTATGCAATGCAGGAATTAAGGACTTCACATGTCCAAGCAGGAAATCGTTACCCTAGGAGTTCGCTTCGGAGCCATGGAGAGAAATTTGAGACGGATGAAAGCCTTCGCAGCAGCGTTGCCTTCGCAAATCCGATCTCGGCTCGCGATTTGGACCACCGTAGCACCACCGGCAGCCGAACTCCACTTCCTCTTCTTCCTCCTTGCTCTCACCTCTCTCTTACTTTAGAAAGAGAAGATGAAAAGAAGAATGAGCTTCTCCCCCCTTTTCCCGGCCTTATCAGCCCAGGAATGAACTCCAGCCACAGGATCTTATTTAAAGAAAATGAAGGGCCACGATCTACTGAAAATTCCCCTGAAATTTGGCCGACACGGCCTGTGACACGCCCGTGTCACAGGCCGTGTACCCTTAAGCGGCACACGCGGCAGTCGCACCGACTGAAATATTCGAGAACACGGGCATCGACACGCCCGTGTCGAACCTGACACGCCCGTGTCAGTCATGAGACACGCCCGTGTCTCCTGTTACACGGTACTAACCGATTTCCAAAACCAGTACACGGGTCGGAACACGGCAACTGACACGCCCGTGTCCAGCCTCACACGCCCGTGTTCCCGGCCGTGTTCAAGGCCGTGTCCGGCTCTGACTTGAATAGGTCAATTTCGAAAATTAATTCGAACACGCCCTGGGACACGCCCGTGTCGAAGGCCGTGTCCCAGGCTCGACGATCGTCGACTCTCAAACGTCGACTAGCCTGAACACGCTCTGGGACACGCCCGTGTCCCAGGCCGTGTACACCCGACACGCCCTGGGACACGCCCGTGTCCCAGGCCGTGTCTAACAGCCTCCAACCCAAAATTGTGTACAAACATATTTTGAGATTTTTGGGGTGTTACACAGTTAACCTTAGGACCCCAATTTTTATTGGGTCCTTAGTGTATGTTATACTGAAAATAATTCTGCCTGCCTGCAGCTTTTCTGACAGACAAGCTGATATTTGCTCTTTGCACACTATGATTGTACCAGCAATCAACAACAAAGTGGCCTACTTTGCCACAACACCAACACTCATGGATATTGTACCTTCTTTTTGGAGCAGGTCTAATGGCTGTGTTAACAACATCTTTGGGTTTAGAAGGAGTAGCAGCAGTTCTGTTCCATGATTTTCCAGCCCTGGTCTGAAAAGTGGTGGGTCTGGCAGTAGAAGTGCTTGGGATATCTTGAGCCCTTCTAGCAGCAGCTTTATTTTCAGAAAGTATACCCTTGATGGCCTCAAAGATGAGCTGGTCAGGTCTACTGACAGCCTTCCCCTTTATCTTAGAGTGGGCTGGAGGAATTTGAGAACAGTCATTAGCTTTACCCTTGACTAAAGGGGCTATTGCACCAAACACAAATGGTCCAAGATGGGCCATTTGTATTTTATCATAGGTACTTGCACCTTTGCTGTAACTGCCACCATATTGTGGAACATCTTTGTTCAGACAAGATGGTCTAGCATGATTCTAGTGACTATAAATACTCTTATGGTCATGGCTGTTGGAAGAAAATTGCACTCTAACAAATTTTACAGGAGGCTTAGAGGCTAGTGGCTCCACTTGAGCTTTGCCCTTTCCCTTGGGATTAGCAGCTCTTGTCCTTCCCTTGAATCTCAACCCTTTCTTTCCCTTTTGAGAGGAGAATGAGTCTATCAAGGGTAACACTGTGCTAGGCTTGGAGTAGCTAGCCACTAGTTCCCTCTTCTTTTTTAGATTTCCTTCAAGATTCCTGATATGATTATTCTTGAAGGTTATGGTGCTCATCTGAATGATTTTCACATTCTTCAGTTTGCTAACTTCCTGCATCTTCAGATCCAACAATTTTGCTGATTTTGAAGCAGCAAGCTTTAAAGAGACAATTTTCTGAGCCTGCTGTTTGGCCAGGAGCATGCTCTTCTTTAGAGCATGCAGAAATTCACCATATATTATCAATCAATTGATTGATGTCTCCCTCAGATTCTGAGCCATCATCATCAATTGATATAGAGGCACAAGAATCTGGAACTGATTCATAATCTGATCATGCAGAGTTGGTAACAGAATTTACCTTGCTTGGACTAGGCTGATCCTGAAAGATTTCTTCATCTGACTTAGCCATCAGCCCAAGGCAGCAGCTGTTATCTTCAGAATCCACCTCTAAATCACTATCAGATTGTGATAGAGGGGCCCTGTCTTCAATCCTGGCAGCAAGATGAACCTTCTCAGCTTCTTCTTCTAAAGCAGCCAGCCTTTTGATGCAGTCTACTTCTACAGCTCCTTCTTCAGTAGAGTACAACCCAATGTAGGCTTCTTCTTCTTCTTCTGACTCTTGTAAGACCCCCCTTTTTTTTTTCTTTTTCAACCACCGGGGTCTTAGCCCAGAATTGCCGCTTTGCGGTGGCACCGACTCACGGGAAGGCAACCACTACAAAACACCAATTCTGCCGGCCCTTTTCGATCACAAGAGAGAGAAGTATTTATACAAAAATGTAAACAAGTCCACAGAAACATGTAAATAAAAGTGAAATCATATCCAGTCCATCAATAGATAATAATAGGAAAATAGATAAATGGGCTCGAGCCCAGTACATCAGAGTCCTCACTACAAGTCGTTCATCGCGGAAGCTAAGAAAAACTAATCACTCACGGAGCTGGTCGCAGGTGCACCGGTGCTAGACTGTCCCACCTCCATGCGCACCGTACTCCGCTGGTGTTGGTCCCTGGACTGCTGGTCCCTGTCTCCCATCCGGATCTCCTATAATGTTTGGTTCGAAAACCATTAGTCATAAAGACTAAGCCCTATCATCCCCTACCCCTCCCACCACGGCTCCTAAGCACCAGACGGAGAGGAGGAAAGGGAAGCTACAAAAGTGGAGAATAACCAAGCAGGTGACAGGGAAGCTAATCTAGTAATTATTTAGAATGAAATAGGTCTAACAATCCTACGACAGTAAGTAATAAGGAGAGCAATTAATAAGTAGCAATTTGTATAAAAAGATAGCTAGAGAACAGTAAATAAACAAGCAAGTAAATAAGTATGTAACCTTAACTTATATGAATGCTCATACAAACTTATAAGTTAAGGGGTCTTCTGCAAGGCTCCCATCGTATAAAAAGTCCCATACCGATTTATACGTTGGGGTGTCGGTTGTATGCAATTATGAGTGTAGTGATATGCTATGTCATGATTCATGCAAGTGCAACTCACGCACACGACTCTATGCGCACAGACCTTTAGTTCCCCCTGTTCGGGCAGCTAGCTTCACTCCCAAGAACCTCCGTAGTGGCAAACGGAGACAGTGGGTCGGGCCCCCCACTCCTAGGCGGGTATCCACACTGTTGGTACCCTAGTTTGATTTGAGTTTAGTCTTGTCTTCTTAGTCTCTTGACCCATGAATTATCTATGGTCAAGGTTAGTTGTCTAGCTGTAGAGTTCCCAGCTTATCCAGATAAGAATTTGGTTAAGTAGTTTGTTCGTTCGACTATGGTTGAACGCCGCTCGACTATCGTCGACTAACTGTTCGACGATCGTCTATCAGTTGCTCGACGTTCTGTCTGCGTGGATAGTTCGACTATCTGTTGATAGTTCGACTATCTGTGTGCTGTGATAGTTCGACTATCTGTTGATAGTTCGACTATCTGTTTGTTTGATAGTTCGACTATCTGCTTGGATAGTTCAACTATCTGATAGCTCGACTATCTGTTTGATAGGTCGACTATCTGCGTTGTTTGATAGCTCGACTATCTGTTGATAGGTCGACTATCTGCTTTCTTCTGATAGTTCGACTATCTGTTGATAGGTCGACTATCTGTTTTCCCTTGGTAGCTCGACTATCTGCTTTGATAGTTCAACTATCTGATAGCTCGACTATCTGTTGATAGTTCGACTATCTGTCGTTCTTTGATAGTTCGACTATCTGTTGATAGATCGACTATCTGTTTCTCTTCTGATAGTTCGACTATCTGTTGATAGGTCGACTATCGGTTTTGCTTTGATAATTCGACTATCTGTTGATAGGTCGACTATCTGATAGCTCGACTATCTTCTGATAGTTCGACTATCTGTTGTGATAGTTCGACTATCTCCTTTGATAGTTCGACTATCTGGATCGTTCGACTATCTGTCCGATAGTTCGACGATCTCCGTTCTTCGGTCGACGATCTCCGAGGGTCGTTCGACGTTTTCTGTTTGCCTTTTTATTTTGTATTTATTTATTCTATTTAATTAATTAATATATTATCTGGCATTTTATTTCAGTTGTTTTTTTGATAATATTTCCAGGCAATATCTGCTCCATCCCTTTTGCCTGAGTCAAATCTTTTCAGATAAAGTTGTTTGTCTTATTAGTTGACAGTGTATTTTACTTTATCTGCTGTCAGTCCTTTATAGCCGTTAGACTGAAAAGTCTTCCTTCTGCTATAAAGAGTTTGTCTCTGATGTGATTTTATTTAGTACCTTTATTATCAGATTGCTTCCTGCAGCTTCTTTGAAAAAGGTTTATCCCTTTTATAGAATATTTTGCTGCAGAGTTTGTTTGTCTTTGTGATATTTGCAGCCCAGGTTTCAAGTTTCAGAAGAAGACAAACAGTTCAAATTGAAAAGAGCCGTTGCTTGTTGCTGCTATAAAAGGAATCCTTTGGAGAAGGATTTCAGATAGCTAACCAGTTATTCTAAGAGTTATTCAATTAGCATTCAAGCTTTCATCAAGACTAAGTTCACTTCTCTCAGCAATCTTCATTCAACTGAGAAGTGTTAACTCTTCTGCTCTTCTTCAACCTGAGTTCTCCTGCTTCCAGGAAGTTCAGACTCAGAGTTCTTTTGAAGAAGAAGAAGAAGAAGATAGCTGCTAGAAGATTTCTACTTTATTATTTTATATCTTCTTGTAGTTCTTCCTTCAGTTTTTACTGAAGAGTATCTGCACTGAAGCAAGACTTCACCTGGACATTCTTTGAGCCAGGGGGAGCCTTGATTCTTTGGAGCTTTTTAGCTCAGTGCAAGTCTTTGTGCTTCTCTAATCTATTGTAAAATAGAGAAGACTTTTTAACCTTCTTTCCCCCTCCTGTACAGGGTTATTACTCCCTTCAAAAGTATCCCTTGGTGGCAGGGCACCTGATCAAAAACCTGTTGTTGGTTTTTAGACACCTGATCAAAAGTCTAAAGGGTTTCTAGATCTACCTGAAGCAGATCTTGTGGTGGCAGGGCACCTGATCAAAAACCTGTAGTGGATTCCTACCTTGTTGGTAGAAGAGTGGACGTACCCAAGTTGTTTGGGGAACCACTATAAATTCCTTGTGTCGTCTGGCTTGCTTAATTTAATTACTTGCATTGTGACTGTGATTAGATATAACTAGGTTTGCTAGTTGCTGATTAGGTTTTCCAAGCCTTAACTATAATTACAGTTAGCTTGAGTTTGTGCACAACACTTGTGTTAGACTTTAGGGTTATCTCCTTATCTATAATCTTTTCATTCCGCATTTCACTCCAAGGGAGTTGGGTAGACTATTAGATTTTTGTCTAGTGCAAAATTTGATAACTCTATTCACCCCCCTCTAGAGTAGTATCTATCCCTTCACTTTCAATTGGTATCAGAGGGAGGTTAACTGACTGAATAGGCTAACACCTAAGTCACAAGATCCTGATAGATACCAAAGTTTATAGATATTCTCTGTCACCTTCATGGCCTAGTCCAAGTATTATTCTAGCACCAGACCTCCAGCATGCAACTTAGCTAAGTTTGGCATCTAGAAGGCAAGGATCAAATTATATATGAATTCTATTGATGAAAGTATTTTTGCTTCTATTTTGTCAGGACCCCCAAGAGCACCTGCTGCTGCTTCTGCCTCATCATCTGATATGAGTGCAGTGCCTCCTCCAGACTACAATGATGAGTACAAAAAGGCAAAGATAGCAGATGCCAAGGCAATGAATATACTGGCTCAGACAATGTCTGATGAAGTATTCCAGAAGGTTGCTGACTGCACTTCAGCAAAAGCAATGTGGGATACACTGAACCAGATTGTAGCTGGTTCAGCTGATGAAAGGAAGGACAGAAGGTCCAACCTTATCTCACAATATGAAAACTTCAAGAAAACTGATGCTGAATCAGTTGAAGCCATGTATACAAGGCTCAGCTCAATCATCAATGAGCTGAGGACCCTTGACAAGGACTTATCATTGACAGAGGTCAATGATAAGATTCTTATGTGCTTCCCTAGCACATGGGATCTAAGGATCTGGCCCATCAAGGAAGCCATAAGTACAACAGAGATCTCAACAGAAGCTCTTCTCGGCAAGCTCAAATCCTTTGAGCAAGTGCTGAAGACAAGGGAAGCAGAAGCTGAAGCAAAGACCCCTACTCCAACAAGAAAAGAGCAATCTCTAGCTCTTAAGGCTGCTGATGCTTCTGAAGGCAGCCAATCCAATGAGGAACTAATGTCATTATTTGCCAAGAGGTTTCTCAAGATGGGGAGAAAGGAATTCAGAAAGAAGTCTTCACGCTATGAAGACAAACCAAGGTATGACCGTTCACCTGCTAAAGAAATTATCTGCTATGGTTGCAGGAAACCTGGACATATCTTACCAGATTATCCAGAGGAGAAGAACAAAGATAAGAGGAAAGAAAAGGAACAGCACAGGAAGCACTCCAAGCCATCCTCCTACAAGAACAAGAAGAAGGAGAGAGGTTTCATTGCTGAAACCTGGAGTGATTCAGATGAGGAATCTTCCTCCTCAAGCTCCAGTGAGGATGAGGAAGAGAAGAAGGCAAAGGAAGTTTGCCTGATGGCAATAGATGCCTGCAGCAATCACTCAGCTGCAGAGAGTTCAGATTCAGAGAAAGAAATGCCAACAGAAGATGAGGTACTATCTTCTTATGATTTCACTTCTGCAGAATTCAAATTAGATTTTAAATCTTTATGCTTAGATTTAATTAGTTTTGAAAAAGAGATTAAAGAACTTAGACATAGGCTAGCTGAATCAAAAATCATATCTATTGAAAATATTAAGTTAAAGGAAGATCTCACTAATTATAGTGAAGAAATTAAGTTTCTTAAAATTGAGTTAGCTAAGTCTAAAAGGTTAGAAGAATCTCTAAATGGTAGAAGCCTTAAGTTATTAGAAATAACCAGCATGACTAACACTAGGTCAGGCAATAACAAACTAGGCTTAGGAGCTTCTCCCAGTGAACCCCCAGTTATTCTTAAAAATAATCTTTCAACTCCAGTAAACTTCGTTTCAGCTAGTGGAATGAAGAACACTGAGCAAGTAAACCAAGTTAATAAAACTTTAAATAAAGCTAAGAGAGAAAAGAGGAAGAAATTTTTTAAAGAAATACAAAGAGCGTCGAACGCTGCTCGACGATCGGAAGCTCAATGGTCGAACGAAGCTCGACGATCTGAGCGCCCATCGTCGAACGTCGATCGACGTTTTCAATATGATTTTCAAAATCATCATCAAACCCGTAGAAACCTAAATGAAAATAGAAACACTAGGTTTGTTGACCCATCATCTGCATGGAGAATCCCACCTAGGAGATCTTACCCATTAGGTTATCACCCTCAGCCTGCATTTTCATTTATTTCTAGCTTTTCTTATGTGAAAAACAAGGGACCCAAGGTTACCTGGGTCCACAATGTCTAAATGAATTTCTTGTAGGTGAAGGCCTATCCTATCACTCAAAATAAGTGGTATTTGGATAGTGGATGCTCCAAGCATATGACAGGAAATAAAAGTCAACTGTCAAAGTTCAAAGCCAAGCTCGGCCCAAAGGTGATCTTTGGAGATTCAAGCTGTGGTCAGATAGAAGGCTATGGCAGAATCACAATTGGAGCTGTTACTTTCAAGAGAGTTGCATATGTGACTGGACTAAAGCACAATTTGATCTCAGTCAGCCAGCTATGTGATGCTGGCTACCAGGTTTCATTTTCTAACTCTTCTTATAATATTACTTTAAATAATAATGTTGTTTTAGTAGACATTATATTAGGTAATATTTATTTAGTAGATTTCAATTCAACTCATTCTGAAATCTGTTTATTTAATGAAGTAACAATTAATAATAATTCTTTGTGGCATAAGAGGCTTAGTCATGTTAACCTTAAAAATATATCTAGGTTATCTAAACACAACCTTGTTAGAGGTTTACCTTCTTACCCCTACAAGAAGGAGAGCATATGCAAGGCTTGTCAGCTAGGCAAGCAAACCAAAAATTCTTTTAAATCAGTAAATAAAAGTGATTCTCCTAGAATCCTGTATTTATTACATTTGGACCTGTTTGGCCCAATAAATGTACAGAGTTTAGGAGGGAAGTATTACACCTTAGTCATTGTAGATGACTTCTCTAGGTTCAGTTGGGTTTTCTTTTTGAGAACTAAGGCTGATAACTTCAAAGCCCTTACAGACTTTCTATTATGTGTGCAGACTGAGTACTCTACTCATATGGCCTTGATCAGAAGTGATCATGGTACTGAGTTTGACTCCCTTCTCATGCAAGAATTCTGTGAGAGAGAAGGTATCAAACATAGCTTCTCAGCTCCTAGAACTCCCCAATAAAATGGGGTAGTTGAAAGGAAAAATCGAACACTCATTGAAGCTGCTAGCACATTGTTGGCAGATGCTAATATGCCTCTTTCCTATTGGGCAGAAGCTGTTAGTACAACCAATTATGTCTTGAATAGAAGTCTGATACACAAGCTTAAGTGTAAAACTCCTTATGAGTTGCTTAATGGAAAGAAACCTAAAATTAATTATTTTAGAATATTTGGTTGTGTAGTGTACATTCATAATAACAATAAAGAATACCTTAGAAAATTTGAAGCAAAAGCTTCAATGAGAATTATGCTTGGATATTCCCAAGTAAGCAAAGCTTATAGGGTTTATAACAAATCTACCTGTAAAATTGAAGAATCTGTGCATGTATCTTTTGATGAGTCTCAGATGTTTTACAAGGAGAAGGAAAATTCTCCTTCCTCTAGTTCATTGCAGGTACCTGATGCTACTCAAGAGATTCTTCAACTATCAACTCTTCAGATCACTGAATCAGACAGTGATGAAGACATTTCAGAAGCTGTTGCTGTACCACCAATAGTAGATCAAATTCCTCCTGAGGAATTAATCCCAACTGTTGTTGAAGATCACATCCCACCTGCTGATATTGTCACACTTAGAGATCACCCCACATCTCAAGTGATAGGAGACATATCAGCTGGTGTTCAAACAAGACATCAGTTAAGATAGGATGTGATGCATGCTTGTTTCCTCTCACAGATTGAGCCCCTCACCTTTAAAGATGCTGAGCTAGATCCCCACTAGATCATTGCTATGCAAGAGGAACTCAATCAGTTTGAGAGATGTAAAGTTTGGACTTTGGTTCCAAGACCTAAAAGCCAACTGATCATAGGCACCAAGTGGGTGTATAGAAACAAGTTGGATGCAAATGGAATTATTGTAAGGAATAAAGCTAGGCTTGTAGCTCAGGGCTACAGACAGGAGGAAGGTATAGATTATGACCAAACCTTTGCTCCTGTTGCAAGGCTAGAAGCAATAAAGATCTTCTTGGCCTATGCAGCCTACATGAAGTTTAAGGTTTTTCAAATGGATGTCAAAAGTGCATTCCTGAATGGTGAGCTTAAGGAAGAGGTATTTGTTGAACAACCACCAGGGTTTGTTTCTTCAACTCAGCCCTCACATGTATTCAAGTTGCAGAAAGCTCTTTATGGACTAAAGCAAGCACCAAGAGCCTGGTATGAGACTCTAGCTAGTTTCCTGTTAGAGCACAACTTTACTAAGGGAGTAGTTGATAGAACCCTTTTCGTCAAGCACCACATGGACACAATCCTGTTAGTTCAAGTGTATGTGGATGACATTATATTTGGTTCCACTGATCCCAAACTTTGCAAAAGGTTTTCTGACCTGATGCACTCTAAGTTTGAGATGAGGAGTATGAGTGTGCTGTCTTACTTTCTTGGTCTCCAAGTTAAGCAAGATGTTGATGGCATCTTCATCTCCCAATCCAAATATGCCAAGGAATTGGTAAAGAAATTTGGGATGGCTGATGCTTCAGCAATGCCTACACCTATGGCTACTAATGTAGTTATTGATTCTGATGATCACGGCAAGCCTGTTGATCAAAAGAACTATAGGGCCATTGTTGGTTCCCTATTATATTTAACTGCAAGTAGGCCAGATATAATGTTTGCTACATGCCTCTGTGCTAGATTCCAGGTCAACCCCAAGGAATCTCATCTGATTCTTCTCAAGAGAATCCTGAGATACCTGAAGGGATGTCCAAATCTAGGACTTTGGTACCCAGCTGAGTCAGAATTTGAATTAATTGGATATACTGATTCTGATTATGCTGGTTGCAGAGTTGACAGGAAGAGCACCTCAGGAACTTGTCAGTTCCTGAGAGAGAGATTGGTCTCTTGGTTTTGTAAGAAGCAGGCTTCTGTCTCAACTTCAACTGCAGAGGCTGAATATATAGCAGCTGCCAGTTGTTGTTCACAGATCCCGTGGATTCAAAACCAGCTTGTGGATTATGGTTACTCACACAAGAACACCAAAATCATGTGTGATAGTACCAGTGTTATCTCAATTGCACAAAATCCTGTGCACCACTCTAGAACGAAGCACATTGAAATTCGGCACCATTTCCTGAGAGATTGTGTGGAAAAGAACAAGATTTGTCTTGAGTTCATATCCACTGAGTTTCAGAGAGGTGATATATTCACCAAGCCCTTAGATGAACAGAAGCATCTGTTCTTTTTGGTTCAACTAGGCATGATCAATGGAAGAGACTAAGTGTGACTATATCTGCCAATGTTGAAACTTGTTTGAAGATCGTCGAACGATGCTCGAAGATCGTCGAACGGATCAAGCCTATCGTCGACCTCTGGTTGATGAAAGCTTGTCTGTTTGAAGATCGTCGACCGGCGTTCGACCATCGTCGAACAAGTCGAGCTCATCGTCGATCTCTGGATGACGACAACTTGTTGTTTGAGAAGCCAGAATTAGTCGAACGATTGCTCGACTACTCTGCTTCTGGACCGATCGTCGAACGACCGTTCGACCATCGTGTCCAATATCTTTTAAATAGATCGACTATCTCCGGTCTAATATAAAGCCGATAGTCGACCTAGGTTAAAAGATCTTTGCTTTTATCGTCGACGGAGAGCGTCTTTTCGTATTCCGTCGTCGTGCTTGCTCTGTCTCTTTTCTCTGCCGATTCGTCTTCTCCGTTCCTCTCGCGCCTTCTCCAGCAAATCGATGGCGATTTCTCCAGCGCTCCTCGCAGTAGTCAAGTTTGACGCAGGTTTCAGCGTGGATTTTGATGCATTCAGCTGCTGTGAACCAGGTATCGTGGAAATTCTCCAGCTATGCAAAGATCAAGGATTGGAAAGGCTAATGTCTACAAGGATCAAGTTAAATATCCCAGAGATAAAGGAATGGGCATTTACTTCATCTTCTACTGAAGATTCAATGACAGGATCTATTGGCAGAGTAGAGGTAATTTTGACTCCCGCCGTCTTGACTGATTTATTTGGATTGACTAATGGCGAAGAAGAATATGAGCAAAATGCTCCAGAGTTTGGAAGAATGTTGATTGAGCTGGGACATGCAGAAGGCATTCCCTCGAAGCTGCTCAAGATAAATTTTCCTTTTAAGATTAAATTTCTTGCTGAGATTGTCGGAAAAGTGCTGCTAGGCAAACACTCTGCCCACGATAACATTACAAGACAACAATTTGCGCTAATGTGTGCAATTGTCAACAAGAAAAGGATCAATTGGGCAGGTGTTCTGTTTGACTTGATAAGGAAGAAGAATAGCAAGAAGGAAGTTACCCTAGGAAGGGTTGTTGGGATTTTTCTGAAGGAAAGATATCCCCACCTGTTGATTTCAGCTGCTACATCGATAAATGACAGCAAAAAGATGGATCCCAATATGTTCTCCAAATGGAAAAGGACATTCCTGAAGCCCGCTCCTGCAGAGGCTGCTCCAGCTGCATCTGAGAGCACCAGGACTGTTTCAGTCGCTCCTCGCCCTCTAGAAGTTGGCTCAGCTTTCCCATCCCTTCCATCCTCTTCCTCAACTTTGCCGTCTACTGCAGTTGAAGTTCCTTCAACTTCAACTGTAGTACGACATTCTGCCTCTCCTCCTGCATCTTCTCTCCCAACTGATCTTGCTGGGACTTCTCAACCCAGCTTTGATTTGTTGGCGTCTGATATCTCTTCTCCAGTTCATTCTCCCATTCCATCTCCTCCTCACTCTCCACATCATTCTCCAGTTAACTCTCCAGTTCGATCTCCAGTCCTCACCACAATTCATCCTGCCACATTAACCATTTCTGCTGCTCCTTCATCCACTGCAGTTCCACCATCTTTTGAAATTACTCCAGATTTTATTGCTAGCATTGTGGAGTTAATTACCCCCTCGATCAAAACCATGATTGATGTGGCAATTGCTCCCCTTGCCTCTTCTATCTCTTCTTTGACTGCTGCTGTTCAGGCACTTTCAAAGTCTGCTGAACCCTCTTCTACTAGGGGCCTGGTTTCAGTTTCTACTGAAATCAGGCAGGGGGAGATGCTCGATGAAGATATCTCAGAGCAGCCTTTGGCCTCCCCTCCAACAGCTCTTCTTGCAGAAGTTTCAGCTCCTCCATCTGAAAAAGAAATATCTGATGCAGTAATGTTGACTGAATTTGTTGTAAAAGTTTACCTGGAAGAAGCCTCAACTCCCTTAGTTGCCCTGTACCTAGAAGGAATTATCACTTCCTTTCTAGATGATTTATAGGAGTTAGGTCACCCTGAAGAAAATCCTGAAGGTATGTCTCTTTCCCAATTTGTAGATTACTTAATTGATAAGTTAGTATGAGAATATCTGGAAGGGATGACTAGATGTCATTTAACAAGATTTTACTCCTAATCCTACAGATTTAATGGAAGAAGTAGTGGTTGTCCAAGAGCCAGAACCTGAACCTGAACCTGCTAAAGAGCCTGAACCAGTATCAGCTCCTGATGTCCAAGTGGATGTAGAGCTAGCAGTGCTATCTGAGGCTGTAGAGCCTGTTCTAGTTTTTGAGGCTGCTGAACCTGCTCAGCAAGCAGTGCTATCTGAACTGGTCCCTACGACAGTTCCTGAGCATCAAGAAATGGATCCTGAAAGCCAAGTTGAAAATAAAGATGACACCCCAAAACTGAGTTTGGAAGAAGAGAAAGCAAAAGCTGCTTGGCAACAAAGAGTAAAGGCTGATTTGGAAGAGAAAGAAAAAGCTTGGCAAGCTGAAAAGTCTACTTTATGGGATGATTCCCCAGGTTTAGATTTAGATACTCTTCTAGCACAGGATGCCATGGAAGAAGAGAAAGAGAAAGCTGCCCTGAAAGAAAAGGAAAAGGCTGTATCAGAAGCCTATGATCCATATGATCATCCTCCCTCATCTCATTCTGAGGATGAAGATGATTCAGATCTGTCTGAGGATTCTAAGAAAAAGAAAGCTGCAAAGAGGAAAAGAAAAGCTGTAGCTCCTCCTCCTCCCAATCCCGATCATGACACTCCTTATTACATTCTGAAAGGGATTGATCCTAAATCCAAAGAGTTCCAGCACTGGATGTGGTTCTCTAAGAACCAACAAAAGGAGAGGAAGAAATCAAAGAGGTATGATAGTCCTGCTCCCAGATGGACTCCCAGAGGTCCTCCTCCTCCACCTCCCGGTGCAGGAGCCTCTGGCAATATTTCAGCAAATCCATCTGCCCCTTATGACAAGTCTGCACCTTCTCAGTCTCCTTCAAGGAGAAGTTCTCAAAGCCATCAAGGTAAATCATATTCTGGATATCAAAGGCACGATGCTGAGACAAAAGAGCAAGTAAAGGAGGTGGTTTATCAAAAGCCAATATTTTCACCCCCTCTTTCACCCAAGAGAAAAGTTTCACCTGCTGCTAAAGACACTTTAAAGAGTAAAAGAACTGTTTTATCAGAAAAATCCAGTAAGAAGTTTGCTGAGTTTGCTCCTCCGACATCTCTTGTTATTCAAGAAGTTAAAGATCCAGCTGAAAGTTTATTAGATCTGTCTACCAAGTTTAAAGCTGTGAAGCCAATAGATACTACATCTGAAAATAAGTATGAAAGTCAAGAGTTAGATCCTGATTTCAAGATGGCTCGTTTTCTAGAGCTTGTTGGCTCAGCCCAGATAAAGAAAGCTAAGGCTGAAGGAAAAGATTCTGCAGGATTTACTATAATGTCAAAATTCAGAATGAAGGAACTTGATAAAATCCAGGTTAGTCCTGAGGTATTTAACCCTTCTAAATACATGGAAAAGCATCCAGGAGCAGTCGTTCCAAGGGCTTCAGATCTAAAGATTATTGGTGTAAAAGATCTGAAAATGTCTAAGAAAGAAGCCATAGATCCCTTGAGGAAAGTATCTTTTGTTCCTAGCTCTTCTGATCCCAAACCTGATTCTGTAGATCCTTAATTTTGATTGACTGTTATATATCTGACTGATTGTTAATTGCCAGTTAGTTATTTAACTATTTCCTGTATTGATTTTATTGTTCTATAGCTAGCTCTGTGTTTTAGTTTTTGAGAGACTTAACTCAAATAGGGGGAGATTGTTGGTACCCTAGTTTGATTTGAGTTTAGTCTTGTCTTCTTAGTCTCTTGACCCATGAATTATCTATGGTCAAGGTTAGTTGTCTAGCTGTAGAGTTCCCAGCTTATCCAGATAAGAATTTGGTTAAGTAGTTTGTTCGTTCGACTATGGTCAAACGCCGCTCGACTATCGTCGACTAACTGTTCGACAATCGTCTATCAGTTGATCGACGTTCTGTCTGCGTGGATAGTTCGACTATCTGTTGATAGTTCGACTATCTGTGTGCTGTGATAGTTCGACTATCTGTTGATAGTTCGACTATCTGTTTGTTTGATAGTTCGACTATCTGCTTGGATAGTTCAACTATCTGATAGCTCGACTATCTGTTTGATAGGTCGACTATCTGCGTTGTTTGATAGCTCGACTATCTGTTGATAGGTCGACTATCTGTTTTCTTCTGATAGTTCGACTATCTGTTGATAGGTCGACTATCTGTTTTCCCTTGGTAGTTCGACTATCTGCTTTGATAGTTCAACTATCTGATAGCTCGACTATCTGTTGATAGTTCGACTATCTGTCGTTCTTTGATAGTTCGACTATCTGTTGATAGATCGACTATCTGTTTCTCTTCTGATAGTTCGACTATCTGTTGATAGGTCGACTATCGGTTTTGCTTTGATAGTTCGACTATCTGTTGATAGGTAGACTATTTGATAGCTCGACTATCTTCTGATAGTTCGACTATCTGTTGTGATAGTTCGACTATCTCCTTTGATAGTTCGACTATCTGGATCGTTCGACTATCTGTCCGATAGTTCGACGATCTCCGTTCTTCGGTCGACGATCTCCGAGGGTCGTTCGACATTTTTTGTTTGCCTTTTTATTTTGTATTTATTTATTCTATTTAATTAATTAATATATTATCTGGCATTTTATTTCAGTTGTTTTTTTGATAATATTTCCAGGCAATATCTGCTCCATCCCTTTTGCCTGAGTCAAATCTTTTCAGATAAAGTTGTTTGTCTTATTAGTTGACAGTGTATTTTACTTTATCTGCTGTCAGTCCTTTATAGCCGTTAGACTGAAAAGTCTTCCTTCTGCTATAAAGAGTTTGTCTCTGATGTGATTTTATTTAGTACCTTTATTATCAGATTGCTTCCTGCAGCTTCTTTGAAAAAGGTTTATCCCTTTTATAGAATATTTTGCTGTAGAGTTTGTTTGTCTTTGTGATATTTGCAGCCCAGGTTTCAAGTTTCAGAAGAAGACAAACAGTTCAAATTGAAAAGAGCCGTTGCTTGTTGCTGCTATAAAAGGAATCCTTTGGAGAAGGATTTCAGCTAGCTAACCAGTTATTCTAAGAGTTAGGGTTCATTTGGTTTAGCTGTGGCGTTTGTAAAAGGAGCTATTGTAAAGGTAGGTTTGTAATGGGAGCTGTTGGAAACTGGATGTTGTAAATGGAGTTCTGTTTGGCTTGTCTGCGTTTACAGAGCTGTTCAAAACTGAGAACTGTTTGCTAATACTGTGTTTGGAAATGGAGATTCGCGGTTGAATTTTTTTCTTCTTAATTATTAAATGAAACAAACAAACCAAGTTTTTTTATTAAACACCGGCGATGGCCGTTATCGTAAGCCCCAGCTCAAACATAGATAGATATTTCACAGTACATGTAAACCTTTTAAAAATATGAAAATGCGTTCAAGCTCGGTGGAGTTGTTCGGCAATTGAGTCACGCAATGCCACCATCTCTTCCACTCCTACCCGAATCCCTGTCACCTCGTCTCCACTAATTGAGCCCACATGGCCAGTTCTGTTCTGAATACCCGCTGGATAAATGAACTGTTCGTCTACATCACAAGCACGAAAATGAATGTCTGAGCGGGATGGATGTCTGCGAATGTAGTTATGCAATGTCATTGTTGCAATCACAATGTCTCGTTGCTTGGACAAACTGTATGGCGGCATATCCCGTAGTATCTTCCATTTTTTTTCCACACGCCGAATGAACGTTATATAACACTTCGCAACGATGAGTGAGCCTGGTTGAATATTTCATGGCGCCCTTGTATGGGTCTATTGCCCCTTCTAAAATCTGGTAAATGATAGCGTGTGCCTGAATATGGTTTTAGAAAACCGCGCTGTAGTGGATAACCGGCATCCACTACGTAATATTTGCCTGCAAATTTGTATCAGGCGAAGTGTTACTAAAATATTCTTCAATATTTGTTATAAAAAAGAGATTCAAGATACAAAAGACTCACCAGGGGGTGGGTATGGGAAATTATAACTGCGGTTCATAAGAGCACGTTGAAATATACGGCTATCATGAGTAGAACCCTCCCAACCTGCTAATGCGAAAGTGTAACACATGTTGAAATCACAAACAGCCATGACATTCTGCGTCGTTGTGCCATGTCGACCAATGTAAGAAACTTGTCGATCAGCAGGTACTCGAGCGTCCACATGTGTTCCATAAATTGCTCCTATGCAGTCTTTAAAAAATGGCATGTATCGAGTGTCATTTAAAATTTGTGGGGGAATATCACTGAACTGTGGATCTACAGGACGAATGACATCAGCAGATAGTAGCTTAATTGCATTTATACCCCTTGTAAAAAATTTATGTATTGTTTCCGTAGAGTGTTGAAAACGTTCGCTTGCAATTTGCATTGATAAATTGTGGCGTAAAATCTGCAAAGTAATTGCAAGTACTTCGCGTGGGAGAGTCCTCCTGGATCCAAGCAATCCATATTGCTGTGTGAGGAGAGCCAGTAGATCAATAAATATTACCTTCGACATTCTAAAGGCACTGAAAAATCTGTGAGGGTGTCCTTCCAAAAGTTCACCAATCCATCTAGCACCGGTTTGGCTTGATGTCATACAAGGTGTGTTAGAGGTTCCACCTCCCAATGGTAACTGCTGAGAAATAGCTAGTACCAACTGTTGTCCCCCAATTGCTGTATTATGATAAAAGCAATTAGCAACATGCTGCCTAGTCTCCTCGTCCGAACTATGAGTTTGATCCGGGCTAAGCATTGTCAATCTGTGTTAAAGAAAACAACAATAATTAAAGCACATCTGAAGACACACAAATAAAGCACTGGCATCACATAATAAGTAAAGCTTATCACAACAAACAATAAAGCAAAGCAACATATAGTAGTAAATGTCCATCAAAAAGTGAAGTGCATCAAACAAACTATTCCAGCATAACATCAAATGGAAAACACACACAAGCTGATCACATGATAGAAAAAGGGGCAACTACTCCAGTTTTTTGTGATAACAATCCTGCAGCCAAGTGAGACGTCGATCTTGCCGCATGCTCATAAAACTTTCTCGATTCTGTTTCTGTCTCAGAAAGACGATGCAGTAGTGATAGAAGTCCATATTTGAGTCAGCCATAACCTCTGGCATGGTTTCTAGCTCTGAAATAGCCTCAGGAATGGTGTATAGGGATGACGAGATCTGTATGCGAGGCGGCTCCTGCATGCAACGACCAATAATGCGCGATGTCTCCACTAACTCATCCAATGCTGAACTCCTTGACTTCTTTGCAGCAATCTTTGTACTTTTACCCTTAACTGCCCTTTTCAGTTTAGCTGTCGTATCCTCGATGTCGTCACTGCCCTGAGTGGCATGTTCGGGAGACCCATCATGTTCGTCGACTGACTCATGCTCAAAGATTCTTGAATTTGGAGCCCATGCAAGATCTCCATTTGCAACGACCTGGCTAAACATCATATGCAGCTTCTCCTCCAACTCTGGTGATATTCCAGCAAATTGGAATTTTCTTGCACTCGGGAATACCTGAAATGAAGCATTCGACATGTTAGACATAAGCCACATAACACAAATAATAAAAATCTAAGGAAATAAACTCCATACCTTGAGTCGGTCTTTCCACCAATCTTCAGAAGCAAGAATTGTTTTGCGAATAGGATCCCACCCCAACCCCATTTCACGACCCTTCAGGTCCCTCCATAATTTCCAATCTTTTTTAAGCTGATCCCACTTGTTCTTCATTTGTGTTCGATCATACGCCTTCCCCGTGCGAGCGTGAAAATGTGTTGTCAGGTTATTCCAACCATCCCTACTAAAGTGTGTCGTTGGACGATTACCCAACTCGATTTCTTTCAAACACATATCACAGAAAATTAAAACATCATTGGCCTCCCAATTCGCACTTACACCGCCATCTTTATGTTTACCCATAAACCTATATTAAAATCTACAGAAATTAGTAACTGCACACACACATAACACTGCACATTTAACACACAGAGCAATCACTTGCTTGCACTTAGCACTGGACACATAGCAATCACTTGCTTGCACAGCAATAACTTGCTTGCACTGGACACATAGCTCACACACATAGCAATCACTTGCTTGCAGCTTGCACTGGACACATAACACACACACATAGCACACACACATAACACACACACACAACACTCACTTGCTTGCACTGGACACATAGCACGGCACACACACATAACACTGCACATTAACCCACATTATGCAATCACTTGCTTGCACTTAGCACTGGACACATAACACACACACATAACACACACACACACAGCACTCACTTGCTTGCACTGGACACATAGCACGGCACACACACATAACACTGCACATTAACCCACATTATGAAATCACTTGCTTGCAGCTTGCACTGGACATATAGCACACACACATAGCACACACACATAACACACACACACAGCACTCACTTGCTTGCACTGGACACATAGCACGGCACACACACATAACACTGCACATTAACCCACATAGCAATCACTTGCCGCACTTAGCACTGGACACATAGCTCACACACATAGCAATCACTTGCTTGCAGCTTGCACTGGACACATAGCACACACACATAACACACACATATAACACACACACACAACACTCACTTGCTTGCACTGGACACATAGCACGACACACACACATAACACTGCACATTAACCCACATTATGCAATCACTTGCTTGCACTTAGCACTGGACACATAGCACACACACATAGCACACACACATAACACACACACACAACATTCACTTGCTTGCACTGGACACATAGCACGACACACACACATAACACTGCACATTAACCCACATTATGAAATCACTTGCTTGCAGCTTGCACTGGACACATAGCACACACACATAACACACACACAGCACTTACTTGCTTGCACTGGACACATAGCACGGCACACACACATAACACTGCACATTAACCCACATAGCAATCACTTGCCGCACTTAGCACTGGACACATAGCTCACACACATAGCAATCACTTGCTTGCAGCTTGCACTGGACACATAGCACACACACATAGCACACACACATAACACACACACACAACACTCACTTACTTGCACTGGACACATAGCACGGCACACACACATAACACTGCACATTAACCCACATTATGCAATTACTTGCTTGCAGCTTGCACTGGACACATAGCTCACACACATAGCAATCACTTTGCTTGCACTTAGCACTAGACACATAGCACACACACATAGCACACACACATAACACACACACACATCACTCACTTGCTTGCACTGGACACATAGCACGACACACACACATAACACTGCACATTAACCCACATTATGCAATCACTTGCTTGCACTTAGCACTGGACACATAGCTCACACACATAGCAATCACTTGCTTGCACTTAGCACTGGACACATAGCACACACACATAGCACACACACATAACAAACACACACAGCAATCACTTGCTGAACACACACACACACACAACCAATACAAAAATCGGTGAAGAGAAATGAAGCAATACCTAACACAACAGATCAATTGAACACAAACAGATAGCAAAAATCGTTGAAGAGATTACCCTAATTGATTGTGCTGAGAAAGGTAGCTAGGAAGAAGCTGTTGGCACAAGATTTGCACTACTTGCACCGATAAGGATGGCCTGTGAAGAGCTGCTGCCCGGGAAAGATAGATTAGAGGCCGATGGCTAGAGATCGACGCCGCTGTGGCTAGAGGCCGACGCCGCTGGCGTCGCTGGGTGATGAGGCCGTTGATGAAAAGATCGCCGCCGCCGGAGTTGCTGATGATGCTAGAGATCGCCGCCGAGTCGCGGGAACCAGGACAGAAGGAATACGACGCCGGAAGTCGCTGATGACGGCACGAGGTCGTGGATCGCCGCCTTCTCCTTTTTTTCGCGAAGCGGAAAACGCGATAAAACGGAAGCTTGCCCTTAGGTTTCGAACAGCGATGTTTCGGGCTTTGGAGAAATGGCGAGCGGGTTGAAACGCGGCGGAAAAACAAACGGCCGGAAGCCTGAACCGCCGTTTCGCCCAAACGGACCGGAGCCAATAAGCTAAAACAAATGGGGCCTTATTCAATTAGCATTCAAGCTTTCATCAAGACTAAGTTCACTTCTCTCAGCAATCTTCATTCAACTGAGAAGTGTTAACTCTTCTGCTCTTCTTCAACCTGAGTTCTCCTGCTTCCAGGAAGTTCAGACTCAGAGTTCTTTTGAAGAAGAAGAAGAAGAAGATAGCTGCTAGAAGATTTCTACTTTATAATTTTATATCTTCTTGTAGTTCTTCCTTCAGTTTTTACTGAAGAGTTTCTGCACTGAAGCAAGACTTCACCTGGACATTCTTTGAGCCAGGGGGAGCCTTGATTCTTTTGATCTTTCTAGCTCAGTGCAAGTCTTTGTGCTTCTCTAATCTATTGTAAAATAGAGAAGACTTTTTAACCTTCTTTCCCCCTCCTGTACAGGGTTGTTACTCCCTTCAAAAGTATCCCTTGGTGGCAGGGCACCTGATCAAAAACCTGTTGTTGGTTTTTAGACACCTGATCAAAAGTCTAAAGGGTTTCTAGATCTACCTGAAGCAGATCTTGTGGTGGCAAGGCACCTGATCAAAAACCTGTAGTGGATTCCTACCTTGTTGGTAGAAGAGTGGACGTACCCAAGTTGTTTGGGGAACCACTATAAATTTCTTGTGTCGTCTAGCTTGCTTAATTTAATTACTTGCATTGTGGCTGTGATTAGATATAACTAGGTTTGCTAGTTGCTGATTAGGTTTTCCAAGCCTTAACTATAATTACAGTTAGCTTGAGTTTGTGCACAACACTTGTGTTAGGCTTTAGGGTTATCTCCTTATCTATAATCTTTTCATTCCGCATTTCACTCCAAGGGAGTTGGGTAGACTATTAGATTTTTGTCTAGTGCAAAATTTGATAACTCTATTCACCCCCCCTCTAGAGTAGTATCTATCCCTTCACTTTCACACACTACCAGGCCTAGCCCTTCCGTACGCCCCTAGAAGAACACAACCTAGAGTATCCGCGTACAACTGCTGGCTGTACCCACCAGACTTTCTTTGGCTAAGTGTCCCACACCGCCGAGTCAGCGTACCGATGTCGGTGTGAACGACAATCAGATACCGAAGACCCACCACCTTTATTCAGTACTCCAACCCTCGAGCCCTCGGCCCCCCGGACAGTCCCGTCCGTGCATCTACCTTCAGAGCTACTGTCTGAATGGCAACCAATCCTATTATTCTACTTTCCTAGCTATCGGGGAGTGTGTATGTGCAACCCTATTATACTAGTTGCTCTTTTAATTTATTATTTCTATGGTTTACGTTAGCTCAGGACTGCCCCCGGCATACCCCGTGAAGGGCTCTCAAGGGGCACTAGGAACCAAGACGGCGGCATTACGGCCCGAAGTTCCCTTTCGCAAGGCACTTATTATTATTGGTTGATCTCCCTTAACCCGAACCTCTTTTAGTTACTTTAGTTCTAACCCTAGAGTATTAAGACTCTTTATCTTCTTCCCGGGATGGACGATCTTTCGTCGTTCCCGTACTCCCTTATCCTTAACCAGTCTCACACTCTACTTATCCTGACTTCCAATGATGAACTCAATCTTAGCTTGCCCTACCAACCATCAACTACCCGAATTCCGTGGCTTTACTATATGCAGACTATCCTAAGCTATATGAGGTACACAAGTGGGGGTACTCCAAATTGTCTTCCAAATCTCCTATAATATTTACTGGAGGTCTACCATAACATAATTTGTCTAAATCCAGAAACTTATAATTTTCCTAATTAATCTGATATTTATTTAAATTTCTCAAAGGATGGGCCATGGGTCATTTTAAACATAAACTACATGATCCTCCTAAGTAATGGCTACCCAAAAATCATGATCATTAAATAACTGCAAGATAACCTCAAATACAAGTTTTTAGAATTTTACAGAAAGAATTTAGCCTCTAAATAATTTATCCAGTATAAACACGTTAATCCTACGTAAAGAAGGAAGTACTGAAATTATTCATCGAAAAATTATAGAAAAATTACTAGTCAGTAGTATGATATAGAAAAATTCTTTGTGCAAAGAATCACAATTTTACCAGCTTGCTAAACACCACTAAAGATTTATTCAAATATTCAAGGTAAAACATACTTAATGAAGTAAGCCTTAGAATTAAACTTCCAAAAATCCCATAAAAATTCACAGAGATTTAAAATCATAATAAACGTTCTCTACTTAAATTTCATCAATTTCCAGGAAGTGTGTATTCCATAATAAATTTTCTAAGCAAATCATTCAAGCTTCTAAATCGTTAATGAAGTATCCAAAATAATGATCTTAAAATTCATAGAAAAATATCCAGAGCTTGTACCACCCCTATAATTCACTCTACCCAATTCTCATCACTTTTCAATATGATTTAGTGTCAATTCCTATATCTACAAGTTTTGCACCCTAAACTTGGTTAGATTATTAGGTATCCCAACAGTCTCCAAATCTACTAAGATTTCATTCAGAGAACTATATGGTCCCTATGGTCCTCTTCACCAAAAGTTTGGGTCAATCCAAGGTCATTTGACCCCATGACCTTCACAAACCACCAAGATCCATCCTTAGGGTTTGGCCTTGGTTCTTAGAGCAAACTTACCCCGATCCACCTCAAACTCTATGAGGGGGTTCTAGAGAATATTACTAGCCAGTGGTAAAAATCTCAGCCTCTGTTGAGGTGATCTGACCACTCAAATCTCAAAAGTGCACCTTTAACCTAAGACCCCTTATTAGGGCAAAAGTTAGGTTTGATCACTTCTAATCCAAACCATCTCCAAATGAGATGAAAAATTATATAGAACCTTATGGTGAACCCAGGGACCACTCACCACAATTTGGGAGAGTTTGGAAATTATTTAACCATCTAATTAAATTAAACTAGGATTATTGAATTTTTCTAAAAACTATCGAAAAATATTTCCCAAAAATCCTAATTTTTGGGCAGCATCTAGATATAAATAAGACTAAGCCACACCCCAAATTTCAAGTCATTTTGATGACTGGTTTGGAGTGGGGAATTTTTCTAAGGTCAGGACAGCCCTATGCATAGACCTCACCAAAAGGGTGCTGTGGTCTAACCAGGACTCCAAATTGAGTGAGATCAATTTTAAATTAAACTAGACTTCACGGGCTACATTTTCTATGTTGACCACTTTTCCCGTAGGAGCCTCTAGGTATTTTTCCCAAATTATCTAAAATGACAGATATTTCATTCAGAAATTGTTTTAAAAATAAAATCTAATTTAACGGCACTGTTCATCTTCTTCTACAACCCGAAAACAGAGCCCTGAAACTTAATTTCCTGTAGCTTTTCCAAGCTATTTCCCGGCCATCCAGCCATCTCCCTGGCCGGCCACCACCACCACCACCTCTGTTGAGGTGAGGGCTATCGTCGGGCGGCGGCACGGCCGCCGGAGAGGCGGTTTCCGGCGAACCCGCCACCATGAAAATTTTGGAAAACCATGAAAACGCTCACCCGATCTGTCTCTTTTGAGCCCGATATCTCTGCTAACAATTTCTAAGATCTATCCGCAGAAGAAGAGGGAGGGGAGGACCTTGTTCGCGGGCTGGAGGCGTGCAGAGCGTCGGGAAGCCATTGGCGCGGTGGTGGCGTCGCCGGAAATTCTTCAACAGCAAGGGGGAAATCTGAAACAGTTTGATGGAGAGTGTAACCTTTTCCCCTTGCTCTCAGGAGTCTTTTATAGATCAGCAAGCGGGGAGGAGAAAGGATGAAACGTTCACGGCCATTAATATTTCCCTTAATGACGTTTCGGTTATGGCTAAGGCAGTTGAAACGCTGGAGATGAAGAGGTGTTTGCCAGGTGGCGATCTCCTATTGGACCAACATTTCCTTAATTATTTACATAATTAAAGTAGGAAACGGCCCATAAATACTCATGGTTTTCATTCCCATAGTCAGAATTTATCATGGCGTCGGTTACCGAAATTTCCAGTCTGGCTGACGTTTCGACCTTGGTCACGGGCGTGACACATAGGTCACGGGCGTGACAAGCCCGGTTAGCCAATTCTGGGTCGACGATCGTCGAACTGAGATCGACGATCGTCGAGCGTGGTCACACCCTATGTCATGGGCGCGACATTGCGGGTCACGGGCGTGACATGCCTGGTGACTAATTCTGGGCCGACGACCGTCGAACTGAAATCGACAATCGTCGAACGTGGTCACGCCTTATGTCACGGGCGTGACACTGTGGGTCACGGGCGTGACAGGCCATGAGGCAAATTCCGCGCCCGATGATCGTCTACCTGAGATCGACGATTGTCGAAGGAGTCATGCCCCAGGTCACGGGCGTGACACCTGGGTCACGGGCGTGACAGGGCCGGGTGGAAAAATTCTGCGCCCGACGATCGTCTCCCTGAGATCGACGATCGTCGAATGAGTCACGCCCTAGGTCACGGGCGTGACGGGTCGGTCACGGGCGTGACCAACCCATGACCCGAAATCTTGGTCGATTTATTTCAATTTTTGGGCTCCCTAGGGTTCTACCACAACCAACCGACTCCTAGGGGTCTAGCCGGAAATGGGATGTTACAAATCCCAATAAACAAAACAAAGATTTCGTCCCCGAAATCAAGGTTAAGCCTACGGGACTCTAATCGGGAAAAGAAGCTTGTAACATCCCATGAGAATTAAAGAAATTACATCTCTACGTTATGTTTGCTTTGTGCGGTTTCAAATCTAAGATTAATTCGCCCACTTAACTAGGTATATACACCCCAATAAACAAAAGATTAGCCCATATTCTTGAAATTTCAGTTCCATTGGTTTAAAATAGGAAGGCAAATTGATTGTCTAGAGGGGTTGTGAGGTATACCTGACGAAAAAGTTCCGGGTATTTTTGCCGCATCAAGTCCTGTGGCTCCCATGTATGCTCCTCCTGCCCATGATTGTTCCACAGAACCTTGACTAATGGAACCTTCTTTCGTCGCAAGACCCGCACTGCTGTATCGTCAATCCTGATAGGCTCCAAGTTGACTGACCGATCCGAGGCCACCAGGACATCTGCCGAGGGAATCAGCTGCTCAGGGCGTAGCAGAGCCCTCCGAAGTGAGGAGACGTGGAAGACGTCATGCAATCCCGCTAGCTCCGGCGGTAGCTCCAGTCTATAGGCTAAGGGGCCGATCCGCTCCAGGATCCTATAAGGCCCCATATATCTCGGACAGAGCTTCTTCCGCCCACGTACCCGCGAAACTCCGTGCATCGGCCGTATTTTCAAGAAAACTCGGTCCCCCACCTGGAACTCCACTTGACGATGCCTCGCATCGTAGTATTTCGCCTGTCTACTCTGGGCTTCCAACATCCTGTCCCGGATCAATCTAATCTGAGCATCTGTATCTCCCACAAACTCCGAGCCCAGTGCCTGCGGATCCTCATCTTGAACCCATGATAGTGGGGTCCTGCACCTCCTTCCGTACAACGCCTCGTATGGAGCCATGCCTATGCTGGACTGATGAGCGTTGTTGTACGAAAACTCGACCAGTGGCAGCAATCTCTCCCAAGGCTCGCCACGGTCCAAAATACATTGTCGCAATAGATCCTCCAGTGTACGGTTGGTGCGTTCTGTCTGTCCATCGGTCTGAGGGTGAAAAGCTGTGCTGTATGTCAACCGTGAACTCAGATGGGCCTGGACTGACCTCCATTCCCTGGATGTAAACCGCCCATCCCGATCCGAAACGATAGTCTTGGGCACCCCATGATAACGCACAAACTGCTCAATGAACCTCCGTACTAATACACTGACTGGTGCGCCCTTTGCCACTGGGATGAATCTGGCTACCTTTGTCAGCCTGTCCACTATCACCCAGATCGAGTCATTCCCCGCACGGGATCGAGGTAGCCCATGTATGAAGTCCATGGCTATATCCTCAAACTTCCACTCCGGCACCGGAAGCGGCTGCAGCAAGCCTGCCGGGTTCCTACACTCCGCCTTCACGAGCTGGCAGGCCTCGCAATGCGTCACAAAATACGTAATATCTTTCTTCATACCCGGCCAGTACATCGTCCTCTTTAAATCCTTTACCATCTTGGTGATCCCCGGGTGTACCGAATACCGGCTGCAGTGAGCTTCCGTCAAAATATCCTCCCGGATCCGTCCTCCTGCTGGTATGTAGACTCTGCCTCGGAAACACAGGAGCCCATCCCTCAAAGAGTAATCTCCTGTCGTGCTGTACTTGGCATACATCTCATGCTCACGCAACTTCTCCAAGGTCAAGGCCAGATGTCTCGCGTGCTCCTCCTCCGTCCTTGAATAGATGAGGATGTCGTCGATGAATACAATGACGAAGACGTCCATATACTCTTCGAACACCCGATTCATCAGGGTCATGAATGCGGAGGGTGCATTCGTGAGCCCGAATGACATCACTGTAAACTCGTACAACACGTATCTGCTGCTGAATGCCGTCTTCGGGATGTCCTCCTCCCGAATACGAAGCTGGTAGTACCCTGACCTCAGATCCAGCTTTGAGAACCAATGGGCTCCCTCCAGCTGGTCAAATAGCTCGTCTATCCTTGGTAAGGGAAACATATTCCGGACTGTCAACCTGTTCAGAGCCCGGTAATCGATGCACAGTCGAAGGGTCCCGTCCTTCTTCTTAACAAACAACACCGGAGCTCCCCATGGTGAAGAGCTAGGCCGAACGAACCCGGCCTCCACTAACTCCTGAAGCTGGCTTCGAAATTCCACCAACTCCTTTGGGGCCATTCGATAGGGAGCTCTGGATACCGGCTTAGCCCCCGGTATGAGCTGAATCTGAAAGTCCTTCTCTCGGTGTGGGGGTAACCCTGGTAGCTTCTCTAGAAACACGTCGGCGAAATCCCGCACTACTGGAATATCTGCAATGGAGTCCTTGGCTACGACCGCCTCAAAGAGGACCTGATAAACTTCTTCCCCCTACAGGTGGGCCTTAACGGCCTGCACAGACGATAGTAAGGTACGGGGTGCTGGTATAATACCTTCGATAACTATGAAGGAGTCGCCGTGCCTCACGGTGATCCTCTTCGCCACGCAATCGATCTGGGCATGGTTCCAATACAGCCAGGTCATGCCCAGAATCAGATCGTAATCTGGCATCTTCAGAACTATCGCTGGTGCCTCAAATGCCTTCCCACCGATCCTCGCTTCCTTATTACAATGAGCAGAGGTCAATATCTCTGATCCATCGGGTAGGCGCACCCTCATCATCTTCCCGGTGAATGGCTCCACCCCTGCCAGTCCTTTCACGAAATCCTCCGACACGAATGATTGCGACGCACCAGTGTCGAAGAGGGTGTGAGCGGGCTTGCCGCTAACGAAGACTATGCCTGAGGTAATTAAGTGTCTTAGTATTCTTATTGTAGTTTATCTTCTCTTAATTTCTAACCAGGTTATGTTTAAAATAGTAGTTTATATGAAGAAAATTTGAAAAGTACTGCCATACCTGTGATAACCTGCTCCGGGTTCCGGGGCTGTGTCAGGTCTAGATCATACACCTGCTCCCTCTCTGGCCTGCGGCCACGATCCTGAAATCCTCGTCCTCGGTCCTGTCCTCGTCCGCCAAACTGTTGGGGAGGTGGAGCGCCCTGATGTGCTGGTGTGGGTGCTCGCCTCACAGGGCAGTTCCTCTTGATATGCCCCGGCTGGTTGCACTGAAAGCATACCGGTGGCTGCTCTGCCGTCCTTGGCATTTCCAGCATCTGTATAGGCTGGGGAGCCAATACCCCCTGACTCCTCTGCTCCTGCCCAAACTCTTGACGTGGCTGATCCCCGTTCCTTCTCTCTCCAATAACCTGGCCTCGAGGACGGTCTCTACGTCCTCCAATCACTATATCATCAGCCGGTCTCTTCCGGCTCTTCACTGTAAGCTGATCCGCCTCTCTCTTCTTAGTCATCTCCAGAATCCTGGCCAGACTCCCCTCTGAGACGAAAAGGAGGGCCTGTCTCATGTCATCTTGCAGCCCCTTATAAAACCTCCGGGCATAGCCAACATCGTCTAACTGGTAAGCGTCCGCATAACGGGCCAGGTGAGTGAACTCCTGATAGTACTCCACCACAGTCCTGTTCCCCTGCCTCAACCGCAGGAACCTATCCTCCAGGTCATCTCTCGCCGACTGAGGTACAAAATGTCCCAAGAGCGCTGCTCTGAACTCCTCCCAAGTAATATTAGCACAGTCCATCCCTGCAAAGGTGGTGTCCAGCTGAGATTTCCACCATCTCTTTCCGTATGACTCTAAGCAGGAGACTGCCAAAGCGACTGCCTCCTCCGTGGGGCATCGAATCCCTGCCAGCATCTCGTAAATGGTGTCCAACCACTCCTCCGTACGTACTGCAGACTCCGTCCCCTGGTAGGATGGAGGGGAAAGTCCCCGGAAGACCGTCATCCAATTGGCCCCGGGGTTTGGCTATGGGGTCGGGGCTTGCTGAGCTCTGAAGGCCTCCAGGATGGACATCAGTGTTTGCCCATCTCCGTCTGCTGGAACGGAACTGGTGCTGGCGGAGTCGGGACCACATTCGGAGCCTGAGGTGTCCCCTACTGCGATGTAGGGTTCGTCGCAGGCTACAAGTAAAAATTTCATTTGTTAGAGAGCGAATGAATGGAATTTAAGAAGAGTTAGGATGGATTTTCACATGTGATTTCCCTTATGGGCACACCACTGCTTCCGCTGCTAGTTTGTCCGCAAACTAAGCTCGCACGGGGGTGGCCCAAGGTTTTTGTGGACTACTTCTCTTTCGATCGAGGTCTGCTCTGATACCACTTGTAAGACCCCCTTTTTTTTTCTTTTTCAACCACCGGGGTCTTAGCCCAGAATTGCCGCTTTGCGGTGGCACCGACTCACGGGAAGGCAACCACTACAAAACGCCAATCCTGCCGGCCCTTTTCGATCACAAGAGAGAGAAGTATTTATACAAAAATGTAAACAAGTCCACAGAAACATGTAAATAAAAGTGAAATCATATCCAGTCCATCAATAGATAATAATAGGAAAATAGATAAATGGGCTCGAGCCCAGTACATCAGAGTCCTCACTACAAGTCACTCATCGCGGAAGCTAAGAAAAACTAATCACTCACGGAGCTGGTCGCAGGTGCACCGGTGCTAGACTGTCCCACCTCCATGCGCACCGTACTCCGCTGGTGCTGGTCCCTGGACTGCTGGTCCCTGTCTCCCATCTGGAGCTCCTATAATGTTTGGTTCGAAAACCATTAGTCATAAAGACTAAGCCCTATCATCCCCTACCCCTCCCACCACGGCTCCTAAGCACCGGGCGGAGAGGAGGAAAGGGAAGCTACAAAAGTGGAGAATAACCAAGCAGGTGACAGGAAAGCTAATCTAGTAGTTATTTAGAATGAAATAGGTCTAACAATCCTACGACAGTAAGTAATAAGGAGAGCAATTAATAAGTAGCAATTTGTATAAAAAGACAGCTAGAGAACTGTAAATAAACAAGCAAGTAAATAAGTATGTAACCTTAACTTATATGAATGCCCATACAAACTTATAAGTTAAGGGGTCTTCTGTAAGGCTCCCATCGTATAAAAAGTCCTATACCGATTTATACGTTGGGGTGTCAGTTGTATGCAATTATGAGTGTAGTGATATGATATGCCATGATTCATGCAAGTGTAACTCACGCACACGACTCTATGCGCACAGACCTTTAGTTCCCCCTGTTCGGGCAGCTAGCTTCACTCCCAGGAACCTCCGTAGTGGCAAACAGAGACAGTGGGTCGGGCCTCCCACTCCTAGGCGGGTATCCACACTACCAGGCCTAGCCCTTCTGTACGCCCCTAGAAGAACACAACCTAGAGTATCCGCGTACTACTGCTTGCTGTACCCACCAGACTTTCTTTGGCTAAGTGTCCCACACCGCCGAGTCAGCGTACCGATGTCGGTGTGAACGACAATCAGATACCGAAGACCCACCACCTTTATTCAGTACTCCAACCCTCGAGCCCTCGGCCCCCCGGACAGTCCCGTCCGTGCATCTACCTTCAGAGCTACTGTCTGAATGGCAACCAATCCTATTATTCTACTTTCCTAGCTATCGGGGAGTGTGTATGTGCAACCCTATTATACTAGTTGCTCTTTTAATTTATTATTCCTATGGTTTACGTTAGCCCAGGACTGCCCCCGGCATACCCCGTGAAGGGCTCTCAAGGGGCACTAGGAATCAAGACGGCGGCATTACGGCCCGAAGTTCCCTTTCACAAGGCACTTATTATTATTGGTTGATCTCCCTTAACCCGAACCTCTTTTAGTTACTTTAGTTCTAACCCTAGAGTATTAAGACTCTTCCTCTTCTTCCCGGGATGGACGATCTTTCGTCGTTCCCGTACTCCCTTATCCTTAACCAGTCTCACACTCTACTTATCCTGACTTCCAATGATGAACTCAATCTTAGCTTGCCCTACCAACCATCAACTACCCGAATTCCGTGGCTTTACTATATGCAGACCATCCTAAGCTATATGAGGTACACAAGGGGAGGTACTCCAAATTGTCTTCCAAATCTCCTATAATATTTACTGGAGGTCTACCATAACATAATTTGTCTAAATCCAGAAACTTATAATTTTCCTAATTAATCTGATATTTATTTAAATTTCTCAAAGGATGGGCTATGGGTCATTTTAAACATGAACTACATGATCCTCCTAAGTAATGGCTACCCAAAAATCATGATCATTAAATAACTGCAAGATAACCTCAAATACAAGTTTTCAGAATTTTACAGAAAGTATTTAGCCTCTAAATAATTTATCCAGTATAAACACGTTAATCCTACGTAAAGAAGGAAGTACTGAAATTATTCATCGGAAAATTATAGAAAAATTACTAGTCAGTAGTATGATATAGAAAAATTCTTTGTGCAAAGAATCACAATTTTACCAGCTTGCTAAATATCACTAAAGATTTATTCAAATATTCAAGGTAAAACATACTTAATGAAGTAAGCCTTAGAATTAAATTTCCAAAAATCCCATAAAAATTCACAGAGATTTAAAATCATAATAAACGTTCTCTACTTAAATTTCATCAATTTCCAGGAAGTGTGTATTCCATAATAAATTTTCTAAGCAAATCATTCAAGCTTCTAAATCGTTAATGAAGTATCCAAAATAATGATCTTAAAATTCATAGAAAAATATCCAGAGCTTGTACCACCCCTATAATTCACTCTACCCAATTCTCATCACTTTTCAATATGATTTAGTGTCAATTCCTATATCTACAAGTTTTGCACCCTAAACTAGGGTTAGATTATTAGGTATCCCAACAGTCTCCAAATCTACTAAGATTTCATTCAGAGAACTATATGGTCCCTATGGTCCTCTTCACCAAAATTTTGGGTCAATCCAAGGTCATTTGACCCCATGACATTCACAAACCACCAAGATCCATCCTTAGGGTTTGGCCTTGGTTCTTAGGGCAAACTTACCCCGATCCACCTCAAACTCTATGAGGGGGTTCTAGAGAATATTACTAGCCAGTGGTAAAAATCTCAGCCTCTGTTGAGGTGATCTGACCACTCACATCTCAAAAGTGCACCTTTAACCTAAGACCCCTTATTAGGGCAAAAGTTAGGTTTGATCACTTCTAATCCAAACCATCTCCAAATGAGATGAAAAATTATATAGAACCTTATGGTGAACCCAGTGACCACTCACCACAATTTGGGAGGGTTTGGAAATTATTTAACCATCTAATTAAATTAAACTAGGATTATTGAATTTTTCTAAAAACTATCGAAAATATCATCTAGATATAAATAAGACTAAGCCACACCCCAAATTTCAAGTCATTTTGATGACTGGTTTGGAGTGGGGAATTTTTCTAAGGTCAGGACAGCCCTATGCATAGACCTCACCAAAAGGGTGCTGTGGTCTAACCAGGACTCAAAATTGAGTGAGATCAATTTTAAATTAAACTAGACTTCACGGGCTACATTTTCTATGTTGACCACTTTTCCCGTAGGAGCCTATAGGTATTTTCCCCAAATTATCTTAAATGACAGATATTTCATTCAGAAATTGTTTTAAAAATAAAATCTAATTTAACGACACTGTTCATCTTCTTCTACAGCCCGAAAACAGAGCCCTGAAACTTAATTTCCTGTAGCTTTTCCAAGCTATTTCCCGGCCATCCAGCCATCTCCCTGGCCGGCCACCACCACCACCACCTCTGTTAAGGTGAGGGCTATCGTCGGGCGGCGGCACGGCCGCCGGAGAGGCGGTTTCCGGCGAACCCGCCGCCATGAAAATTTTGGAAAACCAAGTAAACGCTCACCCGATCTGGCTCTTTTGAGCCCGATATCTCTCCTAACAATTTCTAAGATCTATCCGCAGAAGAAGAGGGAGGGGAGGACCTTGTTCGCAGGCTGGAGGCGTGCAGAGCGTCGGGAAGCCATTGACGCGGTGGTGGCGTCGCCAGAAATTCTTCAACAGCAAGGGGGAAATCTGAAACAGTTTGATGGAGAGTGTAACCTTTTCCCCTTGCTCTCAGGAGTCTTTTATAGATCAGCAAGCGGGGAGGGGAAATGATGAAACGTTCACGGCCATTAATATTTCCCTTAATGACGTTTCGGTTATGGCTAAGGCAGTTGAAACGATGGAGATGAATAGGTGTTTGCCAGGTGACGATCTCCTTTTGGACCAACATTTCCTTAATTATTTACATAATTAAAGTAGGAAACGGTCCATAAATACTCTTGGTTTTCATTCCCATAGTCAGAATTTATCATGGCGTTGGTTACCGAAATTTCCAGTCTGGCTGACGTTTCGACCTTGGTCACGGGCGTGACACATAGGTCACGGGCGTGACAGGCCCGGTTAGCCAATTCTGGGTCGACGATCGTCGAACTGAGATCGACGATCGTTGAGCGTGGTTACGCCCTATGTCACGGGCGTGGCATTGCGGGTCACGGGCGTGACATGCCTGGTGACTAATTCTGGGCCGACGACCGTCGAACTGAAATCGACGATCGTCGAATGTGGTCACGCCCTATGTCACGGGCGTGACACTGTGGGTCACGGGCGTGACAGGCCATGAGGCAAATTCCGCGCCCGACGATCGTATACCTGAGATCGATGATCGTCGAAGGAGTCACGCCCCAGGTCACGGGCGTGACAACTGGGTCACGGGCGTGACAGGGCCGGGTGGAAAAATTCTGCGCCCGACGATCGTCTCCCTGAGATCGACGATCGTCGAATGAGTCACGCCCTAGGTCACGGGCGTGACAGGTCGGTCACGGGCGTGACCAACCCGTGACCCGAAATCTTGGTCGATTTATTTCAATTTTTGGGCTCCCTAGGGTTCTACCACAACCAACCGACTCCTAGGGGTCTAGCCGGAAATGGGATGTTACAACTCTGATGTGGAGGAGTCAGTCCAGCTTCTTTGCTTTTTGGCAATGAGGGATTTCTCCTTCTTGCCTTTTTGCTGGTGGTCCTTTTTATCACTGTGTTCCTTCCTTTTGACTGGGCAATTATCTATCATATGCCCAGGTTTTTTGCAATGATAATAAGTTATGTTAGAGGAAACCTATTTACCAGTTTTGGAACCATACATGTCCTCCTTAGAGGACTTTCTTCTGTCTTTGTAGTAGTCATCCTTGGGATGAGAGGAGGTGGAAGGCCTTCCTCTCCAGTGCTTCTTCCTTAAGAACTTCTGGAATTGCCTAGTGAAGGAAGCAAAATCTTCATCAGATCATTAGCAGTCTGATGCACTTCCCTCTGATCTTCCAGAATCAGATTCAACATCTCTCCTTGGTAGAGAGGGAGACTTTCTTCTGCTTTTGCTGGTGTCTTCAGCTTTGAAAGCTACATTGTTGTCTCTTGCCTGAGACTTGTTGTTATTCTCCTCTTCTTTCCTTGCTGCCAGCTGCATCTCATATGACAGCAGCTTCCCAAAGAGTGTGTGAGGAGCAGTGTCACCTAGCTTTGCCACTTCTCTGATGACACAGATTTTTGTATCCCACTCTCTAGAGGGAGATCTAAGGAACTTGTCATTCAGTTCATAGTGACTGAACACTCTTCCATAAGTCTTTAGCTCATTCACAATCCTAAATAACTTTTCATAATAGGGGGTTATGTTGTCCCCCTTGGATTGTCTGAAAGCCTCATACTCTTGGTTGAGCATGGACTTCCTATCATCTCTAACCTCATTTGTCTCCTCCATATAAATCACAAGTGTTTCCCACATTTCCTTTGCTGTTGTACAATGGATCAGGTTCTGAAGTGTAGAATCATCAATAGTACCCATGATGATATTCTTTGCCCTCTTATCTATTGAGGCTAGGGCCAACTCATCTTTGGTCATCTCATCATATATCTTGGGGGTTTTGACATTAGCATCTAGTGCAGAGACCTTCATTGGGATGAATGGTCCTTTTTCAACTGTAATGCACATTCTAGGTTCAACAACTTCCTTGATGTAAGACCTCCCCTGTAAAGACCATATAATATGGGTCCGGCCGGGGCCCCACAACATACGGACGCCGCAGCTTTAGTATTATAAGATGATATGAACACTACCCAATCACAAAACTCCAGACCAACACAGCGAAAACATAAAACTAAAAGACAGAAGTTATCCACTAACAATAGAGTATCGAAATGGCCTTAAGGCCTTACACAATATAAGTCCAAAAAAAATATGAAAGTGCCAAGTGTAACACCCCAAAAAAGACTCAAAAATGGATTTGAGGTGCAGGTTGATTTACACGGCCTGGGACACGGGCGTGTCCCAGGGCGTGTCGGGGGTACACGGCCTGGGACACGGGCGTGTCCCAGGGCGTGTCACTCAAATAAAATGCGTTCTGAGTCAGAAGATTACACGGCCTAAAACCAAGCCTTGAACACGGGCGTGTCAGATTGGACACGGGCGTGTCCGATGCCGTGTGCCTACCCGTGTACTGCTGGTTGAGTTTGGAGCTCGATGAAGCAGGGGGACACGGGCGTGTCTCATGACTGACACGGGCGTGTCAGGTTCGACACGGACGTGTCGATGCCCGTGTTCTGGTAAAGTTCAGTCGGTACGAATACCGCGTGTGCCGCTTAAGGGTACACGACCTGTGACACGGGCGTGTCACAGGCCGTGTCAGCCAAAAAAATGTGATTTTGGGAAATCGTGGCCGTTCATTTTTCTCTCTTTGGATCCAAGGGCTCAGGTGATTCCTGGCTGGATTTAAACAGCAGAGGCTGATGAAGAAAGTCATTCTTCATTTGATTAAGGAAGAGAGAAAGAGAGAGGAGGAAGAAGAAGGAGGAGGAGATCAAGCCACCGGCGGAGCTCCCGTGGTCCGATTCGTGATCCGAGGCCAGCGTTGTGAAGGCAAAGCTACTGCGGTTCTTTCTCACCGGCTAGTTTTCGATGGCTCCCAAGAGATCGACAAGGGTAACGATCTCCCTTCTTGGACATGTGAAGTCCTTCTTTTCTGCATTGCATAGGGAAAACCCTTCCCCGCGAGTGTGCGGTGGGTTGTGGTGTCCCTTGGGGTAGATATGTGAAGTCCCCCTTGTTAGAGTCCGGAATTGGAGTACGGATCTAGGCATGCTGTGTGAAGCCCATCTGGACATGTTGGTCTGGATTGGTGATGCTTGCTTGCATATCGGAGAAGGCTCCGTGATTATGGCTTGTGTTGCCTTGTGCCTACCTGTTGCTTGGTGCAGCAGGAAGTACTGGATGAAGTCCAGAAAATGAAGAGGGTTGGATGCAACTCTTGTGGTCGTGCGTTGCCACTTATGTGCGGTTGAGCCGTTGGGCTGCAACTCGATGAAAGGCAGATTGTCGAACAGGAAAGGTGAAACCGACCCGCGCCTATAAATTGCCATGGATACTTCCGTATTCGAGGTGGCACGACGACTTGAGCAACGGGGGGTGGCTGATCCGTACCTGCGTTAGGTCCGTCCGACTTGGAAGCCTAGTTATGGGTTTTGTTGGAGCGCCTAATGAGAGTCTTAGGCCCGCGCGCCGAAAAGACTAGAATGCTCAAATACCGTGTAGACGGTGGTGTTGACCCTGGTATTCTGGTACACCAAGAATGTGCCCTGAGTGCACGGACTGTCGGGCCGTGTGGTCGACGGTTGTGATGGCTTAAATGTGCCTGCGCGCACATAGTTGCTATTGCTGATACCATGCTGTGCAGGGAAAGAAGGCTATTGCCCCAAGAAAGGGGTAGGATTGTTATAATTGGGTCAGCTGAATGCTGACCGTTGCCTTGTTTGCCACCGTTGGGTGGATTGTCCCTATGCAGGTGCTGGAGAGCCAAGTGGTAAGTGAAGGGCTGAAGCCCTTGTTGCTGTTTCTGCTGTTGCTGCGGCTAGCCCTTGAAGGCTGAGCAATTGGTTTTGTTTGTTTTGTTTTCCTCATGTATGGCCGGCCTGCGCGCCGAGGTTTGTAATCCATGTTGTATGGAAAGAGGAACTGTAAGGCCTTAAGGCCAAACCTTTGTTGTACATTCCGTGGTTGTATATAACTGTGGTTTATATATATTGGACATTCCTGGTTAGAGTTCAAATTTACAACTTAAAGCTTCCGCTAGAATGCTCTGAGTTAGGATTCGTGTATGGTTTGGTATTATCCTGTGACCTCACCGTCTGTTTGTGGCTTATAGTGTGGGGCCCCGGCCAGACCTTCTATTATACATCATGTAACGGATGAGGTCGTTACATTTTGGTATCAGAGGGAGGTTTCGATCCTCCGACCTGTGGGTTATGGGCCCACCATGCTTCCGCTGTAACAACTCTTGCAATTGGACTTTCAACTCAGCCATCTCTTTTGGCGCGACGCGATATGGTGAGCGGGCCACAGGTTTCGCACCTGGCACCAACTCAATAGAGAATTCAATCTCCCGCTGGGGTGGTAACCCAAGAAGATCTTTGGGAAACACATCGGCAAACTCTGACATAACCAGTACTTCACCGACACTGGCCTTTGGCTAAACAGCCTGAATTAGCGTGAAGAATAACTCCGCGCCCTTCCGAACAGCATTGACGACTTGGAGCGCAGACAACAGAGTCCCGCCAACTCCTCGCATACCAGCGAACTTCGTCACAAGTCCGGTATTCTAGCCCAGTGTAATCTCCTTGGAGTTGCAATCAATAAAGGCACGCTGCTCCGAGAGCCAGTCCATACCAAAGATCACATCAAACTCTGATAACGGTAGCACAGCTGCACTCAGACCGAAATCCCGACTTCCTATTTGAACATCCACATCGCAAGCCCTATCCGCAAGCATCACACAGCCTTTCGGCAATAACACCCTTGTACTATCCACCGTCACATGACTCGGTACCCCAATTCGAGATACGAAATCCTCAGACAGAAAAGAAAGCGAAGCACCCGTATCAAACAGGGCTCTCGCCAAATTATTCCGAATCAAGACAAAGCCTGCAGCACACACATCATGCACAAGCTATACATAACCACAAACAATAGCACGTAAGCAAGTAAGCTAATCACTCGTACCTGTGACGATGTCACTTTGCTTAATCGCTTCCTTTGGCCAAGCTGATAGATTCGGGGCTGTGCCTGGGACGCAGAGGAATCAACCACCGCTTTGCCCTTCTCAGCATAAGACGCACCCGTCTTCTTTTCCCCTTTGGGCTGAACAACCCGACAGTCACGGGCTATATGCCCCACCCGGCCACAGTTATAGCATGTACGAGAATCCGGCCTTGATGTCGCCCCCGACACAACGGTCGTAGTCACTTGCCCAGACGGCTTGGACCTCTTGCCCCCTTTCTTCTGGTAGAACGATTTGCTAGGGCGAGGTGCTTGAACCTCTGGCTTTGACACCACCAAGCCCTTGTTCCCTTGCACCCGCCGCATGCCCTTCTCCAACGCACACGCAGTATCAACCAACGCCTGAAACCCTTGGTTCACTGAACTCGAAAGCAGGAACCTCAACTCATCCCGCAATCCTTCATAGAACCTATTCATTTTCCTTTGGTCATCCGCGAAGATTGTTCCCGCATACCGTCCCAACCTGGTAAACTCATGCAAGTAGATATCCACGCTATCTTCTCCTTGCTTTAACCGTTGGAACTCATTTTCCATGGCAATGCGTTGCGCCGCTGGGACATGCTTCGCCAGAAATATTCGAGAGAACTCCTCAATCGATACTTGCGTTAATTGCCTGCCCGCCAAATGGTGTACCTCAACCTCGTCCCACCACAACCGCGCCTCTCCTTCAAGCATGAAGGTGGCCAAGGTGACCTTTAGAGTTTCCTCCGCCCTGATCGCTGTCATTATCCGCTTGACACGCGATAACCAATCCTCTGCCTGCGTTGGGGATCCCAGTCCCGTAAACGTAGGCGGACTGAAGCTCATGAATTGCTTCAACTGTCGGTCAGCTGCTCGTGGATCTACAGCCTCAACCGGCTCGGGTCGTACAACAACACGAACTGGTTCTACTGCTGGCTGCGCTTGCCCGGTCGGCTGAATCATGGCAAATAGAGCCTCAGCAACTAAGCGAACAGTTTCCGCAGATGGAGGAGGTGTTGGCACCTCAGCTGGTGCCGCACTCTCATCAGAGCGCTGGGGCTCAGACTGCCCAGCACCACTACGCGTCACCTATAGGTGGACAAGACACACATTAGCGAACGTATGCAAGCAAAACAACAAAAAAAGGAACGCGCAGATTCCTCAAACAAGATTTTGTACATTCCTTAGTGGACATTCCAGAGTTCATTAGCGTTACAGCAGGGCGCATAAACACGCGCTCGCCACCCCATAAAAGAATTCGACCACGAATTCGGAAGAGGAAGACGCCCAAGTATGTCAATGCTGTTCGGAAGGGCGCGGAGTTATTCTTCACGCTAATTCAGGCTGTTGAGCCAAAGGCCAGTGTCGGTGAAGTACTGGTTGTGTCAGAGTTTGCCGATGTGTTTCCCAAAGATCTTCCTGGGTTACCACCCCAGCGGGAGATTGACTTCTCTATTGAGTTGGTGCTAGGTGCGAAACCTGTGGCCCGCTCACCATATCGCGTCGCGCCAAAAGAGATGGCTGAGTTGAAAGTCTAATTGCAAGAGTTGTTGGAGCAGGGATACATACGCCCAAGTATGTCACCTTGGAGCGCGCCTGTTCTATTTGTGAAAAAGAAAGACGGTAGTTTACGGTTATGTATTGACTACCGCGAATTGAATAAACTGACGGAGAAAAACAAATATCCGATTCCGCGAATTGATGACCTATTCGATCAGCTGGCAGGATCAACGGTCTATTACAAGTTGGATTTGAAATCGGGATATTATCAGCTGAGAATTCGGGAAGGTGACATTCCCAAGACAGCGTTTGGAACACGCTACGGTCATTATGAGTTCACGGTAATGCCGTTTGGCCTATGTAATGCGCCTTCGGTATTTATGGACCTAATGCATCGCACGTTCCGAGAGTACTTGGATTTGTTCGTGATTGTGTTTATCGATGACATCTTAGTATACTCTCAGTCGGATGAGGATCATGCAAACCATTTGCGGTTGGTCTTGCATACCCTGCGGAGGAATAAGCTTTATGCCAAGTTCTCAAAGTGTGAGTTCTGGCTCTCTTCAATAGCCTTTTTAGGCCATGTGGTAAGTGGAGAAGGTATCGCGGTGGATCCGTTGAAGATAAGTGCCATTCGAGATTGGCCAGTGATGTCTTCAGTGTCCGAGGTCAGGAGCTTCCTTGGACTTGCGGGCTACTATAGACGGTTTGTGGAAAACTTCTCACGGATTGCTTTATCTCTGACCACGCTGACGAGAAAAGATCAAAAGTTCATTTGGACGCCGGAGTGCGCGCGAGCTTTTGAAGACTTGAAGAGTCGTTTGACCACGGCGCCTGTGTTGACGTCGCCATGTGGTACAGATGGGTATGAGATCTATAGTGATGCCTCCGGGAGCGGCTTAGGCTGCGTTCTTCTGCAGTTTGGTAAAGTGATTGCTTATGGCTCGCGCCAGTTGAAAGTGTATGAGCGGAATTACCCCGTCCATGATTTGGAGTTGGCAGCGGTAATCTTTGCGCTCAAGTTGTGGCGACACTATCTTTATGGCGTGAAAGTGGACATCTATACAGATCACAAAAGCCTAAAGTACTTGTTGGATCAAAAAGATCTGAATATGCGACAACGAAGATGGATGGAGTTCCTTGGGGACTACACCTTCGAGATTCACTATACTCCCGGGAAGGGAAATGTGGTCGCTGATGCTTTGAGTCGGAAGACTCCGGTACGGGCAAGCTGGTTGCAGAGGCATGATCAGTGTTTAATCCAGGAATTGGAAGCATTGGAGATATCTTGTGTTGACAAGGGTTCGTCGACCGATGCATGCTTGAACTGGATGGAGGTGCAATATGACCTTACAGACAGAGTTCGGCGAGCAATGGAGCTTGATGAAAGTCTCCAGCGCTATGCTAAAGATGGGCCGGATGACCAATTCTCTTGGGATAACGGTTTGTTACGAAGAAATGGTCGAGTGTGCGTCCCGAGTGTGGGTAAATTGAGGGAAGAGTTGATGTACGAAGCTCACTTTGCAAAGTACTCAGTTCACCCAGGGAGCACAAAGATGTACAGAGATCTGAAAAAGCTGTTCTGGTGGCCCGGACTAAAGAAAGATGTAGCACGTTATGTGGCGGAATGCCATACTTGTGCGTTGGTGAAAGCAGAATGCCAGAAGCCTGGCGGTTTCCTGAAGTCGTTACCTATTCTGGAGCGGAAGTTCGATGACATTTCGATGGATTTCGTACACGGGTTGCCGAGATCTCAACGCGGTCATGATTCAATCTGGGTGATTGTGGACCGGTTGACAAAAGTGGCACACTTCCTTCCAAATAGAAGAGACGATTCAGTGGAAACCTTGGCCAAGCTTTATGTGGAGCAGGTTGTTCGACTGCACGGTGTTCCTCGGAGTATCGTCAGTGACCGTGATGGGCGGTTCACATCGAATGATTGGCGGCTTGTTCATCAAATGTTGGGTACAAAATTAGCGTTTAGTACGGCCTTTCATCCCCAAATGGATGGCCAGACTGAACGAACCAACAGGACGATGGAGGACATGCTCCGCATGTGTGCCCTAGACTTTGGTAAGAGATGGGAAGATTATATTTTTCTTGTCAAAATTTGTCTATAATAATAGCTACCAAGCGAGCATCGGTATGGCACCGTTTGAGGCTTTATATGGTCGTAAATGCCGGACACCGTTAGCTTGGGCAGAAGCAGGCGAATCTAAGCTGAGTGGGAAAAAGGAAGTCGAAGAAGCTACCTCGCTCATACGCTCTATTCGGGAGAGGCTATTGATAGCCCAAGATCGTCAAGCAAAGTACTACAATGCCAAACATCGGAACGTGGAGTTCGCGGTGGGTGATTGGGTATATTTGAAGATCAAACCCTTCAAAGGCGTGTCCAGGATTCGGCGTTTGAAAAAGCTAAGTCCGAGGTATCTTGGTCCGTTTGAGGTGGTGGAGCGAGTTGGGGAAGCTGCTTATCGACTAGCACTTTCAGCAGACTTGGGTGGATTACATGATGTATTTCACATCTCAGTACTTCGTAAGGCTGTGAAGGATCCAGCTCAAGTAGTGGAGAATGATCGGGTACCAGTCGAGTATGGGCTAACGACGAGGGTTCGACCCATTCGGATCGAGGATCGAGCCGAGAAACAGTTGCGGAACAAAGTGATAGGGATGGTCAAAGTCCGATGGGACAATTGTGGCCGTGAAGAGCTAACATGGGAGCGAGAGCAGACCATGCGAGCTAAATTTCCCGAACTGTTTGTATAAGCTGTAGACCGTGCACCTTGTGTTATAACAGAGTTATCAAGTTATAACATTGTTTTTCCTTGTTTCCTTACCGTGCAAATTTCGGGATGAAATTTTGTTAGGGGGGGGGAGGATTGTAACACCCCAAAAAAGACTCAAAAATGGATTTGAGGTGCATGTTGATTTACACGGCCTGGGACACGGGCGTGTCCCAGGGCGTGTCAGGGGTACACGGCCTGGGACACGGGCGTGTCCCAGGGCGTGTCACTCAAATAAAATGCGTTCTGAGTCAGAAGATTACACGACCTGGAACCAAGCCTTGAACACGGGCGTGTCAGATGCCGTGTGCCTACCCGTGTACTGCTTGTTGAGTTTGGAGCTCGATGAAGCAGGGGGACACGGGCGTGTCTCATGACTGACACGGGCGTGTCAGGTTTGACACGGGCATGTCGATGCCCGTGTTCTGGTAAAGTTCAGTCGGTACAAATACCGCGTATGCCGCTTAAGGGTACACGGCCTGTGACACGGGCGTGTCACAGGCCGTGTAAGCCAAAAAAATGTGATTTTGGGAAATCGTGGCCGTTCATTTTTCTCTCTTTGGATCCAAGGGCTCAGGTGATTCCTGGCTGGATTTAAACAGCAGAGGCTGATGAAAAAAGTCATTCTTCATTTGATTAAGGAAGAGAGAAAGAGAGAGGAGGAAGAAGAAGGAGGAGGAGATCAAGCCACCGGCGGAGCTCCCGTGGTCCGATTCGTGATCCGAGGCCAGCGTTGTGAAGGCAAAGCTGCTGCAGTTCTTTCTCACCGGCTAGTTTTCGATGGCTCCCAAGAGATCGACAAGGGTAACGATCTCCCTTCTTGGACATGTGAAGTCCTTCTTTTCTGCATTGCATAGGGAAAACCCTTCCCCGCGAGTGTGCGGTGGGTTGTGGTGTCCCTTGGGGTAGATATGTGAAGTCCCCCTTGTTAGAGTCCGGAATTGGAGTACGGATCTAGGCATGCTGTGTGAAGCCCATCTGGACATGTTGGTCTGGATTGGTGATGCTTGTTTGCATATCGGAGAAGGCTCCGTGATTATGGCTTGTGTTGCCTTGTGCCTACCTGTTGCTTGGTGCAGCAGGAAGTACTGGATGAAGTCCAGGAAATGAAGAGGGTTGGATGCAACTCTTGTGGCCGTGCGTTGCCACTTATGTGCGGTTGAGCCGTTGGGTTGCAACTCGATGAAAGGCAGATTGCCGAACAGGAAAGGTGAAACCGACCTGCGCCTATAAATTGCCATGGATACTTCCGTATTCGAGGTGGCACGGCGACTTGAGCAACGGGGGGTGGCTGATCCGTACCTGCGTTAGGTCCGTCCGACTTGGAAGCCTGGTTATGGGTTTTGTTGGAGCGCCTAATGAGAGTCTTAGGCCCGCACGCCGAAAAGACTAGAATGCTCAAATACCGTGTAGACGGTGGTGTTGACCCTGGTATTCCGGTACACCAAGAATGTGCCCTGAGTGCACGAACTGTCGGGCCGTGTGGCCGACGGTTGTGATGGCTTAAATGTGCCTGCGCGCACATAGTTGCTATTGTTGATACCATGCTATGCAGGGAAAGAAGGCTATTGCCCCGAGAAAGGGATAGGATTGTTATAATTGGGTCAGCTGAATGCTTACCGTTGCCTTGTTTGCCACCGTTGGGTGGATTGTCCCTATGCAGGTGCTGGAGAGCCAAGTGGTAAGTGAAGGGCTGAAGCCCTTGTTGCTGTTGCTGCTGTTGCTGCGGCTAGCCCTTGAAGGCTGAGCAATTGGTTTTGTTTGTTATGTTTTCCTCATGTATGGCCGGCCTGCGCGCCGAGGTTTGTAATCCATGTTGTATGGAAAGAGGAACTGTAAGGCCTTAAGGCCAAACCTTTGTTGTACATTCCGTGGTTGTATATAACTGTGGTTTATATATATTGGACATTCCTGGTTAGAGTTCAAATTTACAACTTAAAGCTTCCGCTAGAATGCTCTGAGTTAGGATTCGTGTATGGTTTGGTATTATCCTGTGACCTCACCGTCTGTTTGTGGCTTATAGTGTGGGGCCCCGGCCGGACCTTCTATTATACGTCATGTAACGGATGGGGTCGTTACACCAAGCACTCCTAGGCTACCTCGGCATGCAAGCCGGACATGATCAAACAACATCAGCAAAACAAAGAAAAGAAACTAGCCAAGCACAGCAACACTTCATGAGCCTTAGGGCTTTTCGCCCGACGCGCTAGCTCCTGCATGCGATCCTTGCCCTGTAAGGATTTGAAGTAACGTGGGTCAGCAAAGGCTGACCTCTACTGTATAACAAGCACATCTCCTCCCGGCCGTCCCTAACAGACCTCGGGGTACCACTCCACCTACAAGTTAACACTTCGTATACCAAAAGAGCATATATATTAAAGCGGTAAAACAGGCTTGGATGTCTCATACAACATACATGTTCTCTATGTTTTGTACAAAGTAAAAGGGGCCTACTATGCAACATGAATGCAACCCGGGTTTCACCCAAGGCACCCTAGCTCGTATGCATCTAGCACAACATCAAACATTGGGTACTTCCGTTTCCCCATTGGCTTAAAGCCGCAAACAAAAGGGAAACACCATGTCCCCAACGGCACACAGGCCGTCACATGGAACCTTGCAATGGCCCCACCCGCACATGGGTCTTAAACCCCGGGCTTGCCCGCATAGTCTGACTTCGCACGTCAGGGTTCCGTCTCACACTGACCGATTCTAAGAAGCCTTGCTGGACCCCACCCGCTCATGGCCACATTGCCCGGGCTTGCCCACCGCTCGGCATTCTCGTCAGTCTCACACAAGGGCTAGTCTCGCTGGGACACTTTCCCCACATGACTTGCGCGTCACGGGATAGCCAGCCGACCACGGAGACCTAGCCGCACCTTTGCACAGCACAAAACAAGGTTTCCCCACCCCAGTTACCATTCATACCGCATCTTTCCCGCGCTCCAAGGAAACCATCTACCGCACAAAGCGGAGCTAACCTTGTCCGGTTCTGACTGCGAGTACTCACTCAAACAAAAGGGGAAAAACGCATATATACAACGGCGTATTGCCGCAACGGATTTTCTACCGAAGCTCGCTATGCAACATCACCGGGTCGGACTATCGGTCGCGACCACGGCTTCACCCACAATGCCTAATCCGCTAATGGAGCGGATCTCTAATGCAAGCATGCCGGGATGAACATACTCAACCCGGAGGTTCCTCTTGAACCGCTACACGAATCCCTCTCATTTGAGAGATTCGGCGCTCAAAATACGAAAGGAAGGGGATGCTATTCATGCATCCTAAATCCTAAAAACCGAGAGGAGAAGTGTCGTTACCTTCCATCCCCTCTTCCTAGCCATGGAGAAGATTTGCTCAGTTGGAAACCACCGCAACGCTCCCACCTTCGCGGATCTGAACTCCGCTTGCGAAACGAACCTCCGAAGCTTCGCCGGCGGCCGGATCTTGGCCTCCTTGCTCTCCCCTCTCTCTAGAACTTAGAGAGATAAACGAAAATGGGGAATGAGGGTTTGGAACCCTATTCCCGGCCTTAAACCGCCCAGGGAGGCCCCCCCACCGTTGGATCTTCCAAAGACAAGAACGAACGACCACGATCGGAACCCAAATTAGAAAATCTGGGCCGAACACGGGTTGCAACACGGCCGTGTGCATGGCAGTGTTAGCCATTCGCCGTCTCGATCGATTCGAAAACCAGCACACGGCTCCTGACACGGCCTTCGACACGGCCGTGTCTCGCTCCACACGGCCGTGTCGTGACCCGTGTCACGGCACCCGTTTTCAACATTTTCAGTCAGAGAATTACACGGCCTCTGACACGGCCCCTGACACGCCCGTGTCACCTGGGACACGTCCGTGTCCGGACCCGTGTCATGCCCCGTGTGCAATACCTCAGAAAAGTTCGAAACGACCCGATGCTACACGGCCTGGGACACGGCCGTGTGCCTGGCCGTGTTCCATACCCGACTATCGTCGACCTTAACATGGTCGACCACACGGCCAGCTCGACGACCGAGCTCGACACAGCCGACACGGCCTCCGACACGGCCGTGTCGGGACCCGTGTCACCTGCTCCAAAAAAACTGTCTTGGCCAAAAGCGATCCCCGTCGCTCCTACAACATTTTGGGGCGTTACAATTCTCCCCCCCCTTAAAAGAATTTCGTCCCGAAATTTAAAACATGGAAAGAACACAAATTCTAAACGATACCTGAGGAGAAAAGCTCAGGGTACTCCTCCAGCATGGCCTGCTCTCGCTCCCATGAGAGCTCCTCGCAGCCACAATTGTCCCAACGGACCTTTACGAGTCGGACCTCCTTGTTCCGCAGTTGCCGAACCTCCGAGTCTTCTATCCCGACAGGACGTACTCGCGTCCCCAAGTCTTCCTCTACTGGCACCGCCTCCAGTTCAATCACTACGCTGGCCTCTAACAAGGCTTTCCTCAAGACGGATACGTGAAAAACATCATGCAAACTGCTTAGCTCCGTGGACAACGCCAACCGATACGCTGCCTCTCCCACTCGCTCGATGACCTTGAATGGTCCCAAAAATCTCGGACTCAGATTCTTGAGTCGGCGAATTCGTGAAACGCCTTTGAATGGCTTGATCTTAAGATACACCCAGTCGCCCACTGCGAATTCCACATGTCTGTGGCGAGCATTGAAATACTTCGACTGCCGATCTTGAGCTACCTTCATGCGCTCTTGGATGGTCTGCACTAACTCACTAGCATCGGCTACCACTTCTTTCCCCGAAAGCTTTGTGTCTCCTGCCTCTGTCCAAGACATCGGTGTTCGACACCGCCTCCCATAAAGAGCTTCATATGGCGCCATCTTGATACTAGCTTGGTAGCTATTGTTATACGCAAACTCCACCATGAAGAGGTGATCCTCCCACTTCTTGCCGAAGTCGAGAGTACACATCCTTAGCATATCTTCCAAAGTACGGTTCGTTCTCTCAGTTTGCCCATCGGTTTGAGGATGAAAGGCCGTACTGAACTTGAGTTTCGTGCCCAAGCTCTTCTGCACCAACCGCCAATCCTTTGATGTGAAACGTCCATCCCGGTCGCTGACAATACTCTTCGGAATCCCATGAAGTCGTACAATATTGCGGACGTACAACTCCACCAACTTTTCCACACCGTCCTCCTTCCGGTTTGGGATGAAATGTGCCACTTTGGTCAAGCGGTCCACAATCACCCAAATGGCATCATTACCCTGCTGCGATCTAGGCAACCCATGCACAAAATCCATGGAGATGTCATCAAATTTCCATTCGGGGATTGGAAGAGGCTTCAAGAACCCGCCCGGCTTCTGACACTCGGCCTTCACCAATGCACAAGTTTGGCACCGACTCACACACAAAGCTACATCCCGCTTCATCCCAGGCCACCAATAGGACTTCTTCAAATCCAAGTACATCTTTGTACCACCCGGGTGAATAGAGTACTTAGTGAAGTGGGCCTCATACATCAACTCCTCGCGGAGCTTGCCGAACTGCGGTACACAAATCCTTCCGCCCTTCCTCAGAACCCCATCAACCATCTCCCAGGCGCTACCCTCGCCCTTAAGAGCTTCCTCCACGAAGGGTTGGAACTCCTCATCCACACGGGTCGCTTCCCGAATACGATCGCATAAGTCATTCTGCATCTCAATCCAGTTTAGCCGAGCCACGCTAGACTCGCCTCTTGCCACACATTCCAAACCAAGGGACTCCCAGTCCCGCCTTAACCGCTCATCGTGAGCTTCAATCCAATTTCCTTGCCCCGAGTATTTCCTACTCAAAGCATCCGCCACCACATTGGCTTTTCCTGGCGTGTACTGAATCGCGACCTCGTAGTCCCCAAGGAACTCGACCCACCTGCGCTGCCGCATATTTAGGTCCTTCTGATCCAGGAGATACTTCAGGCTCTTGTGGTCCGTGAAGATCTCCACCTTCGCACCGTAAACGTAGTGCCTCCACAGCTTCAAAGCAAAAATTACCACCGCCAATTCCAAATCATGGACGGGGTAATTTCTCTCATGAGGCTTCAGCTGCCTCGACCCAAAAGCTATCACACTGCCATGCTGCACCAACACGCACCCTAAACCGCATCCGGATGCGTCACTGAAAATCTGAAATCCTTCGGTCCCCTTTGGTAGACTTAGGATCGGTGCCATCATCAGCCTCTCCTTCAGGGTTTCAAACGCCTGACTGTACTCTTGAGTCCACACGAACTTCTGATCCTTGCGAGTTAGCGAAGTGAGGGGTAGAGCTATCCGCGAAAAGTTTTCCACAAACCTTCGGTAGTACCCGGCTAGTCCAAGAAAGCTCCGGACTTCCGCCACAGTCCTCAAAACTGGCCAATCTCTGATGGCTTCCTCTTTCGTTGGATTTACCGCCACCCCATCCCCACTAATCACATGGCCTAAAAACGCCACCTTCTCCAACCAAAACTCGCACTTGAAGAACTTCGCATAGAGCTGGTTCTCTCTCAATACTTGCAAAACTGTCCTCAAGTGCACCTCGTGCTCCGCTTCCGACTTGGAATACACCAAAATGTCATCGATAAAAACGACGACGAACCTGTCCAAGTATTCGCGAAACACTCGGTTCATCAAGTCCATGAACACGGACGGCGCGTTCGTCAACCCGAACGGCATCACCGAGAACTCAAAATGACCATATCTCGTACCAAACGCTGTCTTGGGTATGTCTTCGTCACGAATCCGCAACTGATAATATCCGGACTTCAAGTCCAACTTGGAGTACACCACCGACCCCACCAACTAGTCGAAGAGATCGTCTATCCGAGGAATCGGATACTTGTTCTTAACCGTCAATTTGTTCAACTCTCGGTAGTCTATGCACAGACACATGCTACCGTCCTTCTTCTTTACAAATAACACCGACGCACTCCACGGTGAAGAGCTGGGCCTGATATACCCTTGCTCCAAAAGCTCCTGCAACTGAACCTTGAGCTCGGCCAACTCCTTTGGTGCCATCCTAAATGGTGGACGTGACACCGGTCTAGCCTCGGGCACTAACTCGATGGAGAAATCAATCTCCCGCCGAGGAGGTGCTCCCGGCAGCTCCTCGGGAAAAACATCTCCAAACTCCGCCACCACGGGCACTTCCCCAAGAGACAGCCTGGAAAGGCTAACCTCCAACAACGCTACTAGAGCTACACCTCCCTGGTTAACAGCTCGCACTAGTTGAAGTGCCGAAACTAGGGAACATGCCACTCCATGCAGACCCTCAAACTTGACTTCCGCTTGCCCCACGCCCCTCAGGGTTACCACCTTGGACAAGCAGTCGATACTGGCACGCTGCTCCGCTAGCCTGTCCATCCCCAAGATCACATCGAATTCGGACAATGGCAAGATCGCCGCTACCAACACGAAGTCGACCCCCTCAAGACTCCAACAAATCTGGCCTCTAGCCCTGGTAGTCATAGATGACCCATTGGGCATGCGCACCTTCAACTCTGAGTCCGTTGAGAAGGACTCAACTCCAATCCTCCGGATGAAACTTTCCGCAAGGAAGGAGTGCGACGCTCCTGTATCGAAAAGTACCCTAGCGGGGTACCCTGATACCACTACAAAACCTACACACATGCAACAAACATAAAAAGGCTTGAAAGGAAGAAATCTAAGGTGCAGGTTGAATTCTCGTACCTGTCACCACATCGGGTTGACGGATTGCTTCCTGCTGCCCAAGGTTGTAGGCCCTTGGCTGCACTGGTTGAAACCGGGAAGCACTCGACTCCGCCATCTTCCCTTTCTCTGCGGCACTGGGGCCGGAGCGCACAGTCTGCTCCTGCCTTGGCTCTTGCTCAGCGCCCCCTTGGGTACAAAATCTTGCTATGTGGCCTGGCTTGCCACAACTGTAAAACGTCTGCGGTCCCTTAGAGCGTGACCCTCCGGACGTCCAATTACTTTTCTCGCCCGACTTAAACGGGGGAGGCTTTTTCTTCCATCGGCTCCCTTCTGCCTTTCCATGGGACTGAGCCGACTTCTTCTCTTCCCCCTGCTTGGGTGTGAAACCCTTGCGATGCTGGGATCGCTCCATGTCACTCTCCAAAATTCGGGCCGCCTCCACCAATTCGTTGAAGCCCGCACGCTTCATCGATATGAGGGGTTGTCTTAGATTCTCCCTCAATCCATGGTAGAAGAGATTGTCCCTCTCTTCATCGTACGCCATGGTCGTCCCCGCATAACGACCCAATCGAGTAAATTCCTGAACATACTCATCCACTGTCTTGTCTCGCTGCACAAGATGTAGAAACTGCCTCTGGAGGGCCTACCTTGTTGATGCGGGAATGTACTTCTTCAGAAAGGCATTCCCAAACTCCTCGATGGATGGTGTGCGTCCTAAAAACTGCCGGCCACTATGGCTCACCCACCATAACTTGGCATCTCCTTCTAGCATGAAGGCTGCAAACTCCGCCTTTTTCTCATCCGGCGCCTCTACTGCCCTTAGAAGCTCTTGAATTCTAGCCCACCAGTCCTCCGCATCTGTGGGCGTGCCGATTCCCTTGAAGGTTGGAGGGTGGAAACTCAGAAAGTACTTCATTTGCCAGTCCCCATGCCCGACAACCACTCTCTCGGCCTGCGGCTCCGCCCGCCTGGCCTCCTCAACCTGCACGGTTGCTGCCGTGATCGGGGTAGCAGGAGTTGCTAGCTGAGCAACGGGAGCTGCTACCTGTGCTGTCGCTGCAGCTTGGGCCGCCACCATCGCTTCTGCAAGCATGCGGCAGAAGTCGGCCGATGTGACCCCCATCCCTAGCGGACCTTGCGCGGTCGCACTACTTGCCGAGAGCTCTTCTCTTGGCCTCGAGGTCCCAGCCTCGTTGCTTGCACTCTAAACACAAGCAAGAAAACGCAAATCAGTCTCTAATTGCAAGACTCGAACACAAGGACACTCATGGTCCCGCGATACTCCTATGTGGATAACTTCTTATACGCGACTCGACTTATACTTTCGACCGCGAAACTTCTCATTGGAACGTCAACCTCCCTCTGATACCAAATTGTAACACCTCCCCTGTAAAGACCATATAATATGGGTCCGGCCGAGGCCCCACAACATACGGACGCCACAGCTTTAGTATTATAAGATGATATGAATACTACCTAATCACAAAACTCCAGACCAACACAGCGGAAACATAAAACTAAAAGACAAGTTATCCACTAACAATAGAGTATCGAAATGGCCTTAAGGCCTTACACAATATAAGTCCAAAAAAATATGAAAGTGCCAAGCACTCCTAGGCTACCTCGGCATGCAAGCCGGACATGATCAAACAACATCAGCAAAACAAAGAAAAGAAACTAGCCAAGCACAACAACACTTCATGAGGCTTAGGGCTTTTCGCCCGGCGCGCTAGCTCCTGCATGCGATCCTTGCCCTGTAAGGATTTGAAGTAACGTGGGCCAGCAAAGGCTGACCTCTACTGTGTAACAAGCACATCTCCTCCCGGCCGTCCCTAACGGACCCCGGGGTACCACTCCACCTGCAAGTTAACACTTCGTATACCAAAAGAGCATATATATTAAAGCGGTAAAACAGGCTTGGATGTCTCATACAACATACATGTTCTCTATGTTTTGTACAAAGTAAAAGGGGTCTACTGTGCAACATGAATGCAACCCGGGTTTCACCCAAGGCACCCTAGCTCGTATGCATCTAGCACAACATCAAACATTGGGTACTTCCGTTTCCCCATTGGCTTAAAGCCGCAAACAAAAGGGAAACACCATGTCCCCAACGGCACACAGGCCGTCACACGGAACCTTGCAATGGCCCCACCCGCACATGGGTCTTAAACCCCGGGCTTGCCCGCATATTCTGACTTCGCACGTCAGGGTTCCGTCTCACACTGACCGATTCTAAGAAGCCTTGCTGGACCCCACCCGCTCATGGCCACATTGCCCGGGCTTGCCCTCCGCTCGGCATTCTCGTCAGTCTCACACAAGGGCTAGTCTCGCCGGGACACTTTCCCCACATGACTTGCGCGTCACGGGATAGCCAGCTGACCACGGAGACCTAGCCGCACCTTTGCACAGCACAAAACAAGGTTTCCCCACCCCAGTTACCATTCGTACCGCATCTTTCCCGCGCTCCAAGGAAACCATCTACCGCACAAAGCGGAGCTAACCTTGTCCGGTTCTGACTGCGAGTACTCACTCAAACAAAAGGGGAAAAACGCATACATACAACGGTGTATTGCCGCAACGGATTTTCTACCGAAGCTCGCTATGCAACATCACCGGGTCGGACTATCGGTCGTGACCACGGCTTCACCCACAATGCCTAATCCGCTAACGGAGCGGATCTCTAATGCAAGCATGCCGGGATGAACATACTCAACCCGGAGGTTCCTCTTGAACCACTACACGAATCCCTCTCATTTGAGAGATTCGGCGCTCAAAATATGAAAGGAAGGGGATGCTATTCATGCATCCTAAATCCTAAAAACCGAGAGGAGAAGTGTCGTTACCTTCCGTCCCCTCTTCCTAGCCATGGAGAAGATTTGCTCGGTTGGAAACCACCGCAACGCTCCCACCTTCGCGGATCTGAACTCCGCTCGCGAAACGGACCTCCGAAGCTTCGCCGGCGGCCGGATCTTGGCCTCCTTGCTCTCCCCTCTCTCTAGAACTTAGAGAGATAAAAGAAAATGGGGAATGAGGGTTTGGAACCCTATTCCCGGCCTTGAACCACCCAGGGAGGCCCCCCCACCGTTGGATCTTCCAATGACAAGAACGAACGGCCACGATCGGAACCCAAATTAGAAAATCTGGGCCGAACACGGGTTGCAACACGGCCGTGTGCATGGCCGTGTTAGCCATTCGCCGTCTCGATCGATTCAAAAACCAGCACACGGCTCCTGACACGGCCTTCGACACGGCCGTGTCTCGCTCCACACGGCCGTGTCGTGACCCGTGTTACGGCACCCATTTTCAACATTTTCAGTTAGAGAAGTACACGGCCTCTGACACGGCCCCTGACACGCCCGTGTCACCTGGGACACGGCCGTGTCCGGACCTGTGTTATGCCCCGTGTGCAATACCTCAGAAAAGTTCGAAACGATCCGATGCTACACGGCCTGGGACACGGCCGTGTGCCTGGCCGTGTTCTATACCCGACTATCGTCGACCTTAACATGGTCGACCACACGGCCAGCTCGACGACCGAGCTCGACACAGCCGACACGGCCTCCGACACGGCCGTGTCGGGACCCGTGTCACCTGCTCCAAAAAAACTGTCTTGGCCAAAAGCGATCCCCGTCGCTCCTACAACATTTTGGGGCGTTACACATAAACTGCCTCACCCTTGCTTTCCAGATGCCAAAATCTTCCTTCGTACAGATTGGAAGTCTCACAGCACTCAGCTCCCTATTGGTCATTCCTGAACCCATGAAGACATACTTATTGCTAACCTTGTTTGTCTACTTAGACTGTTAAGTCCTTTAAAGAGTAACCTCCCTCTGATACCACTTGAAAGTCTTATTTTCAAGGTTAGCTAAACACCTAGAGGGGGGGTGATTAGGTTTTTGTCCTTATTTTACCTTTTCTAATTTGTTATCAGATATCTGTGCCTGTGATTAGGTTAGTTATTAGCTTTCAAGAACATTCACAGATGACACAACAATTTTATAGTGGTTCCCCAATCTTGGGTACATCCACTATCCCTCTGTGCCTATCTAATAGTGTGTTAGATTCGGCTCTCCCTCCAAAACTCTGCTACTTAATAGCTTATAACACAGATCCCGCAGGACCATACAGGTCACACAGACCTAATAATTAGTCACTAAGCCAACCCTCAAGTCACAATGACCTTTCACTCGGCACAAAGCCAAACACATATCACAAAGACCTTAGCCTTTATAAAATAAGCTTACAACTCCAGATTCACCAAGAATCTTTATACAAGAAAGAAATAGAGAAAGATTATATGATTAGACACCAGATCAAGAACTCTGTGTCATCTTCTTCCTGGACTGAGCAGATATCATCCCAACCTTTTGCTATTGAAGACAATGATGCAGGCAGTAGATTCTTTCTTCAAACAGCTAACCTTCCTTCTGCAGAACTTGTAGATCTGCTCCCTCAGAATGAATTCTGATCCTGCTGTTGCAAATGGTAATTGCTCCACCTATCTCCTTCCAAGCATGGTTCTCTGTGCAGAACTCCTTCAGGCTTGACAAAAATGGCGAGGAAGAAAATGATTGTAACATCCCATTTCCGGCTAGACCCCTAGGAGTCGGTTGGTTGTGGTAGAACCCTAGGGAGCCCAAAACTTGAAATAAATCGACTAAGAAATCGGGTCACGGGTTGGTCACGCCCGTGACCCGCCATGTCACGCCCGTGACAAAGGGCGCGACACGCTCGACGATCGTCGATCCCAATTCGACGATCGTCGAACCAAATTCGGCCACACGGGTCTGTCACGCCCGTGACCCGCCATGTCACGCCCGTGACAAAGGGCGTGACACGCTCGACGATCGTCGATCCCAATTCGACGATCGTCGAACCAAATTCGGCCACACAGGCCTGTCACGCCCGTGACCCGCCATGTCACGCCCGTGACAAAGGGCGTGACACGCTCGACGATCGTCGATCCCAATTCGACGATCGTCGAACCAAATTCGGCCACACAGGCCTGTCACGCCCGTGACCAGCCATGTCACGCCCGTGACATAGGGCGTGACACGCTCGACGATCGTCGATCCCAATTTGACGATCGTCGAACCAGAATTGGTCTCCAGACCTGTCACGCCCGTGACCCAAGTGACACGCCCGTGACCACCCTTCGACGATCGTCGATCTTAGTTCGACGATCGTCAAACCCAGAACTGCTAACCGGGCCTGTCACGCCAGTGACCTATGTGTCACGCCCGTGACCAAGGCCGAAACGTCAGCCAGACTGGAAGTTTCGGTAACCGACGCCTTAATAAATTCTGGCTGTGGGGATGAAAAATCAAGAGTATTTATGGGTCGTTCCCTACTTTAATTATGTTAATAATTAAGGAAAAGTGGGTCCAATAGGAAATTGCCACCTGGCAAGCACCTCTTCATCCTCAACTTTTCAACTGCCATTCGTCATAACCGAAACGTCATAAGAGTGTTATTAATGGCCGCCAACGTTTCATCTCCAACGTTTCACCCTTTCCCCTCCCCATTTGCTCATCTATAAAAGATTCCTGAGAGCAAGAGGAAAAGGTTACACTCCCTCAACTGTTCAGACTTCCTCCTTGCTGTTGAAGAATTTCCGGCGACGCCACCACCGCGCAAATGGCTTCCCGACGCTCTGCACGCCTTCAACCCGCAAACAAGGTCCTCCCCTCCCTCTTCTTCTGCGGATAGATCTTAGGAATCGTTAGGAGAGATATCGGGCTCAAAAGAGCCAGATCGGGTGAGCGTATTGGTGGTTTTCCGAAAGTTTCATGGTGGCGGGTTCGCCGGAAACCGCCTCTCCGGCGGCTGTGCCGCCGCCCGACGATAGCCCTCGCCTCAACTGAGGTGGTGGTGGTGGTGGCCGGCCAGGGAGATGGCTGGGTGGCCGGGAAATAGCTTGGAAAAGCTACAGGATATTAGGTTTTAGGCCTCTGTTTCGGGCTGTTGAAGAAGATGAACAGTGGCATGAGAAATAAATGCTAGTTTTAAATCAATTTCTGAGTGAGATATCTGTCATGTTAAATAATTTGGGAAAAATACCTAGAGGCTCCTACGGGAAAAATGATCAACATAGGAAATGTAGCCCTTGAAGTCTACTTTAATTCAAAATTAATTTCACTCGATTTGGGTCCTGGTTAGACCACAGCACCCTTTTTGGTGAGGTCTATCCAGAGGGCTGCCTTGACCTTAGAAAAATTCCCCACTCCAATCCAGTCATCCAAATGACTTGAAATTTGGGGTGTGGTCTAATCTTACATTTATCTAGGTGCTATCCAAAAATGAGAATTTTTGGAGAATATTTTTCTATAGTTTTTAGAAAAATTCAATAATCCTAGCCGATTTTAATTAGATTGTTAAATAATTTCCAAACCCTCCCAAATTTTGGTGAGTGGTCCCTGGGTTCACCATAAGGTTCCGTATAATTTTTCATCTCATTTGGAGATGGTTTGGATCAGAAATGATCAACCCAAAGTTTTGCCCTAATAAGAGGCCTTAGGTTAAAAGTGCACTTTTGAAGTTTGAGTGGTGAGATCACCTCAACAGAGGCTGAGATTTTTACCACTGGCTAGTAATATTCTCTAGCACCCCCTCATGGAGTTTGAGGTGGATCGGGGTAAGTTTGCCCTAAGGCCCAAGGCCCAACCCTAAGGATGGATCTTGGGGGCTTGTGAAGGTCATGTGGTCAAATGACCTTGGATTGAACCGAGATTGGGTGATGAGAACCATAGGGCTAATATTGTTCTCTGGATGAAATCTTAGTAGATTTGGAGATCGTTGGAATATCTAAAAATCTAACCCTAGTTTAGGGCGCAAAACTTGTAGAGATAGGAAATGACACCAAATCACGTTAAAAAGTGAGGAGAAATGGGTAGAGTTGATTATAGGGGTAGTACAAGCTCTGGATATTTTTCTATGAATTTTATGATCACTATTTTGGGTACTTCCTTAATGATTTAGTAGTTGTATGATTTGCTTAGAAAATTTATTATGGAGTACAAACTTCCTGGAAATTGATGAAATTTAGGCAGAAAACCTTTATTATGATTATAAAACTCTGTGAATTTTTATGGGATTTTTAGAAGCTTAATTCTAAGGCTTGCTTCATTAAGTATTATTTATCATGGATATTGGATTAAATCTATTTTAGTGCTTAGCAAGCTGGTAAAATTATGATTCTTTGCACAATGATCTTTTCCGTATCATACTATTAGTCAGTAATTTTTCTATAATTTTATGATGAGTAATTGCAGTACTTCCTTCTTTAAAAGGGAATAATAAGATTATAATGGATAAATTAATTAGAGGCTATATACCTTTTGTAAAATCCTGCAAATTAGTATTTGATGATACCTTACAGTTATTTAGTGATCACAATTTTTGGGTGGCCATAACTTAAGAATATCATGTAGTTCATGTTAAAAATTACCCATGGCCAATTTTTGAGAAAAATAAAATAAATTCAGATTAATTAGGAAAATTATAAATTTCTGGATTTAAGCTAATTAAGTCATGATAGATCTCCAGTAAATTTTATAGGAGATTTGGAAGATAATTTGGAGTACCTCCCCTTGTGTACCTCATATAGTTTAGGATGGTCTGCATTTAGTAAAACCTCGGAATTCTGATAATCGATGGTTGGTAGGGCAAGTTAAGGTTGAGTTCATTATTAGAAGTCAGGATAAGTAGAATGTGAGACTGGTTAGGGTAAGGGAGTACGGGGACGACGAAAGATCGTCCGTCCCGGGAAGAAGAGGAAGAGTCTTAATACTCTAGGGTTAGAACTAAAGCAACTAAAAGGGGATTGGGTAAAGGGTAGACAACCAATAATAATAAGTGCCTTGCGAAAGGGAACTTCGGGCCGTAATGCACCGTCTTGGTTCCTAGTGCCCCTTGAGAGCCCTTCACGGGGAATACCGGGGGCAGTCTTGGGCTAACGTAAATCATAGGAGTAATAAATTAAAAGAGCAACTAGTATAACTAGGATTGCACACACTCACTCCCCGGTAGCTAGGAAAGTAGAACTATAGGATTACTTGCCATCAGACAGTAGCTCTGAAGGTAGATGCACGGACAGTACTGTCCGGGGGGCCGCGGGCTCGAGGGTTGGAGTACGGAGAAAAGTGGTGGGTCATCGGTACTAGGCGATCGATCACACCGACAGCGGTACGATGACTCGGCGAAAAGTCTGGAGGGTACATCCAGCAGCAGTACGCGGATACTCTAGGTTGTGTTCTTCTAGGGGCGTACGGAAGGGCTAGGCCTGGTAGTGTGGTTACCCACCTAGGAGTGGGGGGCCCGACCCACTGTCTCCGTTTGCCACTACGGAGGTTCCTGGGGGTGAAGCTAGCTTCCCGAACAGGGGGAACTAAAGGTCTGTGCGCATAGAGTCGTGTGCGTGGGTTGCACTTGCATGAATCATGACATAGCATATCACTACACTCATATTTGCATACAACCGACACCTCAACGTATAAATCGGTATAGGACTTTTTATACGATGGGAGCCTTGCAGAAGATCCCTTAACTTATAAGTTTGTATGGGCATTCATATAAGTTAAGGTTACTTACATACTTACTTACTTGTTGCCTTCTTACTATTCTCTAACAGTCTTTAATACAATTTGCTACTTATTAATTGTTCTACCTATTACAACATTTATATTGTTCACCTGATATACCTTGCTAGTTAGGTCCACCGTCACTTGCCTGACTACTCTCCACTTTTGTAGCTTCCCTTTCCTCCTCTCCGCCCGGTGCTTAGGAGCCGTGGTGGGAGGGGTAGGGGATGATAGGGCTTAGTCTTTATGACTAATGGTTTTCAAACCAAACATTACAGGAGCTCCGGATGGGAGACAGGGACCAGCACCAGCGGAGTACGGTGCGCATGGAGGTGGGACAGTCTAGCACCGGTGCACCTGCGACCAGCTCCGTGAGTGATTAGCATTTTCTTAGCTTCCGCGATGAGAGACTTGTAGTGAGGACTCTGATGTACCGGGCATGAGCCCTTTTATTTCCAGACTATTTATACTCTGATGATTTTCTGTGGACACTCCCTTCGTGGAGTTTTATTTCATGTGATATTCTCTTTTGGTGGACTTGCTTCTCTCTTGCTTGCTACATGTTGCGATCGAAAAGGCCGGCAGAATCGGCGCGTTGTAGTGGCAACCTTCCCGGGTGCGAAGGTGTCACCGCAAAGCGGCGGTTCTGGGCATAAGACCCCGGTGGTTGAAAAAGAAAAAAAAAAGGGGGTCTTACAAGTGGTATCAGAGGAAACCTCGATCGAAAGAGAAGTAGTCCACGAAAACCTTGGGCCACCCCCGTGCGAGCTTAGTTTGCGGACAAACTAGCAGCGGAAGCAGTGGTGTGCCCATAAGGGAAATCACATGTGAAAGTCCATCATAACTCTTCTTAAATTCCATTCTTTTCGCTCGCTAACAAATGGAAATTTTGCTTGTAGCCTGCGACGAACCCTACATCGCAGCAGGGGACACCTCAGGCTCCGGATGTGGTCCCGACTCCGCCAGCACCCGTTCCGTTCCAGCAGACGGAGATGGGGCAAACACTGACGGCCATCCTGGAGGCCTTCAGAGCTCAGCAAGCCCCAGCCCCACAGCCGAACCCCGGGGCCAATTGGATGACTGTCTTCCGGGGACTATCCCCTCCATCCTACCAGGGGACGGAGTCCGCAGTACATACGGAGGAGTGGTTGGACACCATTTACGAGATGCTGGCAGGGATTCGATGCCCCATGGAGGAGGCAGTTGCTTTGGCAGTCTCCTGCTTAGAGTCACACGGGAAGAGATGGTGGAAATCTCAGCTGGACACCACCTTTGCAGGGATGGATTGTGTTGATATTACTTGGGAGGAGTTCAGAGCAGCGCTCTTGGGACATTTTGTACCTCAGTCGGCGAGAGATGACCTGGAGGATAGGTTCCTGCGGTTGAGGCAGGGGAGCAGGACTGTGGTGGAGTACTATCAGGAGTTCACTCACCTGGCCCGTTATGCGGACGCTTACCAGTTAGACGATGCTGGCTATGCCTGGAGGTTTTATAAGGGGCTACAGGATGACATGAGGTAGGCCCTCCTTTTCGTTTCAGAGGGGAGTCTGGCCAGGATTCTGGAGATGGCTAAGAAGAGAGAGGCGGATCAGCTTACAGTGAGGAGCCGGAAGAGACCGGCTGATGATACAGTGATTGGAGGACGTAGAGACCGCCCTCGAGGCCAGGTTATTGGAGAGAGAAGGAACGGGGATCAGCCCCGTCAGGAGTTTGGGCAGGAGCAGAGGACTCAGGGGATATTGGCTCCCCAGCCTATACAGATGCTGGAGATGCCAAGGACGACAGGGCAGCCACCGGTATGCTATCAGTGCAACCAGCCAGGGCATATCAAGCGGAACTGCCCTGTGGGGCGAGCACCCCCACCAGCATATCAGGGCGCTCCACCTCCCCGACAGTTTGGCGGACGAGGACAGGACCGAGGACGAGGATTTCAGGATCGAGACCGCAGGCAAGAGAGAGAGCAGGTGTATGCTCTAGACCTGACACAGCCTCGGAACCCGGAGCAGGTTATCACAGGTATGGCAGAACTTTTTTCATATAAACTACTGTTTTAGACGTAACCTGCTTGGAAATTTAAGAGAAGATGAACTGCAACAAAAATACTAAGACATTTAATTACCCCAGGCATAGTTTTCGTTAGCGGCAAGCCCGCTCACACCCTCTTCAACACTGGTGCGTCGCAATCCTTCGTGTCGGAGGATTTCGTGAAAGGACTGGCAGGAGTGGAGCCATTCACCGGGAAGATGATGAGGGTGCGCCTACCCGACGGGTCAGAGATATTGACCTCTGCTCATTGTAATATGGAAGCGAGTATCGGTGGAAAGGCGTTTGAGGCACCAGCGACGGTCTTGAGGATGCCAGATTACGATCTGATTCTGGGCATGACCTGGCTGTATTGGAACCATGCCCAGATCGATTGCGTGGCGAAAAGGATCACCGTGCGGCACGGCGACTCCTTCATTGTTATCGAAGGTATTATATCAGTACCCCGTACTTTACTATCGTCTGTGCAAGCCGTTAAGGCCCACCTGCAGGGGGAAGAGGTTTATCAGGTCCTCTTTGAGGCGGTCGTAGCCAAGGATTCCATTGCAGATATCCCGGTAGTGCGGGACTTCACCGACGTATTTCCAGAGAAGCTACCAGGGTTACCCCCGCACCGAGAGAAGGACTTTCAGATTCAGCTCGTACCGGGGGCTAAGCCGGTATCCAGAGCTCCCTATCGAATGGCCCCAAAGGAGTTGGTGGAATTTCGGAGTCAGCTTCAGGAGTTAGTGGAGGCCGGGTTCGTGCGGCCTAGCTCATCACCGTGGGGAGCTCCGGTGCTGTTCGTTAAGAAGAAAGACGGGACCCTCCGACTGTGCATAGATTACCGGGCTCTGAACAGGTTGACGGTCCGGAACACTTATCCCTTACCACGGATAGATGAGCTTTTTGACCAGCTGGAGGGAGCCCATTGGTTCTCAAAGCTGGATCTGAGATCAGGATACTACCAGCTTCGCATTCGGGAGGAGGACATCCCGAAGACGGCGTTCAACAGCAGGTACGGCTTGTACGAGTTTACCGTGATGCCGTTCGGGCTCACGAATGCACCCTCCGCATTCATGACTTTGATGAATCGGGTGTTCGAGGAGTACCTGGATGTCTTCGTCATTGTATTCATCGACGACATCCTCATCTATTCAAGGACGGAGGAGGAACACGCGAGACATCTAGCCTTGACCTTGGAAAAGCTGCGTGAGCACGAGATGTATGCCAAGTACAGCAAGTGCCAGTTCTGGCTAAAGGAGGTGGCCTTTCTGGGCCATGTCATCAGTGGAGCAGGTTTGGCAGTGGATCCGGCAAAGATCCAGGCAGTACGGGATTGGCCGCCACTAAAGTCGGCCACGGATGTTCGGAGTTTCTTGGGACTTGCCGGTTACTACCGGAAGTTCGTAAAGGGGTTCTCTCAGATTGCCCTTCCTCTTACGTCTCTGACGAAGAAGGAGTCCCCTTTTACCTGGACGCCGCGATGCGAATCTGCCTTCCAGGAGCTGAAGGATCGTCTCACCTCGGCCCCCATCCTTGCTCTCCCATCAGGGAGGGAGGGATTCCAGGTATATGCAGATGCTTCCTATCAGGGGATGGGTGCCGTCCTTATGCAGAATGGGCACGTAATAGCCTATGCCTCCCGTCAGTTGAAGCAGCACGAGCAGAACTACCCCGTGCACGATTTGGAGATGGGGGCAGTCATTTTTGCCCTTAAGATCTGGCGGCACTATCTCTACGGGGTACATTGTGATATCTTCTCCGACCACAAGAATCTGAAGTACGTCGACACCCAGAAGGAGTTAAACATCAGGCAGAGACGCTGGGTAGAGTTTCTTTCGGACTACCAGTATACCATGCACTACCATCTGGGGAAGGCGAACGTGGTTGCGGATGCTCTGAGCCGGAGAGCGAGTACGACTGGAGCAGGCCCGCAGCTGATGGCCTTGGAGTTGATTAGATCATTCGAGGAGATGCAGATTTCGCTAGTATCTGAGGATGACCCGGAGCTGTACATGGAGTACCTGGGGTCGATGGCTACTACAAATGACATCCGAGACCGCATCAGAGATGGGCAAAGGCTGGACGAGAGAACTGAGCCGATATTCCGAGCCCTGGAGGAAGGCACGACAGGAGATTACACTTTGAGGGATGGGCTCCTGTGTTTCCGGGGCAGAGTCTACATACCAGCAGGAGGACGGATCCGGGAGGATATTTTGACGGACGCTCACTGCAGCCGGTATTCGGTACACCCGGGGATCACCAAGATGGTAAAGGATTTAAAGAGGACGATGTACTGGCCGGGTATGAAGAAAGATATTACATATTTTGTGACACATTGTGAGGCCTGCCAGCTCGTGAAGGCGGAGTGTAGGAACCCGGCAGGATTGCTGCAGCCGCTTCCAGTGCCGGAGTGGAAGTTTGAGGATATAGCCATGGACTTTATACATGGGCTACCTAGATCCCGTGCGGGGAACGACTCGATCTGGGTAATAGTGGACAGGCTGACAAAGGTGGCCAGATTCATCCCAGTGGCGAAGGACACACCGGTCAGAGTATTGGTACGGAGGTTCATCGAGCAGTTTGTGCGTTATCATGGGGTGCCCAAGACTATCGTTTCGGATCGGGATGGGCGGTTTACATCCAGGGAATGGAGGTCAGTCCAGGCCCATCTGGGTTCTCGGTTGACTTTCAGCACAGCTTTCCACCCTCAGACCAACGGACAGACAGAGCGCACAAACCGTACACTGGAGGATCTGCTACGACTGTGTATTTTGGACCGTGGCGAGCCTTGGGAGAGATTGCTGCCACTGGTCGAGTTTTCGTACAACAACGCTCATCAGTCCAGCATAGGCATGGCTCCATACGAAGCGTTGTACGGAAGGAGGTGCAGAACCCCACTATCATGGGTTCAGGATGAGGATCCGCAGGCACTGGGCTCGGAGTTTGTGGGAGATACAGATGCTCAGATTAGATTGATCCGAGACAGGATGTTGGAAGCCCAGAGCAGACAGGCGAAATACTACGATGCGAGGCATCGTCAAGTGGAGTTCCAGGTGGGGGATCGAGTTTTCTTGAAGATACGGCCGATGCACGGAGTCTCGCGGGCGGAGGAAGCTCAGTCCAAGATATATGGGGCCCTACAGGATCCTGGAGCGGATCGGCCCCTTAGCCTATAGACTGGAACTACCGCCGGAGTCAGCGGGATTGCATGACGTCTTCCACGTCTCCTCACTTCGGAGGGCTCTGCTACGCCCTGAGCAGCTGATTCCCTCGGCAGATGGCCCGGTGGCCTCAGATCGGTCAGTCAACGTGGAGCCTATCAGAATTGACGATACAGCAGTGCGGGTCTTGCGGCGAAAGAAGGTCCCGTTAGTCAAGGTTCTGTGGAACGATCATGGGCAGGAGGAGCATACCTGGGAGCCACAGGACTTGATGCGGCAAAAATATCTGGAACTTTTTCGTCAGGTATACCTCAAAACCCCTCTGGACAATCAATTTGCCTTCCTGTTTTAAACCAATGGAATTGAAATTTCAAGAATAGGGGCTAATCTTTTGTTTATTGGGGTGTATATACCTAGTTAAGTGGGCGAATTAACCTTAGATTCGAAACCGCACAAACAAACGTAACGTAGGGAGGTAATCATTCGGTTCTCATGGGATGTTACAAGCTTATTTTCCCGATTTGAGTCCCGTAGGCTTAACCTTGATTTCGGGGACGAAATCTTTGTTTTGTTTATTGGGATTTGTAACATCCCATTTCCGGCTAGACCCCTAGGAGTCGGTTGGTTGTGGTAGAACCCTAGGGAGCCCAAAACTTGAAATAAATCGACTAAGAAATCGGGTCACGGGTTGGTCACGCCCGTGACCCGCCATGTCACGCCCGTGACAAAGGGCGTGACACGCTCGACGATCGTCGATCCCAATTCGACGATCGTCGAACCAAATTCGGCCACACGGGTCTGTCACGCCCGTGACCCGCCATGTCACGCCCGTGACAAAGGGCATGACACGCTCGACGATCGTCGATCCCAATTCGACGATCGTCGAACCAAATTCGGCCACACAGGCCTGTCACGCCCGTGACCCGCCATGTCACGCCCGTGACAAAGGGCGTGACACGCTCGACGATCGTCGATCCCAATTCGACGATCGTCGAACCAAATTCGGCCACACAGGCCTGTCACGCCCGTGACCAGCCATGTCACGCCCGTGACATAGGGCGTGACACGCTCGACGATCGTCGATCCCAATTTGACGATCGTCGAACCAGAATTGGTCTCCAGACCTGTCACGCCCGTGACCCAAGTGACACGCCCGTGACCACCCTTCGACGATCGTCGATCTTAGTTCGACGATCGTCAAACCCAGAACTGCTAACCGGGCCTGTCACGCCCGTGACCTATGTGTCACGCCCGTGACCAAGGCCGAAACGTCAGCCAGACTGGAAGTTTCGGTAACCGACGCCTTAATAAATTCTGGCTGTGGGGATGAAAAATCAAGAGTATTTATGGGTCGTTCCCTACTTTAATTATGTTAATAATTAAGGAAAAGTGGGTCCAATAGGAAATTGCCACCTGGCAAGCACCTCTTCATCCTCAACTTTTCAACTGCCATTCGTCATAACCGAAACGTCATAAGAGTGTTATTAATGGCCGCCAACGTTTCATCTCCAACGTTTCACCCTTTCCCCTCCCCATTTGCTTATCTATAAAAGATTCCTGAGAGCAAGAGGAAAAGGTTACACTCCCTCAACTGTTCAGACTTCCTCCTTGCTGTTGAAGAATTTCCGGCGACGCCACCACCGCGCAAATGGCTTCCCGACGCTCTGCACGCCTTCAACCCGCAAACAAGGTCCTCCCCTCCCTCTTCTTCTGCGGATAGATCTTAGGAATCGTTAGGAGAGATATCGGGCTCAAAAGAGCCAGATCGGGTGAGCGTATTGGTGGTTTTCCGAAAGTTTCATGGTGGCGGGTTCGCCGGAAACCGCCTCTCCGGCGGCTGTGCCGCCGCCCGACGATAGCCCTCGCCTCAACGGAGGTGGTGGTGGTGGTGGCCGGCCAGGGAGATGGCTGGGTGGCCGGGAAATAGCTTGGAAAAGCTACAGGATATTAGGTTTTAGGCCTCTGTTTCGGGCTGTTGAAGAAGATGAACAGTGGCATGAGAAATAAATGCTAGTTTTAAATCAATTTCTGAGTGAGATATCTGTCATGTTAAATAATTTGAGAAAAATACCTAGAGGCTCCTACGGGAAATATGATCAACATAGGAAATGTAGCCCTTGAAGTCTACTTTAATTCAAAATTAATTTCACTCGATTTGGGTCCTGGTTAGACCACAGCACCCTTTTTGGTGAGGTCTATCCAGAGGGCTGCCTTGACCTTAGAAAAATTCCCCACTCCAATCCAGTCATCCAAATGACTTGAAATTTGGGGTGTGGTCTAATCTTACATTTATCTAGGTGCTATCCAAAAATGAGAATTTTTGGAGAATATTTTTCTATAGTTTTTAGAAAAATTCAATAATCCTAGCCGATTTTAATTAGATTGTTAAATAATTTCCAAACCCTCCCAAATTTTGGTGAGTGGTCCCTGGGTTCACCATAAGGTTCCGTATAATTTTTCATCTCATTTGGAGATGGTTTGGATCAGAAATGATCAACCCAAAGTTTTGCCCTAATAAGAGGCCTTAGGTTAAAAGTGCACTTTTGAAGTTTGAGTGGTGAGATCACCTCAACAGAGGCTGAGATTTTTACCACTGGCTAGTAATATTCTCTAGCACCCCCTCATGGAGTTTGAGGTGGATCGGGATAAGTTTGCCCTAAGGCCCAAGGCCCAACCCTAAGGATGGATCTTGGGGGCTTGTGAAGGTCATGTGGTCAAATGACCTTGGATTGAACCGAGATTGGGTGATGAGAACCATAGGGCTAATATTGTTCTCTGGATGAAATCTTAGTAGATTTGGAGATCGTTGGAATATCTAAAAATCTAACCCTAGTTTAGGGCGCAAAACTTGTAGAGATAGGAAATGACACCAAATCACGTTAAAAAGTGAGGAGAAATGGGTAGAGTTGATTATAGGGGTAGTACAAGCTCTGGATATTTTTCTATGAATTTTATGATCACTATTTTGGGTACTTCCTTAATGATTTAGTAGTTGTATGATTTGCTTAGAAAATTTATTATGGAGTACAAACTTCCTGGAAATTGATGAAATTTAGGCAGAAAACCTTTATTATGATTATAAAACTCTGTGAATTTTTATGGGATTTTTAGAAGCTTAATTCTAAGGCTTGCTTCATTAAGTATTATTTATCATGGATATTGGATTAAATCTATTTTAGTGCTTAGCAAGCTGGTAAAATTATGATTCTTTGCACAATGATCTTTTCCGTATCATACTATTAGTCAGTAATTTTTCTATAATTTTATGATGAGTAATTGCAGTACTTCCTTCTTTAAAAGGGAATAATGAGATTATAATGGATAAATTAATTAGAGGCTATATACCTTTTGTAAAATCCTGCAAATTAGTATTTGATGATACCTTACAGTTATTTAGTGATCACAATTTTTGGGTGGCCATAACTTAAGAATATCATGTAGTTCATGTTAAAAATTACCCATGGCCAATTTTTGAGAAAAATAAAATAAATTCAGATTAATTAGGAAAATTATAAATTTCTGGATTTAAGCTAATTAAGTCATGATAGATCTCCAGTAAATTTTATAGGAGATTTGGAAGATAATTTGGAGTACCTCCCCTTGTGTACCTCATATAGTTTAGGATGGTCTGCATTTAGTAAAACCTCGGAATTCTGATAATCGATGGTTGGTAGGGCAAGTTAAGGTTGAGTTCATTATTAGAAGTCAGGATAAGTAGAATGTGGGACTGGTTAGGGTAAGGGAGTACGGGGACGACGAAAGATCGTCCGTCCCGGGAAGAAGAGGAAGAGTCTTAATACTCTAGGGTTAGAACTAAAGCAACTAAAAGGGGATTGGGTAAAGGGTAGACAACCAATAATAATAAGTGCCTTGCGAAAGGGAACTTCGGGCCATAATGCACCGTCTTGGTTCCTAGTGCCCCTTGAGAGCCCTTCACGGGGAATACCGGGGGCAGTCTTGGGCTAACGTAAATCATAGGAGTAATAAATTAAAAGAGCAACTAGTATAACTAGGATTGCACACACTCACTCCCCGGTAGCTAGGAAAGTAGAACTATAGGATTACTTGCCATCAGATAGTAGCTCTGAAGGTAGATGCACGGACAGTACTGTCCGGGGGGCCGCGGGCTCGAGGGTTGGAGTACGGAGAAAAGTGGTGGGTCATCGGTACTAGGCGATCGATCACACCGACAGCGGTACGATGACTCGGCGAAAAGTCTGGAGGGTACATCCAGCAGCAGTACGCGGATACTCTAGGTTGTGTTCTTCTAGGGGCGTACGGAAGGGCTAGGCCTGGTAGTGTGGTTACCCGCCTAGGAGTGGGGGGCCCGACCCACTGTCTCCGTTTGCCACTACGGAGGTTCCTGGGGGTGAAGCTAGCTTCCCGAACAGGGGGAACTAAAGGTCTGTGCGCATAGAGTCGTGTGCGTGGGTTGCACTTGCATGAATCATGGCATAGCATATCACTACACTCATATTTGCATACAACCGACACCCCAACGTATAAATCGGTATGAGACTTTTTATACGATGGGAGCCTTGCAGAAGATCCCTTAACTTATAAGTTTGTATGGGCATTCATATAAGTTAAGGTTACTTACATACTTACTTACTTGTTGCCTTCTTACTATTCTCTAGCAGTCTTTAATACAATTTGCTACTTATTAATTGTTCTACCTATTACAACATTTATATTGTTCACCTGATATACCTTGCTAGTTAGGTCCACCGTCACTTGCCTGACTACTCTCCACTTTTGTAGCTTCCCTTTCCTCCTCTCCGCCCGGTGCTTAGGAGCAATGGTGGGAGGGGTAGGGGATGATAGGGCTTAGTCTTTATGACTAATGGTTTTCGAACCAAACATTACAGGAGCTCCGGATGGGTGATAGGGACCAGCACCAGCGGAGTACGGTGCGCATGGAGGTGGGACAGTCTAGCACCGGTGCACCTGCGACCAGCTCCGTGAGTGATTAGCATTTTCTTAGCTTCCGCGATGAGAGACTTGTAGTGAGGACTCTGATGTACCGGGCATGAGCCCTTTTATTTCCAGACTATTTATACTCTGATGATTTTCTGTGGACACTCCCTTCGTGGAGTTTTATTTCATGTGATATTCTCTTTTGGTGGACTTGCTTCTCTCTTGCTTGCTACATGTTGCGATCGAAAAGGCCGGCAGAATCGGCGCGTTGTAGTGGCAACCTTCCCGGGTGCGAAGGTGTCACCACAAAGCGGCGGTTCTGGGCATAAGACCCCGGTGGTTGAAAAAGAAAAAAAAAGGGTGTCTTACAAGTGGTATCAGAGGAAACCTCGATCGAAAGAGAAGTAGTCCACGAAAACCTTGGGCCACCCCCGTGCGAGCTTAGTTTGCGGACAAACTAGCAGCGGAAGCAGTGGTGTGCCCATAAGGGAAATCACATGTGAAAGTCCATCATAACTCTTCTTAAATTCCATTCTTTTCGCTCGCTAACAAATGGAAATTTTGCTTGTAGCCTGCGACGAACCCTACATCGCAGCAGGGGACACCTCAGGCTCCGGATGTGGTCCGGAGAAGTGTCTGTATTTTGTTTTGGTGATTGAAGAATGATACTTAAAAATTTGAGAATGAGGAGAAGTGATGTTGGCGTTTTGATTTCCTGTAGGAGTTAGGTGAATGTTTGATTGTTGTAAGTTCCTGTTTGAGGAGCTCTGTAGCTGTAGTGGTAGAAATTATTGAATGAAATATGCGTTTCCTGTAAGAGAGCTTTAGAGAAGAAGAATAGTGTTTCTGATTTTCTTATGTGTAAGGTTTAATTAATGAATAGTAACTCTCCTTATGATGTTTCCCATTAATGAAGTTTTAGACTTCCTGTAGTAGCTGTAGGAGTTTAGTTTAGGGGAAGAAGATAAATAGTGAAACCGAATAATGTGTGGTTGTTAGGGTCGGGTTCATTTGAAAGCTGTTGCTTGAACCATAAAAAATTGAATAGTTGAGTTAGGAAATTGAGTTAGTTTCTGGTACGTGAGATTTCGTGGTGCCACCATAAATGAATATGCTATAAATGAAGAGATTGGTTGCATAATTACTAATATTTATCGAAGAGGCAGGATTATATTCTTTGGTGTATGCCATGACTCATAGATATCTGGAATGATTTTATGTTTGAGATTATAAGTAGGGAATTTTAGGATGAACAAAAAGGAAAGATTGAAAATTGAGAATCTTATTAGTAATAGAACAATAGAAATTAGAGTATTAAGCTGATTTTTGAAAGGATGAGAGTAATATCTAAATATCATCTATCCAGGTTGCAAGCTTTTTTAAATGTTATGCAGGTTGTCACCACCCTCTTAAAGCTTGGAGCAGCAAACGAGAAGAAAGAGATATTATAAAATGCATGCTATGGAATCACAGAAGTTGTCATTTTTAGGGGAAATCGGTCCAAGAGGTATCTTTTTATATGCTGCATTTTTAGGGGAAATCTTAAAGCTTTGAATTTTTTTGGTTGTTAATCTTTTGATGCATTCTCTTCTTCTTCGAGGTAAATACTTCTTCTTTAGCTTCAGGTTGTTAGAAAAGTTAGAAAATGTTAAAAGAGATTTCATAATCCCCTTTGTATTTGTTTAAAGTTTAAAAATCTTAAAAGAGATTGCCTGGGTATAGATCGATTCATTGATTCACCCCATTGGAAGTACTGAGGTGTTCAAAATTTTTTGGTTAATGCTATCCATCAGCTTTTGCCTCAAACTGATAAAACATTAAAACAAAACTGAGATCTTTTAAAAGAAGGTGATTCCTACTATTGAAAATCATGAAGTAAAAATTCCCTCTGCTTTTGTTTTATGACATATTCAACCTGATATATGTCTTTCAATGTGATTTTGGTTTTCAATGTCAAGATCTTCAATAACAGCCAAACATATCTGCAGATATTAAAAAGCTTTTTGTGATTGTAATGTGTTGGTGATTATGCCTTCAAAATTTCTAATGTATTATACCTTCACAATTTCTCTTAAGAAATGGAATTTTCATGTTTATGACATTTGGATAGATGTTAATTGCAGCAGTTTAGTGCATGTTGTGTGAGTACTGTACAATGAAATCCCTTTATTGTTCGAATAAGAAATGTAATTTTCATGTTGTGTGAGTACTGTGCCATCAAATCCCTTATTGTTGGAATATTTGGTTGATGTCGGCATGCATTTGTATTTTCCAGGGGATTAAATCTCAGTTTATTTTGTTTTTGGTACATTCTTCTGTCTAGTATTTTGCTATTGATTTTAATAGAGGGATAAATGGCGGTGCAGCTACTCTGATGTGTTGATGCATCAAGGTGTAGGAGATCGATGTATAAATGCGCCTATAATATCCACAACTTCATTATCATGAACATTTTATGTAACTAATTTCATGGTACTCAATGGTTTGACAATGCACGCTGTCTTAAAAACTAATCTCGCCAAAAAACTGAAATTCTGAACAATTCTATAATCATTTTTTGACAAAACATCCCTCTTATTTCACTGTCGTGATAAACGTTATATTATTGTTTTTCCATGGAGTTAGTGTCTTGGTCCTAAAATAGTTTCATCAAAACAATCATTCCAATTCTTTCTTCTTTTGGATAGACATTGCAATTTTGTTCCCTTTATGAAGAAAGTTCTCGAGTGTTGTTTATAGATGTTAATTGCATTTTCATTTTGATGCATTTTCAAAACCAATTATGATCAATTTTCATTTTGATGTTTATTGTCCTCCAACTACCATGAGAACTATCATGAATTTATTTATAATCCTAAAAAGCGAACGACAATGAAACCATCGCAACAAGAACAAAAATAGTTTCAAAGTGTAGATAATCATAAAAATGACGACACTGCGGGACATAGGCGAAAGGTAATGGGGAACAATGTGCCGACCAATGTCGCATCCAACGACCAATTTCGCCGCCCACGACCAATGTTGTCGCACATGACCAATGTTGACGCCTCGCCGATTGTTGTCGCCTATGACTGATGTTGCCGCCCTGCCGAATGTCTCCTCCCCCGACCAATGTCGCCACCCCCGACCAATGTTGCCTCCCCCGATCAATGTCGCCTCCCCCGACCAATGTCTCCTCCCCCGACCAATGTCGCCTCCCCCGACCAATGTCGCCTCCCCCGACCAATGTCGCCTCCCCCGACCAATGTCCGCTCCCACGACGAATGTCGCGCCCACGACATATGTCGCGCCCACGACATATGTCGCGTCCACGACATATGTCGCGCCCACGACATATGTCGCGCCCACGACATATGTCGCGCCCACGACATTTGTCGCGCCCACGACATTTGTCGCGCCCACGACATTTGTCGCGCCCACGACATTTGTCGCGCCCACGACATTTGTCGCGCCCATGACAAATGTTGCCCTCACGGGGTCCCCCGTGCACGACTGCATTTGTATTTCACGAGTGGAAGTTTTGGGGAAATTAGTAGTGCTTTGGAGGATTCTATTTCACATGACAAAGAGGAGGAGCAATCAATTATGGTAGCATCATCAAAGGTGCACTTATCTTTATTATTTCTTCATCATGGTGGTGTTTTTTTTTCTGATGCTCCTATGCAGTAGAGACATAACAGTGGTTTATGAGGATGGATTTCTGTGTGTGTCACTGAGTTTTATTTTTATTTTTACCCATCTTTCAATTTCTTGGAGGATGATTCAAAAATTTCATCTGATACATATTCACACACACATTACAAAATATTTATTATAAGTAAATGGGTTATTGTAACATTTTTGCCGGCAGACACTGTGAACTCTTGATAATGTGCTTTGATGCTAGTCTAACTATAATCAGTAATTGTTTGATAGAAGTCCAATACTTGTTCTAACAATACTGTCTTTCAGACTTTGAATAATGAAGAAAATATGCAGATTGATGAGAAGTCAACAACTGAAGAAACATGCCTCTGAAATTCACAAAGCTATCCATGGAGATTTTTTTTTTGATAATTTCTGTGTCAATAGATATTGTTGCAGTACTATATTACAATGAGGGGAGCACATGCCTAGCATTACAATGTGTTTTAAAAAAAAACATAAATTAGTATTTGCCACGGCTTGTAACTGTGGCAAATACTTTTTTTTAAAAATGATGAGTTCACTTTTAGCCAGGGTTTCATACTGTGGCTAATAGTTGACTTATTTGCCACGGCATTTTTTCCCATGACAAATACTATTTGCTACGGCCAATTTGTGGCTAAAAAGTTTTAGCCATGCCGACTTTAACCACGAAATTTTCCCGTGGCTAGACCGTGGCTAAAACGTTTTAGCCACGGTTTTGGACTTTTTGCCAGGGAAATTTGCCCTGGCCAAAAGTCTGTTTTCTAGTAGTGGGCATGGCGCCTCTCCGATGGTGGCCCGACAACCTGCCGCCGCCGGAGCAAACGTTAAGAAAAAGCTCTGTTTCACGGGTGCTGCCGGAGCGGCATTTTCCGGCATCACCTCGGCCTCCCACCGCCAGGTGAAGGTATCCTCGGTGGATTAGCACCTCCCTAGAGCCTCCCCTGGTGCTGGGAGAGGTTAGTCTCCTACGACCACCACTCGACCTAGATCTTGGCTCGGGTGGTGTCGGCGGCGCTCCGGTCATCGGGGGACTCATGCAGGACGTCGAAAGGTTTAGGAAGGGGGAGGGAGGAAGTTTCCACTTTGTGGTGGTGCGGCTCGGGAGGTGCCGGCCTGAGTTTCCATTAAGGTGGTGGAGGAGAAGCTTCGGGTGGGGAAGCTTGTTTTGAGCTAGCGAGGGGAGTAGCTGAGGAGCCGTGGCCTTATATAGGTAAGGGGGGGGGGAGCCATTTGGCTTGGGGGAGGTGTGGGATTAATCCCACTTGAGGGAGGAGCTCTTCTCCCCTCCAGCTGGCTAAAACACTTGGCACCCATCCAGGGGCCATATTACAGCCCACATGGATCCATCCAAGGGGAGTGCTTGGTGGGTTGGGCCTTGGAGTGAGAAAGAAGGAGGGTAGGGGGGAAAGGTGGGTTTTTCCATAGGCCAATTTCATGATGCCTTTGCTTGTTTGGGTGGCCCAAGGGGTGAGAGGGGGTAGGGCCCTAATTAACTATGGAGAGGAGGTGGGCTCCTCCACGAGGAAAAATTCCAAAAATGGACTTTTAGGGGGGGGGGGGGGTTGACCAAAGTCAACCCTAGGGTGGACCCCCTTGCTGGTCAAAGTCAAAATAGGTCCATGCCATCGGGAATCAGGTCAAAGTCGGGGTGTCGAGTCATAATTTGTGTGTGCACGCTTTTTAGTGCACAATTATGCTTGATTTGACCGCGGGTTGACCACTGGTATTTGAAATTGACCGGGACGAACTCAGTTGGCTTCGTATTGACCATACGAGTCCAAGGTCACTAACGGGGTCGAATCAGAGTTCGTTTGCTAATTATCCAAAATCTGCGCGTCGCGGTGCGTTAAAACGGTCAAATTACTGATATTCGTCGTTAGACTTTGGATCGTGATGCAATGAGTTCTAGTGAGTTCGTGTTGACTATACGAAGTCATAGGAAATGACAGAATTCAAATCAGATTTATCTAGGTTATTATCCAAAAATCTCATTTTCGCGACGTTTTACGAGGAATGACCATATTTACCATATGACCTCGGATTTCAACGGAACGAGTTCCAATGAGTTTGTATCGATTACACGAAGCCATAAAAACTGACAGAACTCTAGTCGGAGCTTTTTAGCTTTATATACCCTGCTTAGGGTTACTTCTCACCCGAGTGTGGGCCATGGGTAGAGGTTCAGTTCATTTTTATTGGGCCCAATAGGGTTTTGATGGCACAATAAAAGCCGGGATGTTACACGCCACCCTCACATTTTATCAAAATTTAGCCAAGAGCATATAATGGGTGTTGTAGTTGAGTCCCTAGAGAGTGGGTCCTCTTGCCTCTTGGGGAGGGTTTGGAAGACATCTAGGGCCTATTTTGACTCTACACAACCAGACACATTATTGGGCATTGAAGAGGTATCATTTGGATTTTTCTTCTTCTTCTTGAGATGAAGAGGGGAGATAATGAAAAAAGTGAGGAAAATAAATCATATAAAGGCAAGAAGCATGAGAAGAGCTTCATTGCCAAGAAGCCTAAAACCTTGGTGCTGCATGAAATTTAGTTTTTAGTGATGAAAATTATATTCACTAAACATTGCAGGGTGATCATTAAAGACATTTAGTGATCAAATTTAGTCAGCTACAAAGTAATCGATTGCAATAGCCCAATCATTATGTGTACTTAGTGACAAAATCAATTTTCATCACTAATTGTACATTTTTAGTAACAAATAATCTTCGTAACTAAATATATTTAATGATGAAATTTCTTGCACAATTTTTTCACCACAGTACTTTAGTCACTCATTTGTAATGCAATTGTGATGATTTTCTTTTTTGTTTCTAAAATTATTTATTTCATCAATAAATACAATATTTTTATTATTATTTATTGATATCAAAGTTTACTTTTGTGACAAATTGTATAATATTAATGAAGAAAAATCTTGCTACTAACATTAGTGATTAAATATAAGATTCGTCAGAAAAATAAATAACTAGTAACCAAATTCTTTTGGTCACAAAGCCAAATTTTTTATAGTGCGAGTGACAACAACAACTCTCTTGAGTCTGAAGAAGAAGCCTATATTGGGCGTATCACACTGTCTGATGATGAGTACCAGAATAACTATTCCTCTGCTAGGGTGTGCATAAGGGCACCACTATCCACATCAGACAGTGAGTCTGAAGAAGAGGACTATTGTGGGTTGATGGCTATGACAGAGAAAGAAAGTCATGACGAGACATTTCCTACACAAGTATGCATAAGAACTAACCTATCTACTTCAGGCTCTGAATATGGCTCAATCTGAATCTAAATCAGAGGCACATTCATGCTCTATAGATGAAAGTGAATTTGATCCAGTTGAGCAATTTGTTGCTCTTTACGAAGCTCTAAAAAGGAGTAAGAAGCTTGCTAAAGCTCAAGCTCAAGAGATTGAGATTCTCAAGCCTTTTAAAGTTAGCTTGCATAGAGGACAAAAGAAATAACACGAATGAATTATGATATGATGGAGCTTCAAAGAATTGTGTAGTCTAAATAAAACATTAAATCAAAAAGAAAAAGCTATCAAGAACTTGGAGGACAAGCTCTCAACTAAGAGAAAGCTTGTGGCCCAATTTTCCAAGCCATGGATAGTGCTTCAATTTATTGATAGCTTCTCTGCACCTTATAAAGGAGGTGTAGGTTATAATAAGGAAAATGATAAGGGGAAGTCCTCAATAAGTCAAAAAGTTTTTTTTGCCAACTAACACCTATTACCAAGACATTTCCTATGGGTATTTACAAATGAATGCTCCTCTAGTGAAGTTAAAAAACCACAAAACTGGAGAGGTAGAAATGATATTGTATTGAGTGCATTTAAAGCACCTCATGAGTAGATCATGATGAAAAATCATTGACCCTTTGTGTAACCAAGACAAAAAGAGAATTTTACAACTCAGAGGTTTGCTGTAAGAAATAAACTTGTTACTATGGTACCCTTGTTCCTTCGGGTACACAACCACAAGATAAATGATAAAAGGGAAAAAAAATTCTGAAGGCTGCTCTTCTATCCACCAGCACTCGCATTCAATCCATCGGGTGAATCGGAGGAGGAGATACAATAAATATGATTGTTGGTGCAACGACAAAATTGGCCACTTTGCTAGGAACTATTGGTTCAATTCAATAGTACCAAGAGAAAATAATGTCAAACTAGAAAATAACATTTTTAAGAAACACATTATAATTGGATCCAATACCACTTAGGATCCTAAGGTAGAGTAATCTTTCTTGCAGGACAGTTCAAAGACTATTAAAAATCTGATCTGGTCTTTGGACAGTGGGTGTTCCAAGAATTGATTGGAATAAGAAGTCTAGTAAGAAAGTAGAATAACTTAGCACATCAGATACTTGAAGATTCTTTAGTTGAGATTAATTGTTGATTAATATTGTGCACTTTAATTCTTTGTCAAAGTACTGTTCTAACGAAAAGTACAGTCAGCACAGTAGTTCTAATATTGAGAAAACTAGAATTTTTTTAAGTTTGGCATGCATCATGTAGAAGTCAAGTGACCAGGTGCAAATACAAAATGAAAAGGCAGTATTGGCTTCTGCTGTACGCGCCAATGTTTAACGGGAGATTAATCCTGGGCATCAATGCCTACTTACAGAAATCCAATGGTCCGGAATTCTACTAAAATGTGCACGCCTCTTGACATTCTGAACTGGCTATATAAAAAAACTTTAATGTTAGGATGGGGTTAAACAATCCTTTCTCTTTCTGTGCCGTACCCGCATGAGAGATCGGTGAGGGACCTTTTTTTAGTTCAAAAATACAACTGGATTTTTATTGATTGTAAAAATAGACTGGATTTTTATTCAAAAAATGGACTGAATTTTTAGTTTAAAAAAAGAACATTTTTACAGTTGTATTTTCACCCCCAAAATATAGTCACATGGGTACTTAAAATGAGCGTAAAAATACATAGATCAAAATTTCGTGACTTATTTTGTTAAAAAATAAAAATCATAGGAGAATTTTGTATTTCCCTCATGATCCTTCCCGTGGGAGTACCACACAGAAAAATTTTTGTTCTCTTAAACCCCATGGCAAGCACCAGCTCGTTTCCCCAGTTCTCGCAAAAAGACGACATCACCAAAGCTTGCAAAATCATCATCTATGACACTGAAGAAAGCAAAAGACAAGTTCAATATTCGAGGTGAATTAGTGCTAGGAGGTCTCACAAAGGCTGATGTGCAAGTCTCAATGTAGTGATGAGCATGTGCGCAGATGCTAGGTTGGATTTCATTCTCTCAAAACTGACAAGAATATTTGAGTGAGAAGTTCCGGAGTTCTATCAGAATACTGAGCCCTCCTTGTTGGAATTTATTTTATTAATATTTTTATGTCTGTAGACGTACATCCCAACCCTTTTCCATTTTATTCATGACGGGTTGTTGAGGTCGGGCCTCTATCCCTTGACCTCCTTTATTAGAGATTTTATTCATCTCCTCATACCAACTGCACTTAATTTATTTTATTAATATTTTTCTGTCTGCAGACATACACCCCAACCCTTTTCCATTTTATTTATGGCGGGTTGTTGAGGTCGGGCCTCTATCCCTTGACCTCCTTTATGAGAGATGTTATTCATCTCCTCATACCCAACTGCACTGTAGTGTAGTTGGGTATGAGGAGATGAATAAAATCTCTCATAAAGGAGGTCAAGGGATAGAGGCCCGACCTCAACAACCCGCCATGAATAAAATGAAAAAGGGTTGGGGTGTACGTCTGCAGACATAAAAATATTAATAAAATAAATTCCAACATAAAGTGCACTTTTTATGTTGAAATTTATTTTATTTGTCTGCAGACGTACACCCCAACCCTTCTCCATTTTATTCATGGCAGGTTGTTGAGGTCGGGCCTCTATCCCTTGACCTCCTTTATGAGGGATTTTATTCATCTCCTCATACCCAACTGCACTGCAGTGCAGTTGGGTATGAGGAGATGAATAAAATCATTCATAAAGGAGGTCAAGGGATAGAGACCCGACCTCAACAACCCGACATGAATAAAATGGAGAAGGGTTGGGGGAGATGCATAGATAATAGAAGAAGCACAAGCGGTTACATCTTTTTCAAAGGAGGAAACCCAATCTCATGGTCTTCCCGTAAACAGCAGACAGTTGCCCTAAGCACCGCTGAAGCAGAATATATGGCACTGAGCTCGGCAATGAGTGAAAGTATATGACTCAATCGACTCATTAATGAATAAGAAGAAGAGAAAGAGGTAAAACCCACCGTTATCAAATGCGATAGCACCTCTGCTATTGCATTAGCCAAAAACCCCGTATACCACAAACGAAGTAAGCATATAGAAATACGCTATCATCATATACGAGAAAATGTTGAGAAAGGAGAAACAAGTTTAGAATATTTAGGTACCGATGATCAACTGGCAGATCTACTAACCAAGCCGTTACCAAGAGCAAGATACAAAGAACTGCGTCACCGAATCGGGGTAGAAGACCTCTCAGCGTAAGAAGGGATGTTGGAAGTAAGCTGAAGAGCTAAAGAGATGTCAAGCAATTTAATCAGTCCAAAGCACCTGTCTACAAAAAGATAAAGACAAAAAATGAAGCAGCAAAGATGAAGCGGCAACAAAGATGAAGCGGCAGCAAAGATGAAGCGGCAGAAGACGCGAAGATCAAGGAACCCTGAACCAGCACTCCTCCAAACGAAGCAGGCACATCTCTTTATTACATCCTGAAAAAGTATAAATAAAGGATGATGTAATAGAATAAAATATAAGTGTGTGTACTTCTTTTATTATTTTTTGTTTTCAAGTGCACTATTCCCAAGTAATAAACTTTTCTTTCCTCTGCCGATTAAGTCCACTGCACATTTTATTTTAAAAGTAACAGCCTCCGCTACCGCTGCGCCGCCTCCGCCACCGCTGCGCCACCTCCGCCACCGCTGTGCCACCTCCGCCTCGTTTAAAACCTCTGCTCTCGAACATCTGTTGACAGATCTGCTGCCTCCGCCACCACTGCGCCGCCTCCGCCACCGCTACGCCGCCTCCGCCACCGCTGCGCCGCCTCCGTCTCGTTTCAATCCTCTGCTCTCGAACACCTGTTGAGAGATCTCCTTCCGTATCAAGACTTCATCATCGTTGAGAAGATATATTTGCCCGCCTGAGATTTGTCACAGGGCCATCTCTGTTTCTGCTACATCCTCCGCGGCCCTCCGCGACTGTCTTCCCCAACTGCTCCTCCGACGACCGGACAAACTCCGGCAGAATTGTTTCAAGCCAACCGCAAGCCCAGATTCTTGCGGAACATCTAACTCGCCAAAAATCATCAAGAATAGTGCCAACCAGTTGCCAACCACTGTTACTGCTGCAACCAAATCGGAACGGCCATTGACCCCATTTATTTCCTTCCTTGACAGACAGTTTCATCTCAGTTGAGAGATCGCTCTTCCTACCAATCACTGTTACCTCGCCAGAAACACCCACTCCGACCAAGGAGATTTGATGTGCTCTGTAAAAAAAAACTTCTGCGCCGCCAGTCAAGATTTCCTCCCCCCAAATCTGTCTGCCACCGCCGTCCATTGCGCTACCCAATGAGATTTTTTATGATCGAGAAGATTTCTTCCGACCCTGTCTTCATTCTCCTCCTCGTCGGACCAACCACTACTACATCGTTGGAGATCGAACTCCTTCCAGATCTCGCCGGCGACTCTGGCAGGATTGTTTCGTTCAAGAGCAACGAACTCGCCGACAACAAGCAAGGAACGCCACAGCCGACCTATTTTACATTTGGGGCGCTCGTTGACCCTCCACCACTATGGCCAAGAACGATTCACCACCGCCCGACACCCGCTTGAAGGAACTCGCATCCGAACAACAGGAGTTATGGAAGACAATGGAGAACAGGCAAACAGAACAATCGCAAAATTTTTCAAGATTGGAAGCGGAAATGTTAAAGTTCAATCTGGCTCTTCAACAATCCACCAAACAAGTGACGCAAGAAGTGCGTTTATTACGCCAAGATATGGAATCCCTATTCAAAGCATCAACATCCGGCAACAATTTTCATAATTTCCAAGGGGAAGCACATAGCATTCCATTTGCCACAAGAGGATCATATTATGATATACCTGGACAAAGGCGCTATGGACAACAAATGGGTCCAGGACAATCTTCTACTGCACCATGGGTTGCACATTGGGTTGCACATCCACAAATGTTTGGAACGCCGCCAACAAACGTTCTTGGACATCCATCTTCTTTTGGTGTTGCGTGGTCGCATGCCGTCGTTGCTCCAAGCTCATATAGCACAGCCACTCCTAATTTTTATGGCGCCGCTACTCCTAGTTTTTACGGCGCATCCACTCCAAGTTCATTCGGCTCCGCCGTTGCTCAAGGTTACAACAACACCGCCAGTGCTCAAGATTCATACGGCGCTACCGTCGCTCCAAGCTCTTATGGTATCACCGTCGTTCCTAGCTCATACGGTGCCACCGCCGCTCCAAGCTTATACGGTGCCACCATCGCTCCAAGTGCATGTGCTGTCACCATCGCTCTACCTAACACGATCCTACTACAGAAATCAAGCACTTCTATTGGAGACGCTCATTCAAAGAAGATTAAAGAGGAAGAGGAACAAGAAGCCATCAAAGAAAAAAATCTTCTTGAGGTACCAATTACGGCGAACATTGTTTCGTCACCAATGGAGGTGTTGTCACTTGCGCCGGTTGTTCTTAATATTTCCGACAACACGATTTTGCCACCATTGGAGGGGTTGATGCAACATCACCCCAACTCTAACGTTATCATGGACTCTCTAGCTCACGTTCCTCAAGTTGGTAAACCACATGATGACACGTGTTTCCGCAGCCATGTATCAACTTGGACAATTCATGTCTTCGATTCAGGAGAATGCATCGTTTCGATACAATATGCACAAGTGGAGCCGCCAATAAACAAATTTCAAGATGCAAGCTTGATTCTCATATACATTTCGTGTGTCATTTGGGTCTTTGATCCTGGTGGAATCAAACGACGAGGTCTTCGTTTAAATGGAAAGGGCAGGAATGTAACAGTCTTTAGCCACGTGGTTAACAACTAATGGCTATGGTCATTATATGACTATAAATAAGCAGTCCATGTAATAGTTTAATAAAAAATGGAAAGTAATTAGTTGTTTGTTAGTTTAATAGTCTAGTTTAGGATCCCTGTTAGCTAGGTAAGTCTTTGCCTTACCGATCCATCACCATCATCCACCACCGCTCCAGCCATTCCGTTCATCTTCTCCGGCAAAGTCCCTGTAGCAAGCTTTTGCTTGTTACAGTCTCTATACAGGAATAAGCTGAATGCCCTAGGAAAGTTGATGGATGACATCATCGACAAAGTCTTAATCTATAAAATGGGCTCCTATGACAGAATTTCCAAAGAAATGTTTGACATGATGACTGGGTTTGTTCTAAGGAAGAGAGCATGCTGGGAAAGGATAGCCTAAACATCAAATCAATATCTTCAGAATTATCTAGATCACAACTTGACCAAGCGGAAACCAGGGAGCAAGCTCAATCAACCAAAATGCAAAGATAGACGCAAGCAAATCAAAAAATTATCAATCTTCTTTACAGGGCGAGGTATACGCGGCGAGACATGATTTCGTCAGTACAAAGAAAAACAGAAACTACAAATAAATCGGGAGGACAGAACACTTGAGACCGCCTGTCCGCAGAGACCGCCTGAAATGTGCTGAAGCCGAACTGAACACGGAGTCCGCCGAGACCGCAAGGTCGCGCGGACACACCGTTATTCGCTGAACTTCCTGTTGTTGCTGAACTGGCGAACAGACCGCCTAACCGCCGAGACCGCGAGGTCGCGCGTACAGGTTATTTAACTTGGAAAGTTGAAGCGGAGAGAAAACTGGTAAACCGCTGAATGCAGTCCGCAAACTTCACTGAGCCTGACCGAGGTCAAAACCAAACTCCTGGCTTCACAGTGCTAGCCGCGCCACCTGCAAACAACAATCGGTTAAGTCTGCTCAAACCGTGCGGATACAAAAATCGAGTCCGCAGCACTAAACCCAAGTCCAACTTACTGTTCACTCTGATGTCAAATGACGTGTCGGGAGTCCTATTTATAGGCGGGGTGAGGAGTGTGGTCACCTCCCTATGAGATAGACTAACCGCCCCTTGATCGCAGCTAGCACTGTCAGTCCGCTGAGTCCGCACCGACAAGCCAGACTCGCGAACAGCCCGCCGAATCCGCAAGAAGCCACCAGCTAAGCAACATGCCAGTCTGCATGGAGAGTGGACACAACATCTGTCCGCACGCACAAGTCCACGACCAATAGGAAAATCGCCCGGCCACAGCGGACTATGCGGACACCAACCCAGCTCGCAATGTCCACGACCAACAGGCAGACCGCCCGGTCACAGCGGACAAAGCGGATACCCTGGACTTCACAGAAGTGACCAAGTCCAGACAACAAAATCGCACGAGCTCGGCAGACACCAAGTCAGACCGCCAGCTCCAAGGCCAGATCACTACCAAGAAAGTGGCTCACCGCAACTTCAGACCAAACGCCGTTTTCCCGGTCTCCAAGCCTCAGTCTGGGCAATCCGCGAATACCATCCTGCAAACTACGGATAGCAAACAACTGTCGGACTCAATTAGTCCGCGCAGTCCGCGGAATCCAACCCGCACAGCAGCCACCTGAGCACCACATGTCGCCAACCACCAGACCGCCAAACTAAATCAACAGTCCGCGCGGTCAGTCCGCCCAGATTGCCCGATCACCCACTTTTACTTCACAAACTTCAACACTCCCCCTTGAAGTGAGAAGTAGTGATCAAGCCTAGTAGACCTTGTAGTCGCTGGAAAGGACCCTTTGACAACGGCTTCGTGAAGATGTCAGCAAGGTTATCTTCACTCCGAACATGCCCGACCATAAGAGATCCCTCTAATACCTTCTCCCATATGAAGTGGTGCTCGATCTAAATATGCTTGGTCCTTACGTGACAAACTGGATTGTTCACCAGTTTGAGAGCACTCTCATTGTCTCGTCGGAGAAAAGTAGGACCTTGCACTTCTTCATGGATGTCCTCTACTAGCCTCCTCAGCCAGATGGTTTCTCGAGCAGCCAAGGCTGAAGCCTTATACTCTGCTTCCATAGTAGAGATGGACACCGAGTCCTTCTTCTTGCTACACCGCGAGATGCTCGCTGATCCACAAGTGAACACATAACTTAAAGTTGATCTTCTATCATCCGAATCACCACTATAATCAGCATCCGTGTAACCTAGCAAAGAAAAGCTCGAGTCCCTCCTATAAAGGAGTGCCATATCAGCAGTCACCTTGACATACTTCAAAATATTCTTCGCCGCCACTAGATGAGACTTCCTTGATTATGCCATGAACCAACTTACTCGACCTACAGCGTAAGCAATGTCTGGTCTTATAATCGTCAGGTAAATTAAGCTCCCTACAAGAGCTCTGAACACCAAAGGATCAGGAAGAATTCTTCCTTCATCTCGCCGAAGCTTCAGCCCTTGCTCCAAAGGAGTTGAGCAACTCTTTCCCCCTTCCATGCCAAATCGTTTCACAATCCGATCCGCATAACCTTTCTGGGAAACAAGAATCCCGCTCTCCTTCCTCTTCACTTCGAGACCGAGAAAGTGATGAAGCTCCCCCAAGTCTTTCATCTCGAAGCGAATAGCAAGCTCAGACCTGAGTCTAACAACCTCCTCCTTTGAATTCCCTGTGATGATCATGCCATCAACATATAACAGGACAAAGAAGTGAAGCTCTCCCTTCTTCTTGATGAACAGACTTGAATCCGAGTTGGAAGCAAGATAGCCGCAAAATTGAAGATATTCTTCTATCTTCCCATACCATGCCCTCGGAGCCTGCTTCAACCCATAAAGAGATTTCCTGAGCTTACAGACATAGTCCGGATGTTCTTCTGATACAAAACTAAGCGGTTGATCCATGAAGATGTCCTTATCAATATCCCCGTAAAGAAAAGCGTTCTTCACGTCAAGCTGCCACATCTTCCACCATTGGCAAGCAGTCAATGCAATCACCACCCGAATAGAAGTCATCTTTGCAACCGGACTAAATGTATCTTCATAGTCCTCTTCATACTGCTGTGAGAATCCTCGAGCAACAAGGCGAGCCTTGTACCTTTCAATGCTCCCATCCGCCTTTTTCTTCAACTTGAACACCCACTTGCAAGTCACTAGAGTAACTCCATTAACCCTTGGCACAAGATCCCATGTTTCATTCTTCTTGAGAGCAGCCATCTCCTCTCCCATGGCATCTTCCCACTCCTTGACTCCAGTGGCCTCATTGAAGCTAGTAGGCTCTCGCTCATCAGGAGGACCTGCAAAGAAATAGGAGACAAAGCTCACTGTATTCCCTTCGCAATACCAAGCCGGAGGCTTGATGACCCTCTTTGATCTTCTAAGAGGCTGCTCCTTGCTCACCACCTCTGCTGCTTATTCAGGCTCAGCTTCATTTTCAGGCAACCCTTGATCAACGCTCCCCCTGCTTCCTGAACTAGAAGCCTCTGCCCCAGAGCTAGAAGCAATATGAGCTGCTGGTGAAACAACAAGCTCCTCTTGGACAATTTCAGCAATCACCTTCTGCCCTTCATCAACCTTGCCCTATGGTAGCTCAACAGAGCTTCCTCCACACGACGTCAGTTCGTCAAAGACCACGTATCTAGACACAATGAACTTCTTCGTTGCAGGATCCATGCACCTCCATCCCTTCTTCCGCTCATCATAGCCAACAAAGACAAGCTTCCATCCCTTTGCATCAAGCTTTGTCCTCAGAGCATCCGGGATATGCACGTAGCACGTTGAACCAAACACCCAAAGATGTTCAACACTTGGCTTCTCCTTAAGCAACATCTCGAAAGGAGACTTCATGTTGATCGGACTGAGAGGCATCCGATTGATGACATAAGTTGCACAAGACATTCCCTCCGCCCAAAAGGACCTTGGGATATTCTTGGCATAAAGCCAGCATTTGCAGGTCTCCGTCAGATGACGGATCTTCCTTTCTGCAACTCAATTTTATTGTGGAGTATGAGCACAAGTAAGCTCTCTCTAGATCCCGTTCTTCCTGCAAAAATTAGAAAACTTGGAGGAGACAAACTCTCCGCCATTGTCAGTTCTAAATTTTTTGATTCGCAGGTTAAGCCAACCCTCCACCAGCTCCTTGAAATCCACAAATAATCGGAAGGCTTCAGACTTCTTCTTCAAGAAATACACCCAAGTGTATCTTGAGTAGTCATTAATCAAGACTAACATGTATCTGCTCCCACCAAGGCTAGCAGTAACGGTTGGCCCCATCAGATCACCATGGATAACCTCCAATTGTGCTTTGCTTTTTGTTTGTGACTTATCAAAAGGAAGTCGGTGAGACTTGCCATAATGACACCCTGCACAAACGTGACCATCACAGAAGGATGATAGCTTAGGCAAGCCTCTCACCAGACTCTTATTTGCCATAGCTTTCAGCTTATCCATCCCTACATGCCCCAGCCTCTCACACCACATAGCAACGTTATCATTGGATCTCATACGATCAACATAGGATCTTGTTGATAAAACAAACAAGTCCTTTACTCTTCTTCCAACATGAGCAACATCAGCCTTAACCCCTGATACGTTGCGGATAAACTTCACTTCTGTTTTATCAAACAGAACCTGATATCCTACATCTACTGCGTTGGTAACCGAGAAGAGATTCTTCTTTATGCCCGGTACGTGATAGACACTCCTTAATGTGAGTGGACCCTGATCACTACTTATGGACACTACACCTTCATTCTCTACAGTATGAACAGTATTATCAGTAGTGATGATGGCTTCGTTACTGATAGAAATTAATTCAAGATAACCCAAACACCTAGAGGGGGGGGGGGTGAATAGGTTCTTTTCTTTTTTACTTAAGACAGAATAATATTTCAGTTCTTTAAATAGAAACTAACTGTTCTACAACAATCACAGCACATAATTCATAATCACACATACAACACAGATTGCACACAGGTTTATAGTGGTTCCCCAAGGTCTGCGTACATCCACTTTCCCCCTTCACCTATCTAGCAGTGTGCTAGATTCGGCCTAACTTCTTCCTTCTTCTCAGATCCACAGATCTTAAAGCTCAGAACCCTGAAAGGTTCCTACAACTCAGAACCCTATAAGGTTCCTACAACTCAGAGTGAAACCGCACTCCTACAACTCAGGCTAATATCCCTACCTTAGCCTTGACACAAGGCCTACAACTCAGAGAATAATTTCTCCTACACTCAGGCTCAAAAGCCCTACCACTCAGAGATCTATATCTCCTACACTCAGCCTTTATAATATAGGCTTACAACTCAGATCTTTGAAAAGATCCTACAAAATTTGATAAGTGTTTTAGATGGACTCTTACCCTTGTTGAGAGAGAAGGGATAAAAGGTTTCTTGATTAGCTTCTTGATAAGACTGATGGCTGAAATCAACCTGTTCTTAGCTTTCTTCAAAGCTTCTTGAATCTGAACTCAGTAGGGTTGATCTCCTTTGAAGTTGACTGGCTGGCAGCTTCCTTCTTAGATTTCAGAAATAGATTTGAATTCTTCTTAGCAGATTAGTTCAAGATCTGCTTCTTAAGAGACTTGTAAATGTCTCCTACTTTACTTCAACAGCTGAAGATCTCTCTCAATCTCCAAAACTTCTGAAGTTTCTTCAGAATTCTTGCTTGAATTCTCCTTAGACAAATTCTGAGTAGATTGCCACTTCAGATTGTCTTCTTAGATCTTCTCACGAAAATCTTCTTCTGTGTGACGAGCTATTTCTTGATCAATGATCAATACTTCAATAGTTGTTCGTGTTGTTGTGTTCTCGTTGTTGTTTGATTTGACAGAATCCATCTATATATAGACTTCATCCGTGGTAACTGGCTGATCCAGTTTCTAACCAACTTCTGACAGGTTTGATAGCTTCAGAACACTTGTTAGAATACACAGCTGTCAAGTCTCCAGTCAGTTCTTAAACCTTTGTCTTTGTCAGCAAAGCACCGAGACTGATTGTCATTATGTGTCGACACAAGTAGATTAAGTGTCGACACAAGCTTTGGTGATGTCGACACAGTTCCTTTGGTGTCGACACTGATTCTTGACACTGCCTCTGTAGAATGTGCCAACACTGCTTCTTTGTGTCGACACAGACACTTCTTCACATCACAACAATCAACATTGTTGAAACTCTGCTGTGTGTCGACACAAGTCCTGTGTGTCGACACAGTTGATATAGACTAAGACTTCTGTCTGTCGACACTGCCTCCAGGTGTCGACATAGTTGATGTCGACTAATACTTCTATGTGTCGACACTGCCTCCCAGTGTCGACACAGTCGATGTCGACTAATACCTATGTGTGTCGACACTGCCTCCTGGTGTCAACACAGTTGATGTCGACTAATAAATTCTGTGTGTTGACACAGTTGCTTTTGGTGCCGACACAGCTTTTCCAAGTGTCGACACAGGCTTTCTTAAGTGTCGACACATGGACTTAGAAACTTTTTCCTGCATTTTAGCATATACTTAACCTGCACATATAAACTCAAAATAACATCAAATACACCTTGATGTATATCATTGAACTAAGTGAGGCTTCTTCAAATCAGGTACACATTTTCCCATGTACCCAACAATCTCCCCCTATTTGGAGAAGTCATAACCCTTTAGTCAATGATATACACCACTTATAATAAACAAACATTATGATGTATATAAACATTATATGACAGTGTAACTTATAAACAAAACAAATATCAAAATGTCATTACAGAATAATAATACAAGCTCAATGAACATGAAACATTGTTTTGTTTATACTTGTCAAAAAGTTTCTTAACAAATGATTACATAGATTTCTTTTAACACTAAAGATTACATTGTTCTTGTAAAATATAGTAAATCTATACTAAGGCTGAACAGGCTCCTTGATGACTATGCCTTTTCCTGGCTTAATCTGAGCTTGCACAGGAGGTTCTGCATCATTATTGGGCTTCTTTCCTTTCAACTCTGCCTTTTTCTGTGCTTCAGCCTTAATCCACTGTCTTTCAAAATAATGAAAAGGCTTAGGGAAGTATTTGCTAGGCTCCTGAGCATTAGGAGGTAGCTTCCCAATTTTAGGCTTTCTTCTATGTTGCACAATGGCCTCTTGCCTTGCCTCATATTTCTGCCATTCTTGTTCATTATACCATTTGCCCCTTTCATGGACCTGGTCTTTCACAGCTTTCTAGGCAGTCAAAATGATATTCCTGGAAGTGGGGCTCCATTGCTCAAAATCAGGCTTTAACTCAGCCTGTTCTTTGAACCTTTTCTTTGATAGTTGAGCTTGCAAGACAGCTTCTGGCATTTCAACTTTCTCTATAATAACATTATCAACTTCCTGTGGAGGACTGTACATTGTCTGAACCTATTGTTGAATCATATCAAAATCTGCTGGAGGGTAGATGATCTGAGCAACTTCAGGTTGATCACCTTCAACATAAGCAGGTTGCACCCCAGACTCAACAACATTATCATCATCACAAAGGGGTGGATATCCCAGAGTGGCTCTGATGCTATTGGATATCCATTTGGCATGATATGAGCCTGCTTTGACTAACATCCTCTCCCCCTTTATGACTTCTCTTTCAATGTGGTCTCTTAAGTCATCTTTTTGAAATCTTATTTGTCCATCAAGAAAATTTACACCATCTTTTAAAAATGATTTTAACTTGAGAAGCTGATCAGAGATTGTTTTCTGAGAAGTAGTAATGGCTGTCTTAAATGAATCTAAGACATCCTATAACTTCTTATCAAACTCCTCTTTTTCTTTAGCTCTTTCTTCAGTCATTGCAGTGACTGTATTCTTTATTTCAGTGACTATCTCATTGTGAGATTCAGTCAGATTGTCATTCATCCTAATTTGATTCTCAAGGACATAACCTTGTTTAATAACAATGTCATCCACTTTAGCCTTGACTTCTGCTTGTTGCTTTTCCAGAAACACTACAGCATTGCCTCCTTTGTGGAAACAATCTGTCATTTCTTTCTTATGCAGATTTACTTCAAATCTGATGGATTTGATATCCTGAGCCAAATCAAATTGAAGTGATTTATGGCTTTCATCCACATACCTCTCTAGAGCCATTCTCTGCTCATCTAATTTCAGTTGCAAGGCCACCAATAAAGAGCTGTAATCAGCCTCTGGGGCAGGTTGTGGAGTAGTAGTTTGCAATGCCTTCTTATAGCTCTGACTCCTCTTAAAGACCATCAGTTTTCTTTTCTTGGCATTTCTAATTTCCTCATCTTCTGAAGCAGAGGTACTGACTATATTAACTCTTTCTTTAGGACTAAAAGGAATCTCCTTTTCAGTTCCAATCTGCTCCCCCTCAAGGTTAGCCTGCTCCCCCTCATTCCTTATTTGCACCTCCTTATCTGCTGCTCCCTCAATATCAGGAAACAATTCTTCCAGAGTGAACTCCTATTGAGTGTGAACTGGTGATACTACTTTCTCAGGAGCATCAGCAGCTCCAGATGTATCCTCCATGATAGCATCTTGGGTTGGAATATTGGTATGAGATGTCTCAAGGACTGTTTGTGAATCCATTTCCTCTGCCAAGTGGATTCTCTCTTCCCCTACACCTGTGCAGTAACTGTCTCCCCCTGCACTTGTGCATTCTCAGTCAGGTCCTGTACTTGTACACTATCTAGCTCCCCCTGTACTTGTGCACTAATTGTTTCCTCCTGCACTTGTGCATTCTCAGTAAGTGTTGGAACACCCTATTACTAATTTGGGCAAGGATCACTATGTTTGTCTTAGGAAACCAGTTTGACCTAAATGTTTAGTTAAAAAGGTCAACATTAGAATGTGTTTAGGGCTTAGAATTTAGGTTTGAAGCTGCCCCCAGGACCATTCAAGGAATCAGACTTAAAGCTGAGGCAAAGACAATTATCGTCGAGCTTAGGTCGACGAAACGTCGAACTCCGTTCGACGCTCTCTGAGCTCAACTATGCTAAATCGTCGAGCTCCGGTCGACGATCTTTGAGCTCAGATCGACGATCTGTCTTCGGCTTGTCCTTCAGGTCACTGAGCTTCGGTCGACGATCTTCGAGCTCAGGTCGACGTTTTCTATCTGATCTTCATTCCAATCTCTGAGCTCAGGTCGACGATCGTGGAGCTCAGATCGACGTTTTTCCTGAAGAGATCGACGATTTTAAGGATTCAAATTCAGTCAGACTTTGGAATGTTTTTCAAATTATCTCAGCATTTATTTCAAGAGATCTGCCAGCCGTTTTCCTTTATTCTGGAGCAAGTTTCAAGGAATTCTTTTTGAGAATGTTTATTGGACTTTCCTCTAGAAGACAAGACTTTTATGGAGGACATTTAATGTCTGTTAACGGCTATCTTGGACAAGGAATCTTCAAATAATAAGATCTTCTCCTTTCTCTCCAGTCAGCCACACATATAGCTCAACAAAAAAAAACTTACAGTGACAGAGAAAAAAAAGGAGAAAAAGAAAAGAGATATTTTTCAGTACAGATTCACAGGACAGTTTGATCAACACATTCAAGTGATCAATCCTGAAGAATCAGTTGAACATTTTGGCATACTGAAAAAGTGATCATAGCTTCATCACAAGGACTCCAGACAATTCAATTTTCCCAGCCTTTGCTGAAACCATCTTCTGCTGGAGATCTGAAGCTTCTGAAGACCTATCACCCTGAAGCAAAGCTCCCACTCCTGAACTAGTCTACATCTCAGGGGGAGCTTTGACAACACAATCAATCCACTTGTGCTTCTCTCTTTGATTGAGACAGAGAAGACAACTTCACTCTTTTACTTTTTCTTTCATGCTGTAAAAGGGTTACCAAAACTCCCTTCAAAAGTTTTGATTCTGATTCTGAGAACCTTGTCAAAACTCAGTGGTGCAAGACACCTGATCAAAAAATCTAGTTTGGTTTTTGAGCACCTTATCAAAAGCTCATTGGTGCCCAGGACACCTGATCAACCCTTCCTGCAGTGGATTCCTACCAAGGGTGGTAGAAGAGTGGATGTACCCAGGTTTTTGGGGAACCACTATAGCTCCTTGTGTCTTCTGGTTGCTTGAGTTTTTTCTTTGCTGTATGCTATGATTTTCTTTTTGCTGTCTTAATTTTAAATTATATAGCAAGGCACCTTACACTTGTACATAAATTAAATCTTAATTGTTTTGATTGTTTAAATTGCAAAGTTATTTTAAAAATACTCTATTCACCCCCCTCTAGAGTTGAGATAGATCTTTGTCTCACTTTCAATTGGTATCAGAGCCAGGTTGGTTGTTCATACAGGCTAACATCTGAACCAAAAGATCCTTGATAAGATCAATCTTTTAAGAGGGTTATTTTCATTATATTTAATTTTATATAAAGACATGGCATAGAACAAAGATTATGCAAGCACCAGGCCTCCAGTGTGCAATCTATCCAAGTTTGCACTTTGGAAAGCAAGGATTAGACTTTACATGAATTCTATTGATGAAGACATATTTAATTCTGTTTTGACAGTGTGCCCAAGTCCACCAGCAAGCTCAAGTACAAATACTGTTCCACCTCCTTCAAGAACAGATGCTGAAATAAAGAAATGGAAGACTGCAGATGCCAAGGCCATGGACATCTTAGCTCAGACAATGTCTGATGAGATATTTCAGAAGGTAGCTGAATACAACTCAGCCAAAGGAATTTGGGACAAGCTCTCTGAAATTGTCTCAGGATCTGCTGATGAAAGGAAAGACAGGAGATCCCATCTTATAAGCCAATATGAGAATTTCAAAAAGGGAGAAGCTGAATCAGTGGCTGACATGTACAATAGACTAAGTCTGATTGTCAATGAGTTAAAGACTCTGGATAAAGAAATCTCATTGACTGAGTTGAATGACAAAATCCTAATGTGCTTCCCCAGCACTTGGGATTCAAGAATCTGGCCAATCAAAGATGCCAGAAGTCTAAATGAGATTACCACTGAAGCTCTCCTAGGCAAGCTCAAATCTTATGAGCTGCTCATTAAAAATAGAGAAGAAGAACAAAAGGCTACTTCTCCAGTCACAAGGAAAGAGAAGACCATAGCCTTCAAAGCTACAGAAGAGGAGCCTGAAGATAAAGCTACAGGAAATGATGAGCTCCTAAGTCTACTGGCCAAAAGATTCTACAAAATGGCTAGAAAAGACTTCAGAAAGAGATCATACAAGGGACATGATAAGCCAAGGAATGATAAATCAAATAACAATAAAGAAATTATATGTTTTGGTTGCAGGAAACCAGGCCATATTGTGCCTGACTGTCCAGAAAACAAGAACAAGGACAAGAAAGATAGAAGAGAAAGAAGAAAGGAGAAAGACTTCAGAAAGAACAGCTCAGACAAACCCTCCTCCAGCAAGAACAAACATACACGGAAGGGATTTGTTGCTGAGACATGGAGTGAAACTGAAGAGGACTCTGAAGCCTCATCCAGCTTCAGTGATGATGAGGATGATGCTGATGAAAAGGAATTTTGCATGATGACTATCAATGCCTCTCAAACAGATTCAGAAGCAGAAGAGTCAGAATCAGATTCAGAAGCTCAACTAGAAGAAGATCAGGTAATCAATTCATTTGATTTCAGTTCTAAGGACTTTAAACATGAGTTTAAAGTACTATGCCTAGATCTGTTGGAATCTGAGAAGGAAATCACTTCCCTCAGAAAACAACTATCTGAGTATAACACTTTAAAATCAGAGAACCTCAAACTCTCTGAAGAGTTAGAATGCTATAGAGAGGAGATAGCTTCACTGAAAAGTGAACTATCCAAGGCCAAGCAATTTGAAGAATCCCTTAATAGGAGAAGTATCAAATTAATGGACATCACAAGCACAGTGAACTCAAGATTAAATAGTACACTGGGCTTGGGTGCTTCATCTAGCCAACCCATAGTATTAACAACCCCAATCAAATTTATTTCTGATAAATGGAAGGGTGTTGTAGAGGTAGCTAGGAAGAATTCAGATCTACCTAAGAAAAGCAAAGTTCAACAGAAAACGTCGAGCAGAGGTCGACGATCGTCGAACAGAGATCGACGATCTCAGGCTAAAACGTCGAACTCAGCTCAACGATTCCTGAACTCTGAACTCCCTCACAGTCGATCTTCGAGCGGAGCTCGACGATTTTACCCAAGATCGTCGAACTCAGCTCGACGATCGTCGAACGGAGTTCGGAGCTTTGAACCTTCTTTCAGAGGCAAATCTCAATTCAATCCTAGAAGTGCTTCATCCCAATGCTTTAATCCTTATACTGAATGAATAATACCTCCTAGGAGATACCATCCTGAAGGTTATAAGAGTTAACCTGGGATGTCTTTTATTTCTGAATTTAAAGGTTATCAACCTAGGCCCAAGGTAAACTGGGTCAAAAATATGTGAATTCTTATATATACAGGTGAAGACCTATCCAACATCAAACTAGCTATGATATCTGGATAGTGGGTGCTCAAAGCACATGACAGGGAATAAGGACAACCTCACATCCTTTAAAGCCAAGCTTGGACCCAAAGTTATCTTTGGTGATTCAAACTTTGGAACAACAAAAGGATATGGTGCAGTCCAAATTGGGACAGTCACCTTCAAGAAAATAGCCTATGTTGAAGGACTCAAGCACAACCTGATAAGCATTAGTCAGCTGTGTGATGAAGGATATCAAGTGACTTTCAACAAAGAAATATGCAAGATCAAGTCAGAAGACAACACAACTGTGTTGACAGGTAACAGGAAAGGTAATATTTACTTAGTAGACTTTCATTCATCTAAGGTAGATATTTGCCTGTTTAACTCCATATCTAGACCTAATATTCTATGGCATAAGAGACTAGGACATGTTAACCTTAGAACCATTGCTAGGCTATCCAAGGACGACCTTGTCAGAGGACTGCCTTCTGGCCCCTACAAGAAGGAAGGACTCTGCAAGGCTTGTCAATTAGGCAAGCAAACTAAAAAATAGCTTTAAATCAATTAATAAGAGTGATTCACCTAGGATTTTGTATCTGTTACACATGGATCTTTTTGGACCCATTACAGTACAAAGCTTAGGAGGGAAATCCTATACTTTAGTGATTGTAGATGACTTCTCAAGATTCACATAGGTATTCTTTCTGAGGAAGAAGTCTGATAACTTTAAGTGTTTGACAGAGTTTCTCAAATGCATTCAGATTAAGTTTGTTGGGATTTGTCTCCACAATACCTCAGATTTGTAGGAGGTCAGACCTTGAACTAAGATGAATTAAGGTGTATTTGATGCTGCGTTTAAGTTGTATGTGTGCAGGTTCTATTTGCCAAGTGTAGACCAATGTCAGTCTATAATAGGTCACCAAACACAGGACCATACAATGTAATCCCTCATTGTGTGATCCAAAGTGTTGGCCCATGTATAGCCTCTCTATTGGGATACACTTCCTATATGCACTTGGATTGATGGACAGAAGCATTGGAGCTAATTTCCTCAGAAAAAATTTCTAAGTCCAAAATACTCGAGTAACCCCTTGTTATACTCGAGTATCAGACTTAATACTCGAGTAGCTAGTTAGACATACTCGAGTAATCAGTTAGACTTACTCGAGTAGGCTCTGAATACTCGTGTATATATTTCTATACTCGAGTAGTTAGTCAGTCACTCGAGTAAGTTGCTTTCATACTCAAGTTAGTAACTTAATCACTCGAGTAAATCTTGTATCATACTCGAGTAGATCTTTTTCTTCTCTTTTCTGCAAGTTCAAGTAGTTATACTCGAGTAGTTTCTTTTAATACTCGAGTAAGTGTTTCTATACTCGAGTAATTGATTCTTTATACTCGAGTAAATCATTCGATACTCGAGTAGTTGATTTTAATACTCGAGTAATTATTTCCATACTCGAGTAATTGACGTTGATACTCGAGTAAGTGAATGTTTCCCGGATACATATTCTGATACTCGAGTAATTCCCCTTTCACTCGAGTATATCTTTCTGATACTCGAGTATATCTCTTCTGATACTCGAGTAGTTCATTTCTCTATCAAGTAAATTTCTCTACTCATACTCGAGTATACTCCTCTTTATCACTCGAGTATCTATATTCCCTTACTCGAGTATATCTTCTCTTACTCGAGTATAGCAGTTCTCTATTCCAGAATTTTTCTAAGTTCGAATTCACTAAGTATTTTGAATCCGTCATTTCTGATTGGTCCACGTGTCATCCTTAATTAAGATTATGACCGTTGGAGTCCACCTATAAAAAGGTCATTTCAGAATTGACTTATCAACAAGATTACAGAAATATTCTTTTTAAGAAAGAGAAAATTCCGTGAACCCTAATTCTCACGCCGCCGCCGCCATTGTTGTTCACGGAAGAAATTTTGGATCGTCGATCTTCGTCTTCAACGACTATTTCTCCAGTGATCCAGACAAAAGTGAATCACTCGATCTCGCCGAGCCTCAAAGACTTCAGATCTATCTCCTCGATCGAGGTGGTTCTAGTTTTCAGATTCGTGGATCTCTCTCAAGTCATCTTCAACCTTTTCTGATCAAGCCGAAGTTCCTAAAGAAGAAGACTGTCAAAGATCAAGATCTGAAACTTGTTGTTTTGATTTTTCTTTATTCTCAAACCAAAATTTCCTTGTAGGAGTTTTTCTCCGAGATTTGTAGGAAGATCTTTCTTCCGAGTTTTGTAGATCTAGTTGGATCGAGTTTTGTAGGAACGTGGTTCCGAGGTGTAGGATTGTTTTCAATCCGAGATAGTGGAGTAGCCGAGTCTAGTGATTTGCTAGATCGGTGAGGAAAGTGGACGTACCCAAGGTTGGGGAACCACTATAAATCTCTTGTCGTCTGTGATTGCTTGATGTGTGCTGTGTTAATTTTTAATTCCGCATTTGACACGCATTTCACCTATTCACCCCCCTCTAGGTGATTTAGGCTAACAACTTAGACCTCTCAATTGGTATCAGAGGGAGGTTGATCGTTAAAAGGTTAACACCTTGATCTTATCCTTCTAAGTTGTTTCTTGAAAAGTATCAAGCATGAGTAAGACCAAGGATTTTGCTAAACTCCCTATCTGCACCAAGAACAACTTTCCTATGTGGAAGGAAAGAGTAAAGTTCTTCATGGAAGCAGTAGATCCCCGGATTTTCATGATTGTTGAAGAAGGTCCCCACACTCCTATGACTACTTCCACCATAGATCCTAACAGGCAAGTTCCCAAGAAGTTGATGGATCTAGACAAGGATGAGATTGCACTTGTCTCTCTGGACAAGAAAGCAAAGAATATCATAGCAAGTGCAGTCGATGACTCAATGCTGCAAAATCTGATTCATTGCCAATCTGCCAAGGAGATGTGGCAATCCCTAGTGACTCTAATGGAAGGTACAGAGGAAGTGAGGGATGATCGGAGATCCCTTCTGAATCAAAAGTATGAAGCCTTCCGGCAAGGTCACAAGGAAGCCATAGCTGACACATTCGAGAACTTTTTCAAGATAGTGAACGGCCTAAGAGTTTATGGCCGAGTCTTCACCAACGGGGAACTCAATGACAAATTCTTAAGATCCCAAACCAAGGAATGGGACAATAAGGTATGTGCCATTCGGGAGTTTGGAAGGTTAGCTGAGACGGACCCGCAGAATCTGTTCGGAAAGCTTATGTCTTACGAGCTGCAAATCAACTCAAGAAAAGCTGAAGAAGAGACAAGCAGGTCTGCATCCAAGGAGAAATCTGTCGCTCTAAAGGCAGATAGCTCAAGGAAGATAAAGGCTAGCTCTCCTGCCCCAGTTCCTGAGGCTGATGAAGAAGAATCATCTGAGCCTAGCTCATCTGGCTCAGAACTATCTGATGGAGAGTTCTCCCTACTCTCAAGGCAGTTCAAGAAGTTCTTGAACAAGAAGAAGCAATGGAGAGGCAAGGATGCCTCATATAGAAGATCACGACATGACGGTGATCATCGGAAGAAAGGCTCAAGCAGCCATGACAGGTATAATTCTAAACAGAACAAACAGATCTCAACTGACATCATTTGTTATTGTTGCAATAAGCCAGGTCACGTCATCGCCGATTGCCCTCACAAAAAGAAAGAGGGTGGAAGAAGAGAGGAAAAGAAATCCTCACACCATAAGAGCAGGAAAGAGAAAAGCTTAGTAGCCAAGAAGAGCAAAACTCTCAGCGACTCTGACTCATCTGAGTCGAGTGAAGAAGAGGAAGCTTACTTTGGGCTCATGGCTCATTCAGATGATGAACAAGTCCCCCAGTTTACTGGGGAGGTAAAATCTCACACTCCTCTCTCTGATTCTGATGATGACAATGAGCAAGAGGGATATTCCTCTGAAGATGAATCTGAGCTCATGGGTCAGTATAAGGAGTTACTCACCGCCTACGAAAAATGTCGTAGATTAATGAAAACTCAAGCCAAAGAGATAAATACTCTACGAGCTAGTGAGAGCAGCTTGAGAGAAGAAGTCGATAAGACTAACTCTCTTCAAGAGAACCTCAATGCAGCTATGGAGGGATACAATAAAGCTCTCAAGCACATCGACCTTAAAGAGGAAATCATCAAAGAATTGGAACGACAACTCGAGGCTGAAAAGAAGCTTGTTGAGAGTTTCTCCAAGCCTAAGACAGTTCTTCCAATCGTTGCTGAATTCTCTGCTAAGGCCAAGGGTGCTGGTTTAGGCCACATTGCCTCTTCTAGTAAATCCTCTAGGAGAAACAAGGCCAAGAGAAAGAATAAGGCTGCCCGGAAGGCTCTAGCTGAAGAAAAAGGGAAAGCTCCCTTGGAACCTGTTGTGTTCAAGAAAGTTATCTTTCCCACGAACGAACTCGATTATGAGTCCACCTACGGACACTTTTCTAGGCCGATCCCTGAGAAGCCTAAGTCAAGATACCAAGGTTGGACTCGTCCTCATAACTTTGACGAGAGTGTCTTCAAGGCACCTTATGAGGAGATTCAGCTTCAAAGCTATGGACCTTATGCTCATGGTCATAATTTCAAAAAGACACCAAAAGTAAAACCCATTGTAGAAAAGCCTATGAAGGAGAGGACCTCATGTAACTGCCATCATCATGAAGCCTCTTCCTCCAAGAGTAAAGCTCCTGCTGGACCTTCATTCCAGAAAGTCAAGCAGGACCACACAAGGCAAAGATACAACAGGTTCAACTGTTGGTGCTGTGGCAGAATTGGTCATTTTGCCAGTGATTGTTGGTTCAATCCTGAAAATGCTGCAACACCTAAAGTTAGCAACGTGAGAGTGACCACTCATAAGGCTAATACTTGCCGGGGGAGTATTCTAACTCGAGACCAAGGACCCAAACTTGTTTGGGTTCCTAAGGCTAAATGATTATAATTGCAGGTATGTCCAAAGGCCACCAAAACGCCAATCTGGTATTTAGACAGTGGATGCTCTCGGCATATGACCGGGACAAGGAGCCTACTACAGAATTACACCCCAGTCTGCAATGGACCAAAGGTCATCTTTGGAGGTTCAGATCGAGGAATCACTAAAGGCTATGGTATGATTTCTAATGGTAGCGTATCCTTTTCGGATGTAGCCTATGTTGAAGGATTGGAACACAATCTCATCAGCATAAGCCAACTATGCGACAAAGGATATGTAGTTGAATTTCATGCTGACAAGTGTTTGATAAAATCGGTTAACAATATGGAAACTATTTTATCAGGCACTCGAAGCAGAAATATTTTCTGTCTGAATTTCATTTGTATAGACTCTTCGACACCAGTGTGTCTTTTGGCAAAAAGTAGTGCATCTCTTGCTGACCAATGGCACAAGAGACTAGCACATATTAATTTCAAAACTATTAATAAACTATTCTCTCAAAACTTAGTGCGGGATGCACCTAATGTCAAGTGCGTTACGGACAGTCCTTGTCACGCTTGTATCAAAGGCAAGCAAACAAGAAGTTCGTTTAAAAGCATAATAGGCAAGGATTCCAATAGAAGTTTGCAGCTTCTCCATATGGACTTGTTTGGTCCACTGCAGGTTAGAAGTTTGGGAGGTAAGGAATATACGTTGGTTATTGTGGATGATTACTCGCGCTTTGCGTGGGTGTTCTTTCTGAAACACAAGTCAGATACCTTCGGTATTTTCACTAATTTTGTGAGGCAAATCCAGAATGAATACAACTGTTCCGTAGTCAAAATCAGAAGTGACAATGGAACGGAATTCAAATCTGGAGCCATGACAGAATTTTGTGAAAGTCAAGGTATCTTTCATGAGTTTTCCTCTCCTCACACTCCACAGCAAAATGGAGTAGCTGAGAGAAGGAACAGAACACTCATAGAGGCTTGTCGGACCATGTTGAGTGATGCCTCACTTCCGGAGTATTTCTGGGCTGAAGCCGTCAACACCGCTTGTCACGTGCAAAATCGAGCACTCATCAACAAGAACCATGATAAGACTCCTTACGAACTTCTAAAAGGCAGGCAACCAACCATTTCATGCTTTAGAATCTTTGGCTGTAAATGCTTCGTGCTTAACAACGGGAAGTATCACTCTACCAAGTTTAGCGAGAAAAGCTTTGAAGGTACTTTTGTAGGATATAGTAGACATAGTAAGGCTTATAGAGTATTCAATAGAAAAACTCTGGTGGTGGAAGAGTCGATACATCTTGTATTTGATGAGACGAGTCTGTTGCAAAGCAACTCGTCTAGTGTGCCTATTGTAGATGCAGGTACAAAGTTGAAAGAACTTAGCTTGGATGAACCCAGTGAAGATAAAGATGAGACATTCATCAAGATCCCCTCTACAACCACCATTGGAGAGGAGGATGATCAAGATGAAGAAGACATCCCAGCTGAAGATGCAACTCCAGTGGCTGAAGAGATCCCAGATGCAAGGACTTTAGAGTTCCGACACTTGAAGGATCATCCTGTTGACCAAATAATAGGAGATCCTCGGGATGGCGTCAGAACTCGTCGAGGTACAACTAACGAGAATTTACACTTAAGTTTTCTCTCACAGGTTGAACCAAAGAAATTTGAGGAAGCCAACTCCGACGCATCCTGGATTCTAGCCATGGAAGAAGAATTGAATCAGTTCAAACGATGCAAGGTTTGGACACTTGTTCCTAGACCCAAAGGTAAGAATGTCATTGGGACAAAATGGGTCTACCGGAACAAGATGGATGAAGATGGGATAATCGTGAAGAATAAGGCCAGACTTGTCGCCAAGGGATATCGTCAAGAAGAAGGAATCGACTTCGACCAGACTTATGCTCCAGTGGCAAGACTGGAAGCGATCAGGTTATTTCTTGCCTACGCTGCACTCAAGGGCTTTACCGTCTATCAGATGGACGTAAAGTCCGCCTTCCTGAATGGTGACATAAAGGAAGAAGTGTACGTAGAGCAACCGCCAGGTTTTGTTGATTCAACCCATCCTAATTATGTATATTTATTACAGAAAGCACTATATGGTCTTAAACAAGCCCCTCGAGCTTGGTATGAGACTCTGTCTAGCTTCCTTCTTGAGAACAAGTTCACAAGAGGAAAGATAGACAAAACATTATTTCTTAGGGAAATAAAAGGCAAGATTTTGCTAGTACAGATCTATGTCGACGATATTATTTTCGGCTCTACGGATAACAACCTCTGCAAGAAGTTTTCTAAACTTATGCAAGGGAAGTTTGAAATGAGCAGTATGGGAGAGCTAAAGTATTTCTTAGGGCTTCAAGTGAAACAATCTGAAGATGGGATTTTCATCTCACAGACCAAGTTCACCAAAGAGCTACTTAAGAAATTCGGAATGGAGAATGCAACCTCTATGAGGACTCCAATGGCCTCAGCTATGTCTCTGGACAAGGATGAGAAAGGGAAACCTTTTGATGAAACCAAGTTCAGAAGCATAATTGGGTCCTTGCTCTATCTTACTGCGAGTAGACCAGATATAATGTTCTCAACATGTGTATGTGCTAGATTTCAGGTGAACTCTAAGGAATCTCACTACATCGCTGCAAAGCGAATCTTGAGATACCTCAAAGGTACACCAAATCTTGGCTTATGGTACCCAAGAAGTAATGATAGTGAACTAATTGGTTTTTCAGATGCAGATTTTGCAGGTAGCAAAGACGACAGGAAAAGCACTTCCGGGACTTGCCAATTTCTCGGAAGGAGACTTATTTCCTGGAGCAGTAAGAAGCAGAACTGTGTAGCCATCTCAACGGCTGAATCAGAGTACATCTCTGCAGGCAGCTGTTGTGCACAGCTCTTATGGATCAAGAATCAGTTTGAAGACTACAACATGCAGTACCAGAACATTCCCCTGTTCTGTGACTCTTCCAACGCCATAGCAATAGCCAACAACCCAGTCTCTCACAGCCGGACCAAGCACATAGAGCTTCGCTATCATTTCATCCGGGAGCATGTGGAGAATGGAGACATAGATCTACAGTATGTCTCCACAGACAGGCAAGTTGCAGATATTTTTACCAAGCCGCTGGACGAGTCCAAGTTCTCGTTCTTCAAAACTGAGCTTGGACTGCTCAACAAAGAAGACCAGTGATGGACTCTCAAATTAAGAAGATATCAATAATGTTGGCTGCTCAGAGGTACAGTTTTTCAGTGGAAATAATCATCTACCAGGGAAATTCCTTCAAGTATTAGAGACTCGAGCATCATTACACTTACACGAGTAAACGGCTAATACTCGAGTAAAAAGCTTCATATACTCGAGTAATCCAACAGTTACTCGTGTATGAACTTCTAATACTCGAGTATGAAAACTCATCAAGAACTTGATACTCGTGTATACTAATTACATACTCGAGTATGAATTCTTGATTACTCGTGTATGTTGTGACCTACTCGAGTATACTAAACCCCATACTCGTGTATGATGTCATCCTCTACTCGAATACTCGGATTTGTTCTGGATTTTCAAACTCTCTACTTGCACCTAGCAAATTGCCGCCTCATTCAGGTATGTCATTATAGTTAATCCTTTTTAAACCTAATTAGGATTATTTATATATATATTCAAAACGAAAAAGTCCTTTCCACTTCTCATTCACTCGAGTAGCCGCCGACTTTTCGTATTCCCGACTCCTGCTCTTCGTCCTCCTTCGCCGCAAGTTTTCCGAATCGCTGATGGCTCCTCCCTCCTCCAAGTTTGGAATCGGCTCTGAATTAGTGACTGATGGCATTGAAGATATCTCGGATGACTTCAAGAACCTACTGATTCTCCTGGACACGGCCGGATTGACCTTCGTTCTTCAAGAACCCTGCCGCCTCTTGCTTCCTGATGTTGAAGAGTTCTACAAAAATCTGAAGGTTAGACACAATGGCACCGTTCTGAAATCCAAGGTAAGGGGAGTTGAAATTCGGTTAGATAAAACTTCAGTCGCCACTCTGCTCCGGATGCCAGTGGTCGACGAAGAAGATGACCTAGACAAGGCAGATGCCGACCGCACCTCTCTGTTCTGCGGTCGAGATCCTGAAGGTGGAGGTGAAACCCTGAATCGATCCTTGTTCAATTCAGAAGGGAAGTTTCTCGTTGACATCATTGCCAAAATCCTATGGTGCAAGACTTACTCCATTAGAGATGTATCCCAAAATCTATTCGATGTTATGCAAGCTATTGTCTGCAGGAAGAAATTCCAATTCGGAATGATGATACTGGATAAGATCCGAGAAAGCGTCAAACATCCCAGTTTTGCTAGGATTATCTCCCTCCTCCTCCATGAGATCAATCCTACAGTGTTTGACTTCTCTAAAGGGACTCCTCTTCACCACATGAAGAAAGTTTCTATCTCTTCCATTCAGAGGTATGACCTCAAGATCCTGAACCCTGCCCAAGCCTCAAAGGCTGATGCCATCTTAGAACTACAACAAGAAAGCAGCTTACCTGAAGACAGGATCCCATCTCCTCCTCTACATCAAACTATTGCTACCTCTGGTGCTTTAGTTGAGGGGGAGCCTGCCTCTTCTCTTTCTCAGCTTAAAGTTTCTTCTGAATCAGTGATTCCAGCACAAGAAGAAGTCAGAGTTGCTACTCCTCCAGTTTCTCCTACTCCAGCTCATCTTCAATCAGCAATTCCTGAATCTGAAATTTCAGATACAGCTCACCTACTGTCTACAGCTAAAGACATCAACAGATTCATTGATGAGCTAAGCTCAGATGATCCTCTTTTTCAGAATGTTTCAGCTGCCAAGTCTCCTGCCAAATCTCCTGTACAGTCTCCAGCTCACACTCCATTACAGTCTCCTGCCAAGTCTGCTGATAGTGAGCCAACCAAATCTGATCATGTTATCTTGTCTGATGATGAGGAAATGTCTCCAGATCCTGTGGAGGCACCTCTGAGGACTTTGGATTTCTCCCTGCCATCCTTCCTCAATCCAGAAGAAGCTGTTGTATTAGAACCCTTCAAAAGGGCTGTCAGCTCAGTGGTCCTAACAGAAATTCCTCCTTGGACTGCTCCTCCTCCTGCTACTTCAATTCCTGCACCAACCTCAGCCCCCTCTTCTTCAGATTTAGTAAGTCAGATTGCACAGTTGCTCCTTGCACAGAGAAACTATTTTGATGAATCTCTAGCATCAGTCAATAACAAAGTCACTACTCTTGAACAAGAGATGAGTAGAGGCTTTGCAGAAATCCAGGCAAATACTGATGAACTAAAAAGATTGTTCCAGCTAGGTGGCAAGGCCATAGATCACACTATCTCAAGCATAGGAGAACTGAGAAATCAGCAAGAAAATGTTGCATATAATCAGATCCATTTGGACAAGAATGCTGATGCCAATCTTATGAAAATTTGTGAAGAAGTTGGCAAGTTCAGAGATGAAGCTATAGCTCAGCTATCTGTAGATATCACCAAGGGGGAAAAGATAGTAAAAGAACAAGTGGAAAAACTATCTGAACAAGCTCAAGCAGTTATAAAAGAATAAGTTGACAAACTATCTCTCTAAGCTCAAGCTACTGTGGATGGTCTGGTAAAAGAAATGAAAGCAGAAATTCTCTCCCAGCTCCAGTCTGTAAAATTCTATACCTATGACACTGCTGTCTGGCTGCATAATCAAAACTTTCCTGAGTTTCAACTGGACCCTACCATTATACCTCAGCATCTAAATCCTCTTGCAGAACAGCCTCCAGCAGATGTCTCAGCTCAAGCAACCTTTCAAGGAGGTGTGCCAGTCTTCTCACCCAGACCTGAGGGTGATGTGACTGAGCCTCCCCTATCCTATACTGAAGCATGGCAAGATGATTTTCCTTCCAGTTCTCAAGGCCCTTCTAAGAAGAAAAGAAAATATGGTGACGGCGCTTCTGCCAGCCGTTCTGCACCAAGGAAAGAGCCAGCTCCTGAAGGTAGACCACCTATTGTTCATTCTGAAGTATGGAGTCCTACCTCTAAGTCCCTAATTCTTGATACTTTGAGGTTAGTGACTGATCTTGGGGAGAACAGAGATAATTACTACAGTTATTCAGAGTGGAAAGCCTATGAAGCATCTCAGATAAAGATCAGGCTACATGACAAAAATTGGGGGCATAACAACCCAGCTGCTCCTCCTAGGCCCAGGACTTACTTTCCAAAACCTTTCAGCTACCTAGAGAGGCAAGACCTGAAAAGAGAAAGGATGCACAAGGATGCCCCATCTTGAGTTGAACTGAGAATGTGAAATTGGACTTTTGTTTCTGTGCTTAAAACATTTCTATATATATATATTTAATTCTGATTATGGCTATTTCGTTAATTAACTTGCTTTAGCTTATGTTTTGTTTTTCAAGTATATGTGCATTGTTCTTTTCACTCTGTATAATTCACCTTAGTATAGAGGATGCTGACATCTACAAATAGGGGGAGATTGTTGGGATTTGTCTCCACAATACCTCAGATTTGTAGGAGGTCATACCTTGAACTAAGATGAATTAAGGTGTATTTGATGCTGCGTTTAAGTTGTATGTGTGCAGGTTCTATTTGCCAAGTGTAGACCAATGTCAGTCTATAATAGGTCACCAAACACAGGACCATACAATGTAATCCCTCATTGTGTGATCCAAAGTGTTGGCCCATGTATAGCCTCTCTATTGGGATACACTTCCTATATGCACTTGGATTGATGGACAGAAGCATTGGAGCTAATTTCCTCAGAAAAAATTTCTAAGTCCAAAATACTCGAGTAACCCCTTGTTATACTCGAGTATCAGACTTAATACTCGAGTAGCTAGTTAGACATACTCGAGTAATCAGTTAGACTTACTCGAGTAGGCTCTGAATACTCGTGTATATATTTCTATACTCGAGTAGTTAGTCAGTCACTCGAGTAAGTTGCTTTCATACTCAAGTTAGTAACTTAATCACTCGAGTAAATCTTGTATCATACTCGAGTAGATCTTTTTCTTCTCTTTTCTGCAAGTTCAAGTAGTTATACTCGAGTAGTTTCTTTTAATACTCGAGTAAGTGTTTTTATACTCGAGTAATTGATTCTTTATACTCGAGTAAATCATTCGATACTCGAGTAGTTGATTTTAATACTCGAGTAATTATTTCCATACTCGAGTAATTGACGTTGATACTCGAGTAAGTGAATGTTTCCCGGATACATATTCTGATACTCGAGTAATTCCCCTTTCACTCGAGTATATCTTTCTGATACTCGAGTATATCTCTTCTGATACTCGAGTAGTTCATTTCTCTATCAAGTAAATTTCTCTACTCATACTCGAGTATACTCTTCTTTATCACTCGAGTATCTATATTCCCTTACTCGAGTATATCTTCTCTTACTCGAGTATAGCAGTTCTCTATTCCAGAATTTTTCTAAGTTCGAATTCACTAAGTATTTTGAATCCGTCATTTCTGATTGGTCCACGTGTCATCCTTAATTAAGATTATGACCGTTGGAGTCCACCTATAAAAAGGTCATTTCAGAATTGACTTATCAACAAGATTACAGAGATATTCTTTTTAAGAAAGAGAAAATTCCGTGAACCCTAATTCTCACGCCGCCGCCGCCATTGTTGTTCACGGAAGAAATTCTGGATCGTCGATCTCCGTCTTCAATGACTATTTCTCCAGTGATCCAGACAAAAGTGAATCACTCGATCTCGCCGAGCCTCAAAGACTTCAGATCTATCTTCTCGATCGAGGTGGTTCTAGTTTTCAGATTCGTGGATCTCTCTCAAGTCATCTTCAACCTTTTCTGATCAAGCCGAAGTTCCTAAAGAAGAAGACTGTCAAAGATCAAGATCTGAAACTTGTTGTTTTGATTTTTCTTTATTCTCAAACCAAAATTTCCTTGTAGGAGTTTTTCTCCGAGATTTGTAGGAAGATCTTTCTTCCGAGTTTTGTAGATCCAGTTGGATCGAGTTTTGTAGGAACGTGGTTCCGAGGTGTAGGATTGTTTTCAATCCGAGATAGTGGAGTAGCCGAGTCTAGTGATTTGCTAGATCGGTGAGGAAAGTGGACGTACCCAAGGTTGGGGAACCACTATAAATCTCTTGTCGTCTGTGATTGCTTGATGTGTGCTGTGTTAATTTTTAATTCCGCATTTGACACGCATTTCACCTATTCACCACCCTCTAGGTGATTTAGGCTAACAACTTAGACCTCTCAGAGTTCAACACTCACATTGCCCTGATCAGAAGTGATCATGGGACAGAGTTTGATTCTCTTCTCATGCAAGAGTTCTGTCAAAGTGAAGGGATCAGGCATACTTTCTCAGCTCCTAGAACTCTTCAACAAAATGGGGTAGCTGAAAGAAAAAATAGAACCCTCATTGAATCTGCAACTACATTATTGACAGATGCTCACCTACCTCTATCCTTTTGGGCTGAGGCAGTGAACACCTTCAATTATGTGTTGAATAGAAGTCTAATACATAAACTGAAGGGCAAGACTCCCTATGAATTGCTCAAAGGGAAGAAACCTAAAGTAGACTATTTTAAAGTTTTTGGTTGCACTTGTTACATTCACAATAATGACAAGAAATATTTAGCAAAATTTCAAGCAAAAGCTGATGAAGGAGTGTTTCTGGGATACTTCATGATCAGTAAAGCTTATAGGGTTTATAATAAAACTACTCTAAAAATAGAAGAATCTGTCCACATTTCCTTTGATGAAACTAATATGTCTTTCAAGGAGAAGAATACTTCTACCATAGAACATTTGCAGGTGCATTCTCTAGCTGAAGACTTGGACAGATTACAAGTTACTCAAAAGGATGAAAGTAGTGAAGATGAAGAAGCTGCTCCACATCTGGAAGAAAATCTTCTTGAAGAGCCAGTTGTTGTCCCACAAGAGGAAACAACAACACAGGTTGGTGAACAATCAACACCCCCTGTTGATCTAGTAACAACAAGAGATCATCCAATCTCCCAAGTGATTGGAGACATCTCAGCTGGTGTGCAAACCAGAAATCAGGTCAATCAAAACCTGATGCACACTTGCTTTCTCTCTCAAATTGAACCTCAAACCATTCAAGATGCAGAGCAAGATCCACACTGGATCATTGCAATGCAAGAGGAGTTGCATCAATTTGAAAGAAACAAAGTCTGGGAACTAGTGCCTAAGCCAAAGGATCATTCCATTGTTGGAACAAAATGGGTGTTCAGAAACAAATTGGATGATCAAGGAATTATTGTAAGGAACAAGGCAAGGCTAGTTGCTCAAGGATATTCTCAAGAAGAGGGGATAGACTATGACCAGACCTTTGCACCTATTGCAAGGTTAGAGGCCATAAGAATCTTCCTGGCTTATGCTGCTTACAAGGGATTCAAAGTCTATCAAATGGATGTGAAGAGTGCTTTTCTCAATGGGGAGATCAAAGAAGAAGTCTATGTCAGACAACCTCCAGGTTTTATCTCTCTAACTCATCCAGATTATGTTTTTAAACTACACAAAGCATTATATGGTCTCAAGCAAGCTCCTAGAGCATGGTATGAGACTCTAACATGCTTTCTGCTGAAGAATGATTTTGTTAGGGGGAGAGTAGACCAAACTCTTTTTATTAGAACTCATAAGTCCCATACCCTACTAGTACAAATTTATGTAGATGATATTATATTTGAGTCTACTGATTCAAATTTGTGCAAAAAGTTTTCCAAGCTTATGCACTCTAAATTTGAAATGAGTAGCATGGGTGAGCTATCCTTCTTCTTAGGATTGCAAGTCAAACAACATGCTGAAGACATATTTATTTCTCAAACCAAATATGCAAAAGAATTGGTTAAGAAATTTGGGATGTCTGATGCATCATGTATGAAAACACCCATGCCTACCAATGCTGTATTGGATGCTGATGAACATGGGAAACCAGTTGATCAGACAATATATAGAGCAATGATTGACTTTCTATTGTACCTTACAGCCAGTAGGACTGACATAATGTTTGCTACATGTATATGTGCTAGATTTCAAGTTAGCCCTAGAGAGTCACACTTAACTTTAGTAAAGAGGATTCTTAGGTATGTTAAAAGCTATCCAAATCTAGGTCTCTGGTATCCAAAAGATTCAGCATTTGACTTAATTAAATGTTCAGATGCTGATTATGCTGGATGCAGAATAGACAGGAAAAGCACCAATGGAACTTGTCAGTTTCTTGGTGATAGACTTGTCTCATGGTATTGTAAGAAACAAACATCTATGTCAACCTCAACTGCTGAAGCTGAATATATGGTTGCAGGCAGTTGTTGTTCACAAATATTGTGGATACAAAACCAACTCCTAGACTATGGTTACAACTTAGAGAAGTCTAAAATATTTTGTGACAACACCAGTGCTATTTCTATTGCACAAAATCCAGTCCTCCATAGTAGGACAAAACACATAGAAATTAGGCATCATTTTCTAAGGGATAATGTTGAGAAAAATAAAATTGAACTTCAATATATCCCAACTGATTTGCAAAGGGGAGATATTTTCACCAAGCCCTTGGATGAAAAGAAACACAACTTCTTCCTCAATCAGTTAGGCATGTTAGATGGAGGAAGCCTAAAGTAAATTACAAGATTTTGAAAAACTAAAAACAGACCAAGATTAGGCTAAAAACTCATCTCTTTTTGTGTCTGTAGGATAGTTTCTGTCTCTGAACTGCGCTCGATGTTTTCCCCATAAAACGTCGAACGGAGATCGACGATTACCAGAGAAACGTCGAACGGAGATCGATGTTTTCCCAAAACGTCGACCTGAGTTCAGAGCATGTCAGATAGTTGTATACTATCTCTTTCAGGCCTTCGATCGTCGACCTGAGCTCGACGTTCTCCCTAGATCGTCGAACTGAGATCTACGATATTGAAGACCTTTCAGCTTCCATCAGGAGTCCTGATCGTCGAATGGAGATCGACGATCCTTCCTTTTTCGCGTCGAACCCTAATATAAAATCATTTTTCGGCCGCCGCTTGTCGTTTACGCTTTCATACTCTCTGAAACTCTTTCCCTCCAAATTTTCTACACTTGGTCGTGTTTGCTCAATCTTTGCAGGTACAGATGGCTGCGTCAATTGCTGCTCTTTCAAAAATGAAATTTGATATAGGCTTCGACATCGACATGAATTCTTTCGATGGAAGCGACCAGAAATTCAAAGGCATCTTAAATCTTTTCCAAGAACAACAATTAGTTCAGATTATGTCCACCAGAGTGAAGCTTGCAGCAGACGAAATAAAAGAATAGTGTTTTTCTACCACAAATGAGAATGAGAATTCTATAGTCGGCTCGATCAAAGGGACTCAGGTACCATTGTCCCCCGCTCTACTAACAGAAGTTTTCAACCTCAGTACTGGAAATGATTCTATTGATTTGTCTGGAGAAGAGTTTGATTCAATGCTAGATAGAATGGGTCACTCTGCTGTGAACCCTAATAAATTGCTGAAAAAGAATTTATCTATTGAATTTAAATTCTTGGCTGATGTTGTTGGAAAAGTGCTCCTGGCAAAGCACTCCGCCCATGATACAATTTCAAGATACCAGTTCTGTCTATTGGGAGCATTGGTTGACAAAAAACATCTGGACTGGGGCTCCATCTTCTTTAATTTGATCAAGAAGAAACTTAGCAAAAGCTGTGTAAGCTTTGGGAGGATCTTAAGGGTTTACCTGCACTCCAGGTGCCCTGAACTGCTGACTTCAAGTGGGATGTACATCAATGCATCCAAAAGACTTACCTGTGCCCTCTTCAGCAGTGGGACAGGCAGATCATAAACCCCAACAGGGCTGCTACAGCAACACCTGCTTCAGGCACAAGGACTGCCTCAGTCACTCCTCCTCAGGTCTCTGCCCCAGCAGAAGATTTGCCTGCTTCTCCTTCTCCTCCAACTGTCTCTGCCCCAGTCATCTTAACCTCACCACCAATCTCCACCATAGCCATATCTTCCCCCATTACAATCTCATCACCAATCTCACCTCCTCCAGCCACTACCTCAGAACAATTCCATCCTTTATTCTACTATCCACCTGTCACCACTCCATCATTTTCTCTCTTGGATGACTCCTTCATGGATGATTCTCCTCCAACTCCTCCTGAGCTTCCCTCTACATCCTCCTACCAACAACTTCTTCAAGACATACTCTCTCAACCATCCTTCACCCCATCCTTTTCCCCTACCATCTCATCCATCTCTAACCCAGTTACATCAATCTCAACACCTCCTACTCCTAGGCCATCCATCCCTACACCTCCTACCTCCACATTCTCCATTCCATCAGCTCCAGCCACCATCATTCCAGCCACTTCAACTCCTACCTCTACTCAAGCCCCTCTTGAGCATGTAGATCTTTCAGCTTTGGCAGACAGGTTGTATGAGCTGCTAGCCCCCAGGCTAACCTCATTGCTGGAGACCACCTTGGCTCCACTTCTGAAAAGTGTTCAGGAGCTGTCTACCAGGCTATCTCCCTTCCTCTCCTCTCAGGCAATCCCTTCTTCTGGGTGCCTTGATCTAGTTGCCACTGAATCCAGGCAGGGGGAAATGCCTTATGAAGCTCTGGTTGTGCCTGAGGGTGCTGAAGGTTCAGTTCCTGCTCCTGTCTTTGCAGTGGATCTTCAGAGTCTGTTATCAGTATTTGATTCTGTGTATTTCAGTTCTCTCAGTTCTCTGCCAGTACAACAAGTTGAAGATCTTACTAAGGCCATTGTGCCTATCTCAGTATGTGATCCCAGCCTGATTGTCTCATATGTCAATTCTTTCAAGGCTGTGGATGTTATTGCTTCCATCTCTATTACTGCTGCTACTGCTTCCATTGAATCTTCTGATATTTAAATGTTGCATATTGTTGATGATACTACTGCTAAAGAACTTGCTACATATCTGGAAGAATCTGCTCCTGCTGCTGCTCTAACTTCTGCTCCTGCTGTTGCTCCAATTTCTGCTGCTGCTGCTGTTCCTGCTCTAACTCCTGATCAATTGAAACAACAAGAGAAATATATAAAGAGCATTGATGATTTTTATGATAGACCCCAATGTTCAGAAAGTGATCAGTTTCACACTGAATCTGATGACTCTTCTGGTACTATTTCCAAGAAAAGGAAGGCCAGAAGCAAGGCCATGATGAAGGTTCCTCCTGCTCAAGCCAAAGATGCCAATGACATTCCATACTATATTCTGCATGGCTGTCCAATCTCTGAGCCCTGGATGCAGTTCTCCAAAAATCAATCGAAAGCTATGAAGAAAAGAAGGAAATTGGATAGATATGAGAAAGGATCTTCTTGGTTTCAGCCTCCTCCTCCTCCTCCTCCAGATTCAGGATCAGGTGGAGGCTCAGCTTCTCAAATCCCAGCTTCAAAGCATAGTTCCTCCCAGTCCTCACAAAGATATCATCCCAGGGGACAATACCAAAGGGGTTCTCAGTCCAGAAGGGGACAGTATAGAGGAAATCAAAGAGAACATAGATTTCAAGCAAGGGAAGGACAAAGGCACATGGACTCAACTCAAGGTCCTTTCCCTTATAAACTCAGAGAAAATGTTGATACTAGAACTCCTACTGCTTCAGAAACTGTCAATAGATATGAGCCTGCAGTTCCTTTTGAAGATCCAGAGAACAATCCATTATCATGGACTGCTAGGATGAAAGAAATTGCTGCTTTAGATCAGTTGAAGAAAGCCAGAGAACAAGGAAAAGACTTATCCAATATTACTACTTTATCAGATCAGAGAAAAGCAGAACTGGAAAGGTATGCATTAAGAAAGTTCTTTGACCCAATGGACTACATGAAATTGCATCCTGAGGCTGTGGTTCCCAGGGCTAGATCTCAAACCTCCTTAGGTGCAGAGGATGATAGAAGGTCAAAGAAGGAAGCTCTTAATCCCAACAGGGAAATTCTATTTAAGAAAGGAAGTGAAAAGAAGTAATATCTGTAAGCAGACAGTACAATCATTCTGAACATTTGCTGATATTCCATATGACTGCTGCTTTGTTGCTTGCTCTGTTCTTTTGTTTTAGTTTATTGCTCTTCTGTATGTTGTTGTTATTTTTATTTCTGAGATTTGTAAATAGTAATCCTAACCCAAATAGGGGGAGATTGTTGGAACACTCTATTACTAATTTGGGCAAGGATCACTATGTTTGTCTTAGGAAACCAGTTTGACCTAGATGTATAGTTAAAAAGGTCAACATTAGAATGTGTTTAGGGCTTAGAATTTAGGTTTGAAGCTGCCCCCAGGAGCATTCAAGGAATCAGACTTAAAGCTAAGGCAAAGAAAATTATCGTCGAGCTTAGGTCGACGAAACGTCGAACTCCGTTCGACGCTATCTGAGCTCAATTATGCTAAATCGTCGAGCTCTGGTCGACGATCTTCGAGCTCAGATCGACGATCTGTCTTCGGCTTGTCCTTCAGGTCGCTGAGCTCCGGTCGACGATCTTCGAGCTCAGGTCGACGTTTTCTGTCTGATCTTCATTCCAATCTCTGAGCTCAGGTCGACGATCGTGGAGCTCAGATCGACGTTTTTCCTGAAGAGATCGACGATTTTAAGGATTCAAATTCAGTCAGACTTTGGAATGTTTTTCAAATTATCTCAGCATTTATTTCAAGAGATCTGCCAGCCGTTTTCCTTTATTCTGGAGCAAGTTTCAAGGAATTCTTTTTGAGAATGTTTATTGGACTTTCCTCTAGAAGACAAGACTTTTATGGAGGACATTTAATGTCTGTTAATGGCTATCTTGGACAAGGAATCTTCAGAGAATAAGATCTTCTCCTTTCTCTCCAGTCAGCCACACATATAGCTAAAAAAAAAACTTACAGTGACAGAGAAAAAAAAAGGAGAAAAAGAAAAGAGATATTTTTCAGTACAGATTCACAGGACAGTTTGATCAACACATTCAAGTGATCAATCCTGAAGAATCATTTGAACATTTTGGCATACTGAAAAAGTGATCATAGCTTCATCACAAGGACTCCAGACAATTCAATTTTCTCAGCCTTTGCTGAAACCATCTTCTGCTGGAGATCTGAAGCTTCTGAAGACCTATCACCCTGAAGCAAAGCTCCCACTCCTGAACTAGTCTACATCTCAGGGGGAGCTTTGACAACACAATCAATCCACTTGTGCTTCTCTCTTTGATTGAGACAGAGAAGACAACTTCACTCTTTTCCTTTTTCTTTCCTGCTGTAAAAGGGTTACCAAAACTCCCTTCAAAAGTTTTGATTATGGTTCTGAGAACCTTGTCAAAACTCAGTGGTGGCAAGACACCTGATCAAAAAATCTAGTTTGGTTTTTGAGCACCTTATCAAAAGCTCATTGGTGCCCAGGACACCAGATCAACCCTTCCTGCAGTGGATTCCTACCAAGGGTGGTAGAAGAGTGGATGTACCCAGGTTTTTGGGGAACCACTATAGCTCCTTGTGTCTTCTGGTTGCTTGAGTATTTTCTTTGCTGTGTCCTGTGATTTTCTTTTTGCTGTCTTAGTTTTAAATTATATAGCAAGACACCTTACACTTATACATAAATTAAATCTTAATTGTTTTGATTGTTTAAATTGCAAAGTTATTTTAAAAATACTCTATTCACCCCCCTCTAGAGTTGAGTTAGATCTTTGTCTCACTTTCAGTAAGGTCCTGTACAGGTGATTTCACTGCAGCCTCTTGTCTCTCTATATCAGGTATGTCCTTTGATAGGACCCTATCCCATCTGGAAATAATCCTGATGTCAATTCTTCTCATATGATTAATTTTAGATCCTGGGATCTGGTGCATTATCTCTAGAATGGTTCCAGCCAAGTATAAACTCATCAGTCTAGCCAAATTAGGCTTCTTTATTCCTTCCTTAATCTTTTCAAACAGTACGACAGACCAATCTGTGTTGAGCTTAAAAATTATCCTTGTCATGAGGTTGAATATATAGGCAGCAATCTTATCATGTCCCCCTGGTTTACACAAAATTACCTTTCCTACCACTTCTGAAAGGAATTTGCCTTGCTGATTCATCCCTTTCCTATTAATTGCTGTTCCAATCTTCAAGGTGGGATCCAATCCACACCATTATAGTGCCTCCCTTGTTTTTGATACTGATACTTCTTCTTCATCCTGAGTTCTTGGAAGATGAAGAATTTTTCTCAAACTTTTCAAGGTCAGTTTGACTCTTGCTCCATGAACTGTTGATTTAATCTTAAGTCCAATTGAGTCTACTGTTGCTGCAGCAAAAAACTCAAAAACCTCCTTCTTCCAAATCTTGGTTGGTTCGGATACCAGAAACTCCAAACCACTATCAGCAAACAGGGTAATAACCCCTTTAATCTCTGACTCCGCATCATCAAAGGCATGACGAACCAACTCATATCCTTCGTTAATGTTATCTTCAACCTTTGGCGCCATTGAGATGGTGAGAAAACTTGGATTGAGAGAAGAGAGTTTGTCGACACAAGGTTTTAGTCTCGAAAACCTGGAGAGCGTGTCGATAGAATATGTTCTTGACCTATTTATACCCTTCTAAACAAAGAAGGTCAAAAGACGGGCAAAAACTGACTAAATTTGTTGACACTGTTGAAATGTGTCGACACATACTTCTAATGTCTCGACAACGGTGCTGACTTCTATGTGTCGACACCAATGGATGATGTGTCGACACTTGACATACTTAGAAGTTCATCAGAAATTCTGTGTCGACTCTTATTGTAAGTGTCAACACAATTTCTGGATGTGTCGACACCACTACTCTGGTTGTGTCGACACCACTAACTGAAGTGTCGACACCACATCTCTGGATGTGTCGACACAACTTACTGAAGTGTCGACACCACTTCTCTGGATGTGTCGACACAGATTTACTTAGCCAAATTTGTTCAACTAATCTATGTTCAACATTCCTAATTCAATTTTAAATTTATTGAATTTAGTTTCATCTAGAGGCTTAGTAAATACATCTGCAATTTGATAATCTGTTTTGACAAATTCTAGTGAGATGACCTTTTTATCTACATGTTCTCTAAGAAAATTGTATCTAATTTCTATATGCTTAGTCCTACTATGTGAAACAGGATTATTAGCAATAGAAATAACACTAGTAGAATCACAAAACAAAGGTATTCTACTTACCTGAATACCATAGTCTTCTAGCTGGTGCTGAATTCACAACAGCTGTGCACAACAACTTCCTGCTGCCACATATTCAGACTTAGCTGTGGAAATTGCCACACTAGTCTGCTTCTTACTACTCCAAGACACCAATCTTACTCCTAGAAATTGACAATTGCCTGTTGTGCTTTTTCTATCTTCTTTGCAACCTGCAAAGTCTGCATCTGAATAGCCTGTCAGTAGAAAATCTCTATTCCTAGGGTACCAAAGTCCTAGATTAGGTGTGCCCTTTAGATATCTCAAAATCCTTTTTACTGCAGTGTAATGAGATTCTTTAGGGCATGATTGGTACCTAGCACAGACACATGTTGCATACATAATGTCTTGTCTACTAACAGTTAGATATAGAAGAGAGCCAATTATTCCTCTATACAAAGACTCATCTACAGGTTTACCTGCATCATCTTTGTATATAGGCATACTTGTTCCCATAGGAGTTCACATGGTGGACAAACCATCATCAGTCTGTCTTACTTGAAGTCCCAAGAAGAACTTAAGTTCTCCCATGCTGCTCATCTCAAACTTCCCTTGTATAAGTTTAGCAAACTTTTTGCAAAGTTTGTTTTCTGTAGACCCAAATATTATGTCATCTACATAAATCTGGACTAAGATTATCTTTCCTTTGGATTCCCTCAGGAATAGAGTTTTGTCTATTTTCCCCCATGAGAATTTGTTCTCAATAAGGAAAGTAGACAAGGTTTCATACCAAGCCCTTGGGTCTTGCTTTTACCCATACAAAGCTTTCCTAAGTCTATAAACATAATCAGGTTTGAGAAAATCAACAAAACCTGAGGGTTGTTCTACATAAACTTCTTCTTTTAGATTTCCATTTAGGAATGCTGATTTTACATCCATTTGGAATACCTTGAAGCCTTGATATGCTGCATAGGCAAGGAACATCCTAATTCCTTCAAGTCTTGCTACTGGGGCAAAGGTTTGATCAAAGTCAATACCCTCTTCCTTCCTGTATCCTTTTGTAACAAGTCTTGCTTTATTTTTCACAATGATCCCATTCTCATCCAGTTTGTTCCTAAAGATCCACTTTGTTCCAATGATGTTGTGGTCTTTTGGTTTAGGAACTAACTCCCAGACCTTGCACCTGAACTGATTCAGCTCCTCTTGCATGACATCAATCCAATGTGGGTCTAGAATAGCTTCTTCAAATTTCTTTGGTTCTAGTTGAGATAGGAAGCTTGAGCAAAGAACTGTGTTCAAGTTCTTGCTTCTGGTTTGTACTCCATGTCTTGGATCACCAATTATCTGATTTACTGGATGATCCTTTAAGTGTCTAACAGATGGAGGTAGACTATCTTCAGGTTGATCACCTCCAGTCTCTTCAATATGCTGCACCTCTTGGTTTTCATCAGCATCTAGAGAGTCCTGTACTCCCCCTGGACAGTAGCCACCATTTTCAACTTCCTGCTCTGCAGTTGACTCTTCTGTAAAGGTAAGCTTGTCCATTTTCTCATTTATACCTGTAGAACTGCATGAGATACAAGGCAACTCACTGTTAATCAGTCTTGTTTCATCAAAGACAACATGTACAGACTCTTCTACAACTTGAGTAATCAAGTTGTAGACTCTATAAGCCTTACTATTGTTACTGTACCCAACAAATATTCCATCTTGGGATTTGATAGCAAACTTAGTTAGATAAGACTTGCCATTGTTAAGGATATATCACTTGCAACCAAAGATCCTAAAATAGGATAAGTTTGGTTTTCTACCCTTCATGATCTCATAGGGAGTCTTTTTGTGGCTTTTGGTGATAGAAGCCCTATTGATCACATGACATGCAGTATTTACTGCCTCAGCCCAGAAATATTCTGGGAGAGAATTGTCACTCAATAGAGTTATACTAGCCTCAATCAATGTTCTATTCTTCCTTTCAGCAATACCATTTTGCTGTGGTGTTCTAAGTGAGGAGAATTCTTGAAAAATCCCAAATTCTTCACACAGTCTTGTCATACTCTCAGATTGAAATTCAGTGCCATGGTCACTTCTGATTTTGACCACTGTACTGTGCTTTTCATTCTGAATTTGCTTGACAAAACTATATAAAACACTTGAGGTTTCTGATTTTTGTCTCAGAAAGAACACACATGAATATCTAGAATAGTCATCTACCACCACAAAAGTGTAGACCTTCCTACCTAGACTATGAGCAGGCATAAGACCAAATAGATCCATATGTAAGAGGTATAGAAACCTCACTGAATCCTTGTTTTCAAGGCTATTAAAGGAGGATTTTGTCTGCTTGCCTTTTTGACAAGCTGAACATATCCCATCCTTTATACACTTAACTTTTGGACCATTCCTTACTAACTCTTTGCTAAAGAGTTGGCCAATTATTTTGTAGTTAAGATGGGCCAGCCTCTTGTGCCATTTGACACAATGAGAGGCTCTCTCATCAGCTACAAGACAAATAGGAGAAACATTGTTCTCACACTCAAAGTTAAGACAATACACATTTCTTTTTCTATATCCTGTCAATATGACCTTTTGATCACTTGAACTTTTGATATGACATCCATTCTTAATAAATGAAATGTCATATCCTAAATCACTCAGCTGACTTATGCTTATAAGGTTGTGTTTCAAACCCTTCACATAGGCCACTTGAGTGATAGTAATCTGGTTACTAGAAATGTTACCAAATCCTTTGATGATTCCTTTTTCAGAACCACCAAAGATTACTTTAGGCCCATTTATGATAGGTAAATACTCCTTCAGCAATCCCTTTATTCCAGTCATGTGCTTGGAACATCCACTATCCAAGTACCATATAGGAGCATGGTAACTTTGACTCACCTGCAATAAAGAATTACCTCTCCTTAGAACCCAAGTAAGACTTGGGTCCTTGGTTCAAGTTAGCTTCATACTTAACAAATCTACCTGCTGCTCTTCTAACAGGTAGACTATTGTTCTTCCTAACACTAATGTGGTGCCAGCAATCTAAGGCATAATGGCCCGTCTTGCCACAACACCAACATTCATACTTGTTGTATCTATTTTTAGATACATTCTTGGCAGTCTGGTTGATAGTAAATCTTTTGTTTTGTGCTGGTACTGCTGTAGCTACACCCACTGTTTTCTTAAGAACATGGGGTTTATGGACATGGGCTTCCTTATTGACGTAAACACCCTTGTCATTCAGAACTTCAGTCTTACTATGACCATGAGTATTCTCAAGGTCATACTTGTTAGAAGGCACTTGTACCTTTCTAAAAACTACAGGGACTTTAAAATTCAGTTGCTGAACTGAGGCTTTGCCCTTTCTATTGAATTGGACAGCCCTAGTGTCACCTTTAAAGCCTATTCCAGCCTTACCCTTTGAGCAACAAACTCATCTATTAAGGGTAAAACTGATTTTGGCTTGGAATAACTAGCCACCAAATCTTTTTTCCTTTTAAAGTCTGGATTCCAGACTTTTAATTAGATCATTTTTGTATGTGATTATGCCCATATGAATAACAGTTATAGTTTTCAGTTTGGAAACCTCATTCATTTTTTGATCCAACTCTTTCTCTAAATCAGATGCAGCCATCTTAAGATCTGCAATTTCCTTAGCCTGAGTTTTGGCCAGATTTTTGCTTTTCTTTAATGCCTGCAACAAGTCCCCATATTCATCTATCAGCTGATGAATATCACCTTCATACTCAGACCCATCCACATCACTTGATGCAGATGTTGCTGACTCTGTACCAGTACTACAATCTGAATTTCTAGAAATACATTGTGCCTTACTAGGACCAGGCTGATCCTGGCACTTGTCGTCTTCTGATACAGCCATCAGTCCCATGCACTGATGGTCTTCTTGTTCATATATAGAGTTCAGCAATTGCATAAACTCATCTTCTTCATCTGCTGCATATAGACCAATGTATGCCTCAGCTTCAGATTCAGACTCTGAAGATGGTTGGTCTGTCAAGCTCTTCTCCTTCTTAGCAACAAAGGATTTCTCCTTCTTGCTCTTTTGTTGAGTCTTCCTTTTATCAGCAGACTCCTTTCTTTTGTCTGGACACTCAGCCACAACATGTCCAGGCCTATTACAGCAGTAGCAAACTATCTTTGATGTTGTAGATTTGCTAGGCTTAAACCTGCTCCTATCCTTCCTAGATGACTTCCTCTTTTGATAATAGTCATCCACAGGCTGAGATATGGAGGGCCTAGAATTCCACTGCTTCTTCTTCAGGAATCTCTGAAACTGCCTTGTGAAGGCAGCAAAGTCTTTATCTGAATCACTGCTATCTGAACTTTGGTTGTCTGAATTATCTGAAGTAATTTCAGCAATAATCTCAGGAGGTGATGGAGACATCCTCATATTCTTCCTAGTGGCTTCCACCTTGAAGGCCACAGACTTTTCTCTATACTCCCCTTTTGCATTTTTCTCTTCCTCTTTCCTAGCCATCAGATGCATCTCATATGACAGCAATTTTCCAAACAAAGTTGGAGGAGAGATATCTACAAGTTTGGCCACTTTCCTAATGGCACAAATCTTAGTGTCCCAATCCTTTGTCAAGGATCTTAGGAATTTATCATTCAGTTCATATGTACTGAAGATCCTTCCATATGACATCAGCTCATTTACTATTCTATAGAACTTTTTATAACGCTCAGTTATACCATCTAACTTTCCTTGTCTGAAACTCTCATATTCCTGGTTCAGCATAGATTTTCTATCTTGTCTAACTTCTTCAGAACCCTCCATGTAGACTATCAAGGTGTCCCACATTTCCTTGGAGGTCTTGCAGTGAATAGAATTTTGAAAGGTTGAATCATCTATGGAACTAACTACGATATTCTAGGCTCTTTTATCCATAGTTGCCAGGATGATCTCTTCCTTAGTCATTTCTGAAAAATCCTTGAGAGTTCTTTGATTTGCATTTAGAACTGATATCTTCATTGGAATATAAGGACCTTCCATTACTGTAATGTAGATCCTTGGATCAGAGGCCTCCATAAAAAGCCTTTCTTTCCATATTCCAAATATCTCTTTCCTGCATGTGGGTAATTTCATAGAACCGAGTTCCATATGATTTTCTCCTTAACCCATTTTCTTGATCTTGAATCTGCCTTATGGATCTTACTCAGACTGTTAAGTCCTTCTTTGAGTAACCTCCCTCTGATACCACTTGATAGAATTGAATTCAAGATAACCCAAACACCTAGAGGGGGGGGGGGGGTGATTAGGTTCTTTTCTTTTTTACTTAAGGCAGAATAATATTTCAGTTCTTTAAATAGAAACTAACTGTTCTACAACAATCACAGCACAGAATTCACAATCACACATACATCACAGATTGCACACAAGTTTATAGTGGTTCCCCAAGGTCTGGGCACATCCACTTCCCCCTTCACCTATCTAGCAGTGTGCTATATTCGGCCTAACTTCTTCCTTCTTCTCAGATCCACAGATCTTACAGCTCAAAACCCTGAAAGGTTCCTACAACTCAGAACCCTATAAAGTTCCTACAACTCAGAGTGAAACCACACTCCTACAGCTCAGGCTAATAGCCCTACCTCAGCCTTGACACAAGGCCTACAACTCAGAGAATAATTTCTCCTACACTCAGGCTTAAAAGCCCTACCACTCAGAGATCTATATCTCTTACACTCAGCCATTATAATATAGGCTTACAACTTAGATCTTTAAAAAGATTCTACAAAATTTGATAAGTGTTTTAGATGGACTCTTACCCTTGTTGAGAGAGAAGGGATAAAATGTTTCTTGATCAGCTTCTTGATAAGACTGATGATTGAAATCAACCTGTTCTTAGCTTTCTTCAAAGCTTCTTGAATCTGAACTCAGTAGGGTTGATCTCCTTTGAAGTTGACTGGCTGGCAGCTTCCTTCTTAGATTTCAGAAATAGATCTGAATTCTTCTTAGCAGATTAGTTCAAGATCTGCTTCTTAAGAGACTTGTAAATGTCTCCTACTTTACTTCAACAGCTGAAGATCTCTCTCAATCTCCAAAACTTCTGAAGTTTCTTCAGAATTCTTGCTTGAATTCTCCTTAGACAAATTCTGAGTAGATTGCCACTTCAGATTGTCTTCTTAGATCTTCTCACGAAAATCTTCTTCTGTGTGACGAGCTCTTTCTTGATCAATGATCAATACTTTAATAATTGTTCGTGTTGTTGTGTTCTCGTTGTTGTTTTATTTGACAGAATCCATCTATATATAGACTTCATCCATGGTAACCGGCTGATCCGGTTTCTAACCAACTTCTGACAGGTCTGACAGCTTCAGCACACTTGTTGGAATACACAGTTGTCAAGTCTCCAGTCAGTTCTTGAACCTTTATCTTTGTCAGCAAAGCGTCGAGACTAATTGTCATTATGTGTCGTCACAAGTAGATTAAGTGTCGACACAAGCTTTGGTGATGTCGACACAGCTCCTTTGGTGTCGACACTGCTTCTTGACACTGCCTCTGTAAAATGTGTCAACACTGCTTCTTTGTGTCGACACAGACACTTCTTCACATCACAGCAATCAACATTGTTGAAACTCTGCTGTGTGTCGACACAAGTCCTGTTTGTCGACACAGTTGATATAGACTAAGAATTCTGTGTGTCGACACTGCCTCCAAGTGTCGACATAGTTGATATCGACTAATACTTCTGTGTGTCGACACTGCATCCCGGTGTCGACACAGTTGATGTCGACTAATACCTCTGTGTGTCGACACTGCCTCCCGGTGTCGACACAGTTGTTGTCGATTAATAAATTCTGTGTGTCGACACAGTTGCTTCTGGTGTCGACACAGCTTTTCCAAGTGTCGACACAGGCTTTCTTAAGTGTCGACACATGGACTTAGAAAATTTTTCCTGCATATTATCATATACTTAACTTGCACATATAAACTCAAAATAACATCAAATACATCTTGATGTATATCATTGAACTAAGTGAGGCTTCTTCAAATCAGGTACACATTTTCCCATGTACCTAACAGTTACCTGAGTAAGCCTGCAGTGAGGAGAACTTTGACTTGTCTCCGGTGAGGTGATGACCACACCTGGAGTCCACGATCCAGTCGTCTTCGAAGTCAATGGTGGACAAGGCACGGACATAAGTGCCCGTCATGAAGGCTCCACCCCAACCAGCTTCCTCATTGCTAGAGGAAGCTTCCTCCTTGCCTGCAGCATGCCCAGGCTGTAGCTTGACTTTACAGTCATGCTTGAAGTGACCCGGCTGATGACATCTGAAGCACTTCAAGTTCTTCTTCCAATCCTTCTTAGGAGCAAAGCTCCCCTCTTGCTGATTAGAGGTTAAAGGTTCATCTCCAGCCTCAGTCTTCTTCTTCTTCCCTTCCCATCTCTTCTTCTTCTTCTTATCAGTGAAGAGAGCTTCACTACCTCCTTCAGAGATAGTCACCCTGGCTATCTGCCTAGCCAAGCTCTCCTGCGAAGCAAGTAGGTTCTCCAGATCCAGAAGAGAAGGTTGAGTTGCCCAGCCTTGAACAGAAGTGACAAAGGCCACATACTCCTTCCGCAGACCGCGAATTATGTGCCTTTTCATCTTAGCTTCGGAGATCGGCTCATTAGGATCAAGTGCTGATAGCTCAGCACACAAACTCTTCATCCTCAAGAAGTACTTTAAGATGTAAAGATCTTCTTGAGTTGCCTTAGACAACTCATTTTACAAGAACTGTAGCCTAGCTACATTCTTCTCGTTGAACAACCCATCGAGGGAAGTCCATATCTCAGCAGCAGATTCACATCCTAAGATGTGATCAAAGAGCTCAGGTGAAACAGCCCGCTTGAGAGCAAACTTAGCCTTGGCATTTGTCTTTCTCCAAACTCGCACCTGCTCAGCAGTTCCAAACTCAGCCGTAATTTCTACCTGGTCATCACCACCGACGACCTCCCATAGTTCCTCGCCCAGAAGATAGCTTTTCATGCACGACTTCCACTTCTTGAAGTTAGTCGGTGTTAAAAGCTCAATTCCCAGACCCCTTGCAAAACCTCTGTCCATTGCACTATCCTGGTCAAACTTTCAGAAGCACAGAGCAACAAAAGAACTTGTTGATCACCGCTCAAGCAACTGAACCTCCCTCTAATACCATGTTGAAATTTCTCAAGAAGCTCAGCAAGATAACCTAAATACCAAATCAATATCTTCAGAACTATCCAGATCACAACTTGACCAAGCGGAAACCAGGGAGCAAGCTCAATCAACCAAAATGTAAAGATAGAATCAAGCAGATCAAAAATTTATCAATCTTTTTTACAGGGCGAGGTATACGTGGCGAGACATGATTTCGCCAGTACAAAGAAAAACAGAAACTACAAACAAATCGGATGGACAGAACACTAGAGACCACCGAGACCGCCTGTCCGCAGAGACCGCCCGAAATGTGCTGAAGCCGAACTGAACACGGAGTCCGCTGAGACCGCGAGGTCGCGTAGACACATCGTTATTCGCTGAACTTCCCGCTGCTGCTGAACTGGCGAACAGAACGCCTAACAGCCGAGACCGCGAGGTCGCGCGGATAGGTTATTGAACTTGGAAAGTTAAAGCAGAGAAAAAACTTGTAAACCGCTGAACGCAGTCCGCAAACTTCACTGAGCCTGACCGATACCAAAACCAAACTCCTTGCTTCACAGTGCTACCCGTGCCACCTGCAAACAACAACCGATTAAGTCTGCTCAAACCGCGCGGATACAAAAATCGAGTCCGCAGCACTAAACCCAAGTCCAACTTACTGTTCACTCTGATGTCAAATGATGTGTCGGGGGGTCCTATTTATAGGCGGGGTGAGGAGTGTGGTCACCGCCTTATGAGTTAGACTAACCGCCCCTTGATCGCAGTTAGCACTGTCAGTCCGCTGAGTCCGCACCGACAAGCCGGACTTGCGAACAGCCCGCCGAATCCACAAGAAGCCACCAGCTAAGCAACATGCCAGTCCGCATGGAGAGCGGACACAACATCTGTCCGCACGCACAAGTCCACGACCAATAGGCAAACCGCCCGGTCACAGCAAACTATGCGGACACCAACCCAGCTTGCAATGTCCACGACCAACAGGAAAACCGCCCGGTCACAGCGGACAAAGCGGATACCCTGGACTTCAGAGAAGTGACCAAGTCCAGACAACAAAATCGCGCGAGCTCGGCGGACACCAAGTCAGACCGCTAGCTCCAAGGCCAGATCATTACCAAGAAAGTGGCTCACCGCAACTTCAGACCAAACGTTGTTTTCCCGGTCTCCAAGCCTCAGTCCGCGCAATCCGTGAATACCATCCTGCAAACCGCGGATAGCAAGCAACTGCCAGACTCAATCAGTCCGCGCAGTTCGCAGAATCCAACCCGCACAGTAGCGACCTAAGCACCACATATCGCCAACCACCAGACAGCCAGACTGAATCAACAGTCCGCGCGGTCATTCCGCCCAGGCCGCCCGGACTGCCCGATCACCCACTTTTACTTCACAAACTTCAACAGGTTTTTTCTAAGGAAAAGAACATGCTGGGGAAGGATAATGTTTGACAAGATAAAGGACTCTATAAACACTCCCAATTTTGGAAGAATCTTCTCCTTGTATCTCTACAAATCCTCTGAAGAGCCTAAGATGAATCAATCTGATGGCGGCAACCCCCAATGTGTTACAGTTGAAGATGATGATGACGACGGCGACAGCATTATCCTATAGTTGAAGATGATGATGGCGACGGCGATGGCGTTCTCCTACATGATGAAGATGAAGACTACATGATGTGGAGCTACATGAGATGAAGGCTTTTTAACATTATTTAGTTTATTTATATTTGCCTTTTATTTTCATCATGTAATGTTTAAAGACATTTAGTATTGTTTTTATTTTTATTTAGTGGGCTGCACATAGCCTATGCATGATGTAAAGCCTATATAAGGCTATGTTGTTTCATGATTTATTTAGTGAATGAAAAAATATTGAAACCCTAAACCTCTTGAGATCTCCCTCTCTTCCTCCTCTAAAATTCGGCCCCCCTTAGTTTCCCCTCTTCCTCTTGGCCGTCGGCCACCATATCCCCACCCCCTTCTCGGTTTTCCTCCTCTTTCCCTCTCGCTTCTTCCTCTAGCAAAACCACACCACCCTTTCACTCACAAACCCGACCCCAACTTTCCACCACCAAGAGAAGCCGCCGGCCTCCTCTCCTCCATAATAGCCGACCACCCCTTTCATCCATAAAAGCCGACCACCCTCCTCTTGAAGATTTCGGCCAAGAGCAAGGTCCCTTCCTTGTGAGTTTTCCATTCCGGCGTGAAGCGACTAAAGTGGACAAGTTTCTCTCCATCCGGCGTGACTCCGGCGGAACCGTGGAGTAGCGATCCTCGAAGTGAATCGGAATCATCCATTCCGATTGGGTAACGAGATCTTCTACATTTTGTGTGCTTCCTATCCTAGATTTTTCATTTGGTGGATTGCTTTTGCGTGGTCTTGGAATCATTTTTCTATTCGTGGTTTTCTCTCCGATTGTATTTGTTGTTCTTTCTAGTTGTTTAATTTTTCCAAGAGGATTTGGCGAGCCTCGCTTTCGTTTTGTTGGGAGAGATCTATCATTTCTGAACCGAACCTTTCGGTAGATCTCTTTTGGTACAACCATCGCTCGGTCGGACCCAAGATTGGCCCTTTTAGCTCGAGAGAACAACGACCTATAGTCGTTTGTTCGATCTTTAATCGGCGTGGCTACCGTACGCTAGCGTTAGTTGATAATATTGTTCGTGAGTGTGCTGCGTTTTATTATCGTGTGAGAGTTATAGTGGAAGTAGAGAGGCGTACGTATTATTCACTTTGCCGCCATAGCGTCAAACACCGTAGCCTACATCAATTTGGTATCAGAGGAGATTCTTGTCAATTTTTTAATTGGCACCCTCCCCTCTTATTTAGCACGTTAACCCGCACGTCGATTTGCACGTTAGTTGTCAAAAATCACAATTTTTTTTTGGTCTGCCAATAACGGCTTAAAGTTCTTATTTTTCAGCGAAAACATCAAAAAATTTTTTATTAATAATCTTCATATTTTATTCAGCAAGAAAATCTATTTTACATTATTATTACCCTAGTGGTTAAGCGGGAACAATTCCGACAAACCTATTTTAATTGAATCAGAAGCATTTCTCCTTGTATGTGCACAAATTCCGGATCGAGTCTTCTCTCCGGTTATCACAATATGGCCTATGACGTCAATGCTTCCCGAGAAAAATCCTTAGATTCCCTTAGGAACGGTAGAAAGCCATTCCACTGTCCGGTAGTGGACGATATTAAGGCGTTGATTGGCCAACTGAAGGCTAGTGAAGTTGCACCACTTCCCCCAAGGCAACACCCTAGTTACCCTACTGATGGCTATAGTTCCATACCGATCTTCAGGAATGAAGATAAACCTAACGCCCAGGCCAAGCGGCAAATAACTGATGATATGACTACCCTTAAACAAGAGAATAAGTCAGTCTCAGATTATATGCAACTCTTTAAGGATATGATGGTTAAGAGCGGTGTGAAGGAACTGCCTGAGATGACCCTCTCTAGGTTTCGTAGGGGGTTAAGCCCTTACATCCAGGGAAAGTTATTGCTATATGGTCACACCGATCTAGACGCCACCTTTTGCACGGCGTTGGAAATTGAGAAGCACCAAATTCCTAGGAGTAAGGTTACATGTCAGACGATTACTATATGTGAGTCTATTGGCAAATCTGGTAGTGGCTCTATTGAGCGTCCTACCCCGAATACGCCCGTTGGACATTTTGAGTCTTCCCCTGAGTTGCCTGATTTAGTGGTTGATTCCCCTGTTGAGTCTAAGGTCGTGCCTAGGACTGTGCCCGTCATTGAGGGCGAGGCTGAAATTACTGACGATAGTACTGAAGTGGAAGAGATGGGTTACCCGAGTGACCTGGATGATGATCTCTCCTCTGAGGAATCACTCCCATTCCCTTTCGACGATATTTCGGAGCCGTCTACCTTGATTTCCATGGAGTCTTCTGATGGCCCTGAGGCAGTTGATATTCCAGTTGAGTCGGAAGATTTACCTTATGCTGAGAGTTTACCCATTTGTGATTTAGGCGATGAAGTGTTTGGACTCGAGCTAGTTATTATTAGTCCGAGACATATTGTAGTGCCCACTTCTGCGATTTTCACTTCTACTGATGTTTATACTGATGTGTTGGGAGAAATTCCTAGTGAGAGAGTTACATTTTTGGAGGACGATATTGAGATAGACCCGGATGAGCGTCCCCTGATGCAAACTCCGTGGCGTGAATTTAAATGCAATCTTAACTCTCTCCCCGTATTAGTTTTACCGACTACCCCTCCCGTAATGTTGACCCGACCAGCGGATCCTTTCGGATATGAATTTATTTTGCCTGATTTGAGTCATTTTGTTTCTCCGTTCATGCTGGATCCACCTAGGGACATGTCACGTCGTGTGTTATTGGACGATCCTTTGGTTTTCCCCCCGGCTGAAGGTTCTTGGGTGATAGCTTTGTTGGGTAAAAATAATTTTGATTTGGATTTTCCGGGTGTGATTTTTTCGACCTTTCCTCCTATTTTTGTGCCGTCGTTAGTCGATTATTTAGGTTGTGGAGTCGGTATTCCTAGGTCGGTTGTGGTGTCCGATTCTCATTTTTATATACCCCACCCGGTCACTCGCATTTATCCCCCGCCGTTTGATGATCCTTTTTCCCACTCGTTAGTGACCTCGGCTAGGCCTCGTGAGTTGTGTAGCTCGCGCCTGTTGTCACACCAGGGAGCGTTCAACTTTACTAGTATTAGTGATGAGTGGCTTACTTTGACGTATCTTCTTGCCACGTGTGATTATATTAAACATAAAATTAGAACTGTGATCTTCAAGCCTTTGAAAATCATCATTGATTTTAAGGATCCCGTTCCCCCGGACTTAACTCCTTTATTCACTATAATTGGGGTGAGTCACATAACGCATGGGTTCACACCACACGGTAGCAAGTTAGTTAGGCGCACTTTTGAGAAATCACCCTACTTAGCGCATGATTTCATTCTGCTAGTACCACCTTATATAGTTCCGTTATCACCACTTTCTATGTTAAGTCAAAATGCACTACTAGTTGCCTCTCGCATTCTCATTTCACATCAGCACGTTAAGGAAGCGCTTTTCACACAAATGTCTTCTTATCAACTTAATGCTAACTTACATAAGAGAGTGACTCCCTATAAGGTTTTCGGTTTACTCTTGGTGCGTCTCGTCCCTAAATGGATGCCTCCGGGCACTAAAGAAACGTTGGCGATTCGGCGAGTTAGAACTTTTCGGATTTTTAATCAATTAGGAGAAACAACATTTCTATTGAAGTTAACCACTGAAAGGGGTAATTCCCCAAGTTTAAATATTTCCAATTTCACGCTTTGTGTTTTTCCACCATTTGAAATATCTAACTCTACGTTTGGTGCCACCATATTTTCATTTGGGTTGGGGGTGAGCATGTTCTTGGATCGTTCTCTCCATTGGTCTCCAACGGAGGTACGTTGATTGTTGATGCAGAAATTTTTCCTCTTTATTTGCCTAATGCATTTCTCAAGTTCCGCAGGACAATCTTTTTGCTAGTCAGGTTCATATTTGGTGGTTTGCTCTCCTCTCCAAGCGGCAGTATTCAGCGTTTCATGATGCGATGGTGTGATCGTCCAGTCCCTAGTGACTCTTGGATACCGGACTCGGCGATGGTTCTTTTGGATGATGTTCTTCGGCGCCAGCACCTCCATGCTAACTCATCGGTGATGAGTTCTTTTGAGCGGGGGAGGATTGATGGCGACAACCCCCAATGTGTTACAGTTGAAGATGATGATGGCGACGGCGACGACATTATCCTACAGTTGAAGATGATGATGGCGACGGCGATGGCGTTCTCCTACATGATGAAGATGAAGATTACATGATGTGGAGCTACATGAGATGAAGGCTTTTTAACATTATTTAGTTTATTTATATTTGCATTTTATTTTCATCATGTAATGTTTAAAGACATTTAGTATTGTTTTTATTTTTATTTAGTGGGCTGCACATAGCCTATGCATGATGTATAGCCTATATAAGGCTATGTTGTTTCATGATTTATTTAGTGAATGAAAAAAATATTGAAACCCTAAACCTCTTGAGATCTCCCTCTCTTCCTCCTCTAAAATTCGGCCCCCCTTAGTTTCCCCTCTTCCTCTTGGCCGTCGGCCACCATATCCCCACCCCCTTCTCGGTTTTCCTCCTCTTTCCCTCTCCCTTCTTCCTCTAGCAAAACCACACCACCCTTTCACTCACAAACCCGACCCCAACTTTCCACCACCAAGAGAAGCCGCCGGCCTCCTCTCCTCCATAATAGCCGACCACCCCTTTCATCCATAAAAGCCGACCACCCTCCTCTTGAAGATTTCGGCCAAGAGCAAGGTCCCTTCCTTGTGAGTTTTCCATTCAGGCGTGAAGCGACTAAAGTGGACAAGTTTCTCTCCATCCGGCGTGACTCCGGCGGAACCGTGGAGGAGCGATCCTCGAAGTGAATCGGAATCATCCATTCCGATTGGGTAACGAGATCTTCTACATTTTGTGTGCTTCCTATCCTAGATTTTTCATTTGGTGGATTGCTTTTGCGTGGTATTGGAATCGTTTTTCTATTCGTGGTTCTACCCAAAAGGACATAGTTGTTGATAAAGAGATGATTCTCGCTTAAATTACTGAGGAGAATTTTTGTAGAGACCTGATGGTGCTCATAGGAGAGAGACATGAAGGAAGAGATGATTGTCCCATTCCTAAATCTGACTCTCCACATGCAGGATATGATGACACTCTCCTGGATGCATCTCTATATGGAGATGACAGAGAAAAGGAAGCTAAGATACCCAACACCTCTAATCATGCTGCTCAAGAAGAACTATTTGTTTCAATTATTGATCAAATGAGGATCATGCTGGGAGAATAAAGAAAAAGGTTTTGAAAGCTATGTGAATAAAGCTATGAAAGAAGTAAAGAAGGAGATGAATGAGAAAATGGATATCTTTAAAGAAGATATTGCTTTTATTAATACACAACTAAATAGCTGGTTCACATGGGCTGGTGGAGTTGTAGAAAAGAATATCAAAATGTTGAAAAGCTTAAATGAACACGTAGAGTCTCCTTTAACAACACTGAAATGGCACAACAATCTATTATGTCCTTAAGTGGAGATATGGAAATTGCAGTGCGATGGATTACAAGTAAAATATCTGATGGCAATGCTGAAATCATACAAAGTAATGCTGAGAATCTAGAGCTATCAAATCAAGACCTGACTGACAAGATAGAGGAGTGTAGTGAAGAAATTTTCAAGAATACATTTAAAGAAGTTAGAAAGGAGGAGAAGAATGGGGAAGATTAAAGCTACTAGTTTTTAAATGAATTTCACAAATCCCTTAGTCTTCCAACCTTTTTGAACTCTGAACAAGCGAATCCTGAACTAATGCAGCCTCAGTTCAGCCCTGCATAGTATCCAAGATATCAAGAAGTGTCCTATTTACCTCCAGAGAATTATGATGTTGATTATAATGCAATAATACACATTCCTTCTGTTAAAAATCTCAGCAATAGAAAGGCTGCAGTCACTCATGCTGATGAAGTTGTTGGAAACGTGTACAGGCACCCACTTGGCCTCAACTTACAACTCTACTCCACTTGACAACAACTACACCACCGAAATCAGGCTGGCGAGACCAACTTCGGCGAGACCACCAAAACCGCGCGGCTAGCCCTCCACTGGCGAGACACTTCTACCCGCGCGAGTAGCAGCCCAGCGAGAGCCCTCTCGCATGCGAGATCGAAACACCCCAGGCGAATGGACTCCCGACGAGTTAACTCCCCACCCGCGGCTAACCTTCCACCGGCGAGTACATAGCCCACGCGACAACAACACTAGCCTGGCGAGTTCACCCCTGCGAGATCCGCCTCTCGCAGCGAGATCGCCAACTCGCGCTCCACTCGCACGCACGAGCCCCTACCCGCTCGGCAACACTCCTGCTCGCTCGGCAAGACTCGCCAGCGAGATCCTACTCGCACGGTTAGAAAAAACAAACCGCCCGAACAACACACCAGCGCTGCAGTGCTTCTCTCTCTATCCTCCCACAAACAAAAAATCCGAAAATGGGGAAGTTTTAACTATTCTTCAGCAAAAACAAAAGTATTACAAACACGCCTATTTATAGGCTAGAGCAACCAACCAGAAAACGCCAAGTGGCACTACACTAAATGCCACTCCTAACTACCAACTCCTAACATTAAAATTACAACAACATATAATAATAACTTAAAAACAAATCCTGACTAGTTGACCCGGTCAACATAGTCAAACTCCAACAAACTCCCCCTCAAACTTGGCAGCACATGCCAAGTTTGCCTTTGAGCTTCAGGAACGTCTCCACCTTCAACGCCTTAGTGAAAATGTCCGCGACCTGATCTCCGGTAGTCCACTTCATGGTGCAACTCCTGCAGGAGGTTCCTTAGCCAAATAGCTTGGCAGGTACAAGCCGCCGCTGCGATGTACTCTGCTTCACAAGATGATAAGGCAATCGTTGCCTGCTTCTTCGAACTCCATGAGAACACTCCTGTTCCCATATCGAAAGCGTACTTGAAACTGCTTTTCCGGTCATTCACATCTCCACCATAATCACTATCTGAGTACCCCACCATCTTTAGCTCCTCTCCTGTAGAATACTTCAGTCCATGACCCCTTGTCCCGTTTACATATCTCAGGATCCTCTTCGCAGCTGTGAAGTGATCCTCCTTTGGTTCCTCCATGTGTCTGCTTACCATCCCGACTGCATACATGATGTCAGGTCGGGTGAAGGTCAAGTAGCGTAGACTCCCCACCAAGCTTTTGAATAAAGTGGAGTCTACCGCTCCTTCCTTCGACTCCTTGCTTAACTTCAGTCCTGGGTCGGCCGGAGTTGAGATAGGCTTGCTATTCTCCATCCTGAACTTCTTCAGGATCTCCTCCGCATACTTCTTCTGTGAGATGAAGATGCCATCTTCACCCTGCTTCACCTCCACGCCCATGAAGTAGTTGAGCTCTCCCAAGTCTGTCATCACGAACTCCTTCTTCATCATTCTCTTGAACTCCTCGTATATCGAAGGGTTGTTGCCTGTGAAGATCATATCGTCTATGTATAGACATACGATCATCATGTCGTCATTCTTGTCAACCTTCGTGTAGAGGGCATACTCATGAGGGTTCTTCCTGTAGCCATACTTCTGCAGGTAAGCATCTATTCTCCCATTCCAGGCTCGAGCTCCTTGCTTCAGCCTGTACAAAGCCTTGTCAAGCTTGCATACTTTCCTCTCCCTCCCCTTCACCACATAACCTGGAGGTTGCTCGATGTACACATCCTCCTCCAGGTATCCATTCAGGTAGGCGGATACCACATCCATCTGCATGATCTTCCATCCATGGTGAGCAGCCAGTGCGATGATCAACCAGATGGTATCTATCCGCGCCACAGGGGAGAAGACTTCATCATAGTCCACTCCTTGGACTTGTCGGTAGCCCTTCACGACTAGCCGCGCCTTATGCTTCTCCATGCCTCCATCTTTGTTCTTCTTCACCTTATAAACCCACTTTACCCCGAGGGGTTTGTGGCCAGCAGGTTGATCAACCAACCTCCAGGTTTCATTCTTCTTGATAGATGCTATCTCCACATCCATAACATTCCTCCAAGTTTTTTCTTTGGCAGCTTCCTCATAAGAGTACGGCTCAACATCTGCTAAGAGACAATATAAAGAAAAATTGTTAACAGTTGGTGCCGTCTCCTCGTAGATCTCCTCCAACCTCCTCATCCTTGATTGAGGATGATCATCTTTGCTTTCGCTGGTGTTAGCTCCACCAGAGTAGGGGGTGAGAGCTCCCCCTGACTCTCCATTAGGTGGTGATGGTGGCTCAGCTCCACACATCTCAGCTTCTGCTTCCTGACCACCCTCCTCTTCATCGTCGTCAAAAAACATCCCCTTGGTGCTCCTCACTGCTTCATCCCAGCTCCAACTGCTATCTTCCTCAAACACTACATCCCTTGAGATGATAGCTCTCTCCATCATCGGGTTGTACAACTTGTAGGCTTTGCTTGCCGGAGCGTAGCCCACAAAAATGTACTTATCACTTCTGTCATCCAGCTTCTTCCTCCTCTGGTCCGGGACATGAGCATAAGCTACACATCCAAAGACCCTCAAGTGCTTCACGCTTGGCTTCCACCCACTCCAGGCTTCAAATAGAGTCATAAACTTCACACTCTTTGTTGGGCATCGGTTTAGCAAGTACACAACAACCTGTACTGCCTCCGCCCAAAACTTCTTTGGCAACCCTTTGCCCTTCACCATGCTCCTTGCCATGTTCATTATGGTCAAGTTTTTTCTCTCTGCCACCCCGTTCTGCTGAGGTGAGTACGCCGCCGTCAGCTGGTGAGAGATACCATATTCTCTGTAAAACTCATCAAACAGTATACTCCCCACCCCTATCTGTCCTCAGCACCTTCAGAGGTTGATCACTCTCCTTCTCTGCCATCGCCTTGAACTCCTTGAACTTGTCAAGAGCCTCAGCCTTCTCTCTCAGGAAATACACCCAACACTTCCGACTGAAGTCATCGGTGAAGGTAATGTAGTACTTGCTCCCACCGATAGAGGTAGTCTCAAACGGAGCAGCTATGTCCGAGTGAACTAGCTCAAGCTGCCTTCTCGTTCTCCGGGACTTGCCACCCTCGAACGTCTGTCTCTTCTGCTTCCCCTTGGTACATGCCTCATAGACCTTCTGTGGAGGCGAGATCATATGCAATCCTTCTATCATCTTGGAATGAGATAGTAGCTTCAGGCCTGTGAACCCCAGATGGCCCATCCGGTGGTACCACAGCCATGCTTCTTCTTCTTCCTCCGTCCTTGCAAGACACATCGTCTTCTTGGCATCCATCCTTAGCGTGAAGAGACGATTCGTTGTCATCTTCAACCTCACTACTTCCCTTCCTTCATGGTCCTTCATGGCCAACATGTCATCCTTCAGCTGAAAGCAATAACCCTTCTCGACCAATTGCCCAAGGCTTAAGATGTTACTCTTCAAGCTTGGCACGTAGAACATGTCATTTAGGCGCACCTCCTTCCCATTCAAGGTGACCGCTATGACTCCTCTTACTTCTACTGATATCTTCGAGGCATATCCAAAACTGACCTCACCACCATTTGGCTCTAGGCTGGTGAACAGTTCCTTCTCTCCACACATGTGGTTACTAGCTCCTGTATCCAGGTACCACACTTCGTTCTTCCCACCTTCAGCTCCCCTGTAGGTTAGGAACATCATCGGGTCACCACCCGTGTTGCTTGCTTCAGCATAATGGTTGGCTTCTCCTCCCTTCCTTGGAGCCCAACAGTCATAGCTCATATGCCCAAACTTGTGATAATTGTAACATTATATTTGAGACATATCTCCTCTACCTCTTCCTTGACCTCTTCCTTGGCCTCTACCTTGGCCTCTTCCTCTTCCTCCTGCATCTTGTCTCCAACCTTGAGGTTTCTCCGCCTCTCTCTGGTTGTACTGGTTTCTTCCTTGATCTCTTCCTCCTCTTCTTCCTCTACCTCTTCCTTGGTAGCCTCGACCACGCTGGCCTCCTCCTCTTCCTGAGCTGTAACTCCCCAAAACTCAAAAGGGTGACGGGTGGCTTTTCGAGCCAATTCTGGGTTTTGGTAGGGTTGATACGGCCTGGGACACGGGCGTGTCCTAGGGTGTGTCGTGCTCGGGTTCGGCGTTGGTCGCGTGGTCGACGATTTTGGAGTCAACGATTGTTGGGGGGGGGGGGGGGGGTGAACACGGCCTGGGACACGGGCGTGTTAGTCACTCAGATCCTTGCACTCAGCGATCGTTGAGTGAGGGACGCACGGCCTGAGCCCAGCCATGTTCGGGTCCGACACGGGCATGTGCAATTCGACACGGGCGTGCCGAATACCCGTGTCCTCCTCGGGCTGTGTGGCGGTTTGTGCTAAGGAAGTTACACGGCCTGGGACATGGGCGTGTCCCTGGGCGTGTCTAGCATACGGCATGTGAAACAGGCATGTCACATGGCCGTATTGTGCTCGGGTGGTTTTGGGCCTGTGTCATTGAGGGAACACACCCAGCGACACGGACGTGTACTGGCTGACACGGGCATGTCGGGTGCCCGTGTTCTTTTCGGGACGCGTCGGTTTTGACGGCGAATGGGTGACACGACCCTGTACACGGGCGTGTCGGAACCCGTGTTCGGCCCAGGTTTTTGAAATTCGGGCTGAATCACAACCGTTCGTTTCTTTGCTTTTGGATTCGATGGTTCAGGCTCTTTCCCCTTAGGGTTAAGGCCGGTTCAGGGGGTGTAACTTCCTTATTTTGCTTGGAGTCAATCTCTTTCTAAGTTCTAGAGAGAGGAGAGAGCAAGGAGGAAGAATGAAGGCTAGATCCGGTCATCGACGGAGTTTTGGAGCTCCAAATTGCGAGCCGACTTCGGATCTGCGGAGGAAAGGAGATTGCGGTGCTTTTCATCCGCATAGATTTCTATGGAGCCAAGGAAAAACGCAAGGGTAACGATTCTCATCCTAGGACATGTGAAGTCCTCTTTTCCTTTGCATGAGAAGCCCTCTCTCGCGAGTATGCAGTGAGTTTGTGACGTTACTTGGGGTAGATATGTGAAGTCCCCCTTGTGTAGAGTCCGTATTCGTGAACGGACATAAGCATGATGTGTGAAGCCTACCGGGACAAGTCTGTCTGGATCGGTGATGTTGCATTGCATATATGACCGGAGAAGACTCCGTGCGAATGTTTGTTTTTCGGGTTTTCTACGGGTTAGATTGCAGCAGGGAGCCTTGGGGACTAACTCCAAGGTGCACCCGGAAAACTGGGCAAATGCGGGATGTTGCCAACATGGTGGCCGGGGAGCCAACTTGAACATAACCGAGTTATGTGAATTGTGTGATGGAAACGGGACTCGGGGAGTCTTGACCTGCGCATATGGCTTAAATTATCGTTGCGATATGAGCACGGGTCAGGCGGAACCGTACCCGATCTATGTTGTTCGGTGGAACCGTTGGCATAGATGAGGGTCTTTAGTGGTCTATGGATTAAATTGACGTGACCAAAGCCAGGAAGACAAAATGCTCATAAGGTTAACCGTCCAAGAGACGGTGGTGAGACGGAAACGTCTATGGCTTCAACTGACGTGACGTTGGCCGGTTCGCCGTGAATGTGCCCTGAGTGCATGGGGTGTGTGGCCGTGCGTGCCTGCACCTGTGATGAAGTGTGTTTACACTATACTACTTTATTATGCTAACAAAATGCAGGGAAGAGAGCATCGCTGCCCAGAGTTGGGGGAGGGGTCATTATAATTTGGTCAGCATAGTTGACCGTTGCTTTTGTTTGCCACCGTGCGGTGGATTGTTGTTTGCAGGTGCTGCGGAGTCAAGCGGTAAATAACGGGCTAAAGCCAAGTTGCTGAGCCGGCCCTCGAAGGCCTAATTTTTGATTGTTTTTCTTATTCTCTTGTATGATCGGCCTGCGTGCCGAGGTTTGGAAGACACTTTTATTTGAGCAAACTAATGTAAGGTCGTAAGGCCTGTACTCGTGTATTGTACGTTCCTTTTGTTCTGAGTAGTGGACATTCATGCTTTGCTGGGTTATTTATTCTTTGCAACTTAATAAACTGCTTCTGCTAGATGCTCTGTGTAGGACGTTGTGCTTGGTTGATTTGTTTCAATGAGTAACCCACCGGTCTGTCCGTGGTATATGACATCGGGCCCCGACCGGACCTACTGTTATATGCTATGTGACGGATAGGGGTGTTACAATTTGGTATCAGACTACCGATTTCGGTCAAGATTAAATTAATTCGTGGGTGAATTCACTTTAAGGGGTGGTGAGCACATGTGTGTGCGTCACCATTATAACATGAAAAGAATCCATGAATGTCCACTTAGGAATGAAAATACACATGTTTGAGGAACCTGCGTGTTCCTATAATTGTTGTTTGCAATATTGTTTGGTCGCTTATCGGTGTTTTGCACGATTATAGGTGACCAGGAGTGGTGCTGGACCGTCGGAACAGCCAGGTTCTGAGGCAAGCAGCGCACCAAATGATGCGCCTGCAACACCTCCTTCAGCTGAGACCATTAGATTGGTGGCAGAAGCTGTATTTGCATTGATCAATGCGCAGCCTGCGAGGCAGGTACATCAGCCTGCTTCTGCTGTGGAGCAAGTACCGCTCCAAGCGGCAGAGCCTAGGAGGGTGGAACAGGTGATGGTGGAGCCGGAGTTGCCTCGGAGAGCAATAGAGAAACAACTTAAGCATGTGATGGGTTTCCATCCGCCAGTGTTTTCGGGAACGGTAACCCCAACTCAGGCAGAGGATTGGCTGTCGAGAGTCAATAGAGTGCTGACAGCAACGGAGACTGAAGAGTGGTAGAAGACCACGATTGCGACATTCTTGCTAGATGGGGACACAAGGTTATGGTGGGAAGGGCTAGAGCTACACCACCTGAGGGGAAGACAGTTGGCTGATATCTCTATGGAGGAATTTTCGAGGTTGTTTATGGCTCGATACCTCTCCTCAGCTCAGAGGATCGCGTTGGAAAATGAGTTTCAAAAGTTGGTGCAAGAAGACAGCACCGTGGATGAGTATCTCCACGAGTTCACTCATTTGGGACGATACGCAAGCGCTACCTTTGCCGATGAGGAGAGCAAGACGAACAGTTTCTATGAAGGGTTAAGAGATGATTTGAGGTTGTTACTTTCGGGGCCTATGGCGCAGGGTTTCATGACCTTGGTCAACTCTGCCCGGTTCTTGGAAAAGGACATGAAGAATGTCCAAGCAAAGAAGGAATCTGGTGGCAAGAAATCGGAGTTTAAAGTGCTGAATACTTCGAAGTCTGGATATCGCAGGTTCTACAAGAAGGCTAAGACGTTGGGTCCAGCCCCTTCTTCAGGTGCCTCAGGGGAAACTACCAACCGAACCCCAGGCGCTTGTTATACTTGTGGAAAGACGGGGCACTTTGCCCGCGATTGTTGGAGCGTACGACCGAAGTCCGAGAGAAAGCAAGGGGCCACTTATGAAGAAAAGGGCAAGGCGGTGGAGTCAACTGCATCCCACTATGCTCCGACTCAGCCGAGAGTTTATAACTTGGGCCAGCAGGAGGCCATCAAACAGGCCGACGTGCTGACAGGTACGGTTTAATTTATAGCAAGTTAGCTTTAACTACTGTTACCTAGTGCTTGTTAGCTTAATACTGTTTGTATATGCTTTGTTCTGATTGGCGATAGTCCGGCAAGAGCACTATTCGATACGGGCGCCTCACACTCCTTTTTGTCCGAAAGTTTTATATCGCGCATCAGAGCCCCTTCTTCGATGACAAAGGACAAATTGGATGTGTTGCTACCGAATGGGTGTTTGATGCGTGCAGACAGAGTATGTGCCGTAAAGGTCCATATTGGAAGTCAAGAGTTCGACTTGCTAGCATCATTGCTGCCGCTAGTAGAGTTCGACGTTATCTTCAGTATGGATTGGCTTTCGGAGCAAAAGGCTTGTATCGATTGCAACCGTAAGGAGGTCAAGCTGGGTGTTGGGCGGGAGACAACATTTACGGGACTGAAGGGGTCGAGCAAGACGCTGATGTCTGCTCTTCAGGTGGTAAAGGCAGTTCGTGCTGGCGCAGAGCTGTTCTTCACGTTTTTGGAGGCTGTAGAGCCAAAGTACACTTTGGGTAGTATCCCCGTAGTTTGTGAGTACCCCGATGTGTTCCCGGATAATCTTCCCGGAGCCCCACCGCAGCGAGAGATCGACTTCATGATCGAGCTCGTGCCAGGTGCCAAACCTGTGTCGCGTTCTCCTTATAGGTTGACGCCTAAGGAGATGACAGAGTTGAAGGTTCAACTAGAAGAGTTGATGGAGCAAGGGTATGTGCGTCCAAGCTCGTCGCCTTGGAGCGCACCGGTCCTCTTTATTAAGAGGAAGGACGGGAGTTTGCGACTGTGTATCGACTACAGGGAGTTGAACAAGCTAACGGAGAAGAATAAATACCCGATCCCAAGGATTGATGATCTTTTCGATCAGTTAGTCGGATCGTCGGTATATTCGAAGTTGGATCTGAAGTCTGGGTATTATCAACTGAGGATAAGGGAGTGTGATATCTGGAAGATGGCATTCAACACAAGGTATGGGCATATCGAGTTCACGGTCATGTCGTTTGGACTGACGAATGCGCCATCGGTGTTTATGGATTTGATGAACAGGACGTTCCGAGAGTACCTAGACCAATTTATAATCGTCTTCATTGACGACATTTTGGTGTACTCGCAGAGCGAAGAAGACCACTTCAAGCATTTGCATCTGGTGTTGGAGACGCTGAGGAGGAATGAACTTTATGCAAAATTCTCCAAATGCGAGTTCTGGCTACCCTCAGTAGCATTCCTTGGTCATATTGTCAGTGGGGAAGGTATAGCGGTGGATCCAACGAAGATTGTTGCGATACGGGAGTGGCCTGTATTGTCTTCGGTAGCGGAAGTCCGTAGTTATCTGGGGCTTGCCGGCTATTACAGGCGCTTTGTGGAGAACTTCTCACGGATATCGTTACCTCTCACGAAGTTGACAAGGAAGGACCAGAAGTTCTTGTGGACGCAGGAGTGCGCGCAAGCATTTGAGGAATTGAAGAGTCGGTTTACCACGGCGCCAGTGCTAAGTTCGCCGCATGGGATCGAAGGTTTCGAGATTTATAGTGATGCCTCTGGCAGTGGTTTGGGCTGCGTGCTGCTGCAGCATGGGAGTGTTATTGCATATGGATCGCGTCAGCTGAAAGTGCACGAAAGGAATTATCCGGTCCACGACTTGGAGTTGGCGGCCGTGATATTTGCGCTTAAGCTGTGGAGACACTACTTGTACGGCATAAGGGTCGATATTTATACTGACCACAAGAGCCTGAAGTACCTGTTGGATCAGAAGGATTTCAACATGAGGCACTGAAGATGGATGGAGTTCCTGGGGGACTATACGTTCAAGATTCATTATGTACCCAGGAAGGGCAATGCAGTTGCGGATGCGTTGATTCGCAGGGCTCCCGCCCAAGCCAACTGGTTGTCGGTTCATGATGAGAGGCTAGTTCAGGAGTTGGAGGCGTTGGAGATCTATTGTGTGGACAAGCAGACTAGCGCTAAAGCATTGTTGAACTGGACGAAAGTTCAGTATGACCTGTCTGATCGCATTCGGCAGGCATTGGAGTTGGATGGTAGCATGAAGGAGCTTATGGATGCAGCGTTGGATGGGTCAAATTCCCAGTTTTCAGTTGAGGATGGGCTGTTAAGGAAGGACCATCGTTTGTGCATCCCAAGCGGGGGAAATCTATGGGCGGAGTTGATGTACGAGGCTCATAATACCAAGTACACAATCCATCCAGGGAGTACGAAGATGTACCAGGATCTAAAGAAGCTGTTTTGGTGGCCAGGGCTCAAGAAGGTCGTGATACTGTTTGTGGCTAAGTGTCAAACGTGCGCCTTGGTAAAGGCGGAGTGCCAAAAGCCAGGAGGATTCTTGAAATCCTTGCCTATTCCGGAATGGAAGTTCGATGACATATCAATGGACTTTGTGCATGGCTTGCCAAGGTCGTAGAAGGGAAACGACGCCATCTGGGTGATCGTAGATCGGTTAACAAAGGTGTCGCACTTCATTCCGCATAGGAAGGATGACTCAGTGGAGAAACTGGCGAAACTGTATGTGGATAATATAGTTAGACTGCACTGTGTGCCCCGCAGCATCGTGAGTGATCGTGATGGGTGTTTTACGTCCAATGATTGGAGGTTGGTGCATTAGATGCTGGGGAATAAATTGAAGTTCAGCACAGCCTTCCATCCGCAGACGGATGGGCAGACCGAGAGGGTCAACAAAACTATGGAAGACATGCTCCGCATGTGTGTTCTAGACTTCGGGAAGCATTGGAAAGACCACCTGTATTTGATGGAGTTTGCGTACAACAACGCTACCAGGCAAGTATTCAAATGACACCCTTCGAGGCCCTGTATGGTAGGAAGTGTCGCACGCCGTTATCGTGGCTAGAAACGGGTGAGGCAAGGTTGTACAAGAAACAGGAGGTGGAGAGTGCTACTTCTTTGGTGCGGATCATTCGAGAGCGTTTGCTGATCGATCAGGACAGGCAAGCTAAGTACTACAATGCCAAGCACCGGAACGTGAAGTTCGCGGTCGGCGATTGGGTGTACTTGAAAGTAAAGCCGTTCAAGGGTGTTTCGCGGGTGAGACGCTTGAAGAAGCTGAGCCCAAGATACCTTGGACCCTTTGAGATTCTGGAGCGGGTCGGCGAAGCGGCTTATCGTTTGAGGCTATCAGTGGAGTTGAGTGGTCTACACAATGTATTCCATATTTCAGTATTGCAGAAGACGGTGCACGAGCCTTCGCAGGTGATCGCAGCTGATCAAGTGCCGGTGGACGAAGGGTTGATGACTAAGGTCAAGCCCATTCGAATTGAAGACTTTGAGGTTAAGCGACTCTGTAACAAGGAGATCAGGATGGTCAAGGTCCGTTGGGACAACTGCGGTCGTGAGGAGCTCTCTTGGTAACGAGAGCAGACCATGCTGGAGGAGTACCCAGAGTTGTTTCACTCAGGTAACGCTTTTGGTTTTGTTTATCTTTCCTTTGGTAATTTCGTAGACGAAATTCTTTTAAGAGGGAGAGAGTTGTAACTAAAAGTCCACCTAGTGTCAACTACTTACACCTATGGGAGGGGGGGGGGGGGAATAGGTGTCTTTGCAGCGTATTTGCGGAATTACAGTTTTACCTGCACAAGAAAACAAAACAACACAGCACAGAAAGTACACAAGCAATTTATAGTGGTTCCCCGATTTGGGTACGTCCACTTTCCCCCTTGACCTATCTCCCAACCAGGGATGACTCAGTCACTTCACTAACAGGATTGAAATCCAATCCTTGCACTAACGGAAGGAACCCTTCCACACGTAGGAGTCAGCACTCCCACAACACGGGTTGCACCCAACCCTACAACTAGAGACCAATCGGTCCTTTACAATGAAAGAGAAAATGAAAATAGCTTGTAAGAAATACAAACAACGTGAAGATCCAGGTGTCCCTTTTCGTTAGACTACTTGTTCTTGTAGGCAACGAAAAGTCCACAACCCTAGATCTTTCTTGGAGAGAATCTTCTCTAGATCGACGGCTTCAACAAGAGAGGCGGTGATGCTATATAGATCCAATCTTCTTAGCAAAGTCGGCAAGGTCTTCCAACGGTCACACTAGGATCGATCGTCTCGATCGATTCGGATGGGGAAGGTTTCCCGATCACAAATCAAGAGACAAAAGATCTCTGGATAGACGCGTGAGACGCTGTGCCCGACTAGGCTTCTGTCGCCGGGAGAGGTAACGAAAACCCCGATCAACGGTGGCCAGCAACTAGCGAGAGGCGGAGAAGGTCGACCGAGCTCGCTTCCGATCTAGGGCTTGACGGCGGCTTGTTTTTCTTCGATCTGTAATCTGTATCTTTACTGTTCACAAATACAGCATATTTATACCTTAGGTCATGAAGATGACCGTTGTGGCCCCCACCAGCAGTAAGACCTTAGTCCGGTTCAAAATCCCGCAGATAACGTGGACCGGTCCAGACAGAGTCGGAAAAATACCCAAGTCAAATTCGGCGAGAATCGTGGGTGATTCTCGACGAATCGGCGAGAATCACTTACGATTCTCGCCGAATTCTACTTAGAGAATTCTGGCTGCACAGGTTATAGAGGCCGGGGAGAATCGGTGGGAATCACCTTGGATTCTCGCCGACTCGTCGAGAATGCAAAGTCATTCTCGACGAATCGGCGAGAATCACTTGGTGATTCTCGACGATTCTGCCTTAGATGAGTTTTCTGACTGCGTCAAGACAGCCGGCCCAACCCGGCGAGAATCAACTAGTGATTCTCGATGACTCGTCGAGAATCACTAGTGATTCTCGACGAATCGGTGAGAATCACTTAGTGATTCTCGACGATTTACACTTAGACGATTCTCGACTCTCAATCTGCAAGCTGGTCTTTGGCCCATCCTTGCTCCTTGTCTGCTCTCGCTTTATCATAGACCTGTACTTGAAATTAAGTACACCCTAATAGAGAGAGTACACGTAGGCCAACACACTGATCTGCTCAACGAGGGATTACGTCGCGCAGACCCGTGTATATTGACCCACTGCACCCTGACATTGGTGTGTACTTAGCGTGGAATAACTGCAAGCACAACTAGAAGAGATTCATCAAATACATAGTGAATTCATCTTAGCTTTGATAGGAGGCTTCCTCAAATCCAGGTAATTTTGGATACAATACCCAACAATCTCCCCCTATTTGACGAAGCCAAAATCCCACTAAGCTAAGATGAATTTCAACATTCCAGATAAAATATGCATAAACCAGAAGAGTGAACAACAAACGTAATCATACCAATGTGAGAGTCAATTAATAAACCACACACATGAATATATAAATATGAATATCCACACATAAATGTTCACAGTTTACTTAATAAAAAAGTTTAAATGAGATAATCACAAGAGCTAACATCCTACAGATCTTTGTCCTTAGTTATGTCTTCTTTGAGTTGCTGAGCTAAGAATTTTTTGCTTTGTCGCTCAAAATACTCCTTGGGCTTAGGATAGTATCTCGGAGGGGGAGCTTTGTTTGCCACAGTGTTGCTTCTGAAGAACAAGTTTCTTTTGGCTTCATACATTTTGTGCTGCTCCCACTCGTATTGGCTATATACGTCATTCCTTTTGACTTTCCCTCCTTGTAGTAATGCAAAGGTGTCCAAGATGATACTTCGTGAGACTGGGCTCCACCTTTCATTCCGCACTTCGTCTTCCTTTAGTATGATCTTCTTCTCTGCTGGTGTTTCTTTTGACGTTTCTTCTTGGATTTGCCTTTTGCCCTTGGCTTTTGCTATGGCGTCTTGGTCAAACCAGCTTCTTCTTTCAGCCCTCTCCGCAGCTTTCTTCAACTCGACTTCGCCCAGTTGTACTTCTTCAGTCCTTATTTCACCCTCAGTAGTACCAGCACGGCCCTCACCCTCAGGTGGAGCAACAGGGACATGTGTTCCCGATGCCTCTGTTACCAGCCAGTGGGCCGTTTCAAACATGTACCTATTCGAATTATCGAATTTGTATTTGTCAATTATTATTTATTAAGTTGATTAAAGGTGCAGTTATGATGTGGTAGTTTTGAAAGGCATACCTATTGGTCTGATCGAAGTTTAGAAGTACTAACTCTTGAAGCCCCGCCATCTTAGCGTTATACGCTTCCTCCCCCTTTTTGGCTTCGGCGGCTATAGAGTTTGTATAGGAATGCAGAGATGCATCAATGTGCTTCACAGTTTTACTGAATTCGTCCAGCAGAGATTTCTGATTTGCGTTCAGCGTTACCATGTTGGCATCAAATTTTTGTATGGTCTGTGCCACAACATGAACATTTTTATTGACTACTGTCAGGTCGTCAGTATTCTTCTTCAGTCCTTTCATGAGAAGAGATACGGCTGTGCCTGCCTCTATATATTTTTCATCAAATTTCTTCTCCATCATATCTAGTTTATGGTTGATCTGAACCACATTCTTAAGCATGAGATCCTCAGAGTCCCGCAGTCTCTTTAGCACTTTGTTGTGGGATTTCTCAAACGTATTCTTGAGCTCATCTAACATTCCTTGGACAAAATTGACAGTGTGATTTGCTATGTTTGCTTGAAGTGGAGGAGCTGCAGGCAGGCCCTGGTCAGGCTCCCCCGCAGAAGCACTGGGAGAGCTGGATACTAGAATGGAGTCCACAGGGGGAACAACGGATTGCTCCCCCTCCATCCTTGCATCTGACCGCGCAGGAGCTTGTTCCTCAGATGGAACCTCAACATCCTCCTGAGAATCTACTGCTTTCTCATTCTCTGGTACTTCTTCCTCTATCTCAGTCTCCAAGTGATCAGGCTTATCGGCAGAGTTGTGCACATCTTCTTCTACTTCTTCCTCCTCCTCATCAGCCACCTCATCTCCCAGATCATCGTCGATAAGAGCTGCCTCATCGTTCTCAACCTCCTCATCATCTGCTACTTCATCTGCCACCATCTCCACATCATCTTTAGCTATCTGAGAAATATCAGATAAGATGTTTGCAGAACCAGTTACAGGCTCTCCCTCAATTCCTGCAATCAGGGCGTCAGGAACTTCACTGGGTGCTGCCATAGAATGAGCAGGAGCACTGGTGTCCACGGTCGGAGATGCTGCCTCTTGGTCTATTTCCCTAGCAGCCTGCCCTATTCGACGTTCCCACCGGTCGAATATGCTAGCATCCATCCTTTTCAAGTAGTGCAAAGGCACTCCCTTGCTCATGTCGAATGTGTCTCCGTCCAGTTGATTCAGATATAGGCTAATGATTCTGCCAAAGCTGGGGGTTCGGAGTGTGTCTTTAATCCTGTCAAAATGCATGGCTCCCCAGTTGAACCGCTTTCGGCATACGATTGCCACCAGAGTCTTGAACATTTCCCCAGAAATATGGTCGTGGGATCCAGGTTTGCAGATTAGAGCCTTCCCAATGATGTCAGACATCAACTTTCCTTCCTCGTTCATATCTTTCCTTTTGATTGACCTGGTCCACCTGGCCAATCCACAGAAGGATAGGGTCCTTGCTCTATCTTCTTCCTCCAGGTAATCTTCCTCTTCACAACTGGATAGCCGCAGGCATTGGGTCAGTTTCCTGGCGGATAACTTGATTTTCTTCCCGGCAACTTTGCTTTTGATGGAGGTGTCTTCATGACGGAGCTTCGCCGTTGCAAAGAACTCCAATACTTCCTTGTCCAAGATCTTGCACGGGTGCTCCAGCACGAACGTCAGGCCCGCTTCTTCAAGCATGATGATTATGTTCCGGAACTCATCCGAGGCCTGGGAGAACCCGGTTCTCACTAGCTCACATCCAGTGACCAGGCCTACAGTAGTCCGTGGGGCCATAGTAAACCTAGGAAGAAGGAGAATACCAATTTCAAGTCTAAGGATCTCCTAAACCACGAGAGTGAGAGCAAAATCTAACCAAGCTCAAGCCACGGAAAGGGACAATATGGAGATTACCTAGTGGGGAGAGGCAGTGAAGGTTCCGGCTTCTTCACGACGGAACACTCGAGGACGCCTGAGACGCGGAGCTGCGGCGAGAGTGGTCGGCAGAAGGTGTCGGTCGTTAGTTCACCACGGAGTTACGCAGGAGAAGGTTGCCGGGAGGTGAGAGAGACGGGGATTCCAGCGATGCTTGGACGGGGTCTCGGCGGAACGGCGAAAGGCGGAAGACGAAGAGTCGGAGGGTATCGTCGGGAAGAGTCGGTTTGAAATGATTCCGGCTTTAAGTAATATCCGAATACTTGGCGACTATCCTATTCCCGCCGAATGGCTCCCCCGGTTTAAAGCGAGATTTGACAATTCGGCGAGACTTGTAATTTGGTGAGTATGTGATTTGATATGACGAGTATCGCCTATATTCCAACATAACGTTTTTGTCAAGGGTTGGAAGGGCTCAGGAGGCATAATTGCTTCTTCATCCACTAAAGGGATTGCCAAACTACATGGCTTAGGAGGCACATCAACTAGGATTTACTTGACATCATGATAGTGGCTTTGCCAATTTCACCGGTCATTTCTAGATGGATAAGTGCAATAATCTTGATGTCAGAGGTCATGTTCAGTGACTCTTCATGACGTATCTTTTCAATTTTCGGAGGCGGACTTATCCCCCAAAAAATGTCAAACTAATCTCTACTAGTGGAAGTAAAGGTTATCTCACACATATACTCCTTCCCAAGGTGAATGAGCATACGCGAATACTTTTTCTATAAGACCATCTAATTTCAGACGAGGTGAATTCATTATTAAGTGTGGATATGTCAACATACATATATACATATATGGAATTATTTATGCGATATGGCTCAAACATTTGGGCTAATTGCAATTACCTGTGATAACAAGACGTAACATTCAAATCATCAGCACAGGTTACATCAGGAGGTCAGTATGCATGTGCCTGTAATGATGGCACTGCTCCCATTCTCGACACTTTATCCACGTCAATCTTGGAGCATCTCCTGTCCAGTTCCCGTCAGGATTGTGGGAACCGAGACCACCCTGCAGGAAAGAGTTATCATACCTTAGGAACCCAATAAGTATTGGGTCCTAGGTTCCTGTCAGCATAATAATTGGGATGCCTCCCCTCAGGGATCCTGGAGGGAGGACTAACATTGCCTCGAGGATGTGGAAGTCCCCTTACATTTGACACAGAAGGGTTGTGCCAACAATCTATGGCAAAGTGACCCACTTTGCCACAACACTAACATTCATGAATGTTGTACCGCCGTTTGTGACCTGAACTGGTGACTGAGGTAGTCATAGTCCTAGGTCTAAATGAGATAGTGCCGAATCTGCTAACCGAATTGTCTCTTCCACCGTGACTCATGGATGGGTGGAAAGAATGCATATGGTAGGCATCATGAGGCCTGGGAGGTGGTGCCTTCCTTTCAGTCAGCCCCCTTCCAAGGTCCCCATGTATGCCAACAACATGATTTCTAACCCCCCCTTCCTGAGTCCTAGGGAGGTGAGAGGCACATTGTGAGCTGATGCTGGTAGACTCATGACGAGTAGGGGCAGTGGCCGAGAATACAAAAGGCTTGGTGGAAGCCTGAGGTATCCTCTTCTGGGTGGCCATGATAGCCCTTGCATTCTGGGTGCTTCCACAAGAGGGCTGATCATTCTTGCAGTGACCATGGTTGTTCCTATGGTCATACCTGAATGCATGATGTGTGCCCTTCCTGCTCGGGGTGGGGGGTCTGAACACAGTTTCCCCATTTCTCCATGAATTGACGATTTGGGAGATCCACCCATTTTCTGCTTTTCTTTTGATAGCATCTATCTTGGAAAAGTTAGAAACAATCCTCTTCTCGGTCTCTAGACGACTCTCTAGATCCGAGATCTTTGAGTCCTTTACCTTGATGGATTCCAATTGGAGATTCATCAAGGTCTTCAGTTGAGCAATCTCCTTAGCTTGCTCCTCCACAAGTAAGTTGCTCTTCTGAAGGGCACTCTCAAGAGAATCAGGATTTTCAATCCTTTGATTGAAGCTATCCATATCCCTTGCATCTCTGGAAGGACTACCCTCTGAATCGTTCCTGTCTTCAGGAACTTCAAGAGGAGAGGGGCTTGAGGAAGAAGTTACCTGCTCATGGCTTTGCTGTTCAGGGTTACCGTAAATATCGGCAGATACTGTTGAGTCAGCTTCATCAGAACTGCTTTCCTCAACTTCTTCTTCAGTCTCTGACAAGGACACAGGAGCCCTGATACTGACAGATTGATCATGCCCTTCATCTTCAGAAATGAGGACCCCTACATAGGCTTCATCCTCTTGTTGACGACAGGTCCCTGTTTTCTCTGATCCCTCCATGAGGTCTGAGATGGTTTGCCACATGGACTTGGCAGTCCTACACTTGTCCACTCTAGAGCGAGATGGTCCAGACCAGACATCAGTGATGATCTGACGAATCACCTGGTCCAGGTTGAACAGTGAGAGCTCTGTCTCCGACATCTCTTTGGGACACTTGGGGATTTGAAGATCCTTCCCCGAGCTGGAAGCCTTCATGGGAATGAAGGGACCCTCTTCCAGAATGAGTGATGCTCGAGGGTCGATGGCCTCCAGATGAAATAGTACTCTCAACTTCCATACAGGATAATACTCCTTTGTACATGAGGGGAGTCTTAGAGGAGGGACATCACAATCCAACTCCATGCTTGAGTCTGAGCTTCTTGTTGACACTGGTGGCAGGATTCTACTCAAGGTGTTAACCTTTTTGAAGAGTAACCTCCCTCTGATACCACTTGAAAGTCCACCTAGTGTCAACTACTTACACCTATGGGGGGGGGGGAATAGGTGTCTTTGCAGCGTATTTGCGGAATTACAGTTTTACCTGCACGAGAAAACAAAACAACACAGCACAGAAAGTACACAAGCAATTTATAGTGGTTCCCCGATTTGGGTACGTCCACTTTCCCCCTTGACCTATCTCCCAACCAGGGACGACTCAGTCACTTCACCAACAGGATTGAAATCCAATCCTTGCACTAACGAAAGGAACCCTTCCACACGTAGGAGTCAACACTCCCACAACACGGGTTGCACCCAACCCTACAACTAGAGACCAATCGGTCCTTTACAATGAAAGAGAAAATGAAAATAGCTTGTAAGAAATACAAACAACGTGAAGATCCAGGTGTCCCTTTTCGTTAGACTACTTGTTCTTGTAGGCAACGAAAAGTCCACAACCCTAGATCTTTCTTGGAGAGAATCTTCTCTAGATCGACGGCTTAAACAAGAGAGGCGGTGATGCTATGTAGATCCAATCTTCTTAGCAAAGTCGGCAAGGTCTTCCAACGGTCACACTAGGATCGATCGTCTCGATCGATTCGGATGGGGAAGGTTTCCCGATCACAAATCAAGAGACAAAAGATCTCTGGATAGACGCGTGAGACGCTGTGCCCGACTAGGCTTCTGTCGCCGGGAGAGGTAACGAAAACCCCGATCAACAGTGGCCAGCAACTAGCGAGAGGCAGAGAAGGTCGGCCGAGCTCGCTTCCGATCTAGGGCTTGACGGCGGCTTGTTTTTCTTCGATCTGTAATCCGTATCTTTACTGTTCACAAATACAACATATTTATACCTTAGGTCATGAAGATGACCGTTGTGGCCCCCACCAGCAGTAAGACCTAAGTCCGGTTCAAAATCCCACAGATAACGTGGACCGGTCTAGACAGAGTCGGAAAAATACCCAAGTCAAATTCGGCGAGAATCGTGGGTGATTCTCGACGAATCGGCGAGAATCACTTATGATTCTCGCCGAATTCTACTTAGAGAATTCTGGCTGCACAGGTTATAGAGGCCGGGGAGAATCGGTGGGAATCACCTTGGATTCTCGCCGACTCGTCGAGAATGCAAAGTCATTCTCGACGAATCGGCGAGAATCACTTGGTGATTCTCGACGATTCTGCCTTAGATGAGTTTTCTGACTGCGTCGAGACAGCCGGCCCAACCCGGTGAGAATCAACTAGTGATTCTCGACGACTCGTCGAGAATCACTAGTGATTCTCGACGAATCGGTGAGAATCACTTAGTGATTCTCGACGATTTACATTTAGACGATTCTCGACTCTCAATCTGCAAGCTGGTCTTTGGCCCATCCTTGCTCCTTGTCTGCTCTTGCTTTATCATAGACCTGTACTTGAAATTAAGTACACCCCAATAGAGAGAGTACACGTAGGCCAACACACTGATCTGCTCAACGAGGGATTACGTCGCACAGACCCGTGTATATTGACCCACTGCACCCTGACATTGGTGTGTACTTAGCGTGGAATAACTGCAAGCACAACTAGAAGAGATTCATCAAATACATAGTGAATTCATCTTAGCTTTGATAGGAGGCTTCCTCAAATCCAGGTAATTGTGGATACAATACCCAACAGTAACGCCCCAAAACTCAAAAGGGTGACGAGTGGCGTTTCGAGCCAATTCTGGGTTTTGGTAGGGTTAGCACGGCCTGGGACACGGGCGTGTCCCAGGGCGTGTCGTGCTCGGGTTCGGCGTTGGTCGCATGGTTGACGATTTTGGAGTCAACGATCGTGGGGGGGGGGGGGGGTGAACACGGTCTGGGACACGGGCGTGTCCCAGGGCGTGTCAGTCACTCAGAGCCTTGCACTTAGAGCCTGACACGGGCGTGTCGGGCGCCCGTGTTCTTTTCGGGACGCGTCGGTTTCGACGGCGAATGGGTGACACGGCCCTGTACACGGGCGTGTCGGAACCTGTGTTCGGCCCAGGTTTTGGAAATTCGGGCTGAATCACAACCGTTTGTTTCTTTGCTTTTGGATCCGATGGTTCAGGCTCTTTCCCTTTAGGGTTAAGGCCGGTTCAGGGGTGTAACATCCTCATTTTGCTTGGAGTCAATCTCTTTCTAAGTTCTAGAGAGAGGAGAGAGCAAAGAGGAAGAAGGAAGGCTAGATCCGATCACCGGCGGAGTTTCGGAGCTCCAAATCGTGTGTCGACATCGGATCTGCGGAGGCAAGGAGATTGCGGTGCTTTTCATCCGCATAGATTTCAATGGCGCCAAGGAAAAACACAAGGGTAATGATTCTCATCCTAGGACATGTGAAGTCCTTGAAAGTTCACCTAGTGTTAACTATCTTCACCTATGGGGGGGGGGGGGAATAGGTGTCTCTGTCGCGTATTTGCGGAATTATGATTTTACCTGCACAAGAAAACAAAACAACCAAGCACAGAAAATACACAGACAATTTATAGTGGTTCCCCGATTTGGGTACGTCCACTTTCCCCCTTCGACCTATCTCCCAACACGGGACGACTTGGTCACTTCATTAACAGGATTGAAATCCAATCCTTGCACTCACGGAAGGAACCCTTCCACACGTAGGAGTCAACACTCCCACAATCCGGGTTGCACCCAACCCTTACAACTAGGGACCAATCGGTCCGTTACAAGGAAATTAAAAACTAGCTTGTAAGAAATACAAACGACGTTCGGAGAGAAGGTGACCCTCTTCGTTTGACGACGTGCTCTTGAAGTCAACGAAGAGTGCACAGCCCTAGATCTCACTTGGAGTGAATCTTTCCCGAGACCGGCTGCGGCTTGAAGCGGCGGCAAGGTTCTCGGAATCAGCAGCGGCGACGGAGAGCAGCAGCAGTGCCAACTTGATTCAAACTTCGTAGCGAAGGAAGCAAGATCTTCCAACGGTCACACAAGGATCGATCGTCTCGATCGATTCGGAAGGGGAAAGATTTTCCCGATCAACGAATCAAGAGACAAGGGATCTCTCGTTAGACGCGTGAGACGCTATGCTAGCCTAAGCTTCTGTCACCGGGAGATCAGGAAGAATCCACGATCAGCGGCGGTGACCACCTTCACGAGCGGCGACGGCGGCGGACGACAATCTGCGATCAGCTAGGTCAAGACGGCGGCTGTCCTTTTTGAAATCCAGTGTATCCGTGGTTTTTACTGTTCACAATGTATCGTATTTATACCCTAGGTCAAGAAGATGACCGTTGTGGGTCCCACCAAAGTAAGGACCAAAGTCCGGTTCAAACAGCTGCAGGTAACTTGGACCGGTCCAGAATTTTCAGAAAAATTGCCAAGTCAAAATCGGCGAGAATCATAGGTGATTCTCGCCGAATCGGCGAGAATCACTTATGATTCTCGCCGACTTCTACTTAGCCGAAATCTGACTGCACAGAAACAGAAGCCGGGGAGAATCGGCGGGAGTCACTTTTGATTCTCACCGAATCATCGAGAATGCAAGGTCATTCTCGACGAATCGGCGAGAATCATAAGTAATTCTCGACGATTCTGCCTTAGAAAATTTCCCTGTCTGTGTCAAAGCTGCCGGCCTCAACCGGCGAGAATCAGCTAGTGATTCTCGACGACTCGGCGAGAATCACTAGTGATTCTCGTCGAATCGGCGAGAATCACTTAGTGATTCTCGTCGATTTGTACTTAGGCTGTTTCTCCTCTTTCTTTCCTTGAGCTGGTCTTTGGCCCATCCTTGCTCCTTGTCTGCTCTTGCTTTATCATAGCCCTGTACCTGAAATTAAGTACACCCCAATAGAGAGAGTACACGTAGGCCAACACACTGATCTGCTCAACGAGGGATTACGTTGCACAGACCCGTGTATATTGACCCACTGCACCCTGACATTGGTGTGTACTTAGCATGGAATATCTGCAAGTACAACTAGAGAATAATTCATCAAATACATTGTGGATTCATCTTAGCTTGACAGGTGGCTTCCTCAAATCCAGGTAATTGTGGATACAGTACCCAACAATCTCCCCCTATTTGACGAAGCCAAAATCCTACTAGCTAAGACGAATACCACCACCCACAGAATAATTAAAACTTTAAGGCAATAAGAACAGACAAAATAATACTTGAGTCACAACATGTCATCACATATATATATTTATATAAAACCACAATACTTGTTCGTAAGACAATATAAAAACATAGAAGTGCAGTGAGGAACAAAAAGGTCCTAGGTCTATTTTTCCTTAGCTAGATCATCCTTGAGCTTCTGAGCCAGGAATTTCTTGCTCTGTCTTTCGAAATATTCCTTTGGTTTAGGATGATATCTGGGAGGAGGAACTTTATCTGTCACTGTATTATTTCTGAAAAATAAGTTGCGTTTGGCTTCAAATTCTTTGTGCCTCTCCCATTCGTATTGACTGTATACCTCACTTCGTTTTATGTGCCCCTTCTGCTGTAACAAGAATGTGTCCAAGATGATACTTTTTGATACAGGACTCCATCTTTCATTTCTCACATCCTCCTCCGTCAATCGGGTCCTCTTTTCAGCTGGTGTTTCTCTTGAGGTTCCCTCTTGGATCTGCCTTTTTCCTTTGGCTTTAGCTAAGGCTTCTTGATCAAACCAAGTTCTGCGTTCAGCCCTTTCAGCAGCTTTCTTCATCTCAGCTTCGCTCAACGGAACAGCCTCTGCACTTGCCCCTTCGTCATCCACAGTATTGTGCTCAGTGGTTTCATGTACAGGATTAACCTCAGGTATATTATTGCCTAAAGCTTGGTTAAGCAACCACTGGCAACTGTCATATACAAAAACATTTGACTGATCGAAGTTTTCAATGATGATGTGCTGAAGCCCTTCCATCTTAGTAGTATATTCCTGCTCCCCCTTTTTGGCTTCGAGTGCTATGGAGTTTGCATAGGAGTGCAGGGACTCATCTATATGCTTCAGAGATTTGGAGAATTCAGTCAGCAGGGCTTGTTGATTTTGATTGAGGAGCACCATGTTGGCATCAAATTTCTGTATGCTATTTGCCACAACATGTGCATTACTATTGACCACTCCCAGGTCATCAGTATTCTTTTTGAGTCCTTGCATGAGAAGAGTTACTGCTGTGCCTGCCTGTGTATACTTGTCATCAAATTTCTTCTCCATCTCATCTAACTTATGGTTGATCTGCACAATGTTCTTGAGCATGAGGTCCTCAGATTCTTGTAGTCTCTTTAGCACGGATTTGTGGGACTTCTTAAACGATCTCTTGACCTCATCTAGGATCCCTTGGACAATATTTACAGTGTGATTTGTTAAGTTATCTTGAAGTGGAGGAGCTGCAGGCATACCTTGGTTAGCCTCCCCCTCAGAAGCACTTGGAGAGCTTGATACTAGGATGGACTCCATAGGGGGAACAAAGGATTGCTCCCCCTCCATTCTTGCATCTAATTGCTTAGGAGCTTGTTCCTCAGACGGAACCTCAGCATCCTCCTGAGCCTCTGCTGCTTTCTCGTTCTCAGGTACTACTTCCTCTATCTCTGTCTCCAAATGATCACCATTATCATCAGTGATGTGCACATCTTTTTCTACTTCTTCCTCTTCCTCCTCATCAGTTTCAGCCTCCTCACCATCTGCCTCTTCTTCTGCTTCTTCCTCTTCCTCCTCATCATCCTCAGCCTCCGCATCATCTGCCACTTCTTTTGCCACCATTTTCACAGCATCTTGAGCTATCAGAGAAATATCAGACAGAATGTTTGCAGAATCGGTTATCGGCTCCCCCTCAGTTCCTGCAATCAGGGCGTCAGGAACTTCACTAGGGGCTGCCAAGAGATCTGCTGAAGTTCTGTTGTCCTCGGCAGGAGATTCTTCTTGTTCAACTACCTCTGCAGCTCGCCCTATGACTCGCTCCCATCTGTCAAAGACGCTGGAGTCCATTTTCTTCAAATAATGCAAGGGAACTCCTTTGCTCATGTCGAACTTATCTCCGTTCAACTGATTGAGAAATAGACTGATGATTCGTCCAAAGCTTAGAGATCTGAGGGTGTCCTTGATCTTCTCGAAAAGCATGGCCCCCCAGTTAAATCTCTTTCGGCAGACAATCACCACAAGAATCTTGAACATGTCGGCTGAAATGTGGTCGTGTGAGCCTGGTTTGCATATCAGTACCTTCCCAATGATGTCGGACAAGAGTTTCCCCTCCTCATTCATTTCTTTTCTTTTTATAGATCTGGTGCCCCTTGCTAGCCCACAGAATAATAGGGTCCTGGCTCTATCATGTTCCTCCAGATAATCCTCGTGCTCAGAACTGGACAGCTGCAAGCATTGAGTCAGTGCCCTGGCAGACATCTTGATCCGTGCACCGGCAACCTTACTCTTGATGATAGAGTCTTCATTCCGAAGTTTGGCGGTTGCAAAGAACTCCATCACTTCTTTATCCAGAATTTTGCAGGGATGCTCCAGTACAAACGTGAGTCCAGCCTCTTCCAGCATGATGATGATGTTTCTGAACTCATCCGAGGCGTGTGAGAACCCGGTTCGAACTAATTCACAGCCAGTGACCAGCCCAGCGGTGGTCCTTGGAGCCATAGCAAACTAGGAAGAAGGGGAATATCAAGTTCCAATTCTAAGGATCGACGAAACTAAGAGGTTGAGAGTAATGTCTATACTAATGCGCAAGGCACGGTTGGGATAAGAGAGGCATTACCTTAGGAGGAGACGCAGTGAGGGTTCCGGCACCACGTTGCGTAAGATGCGGTGAGCCGAGTCGAGGCCAAGCGAGGGCGTGACTCCGGCTGTAAGAGGTCTTCCGGAGGGTTGTTAGGTCACGATGAAGTCGAAGTCGAAGAACCTAGTAGCGGGAGAGCTTCGGGAAACGAAGAGTCGGAAACCAGGTCGGCGACGAATCGGCAAGGAACTTGGAATCGGGAGAGCTTTGAGACCAGGTCGGCGGAATGACGGGAAGTCGAAGGGATGCTGGGAAGTAGAAGGGATGACGGGAAGTCGAAGGGTCGGCGGTATTTTACTGGGTCGGCGAGATTCGATGGGTCGGCGGGAAATGAGCTATAACCGGTTTTAAGAGCTTCGGTTCGATGAGAATTGCCGGAATTTCAATTTTATTTGTCCGGGGTTGTCAAGGATACCACTTGAAGGTCCACCTATATTTCACCATAACGTTTATGTCAAAGGTTGTAACGAAGTCGAGAAGATCATTTATGACTCCAGGAGTGTTTTACCATACCACACAGCTTAGGAGTCATAGCAACTTTGACATTTCTAACTTACTAACATTGGCTAGCAGATTTCATAACTTTAATTTTCAACTTGTAATATATGCGTATTGATTTTCCTTCTCGAATTTTTCAGAGATTTACTGACACATAGATGTATAAAAGTATATATGTATATATATATATATATATATATATATGTATGTGACGACACAATATGACTCAATTATTTAGGCTGATCAATGATACCTGAGATTGTAAGATTCATCACTTAGATCCGTTGAAGAGCATACCAGGTGTTCAATTTTGAGGATATTACTTCTTGCGTTCCAGATGCTTGTTCCAGATTATTCTAAGAACATCTTCTGTCTAGCTCCCATCATGACTCAGAAGTCTAGACTACCCTGCACCAAAGAATATTACCTTACCTTAGGAGCCCAATATGTATTGGGTCCTAGGTTCCTGTTAGCATAATAATTTGGGTGCCTCCCCTCAGGAATCCTGGTGGGAAGACTAACATTGCCCCGAGGATGTGGAAGTCCCCTTGCCATTGAAGCAGATTGGTTGTGCCAACAGTCTATGGCAAAATGACCCACTTTGCCACAACACCAACACTCATGAATGTTGTATCGCCGCTTGTGACCTGAACCCATGACAGAGATAGTCATAGTTCTGGGTCTAAACGGAATAGAGCTAGATATGCTCACAGAATTGTCTCTTTCACCGTGACTATTGGAGGGGTGGAAAGAATGCATATGGCAGGCGTCATGAGGCCTGGGAGGTGGTGCCTTCTTTTCAGTCAGCCTCCTTCCAAAGACCTCATGAGTCCTAACAACATGATTTCTATCCCTCCTTTCCAGAGTCCTAGGGAGGTGAGAGGCGCATTGTGAGCTGATGCAGGCAGATTCATGATGAGTAGGGGCTGTGGCCGAGAATACAAAGGGCTTGGTGGAAGCCGGAGATATTCTCTTCTGGGTGACCATGACAGCCCTTGCATTCTGAGTGCTCCCACAAGAGGACTGATCATTCTTGTAGTGACTATGGTTATTCCTATGGTCATACATGAAGGCATGGTGAGTGTCCTTCCTACTCGGGGTGGGGGGTCTGAACACCGTTTCCCCATTTCTCCATGACTTAATGATTTGGGAGATCCACCCATTTTCTGCCTTCCTCTTGATAACATCAATCTTGGAAAAATTGGAAACTATCCTCTTCTCGGTCTCTAGACGATTTTCTAGATCCGAGATCTGAGAGTCCTTTACTTTGATGGATTCCAATTGGAGATTCATCAAAATCTTCAGCTGAGCAATCTCCTTAGCTTGTTCCTCAACAAGTAAGTTGCTCGTCTGAAGGGCACTCTCAAGGGAATCACGATTATCGATCGGTTGAGTGAAGCTATGTGTATCCCATGCATCATTGGAAGGACTACTCTCAAAACTATTCCTGTCTTCAGGAACTTCACGAGGAGAGGGGCATGAGGAAGAAGTTACCTGCTTCAGACTTTGTTGTTCAAGGTTACCATCCAGATTGGCAGAAACTGTTGTGTTAGCTTCATCAGAACTGCTTTCCTCAGCTTCTTCTTCAGTCTCTGACAAGGACACAGGAGCCCTGATATTGACATATTGGTCATGCCCTTCATCTTCAGAAATAAGGACTCCTACATAGGCTTCATCCTCTTGCTGACAACCGGTACCAGCTTTCTCTGATCCCTCCATGAGGTCTGAGATGGTTTGCCACATGGACTTGGCTGTTCTACACTTGTCCACTCTTGAACGAGATACACCAGACCAGACGTCAGTGATGATCTGACGTATTAACTTATCCAAGTTGTACAGTGAGAGCTCGGTCTCAGACATCTCTTCGGGACTCTTGGGGATAAGGATATCCTCTCCAGACTCAGAAGCCTTCATGGGAATGAAGGGACCCTCTTCCAAGATGATTGACACCCGAGGGTCGATTGCCTCCAGATGAAACATAACTCTCATCTTCCAGATAGGATAATACTCCTTTGTACATGAGGGGAGTCTTAGAGGATGGACATCATAGTCCAACTCCATGCGTGAGTCTAATCTTCTAGTTGACACTAGATGCAGGAGCTTACTCGAGGTGTTAACCCCTTTGATGAGTAACCTCCCTCTGATACCACTTGAAAGTTCACCTAGTGTTAACTATCTTCACCTATGGGGGGGGGGGGGGGAATAGGTGTCTCTGTCGCGTATTTGCGGAATTATGATTTTACCTGCACAAGAAAACAAAACAACCAAGCACAGAAAATACACAGACAATTTATAGTGGTTCCCCGATTTGGGTACGTCCACTTTCCCCCTTCGACCTATCTCCCAACACGGGACGACTCGGTCACTTCACCAACAGGATTGAAATCCAATCCTTGCACTCACGGAAGGAACCCTTCCACACGTAGGAGTCAACACTCCCACAATCTGGGTTGCACCCAACCCTTACAACTAGGGACCAATCGGTCCGTTACAAGGAAATTAAAAACTAGCTTGTAAGAAATACAAACGACGTTCGGAGAGAAGGTGACCCTCTTCGTTTGACGACGTGCTCTTGAAGTCAACGAAGAGTGCACAGCCCTAGATCTCACTTGGAGTGAATCTTTCCCGAGACCGGCTGCGGCTTGAAGCAGCGGCAAGGTTCTCGGAATCAGCAGCGGCGACGGAGAGCAGCAGCAGTGCCAACTTGATTCAAACTTCGTAGCGAAGGAAGCAAGATCTTCCAACGGTCACACAAGGATCGATCGTCTCGATCGATTCGGAAGGGGAAAGATTTTCCCGATCAACGAATCAAGAGACAAGGGATCTCTCGTTAGACGCGTGAGACGCTATGCTAGCCTAAGCTTCTGTCACCGGGAGATCAGGAAGAATCCACGATCAGCGGCGGTGACCACCTTCACGAGCGGCGACGGCGGCGGACGACAATCTGCGATCAGCTAGGTCAAGACGGCGGCTGTCCTTTTTGAAATCCAGTGTATCCGTAGTTTTTACTGTTCACAATGTATCGTATTTATACCCTAGGTCAAGAAGATGACCGTTGTGGGTCCCACCAAAGTAAGGACCAAAGTCCGGTTCAAACAGCTGCAGGTAACTTGGACCGGTCCAGAATTTTCAGAAAAATTGCCAAGTCAAAATCGGCGAGAATCATAGGTGATTCTCGCCGAATCGGCGAGAATCACTTATGATTCTCGCCGACTTCTACTTAGCCGAAATCTGACTGCACAGAAACAGAAGCCGGGGAGAATCGGCGGGAGTCACTTTTGATTCTCACCGAATCGTCGAGAATGCAAGGTCATTCTCGACGAATCGGCGAGAATCATAAGTAATTCTCGACGATTCTGCCTTAGAAAATTTCCCTGTCTGTGTCAAAGCTGCCGGCCTCAACCGGCGAGAATCAGCTAGTGATTCTCGACGACTCGGCGAGAATCACTAGTGATTCTCGTCGAATCGGCGAGAATCACTTAGTGATTCTCGTCGATTTGTACTTAGGCTGTTTCTCCTCTTTCTTTCCTTGAGCTGGTCTTTGGCCCATCCTTGCTCCTTGTCTGCTCTTGCTTTATCATAGCCCTGTACCTGAAATTAAGTACACCCCAATAGAGAGAGTACACGTAGGCCAACACACTGATCTGCTCAACGAGGGATTACGTTGCACAGACCCGTGTATATTGACCCACTGCACCCTGACATTGGTGTGTACTTAGCATGGAATATCTGCAAGTACAACTAGAGAATAATTCATCAAATACATTATGGATTCATCTTAGCTTGACAGGTGGCTTCCTCAAATCCAGGTAATTGTGGATACAGTACCCAACAGTCCTCTTTTCCTTTGCATGAGAAGCCCTCTCTCGCGAGTATGCGGTGAGTTTGTGGCGTTCCTTGGGGTAGATATGTGAGGTCCCCCTTGTGTAGAGTCCGTATTCGTGAACGGACATAGACATGATGTGTGAAGCCTACCCGGACAAGTCTGTCTGGATCGGTGATGTTGCATTGCATATATGGCCGAATAAGACTCCGTGCGAATGTTTGTTTTTCGGGTTTTCTACGGGGTAGATTGCAGTAGGGAGCCTTGGGGACTAACTCCAAGGTGCACCCGGAAAACTGGGCAAATGCGGGATGTTGCCAACATGGTGGCCGGGGAGCCAACTTGAACATAACCGGGTTATGTGAATTGTGTGATGGAAATGGGACTTGGGGAGTCTTGACCTGCGCATATGGCTTAAATTGTCGTTACGATATGAGCACGGGTCAGGCGGAACCGTACCCGATCTAATGTCGTTCGGTGGAACCGATGACATAGATGAGGGTCTTCGGTGGTCTATGGCTTAAATTGATGTGACCAAAGCCAGGAAGACAAAATGCTCATAAGGTTCGCCGTCCAAGAGACGGTGGTGAGACGGAAACGTCTATGGCTTCAATTGACGTGACGTTGGCCGGTTTGCCGTGAATGTGCCCTGAGTGCACGGGGTGTGTGGTCGTGCGTGCCTGTACCTGTGATGAAGTGTGTTTACACTATACTACTTTATTATGCTAACAAAATGCAGGGAAAAGAGCATCGCCGCCCGAGTTGGGGGCGGGGTCATTGTAATTTGGTTAGCATAGCTGACCGTTGCTTTTGTTTGCCACCGTGCGGTGGATTGTTGCTTGCAGGTGCTGCGGAGCCGAGCGGTAAATAGCGGGCTAAAGCCCAAGTTGCTGAGCCGGCCATCGAAGGCCTAATTTTTGAGTGTTTTTCTTATTCTCTTGTATGACCGGCCTGCGTGCCAAGGTTTTGAAGACACTTTTATTTGAGCAAACTAATGTAAGGCCGTAAGGCCAATACTCGTGTATTGTACGTTCCTTTTGTTCTGAGTAGTGGACATTCATGCTTTGCTGGGTTCTTTATTCTTTGCAACTTAATAAACTGCTTCCGCTAGATGCTCTGTGTAGGACGTTGTGTTTGGTTGATTGGTTTCAATGAGTAACCCACCGGGTCTGTCCCTGGTATATGGCGTCGGGCCCCAGCCGGACCTACTGCTATATGCTATGTGACGGATAGGGGTGTTATATGAGCTCTCTCCAAAATTTAACTGAGTCTGGAGTGCTTTACCCAATCCACTCGACTCCTCCTCGTCTTGCAACATGCGGTACTCGTGAGCTTGTAGCGAGCCAACAAGTTCATCTACCGCCATCATGGTGAGATCTTTCGACTCCTCAATCGCCACAACTTCTTAGACATAGATCGCAAGAGCTTCTCCATGAAGCTTACGTCATCTGTCACCTCTCCATTCCTCTTCATCTCATTTGTGAGCGTCCGCAGACGAGTCACATAGTCACCAACCTTCTCTGCACTCTGCATATTTGTTACTTTATATTGAGCTCGGAGGGATTGTAGCTTCACATTCTTTGTCTTATCAACTCCCTGCATGGAGCGTTGCAAAATCTCCCATGCCTCATTTGATGTCTCCGCATCTGAGATCTTCTCGAAGGTCGCCTCATCCACACCTTGGTATAATAGGAACAACGCCTTCTTATCTCTTTTCCTTGACTCCCTCAACGCCGTCCGCTATGCTTTAGTTAATGCCGCCTCCACTTCAGCGGTAAGCACCTCAATGCCTTCTTCTACTATCTCCCACAACTCTTTTGATGTGAGTAGCACTCGCATCTGAATACTCCAGTTCCCGTAATTTGTATTTGTCAACTTGGGGACTTGCCCCGGCATGGCGCTTCCCATTTCCATCTCAACTCTTCACTTAACACTTCCAAGCAACCTCCACACAACTTCCCGGGGTCCAACCTTGCTCTAATACCACTTGTTGGAAACGTGTACAGACACCCACTTGGCCTCAACTTACAACTCTACTCCACTTGACAACAACTACACCACCGAAATCAGACCGACGAGACCAACTTCGGCGAGACCACCAAAACCGCGCGGCTAGCCCTCCACTGGCGAGACACTTCTACCCGCGCGAGTAGCAGCCCAGCGAGAGCCCTCTCGCATGCGAGAGCGAAACACCCCTGGCGAATGGACTCCCGACGAGTTAACTCCCCACTCGCGGCTAACCTTCCACCGGCGAGTACATAGCCCGCGCGAAAACGACACTAGCCTGGCGAGTTCACCCCTGCGAGATCCGCCTCTCGCAGCGAGATCGCCAACTCGCGCTCCACTCGCACGCACGAGCCCCTACCAGCTCGGCAACACGCCTGCTCGCTCGGCAGGACTCGCCAGCGAGATCCTACTCGCACGGATAGAAAAAACAAACCGCCCGAACAACACACCAGCGCTGCATTGCTTCTCTCTCTATCCTCCCACAAACGAAAAATCCAGAAATGGGGAAGTTTTCACTATTCTTCAGCAAAAACAAAAGTAATACATACACGCCTATTTATAGACACTACACTAAATGCCACTCCTAACTACCAACTCCTAACATTAAAATTACAACAACATATAATAATAACTTAAAAACAAATCCTGACTAGTTGACCCGATCAACATAGTCAAACTCCAACAGAAGTTCTAGAAAGAAAGAAAAGGCATAAATAAAAAATGGAGAGGGATCCTAACTTTGAAAGGTGGAGCCCTCTATCTAGGAATATCATTTTATCTACTTGGGATACTTTTAACGGAGAGGACCTAGATAGATGCAAGTTTTATAGCTCAAAAGAATGGAAAAAAGCACACTGAGCAAGAGCTGCAACAAAAGATTCATCTTAAGAAGAAGGAAAATCCAAATGATAGCTCTTCTATGGCTAACAGATACATCCCATAGCCTTTCAGTTACTTTGATAGGCAAAAGTAGAAGAACTGGGAAGAAGCAAAAGCAAGTTCTTTAAAGAGGACAAAGAGAATAGGAGGTGTAGGGGGTGCTGCCAATAATGGAGGGAAAAGTGTAGCCTAACAATTCTAGACATTCTAATATATTTATATATGAAATTTTGCAATATCATCTCTATATGCGTTCTTACATATTCATATTGTTTGTGTAATTCATCTTTATTTGAGATTTTGACTTCTTCAATGGTGATATTGTTGGGAAAATTGCCTACAATGTTTTTAATTTGAATAATTCCTCACAATGAAGATGAACACACCATGTATTTGATAGATGTGTGTAATTGTGTTTATTTAAGGAATTACATAGTATAAGCCTAACATAGAGCTAGAATTTGTGTCACCAGACATAGTTTTGCAAATATAATCCCTCTTTGTGCAAAATACAATATCAACCAAAGATATAGACTATATTAGACCCGACGCTCACTTATAATCATCAGTATATAAGGTCTACAAAGTCGGTTGGAGAAAAGAAATCAAATTCTGGAAGATCAAAATTTCTTTAAGTAAAATGTCGGTTAGACTTCTAACCGAATCGTCTAAACATCTAGGCGATCGTGCAGAAATTTCAGAATGAAGCGGGTAGATGTTTCATTAAGTATCAAAATTTGGCTAAGTAAAATATCATCTAAACATCTAAGCGATCTTGCAGATGCATGAAGACGTATTGCTACTTGAAGGATAAGAATTATTTTCTAAGTCAAATATAATATAGATAAATGATGGATCGTATAGATGAATGCTGGATCATATACACGGCGAATTGTTGTTCGAAGCATAATAACTTCTCTAAATTAAATATGGCTTAGATAACTAACTGAATTGTCTAAAGGTACTCAAAAGGTGTATATAGCTTTAAGTATGGTGAGTCGCTTAAAATTTGAACTATGGATTGAAAGGTACCCAATGAAAAAGATTCTAAGTACAATATTAGTTAGAAGCACTTCATGTCGTGTAGACAAGCTCTATATTGTGTAGACAGTTCTTCTATTGTTCAAACAAGCTCTATATCATGGAGATAGTGCTTATATCGAGCAAACAAGCTCGAGTAGTGCAGACAAAGTCCATATTGTATAGATACGGATAATATCGTGCAATTAATACTATAAAGTACATACAATAGTGATATCATACATATACTCTTCTTATTAGCCTGACATGTATTATATTGTGCTGGCGCGCTGTTTGAGATTTGAATCTACAGATTGACTAAGTCATTGCAGAACTTTGTGCTGACAACTACGGCTGCTCTGGACACATGTCTAGTCGATCAAGTAAAATCTAAGCTTTCGTCGCCTTCATTTTTCGGTGATCTTCCATCTGAAAGCTGAAGCAGGAAAAGATAATCTTAGAAGCAAATTTCTTAAATCTTCTCAAGTAAAATTTATTCAAAGCTGTTGATTTTCTCAAAAGACTTATCTACAACAACATCAGTTAGATCTCAACAAGTGCAAAGAAGTATTTCTCACTGAAGACATCTTTCAAACTCTGTTAGAAGATCAAGTTGAAGTAACTTCTATATCACACTTCAAGAAGACTCATGGACTATCATGATCTATCATTTTGAGACTAAGAAAAACTTATAACAATCTTCATAAACAACTATCTCTAAAAGACTTTCTAAAAGTCTGAGTGTACGGTCTTTGTGAACTGAGTGTAGGGTCCTGTATGACCTGTTGAAATTTGTGAAGAGAAAGTGGATGATCGGGCAGTCCGGGCGGCCTGGGCGGACTGACCGCACAGACTGATGAAGCAGTCTGGGGGTCTGTTGTTGGCGACCTGTGAAGTTTTCTGGTGGCTGCTGTGTGGGTTGGAGTCCGCGGACTGCGCGGACTGTGGTTTTGGAGTCCGCGAGATCGGCAATGGTCCTTGCCTTAGATCTCTGGAGTTGCGGTGGGTGAGTCACATTCTTGGTGGCAGACTGTCCTTGGAGCTGACGATCTGACTTAGTGTCCGCCGAGCTCGCGCCATATCATTGGTGGGTTGCTGGACTTGGTCACACACAGTGACAAGTCCAGGATGTCCGCAGTGTCCGTTGTTGACCGGGAGAAATGCCTGTTGGTCGTGGACATGTTGCGGGCTGCTTTGGTGTTCGCAGAGTCCGCTAAGTCCGCTGTGACCGGGCGGTCTGCCTATTGGTCGTGGACTTGTGCTTGCGGACTGGTGTTGTGTCTGCTACTCTGTGCGGACTTGCTTCTTGCCTTGGTGCTTGGCTGTTTTTGCTCATGTCCGGCTTGTCCTTGCGGACTGGGCGGACTACCTTGTGCGGACTGGCATCTGGCTAGCAGGTCTGCTATGGCGACGGTCTTGCGCTTGATGGTTGGCGGATTGTTCGCGAGTCCGACATTGTTGATTCGGTCAATGCGGACTCGGCGGACTGGCTGTGCTAGCTGCGATCAAGGGGCGGTTAGCCTATCTCATAGAGCGGTGACCACACTCCTCACCCCGCCTATAAAAATGACCCCTGACACTTCATTTGTAACTGAGTGAATAGTAAGTTGAGCACAGATTAAAATTTGCGGTCTCGATATTCTTGTCCGCGCGTGCTGAGTTGAGAAGTTTTAATTGGTTATTGTTTGCAGATTGTGCAGCTCGCTCTATGCAGCTAGAAGTCTGGTTATGACTGCGATCAGAAAGCAGTGGAGTTGCGGCTTCAATCGGCGGTTCAACGGGCTGTATTTGCGGCTAGCCAGTTTTCTCTACTTCAAATTTATTCCAAGTTCAATAACCTCTTTGCCGGCCTCGGCGGATAAGGTGGTTTGTTCTCCAGTTTGGCAGCAGACAGAAGTAGTTCAGCGAATAACGGTGTGTTCGCGCGACCTCGCGGTCTCGGAGGACTCCGTAGTTCAGTTCGGCTTCAGCAGCAGTTCGGGCGGTTTCTGCGACTTCTACGGACAGGCGGTTTCAACGGTCTCCAGTTTCTGTCCACCCGAATTGTTTTTTTGTTATTTTTCTGTTTTCCGTTTTACTGGCGAAATCATGTCTCACCACGTATACCTCTCCCTGTATAGAAGATTGATAAATATATGATCTGCTTGTCTCTGTCTTTGCATCTGGTTGATTGAGTTTACTTCCTGGTTTCTGCTTGGTCAAGTTGTGATCTGGATAGTTCTGAAGATATTAATTTGGTTTTTAGACTATCTTACTGTGCTTCTTAAAAAAATTCAACATGGTATTAGAGGCAGGTTCAGTTGCTTGAGTGGTAATCAACGTCTGATTGTGCTCTGTGCTTCTGAGAACTTAATCAGATTTACTGCAATGGACGGAGGTTATGCAAGAGGTCTGAGAATTGAGCTTTTGACGCCGACTAACTTCAAGAAGTGGAAATCGTGCATGAAAAGTTATCTTCTGGGCGAGGAGCTGTGGGAGGTCGTCAGTGGTGATGATAAGGTGGAAATTACAGCTGAGTTTGGAACTGCTGAGCAGGTGAGAGTTTGGAGGAAGACTAATGCAAATGCAGAGTTTGCTCTCAAACTGGCTATCTCACCAGAACTGTTTGATCACATCATTGGATATGAATCTACTACTGAAATTTGGACTTCCCTTGATGGGTTGTTCAACTAGAAGAATGTAGCTAGGCTACAGTTCCTGGAGAATGAGTTAGCTAAAGCAACTCAAAGAGACCTTTCCATCTCAAAGTTTTTCTTGAAAATGAAGAGCTTGTGTGCTGAGCTATCAACGCTTGATCCTGATGAGCCTATCTCTGAGGCTAAGCTGAAAAGGCACATAATCCGCGGCTTGCGGAAGGAGTATGTGGCCTTTGTAACTTCAGTTCAAGGTTGGGCAACTCAGCCATCTTTGCTGGAACATGAGAACCTGCTTGCTTCGCAAGAAAGTTTGGCCAGGCAGATGGCTGGAGTTACTATTTCTAATAATGGCAGTGAAGCTCTGTTCACTGGGAAGAAGAAGAAGAAATGGGAAGGGAAGAAGAAGACTGCTGATGAAAATGAGCCTTCAACTTCTTACCAGAAAGAGAGGAGCGTTGCTCCTAAAAAGGACTGGAAGAAGAATTTGAAGTGCTACAAGTGTCATCAGTCAGGTCACTTCAAGAGATATTTCAAGATGAAGCTGCAGCCTGGGCATGTTGCAGGCAAGGAGGAAGCTGGTTTTAATGCTGAGGAAGCTGGATGGGGAGAAGCCTTTATGACAGGCACTTGTGTCCGTGCTTTGTCCACCATTGACTTTCAAGATGATTGGATCGTTGACTCCGGGTGTGGTCATCACCTCACTGGAGACAAATCTAAGTGTTCCTCACTACGAACTTACTCAGGTAACGAAGCTATCATTACTGCTGATAATACTTTTCATACTGTAGAGAAGGAGGGTGTAATGTTTGTGGGTAGTGATCAGGGTCCACTCACATTAAGGAGTGTCTATCACGTACCAGGCATAAAGAAGAATCTCTTCTCGGTAACCAATGCAGTAGATGCAGGATATCAGATTCTGTTTGATAAAATAGAAGTGAAGTTTCTCCGCAACGTATCAGCTGTTAAAGCTGATGTTGCTCACGCCGGGAGGAGAGTAAAGGACTTGTTTGTTCTTGCAACAAGATCCTATATTGATCGGATGAGGGCAAACGATAGCGCTGCTATTTGGTATGAAATGTTGGGGCATGTAGGGATGGATAAGCTGAAAGCTATGACAAGCAGAAGCCTTGTGAAAGGCTTGCCTAAGTTATCATCCTTCGGTGATGGCCATGTTTGCGCATTATGTCAGTATGGAGAGGCTCATCGCCTTCTGTTTGATAAGTCACAGATAGAAGTAAAACACCATTGAAGGTTATCCATGGTGATCTGATGGGGCCAACGGTCACTGCTAGTCTTGGTGGCAGCAGGTACATACTCGTATTGATTGATGACTACTCAAGGTATACTTAGGTTTATTTTTTGAAGGAGAAGTCAGAAGTTTTCAAATTGTTTGTGGAGTTCAAGGAGCTGGTGGAGGGCCGGCTTAACTTGCGGATCAATAAGTTTAGAACTGACAATGACAGAGAATTTATCTCCTCTGAGTTTTCTAATTTTTGTAGGAAGCACGGGATCCAGAGAGAGCTTACTTGTGCTCAAACTCCACAACAAAATGGAGTTGCAGAAAGGAGGATCCGTCATCTGATGGAGACCTACAAATGCTGGCTTCATGCCAAGAGTATCCCGAGGTCCTTTTGGGCGGAGGGAATGTCTTGTGCAGCTTATGTCATCAATCGAATGCCTCTCAGTCTGATCAACATGAAGTCTCTTTTTGAGATGATGTTCAAGGAGAAGCCAAGCATGGAACACCTTTTGGTGTTTGGTTCAACTTGCTATATGCATGTCCCGGATGCTTTAAGAACAAAGCTTGATGCAAAGGAAAGGAAGCTTGTCTTTGTGGGCTACGATGAGCTGAAGAAGGGATGTAAGTGCTTGGATCCTACGACGAAGAAGTTTGTTGTATCAATAGACGTGGTCTTTGATGAACTGATGTCGTATGGAGGGAGCTCAGTTGAGTTACCAGAAAGCAAGGTTGATGAAGTGCAGGAGGTGGCTGCTGAAATTCTTCAAGAGGAGCTTACTGTTTCACCAGCAGCTCCTGTTGTTTCAAGCTCTGGGGCAGAGGCTTATGGTTCAGGAAGCAGGGGGAGCATTACTCAAAGTTTGCCCGGAGATGGAGCTGAGCCTGAAGAAGCAACGGAGGTGGTGAGCAAGGAGCAGCCCCTTCGGAGATCAAAGAGGACTATCAATCCACCAGCTAGATACTATGAAGTGAATACAGTGAGTTTTATCTCCTGTTTCTTTGCATGCCCTCTGGATGTACGAGAGCCTTCAAGTTTCAATGAGGCCAGTGGAGTTAAAGAATGGGAAGATGCCATGAGAGAGGAGATAGCTGCTCTCAAGAAGAATGAAACATGGGACCTTGTGCCCAGGGTTGATGGCATCACTTCTATAACTTGCAAGTGGGGGTGTTTAAGTTGAAGAAGAAGGCTAATGGGAGCATCGAAAGATACAAAGCTTGCCTTATTGCTCGAGGATTCTCATAACACTATGGAGAAGACTATGAAGAGACATTTAGTCTGGTTGCGAAGATGACTTCTGTTCGGGATGTGATCGCATTGGCTGCTTACCGAGGGTGGAAGATGTGACAGCTTGACGTGAAGATGTTGCATCTTGACGTGAAGAATGCTTTTCTTTACGGGGAGATTGACAAGGACATCGTCATGGATCAACCACTTGGATTTGTATCAGAAAAACATCCGGACTATGTCTGCAAGCTCAGGAAATCTCTTTATGGGTTGAAGCAGGCTCCGAGGGCATGGTATGGGAAGATAACAAAATACCTCCAATTCTGCGGATACCTTGCTTCCAACTCGGATTCAAGCTTGTTCATCAAGAAGAAGGGGGAGCTTCAAGTCTTGGTCCTGCTGTATGTTGATGACATGATCATCACAGGGAATTCAGAGGAGGAGATTGCTAGGCTCAGGGCTGAGCTTGCTATTCGCTTCGAGATGAAAGACTTGGGGGAGCTTCATCACTTTCTCGGTCTCGAAGTGGAGGGGAAGTAGAGCGGGATTCTTGTTTCTCAAAAAGGTTATGCGGATTGGATTGTGAAATGATTCGGCATGGAAGGGGGAAAGAGTTGCTCTACTCCTCTGGATTGTGGCTTGAAGCTTCGATGAGATGAGGGAAGGATTCTTCCTGATCATTTGGTGTTCCGAGCTCTGGTAGGGAGTTTGATCTATTTGACGATTACAAGGCCGGACATAACTTATGTTGTTGGCCGAGTAAGTCGGTATATGACGGAGCCAAGGAAGACTCATCTGATGGCGGCAAAGAATATCTTAAAGTATGCCAAAATGACTTCTGATATGGGACTCCTTTATAAAAGGAACATGAGTTTCTCTCTGCTAGGATACACGGATGTTGACTATGGTGGTGACTCGGATGATCGAAGGTCGACATCGGGTTACATTTTCACTTGTAGATCAGCCGGTATCTCTTGGTGCAGTAAGAAGCAGGACTCGGTGTCATTTTCTACTACGGAAGTGGAATACAAGGCTTCGGCCTTGACTGCCCGAGAAGCCATGTGGCTGAGGAGACTTGTAGAAGACGTCCATGAGGAAGTGGAAGGTCCTACTTTACTCCGAGGTGACAATGAGAGTGCTCTCAAACTGGTGAACAATCCAGTATGTCATGCAAGAACTAAACATATTGAGATCGACCATCATTTCATTCAGGAGAAGGTGTTGGAGGGATCTCTTATGGTCGAGCATGTTCGGAGTGAAGATAACTTTGCTGACATCTTTATGATGACTAGTTTTAGTCATCGGTTTTTGGGCTAGTTTAGTTTAAAATTTCCTAGGTTTTTGTACTATTTTTTATTTATTTTATGTGTGCTATGTTTTAATATCGTATTTTTTAAAAAATATATGTTTTAATATGTTGTTTTATGGTTGTTTTTAATGTTGTATTGTGTGTTTTTATAATTTTTGTTTTTTTTATGTTTTGTTATTTTATGTTTTGTCATTTTATGTTTTTATTATTTGATGATGTTTTGTTTTTTTTACTTTATAATGTTGTGTTATTTTATCCTAAGAATTAACATAACTTATGTTTGATTTTATTTCATTTTTGTAGGTTCAAGCCTCCTCCATGTTGATGCAGTCCGACCACTTTTGGAGCAGCCCTCCAACCATTCTCGGCCAGCCCACCGCACAAGCAGCCCTCCTTGATGATGCAACCCGAGCCCACATGAAGAACCAGCCCCTCACAAGCAGCCCATGCAACCCGAGCCACATGGAGCAGCCCCTACATGCTACCCAAGCCCAATGCAAGCAGCCCATTGAAGCCTAAGAAGCCCCACTGATGTCAAACCCGCAACCCTTCATTAATTACATACATGCATCTCACCTTGAAGTGGCCGGTTCCCTCTCTTTGCCCCTTCTACACACTTCTATTCATTCCCCATGATATTTTAATATTCCTATTTCCATTAAATTGCATACAATGAACCTTCCCTCTCTCTCCATCATTAAATGCAATTCATGCACCTCTCCCACACATGCATGGCCGGCCACACTCATGCCTCCCTTCATATCCTTCTATTTTCTAGAATCTTCCCTCCTCATCTATAAAAGGAGCCCCATGTCTCATGCTTTAGAGGTTGGCTTTTGGAGAGAGCAAGTGGAGAGTGCAAGTCAAGAGAGCTTTTGTAGTTTTATTTCTTAGTTAAACTTGTTGTAATCTCTTTTCGTTTTAGTAATATAGTATCGTTTGTTTTAACATTGCATACTCTTCTCTTTTTATAAATCAATGCAAATGAATTTTCTTCATCTTATTGTGATTTTTCTTTCAATCATGCGTAGCTAATTTTTCTTTTAGCATTTGATCGTGAGGAGCCATGAAGTGAGATGAGGGTTATTTTTATTTCTTAGTTTTAATTTTGTCTAAATTATTATCGGTCTTTCTTTGATTTATTATGTGCCGACTCCATATTTCCGGTATACGGTAGTAGACCTTTGATCTCATTTCATAGTAGTCGAAAAACTCGTTGATTTGAAAGATCACTCAAAGAAGGAAGGAGTTGCACGCAATCCTAGAGATAGGACGACGTAAATCCTCCGAATTGGAGTCAAATCCAATAGTGCGGATCACCTCAATAATGCAACTTTAGGCTTCTTTGATTTGTAAAGAGATTTCGATCAAAGCGTCTATAAGTTAGGAGACCTAATGCTCTAGCGAGATTTTGTCTTATTTTCGGATCCGTCACGGCCGAGTTTAATTTGCAAATTTAAATCTATATTTCTTTTATCCCTCTCGTCTCATTTCATGGTGAATCATTGATCGAATGCTAGCTTTTTTATCATAAGTTTTCATTAAAAAATTATCTTTAGTTTTAATTTAAAAATTCTCAAAACCCACTTTCTTTCGGTAGGATAATAGTTCAAGCGTGAGTAGCAGTACTTGACAACCCCGTGTTTAAATACGACCTTGATACTACAATTCGACAGGTACACTTGCCTGTTCGGGTTTTAGCCCACCAAGTTTTTGGCGCCGTTGCCGGGGAACTTCTTCGTCAATATTTTGAAAACGCTTTCGCTATTACTTCTGCAAAAATCCAATAAAAATTCATTATCTTTCTCATATTCAAGTTTTTATTTCCTTTTGCTCTCTTTCGTTTTTTTAGTGCATGACCCGCATGAATCCGTCGCTACTTGTTGATTTGGACCCAAAAATCGAACGCTCCTTTCAGAGACAACTATGATTCGGGGCTTCCACTTCTGAAACATCGGTTGAGGATTCCGACGGTGATTGTAATTTTAATTCTGAAATGGGAGATCCCAACCCAGGAATGGCTCAGCAAAGGACCATGTCCGATTATGCTCGACCCAATCTGGAGGGTACAGAAACAAGTATTGTTCGACCTGCAATTGCGAACAATAACTTCGAGCTTAAGCATAGCATCATACAAATGGTGCAACAATATGTACAGTTCGACGGATTACAAGATGAAGATCCGAACTTATATAATGCCAATTTTCTTGAAATCTGTGACACCTTCAAAATTAATGGTGTCTCAGACGATGCTATTAGGCTAAGACTCTTCCCCTTCTCCTTAAGAACTAAAGCCAAACAGTGGTTAAATTCTCTTCTGAGAGGATCAATCACTACTTGGAACATATTAACTGAAAAATTTCTTGCTCGATATTTCCCTCCTGCAAAAACTGCTAAATTAAGAAATGATATTACTTCTTATTCTAAAATTGCTTCTGAGACCCTCTATGACACTTGGGAGAGGTTCAAAGAACTTTTGAGAAGACGCCCTCATCATGCTCTGCCTGTATGGTTACAGGTCCAGACATTTTACAATAGGCTAAATCAAGAAACTAAGCAAATGATAGATGCTGCTTCCGCTGGTTCTTTGGATCGCAAAACTCAGAAAGCCGCTCTTGAGCTTATATAGGACATGACGATGAACACCTATCAGTGGAATTCATCTAAGACTCGCCCAAATAAACCTGCAGGTATCTATGAAGTGGATTCAGTGTCGCAACTGGCGCTGCAAGTGGAGATGCTGAACAAGAAGATTTCGGAGATGACTGCTTCCTCCGCCGCTAAGGTATTTGAAAATGTGAATGCTGCTGCTGCTGCCGAGCAGGTGGATTATCTGGGGAACATACCCAAGCCTGCTCAAAATAATTCTGCCAATAATTTTTCTGCCTTTTCTAATTTTTCTGCTCCGCATGGTTTTAATTCTTCTTCAAACTCATATCACCCTAGATGGCGTAACCATCCAAATTTTTCTTAGAGTAATCCCACGAATGCCGCACGTCCACCGCACGATTTCACTCCACCACCACCACCACCACAACATCAAAACCAAAATTTTCAAAAACCTCCCCCTTTGGAGGAGATCCTTTCTAAATATATAAGCTCGAATAAAGCTAATATTAGAAGTCTAACTGGCTCCGTGAAAAGTTTAGAAAACCAGGTCGGGTAACTTGCCAAGGATTTTTCCGAGAGACCACCTGGAACTCTTCCCTCGAACACTGAACCTAACCCAAGGGAGCACGCAAATGCGATTTCCCTTTAGAGTGGTAAGGTTATTAACGAGCCCACCACAAGGGAAGAGCCAAAGGTGATTGCCTCTCCTACTACTGAACAAATTAGTGACGAAGAAATAACTAATAAAAATTTTGGAAAAGAAAACTCTATTTTTGAAAATGAACAAGAAACACCTATTTTGGAAAAAGAAAAAGATGGTTTTAAAAATAATGATCTCGAGATTTTAAAAAAATTTCCGCCACCTCCCTACCCCGCTAAGTTTAGGAAAGATAAGCTAGATGATCAATACCAACGCTTCCTTGAAATGTTTAAACAAATTCATATCAATTTGCCATTTCATGAAGCGATTAGCCAAATGCCAAAATACGCTAAATATCTTAAGGAACTGTTAACGAACAAAAAAGGAATTAGAAAACTTATCTCATGTTACGTTAAATGAAGAATGCTCGGCGGTCATTAAAAACTCTAATCTTCCTAAAAAGATAAATGATCCGGGTAGTTTTTCCATTCCTTGCGTTTTTGGTGATCTGTTTGTGAAACATGCGCTAGCAGATCTTGGAGCGAGCATCAATTTGATGCCTTTCTCTTTATTCACGAAGCTAGGTTTGGGCACTCTCAGCCTTACGTGTATGAGTATTCAATTGGCTGATCGATCGATTAAGTATCCGTTAGGTATCGTAGAGGATGTGCTAGTGAAGGTCGACAAATTCATCTTCTCGGTGGATTTTGTCATTCTCGATATTGAAGAGGACATCGAGGTCCCTCTTATCCTTGGTCATCCCTTCCTAGCCACCGCTCGCGCAATCTTAAATGTGAGTGACGGAAAACTTTTTCTGCATGTGGGAGATGAGGAAGTTACATTTGATATTAACAAATCTATGAAAAACTCTTTACAAAATGATGATTCTTGCTTTTTAATTGATGAATTAAAGGAAGACTCCTATATTTCTCCAAAGAATTTTTCTTCTTCTTTTTCTGAACTTTCATCAAATGTTTTTGAAAACACTGTTATGTCCGTACAAGTAAAATTCGAAAATGACTTTGATTTTAGACAAAAGAATCTTGAGAATCTTTTTTTTAAAAATGATAAAAATTTGAAAATTTATTTTGATAAACCACCCGATCCTGAAACGAAAATCTATCACTATAAGAACTTGCGCCATCCTACAACATTTAAACCTGGCGATCAGGTTCTTCTTCTTAATTCACGCTTACGTCGTTTCTTTGGAAAACATAAATCTCGATGGTCTGGACTGTTTACGGTCAAACAAGTCTTTTCTTACGAAACTGTGTTACTCTTACACCCGGATAAGGGTGATTTTAAAGTAAATGGTCATAGACTTAAATTATATTTTTCTAATGATTCTGTGTCACCTGCAAAGGAGGATCTTCTTTATTACTCTTAAATGTTATTTTCATGTAGAACCTTTATTTAATTTTATTTTGGACTTCTTATTATTATAAAACTCTTTTATTATTATTCGGACAATCTATTGTTTAATAAAGAACACTTTTGGGAACCTGCCCAAGGTTTGTCTTTTTTACTTTTATTTTTGTACTTTGCTCTTCCTTCCGGTGGCCAAGCAAGCAAGTTCGTGATTGCCGCTCCAACGTTGCTGATTTCAAGATGGATCAACTCAAACCTGCTGATGATCAAGTACATTAAAAAGCAAGCATGGGGGAGCGACATCCGCCTTCATCTCACAAACCCGGGGAAGTCCTGTTCTTTTTATTTAATTTACTTTCTGCATTTTTCTCTCCTTCTCAGTCTCCTTCTCTTTCTCGTTTTTCTTTTTGTTTCTTTCATTGAGGACAATGAAGAATCCAAGCACGAGGGAGGGTTTAGTTGTCTTAAAATCACAAAAAAATTAGTATAGTTATATTAAGTCTTTTAGGAGTATTGTTTTTATTTAACTATATTAAAAATCCCCCAAAAAAAAACTAGAAAATTCAAAACCCAAAAATTATAAAATCAAAATTAAAAAAAAGCTAAAATCTATTTGAAAATCAAAATCAGAAATTATTTTCTATCTTTATTTTTATGTTTCTTTTAGTGATGTGTAGGCCCGTACGGTTTTGTAGTTCTATATAGATTTCTTTGAAATGGTTTTCTAGATTTATCATTTTAACATAGGTTAGTTATACTAGTTTCTAGTTCTTAAATATAGGCATCTATTTTCTCGTTGTAAGTGAGCAATTTGTAGTTATGTCTTTTTATTTGGTTAGTTACGTACGAATGGTTGCTAGGTAACATTATCTCTTTTTCATTTGTGGGGTAATACTTTCTTGGTGTCTAGAACTTGTCCCTAGCGACTCTAGAAACATTTGCGCCATTTTTTACGTACTTTAGAAATGATTTAGGCCACTCTTTGACTCGTTTGAGCTTTTCTTGCCCACCAAAAAATTTACCATTGCAAAACAATTTTGGGCCTTTTTCCATGTTTATTTGATTTAGCTCCACCTTTATTTCATTATTTTCACCAAAGCCAAAATGCCTTTCCTATTTTTCACACTAAAACTTTGAGCTTAAGAATCATTTTTGTGGAGGGGTATTATCTTTGAAATGAAAAGGAAATTTTAAAGCCTATTTTTGGAGATCTCTTTTATGAAAAAAAATGTTATTATCAAAATGTTATCAAATCAAAAAAAAGGAAGAAAGAAAGAAAAAAGAAAAATGAAGTTTATTTGTGGCTAATTTATTAAAGTAAAATTTTTTTTGGCCTTTTGTTTGTTTGAAGTACTTATCATTTCTCTTCATGTTTTTATGTTTATCTTTGAGCTCAACCTTGGTTTAGTGTTTAAGCCCTCATGTTTATCCTTATTTTCTTTTCCTAATCATTTACTTAAGCCAAGTTTTAACGCCTAATAGAAGTCCTATTGATCTTTAGAATGTAAATTCGCGTAGTGGAGAGAGTGTCAACGGACAAACCTATGGCCACCATCATTGATGGATTTCTTTGGAAGTTATCTTGAGGTGTTTAAGGTTAATCGTTATTCTAGCAACCTATTAGTTCGTCAATGCGCCGTTTATTTAGAACTTCTATTTTTGTTTATCTAATTTTCATTAATTTTGGATGCCTTGTTTTAGGAATTTTGAAATTTGTAATTCTTCTTTATGTTCTAATGATAATTTTAGGTTTCCACTTTCAAGTTTTCTATTTTGCACTTCTCACCCAACTAGTTGATAACGCAGGAATTAGGATATTTTAATTTTTCATGTTTTGGTTTTCCTAATCTATAAAGTCTAAATTACTTACTTTTATTTCATCTTCCCTAATTTTTCATTTTTTATTTGCTTGAGGGCAAGCAAATACTCTAGCATGGGGGATTTTGATGACTAGTTTTAGTCATCAGTGTTTGGGCTAGTTTAGTTTAAAATTTCCTAGGTTTTTGTACTATTTTTATTTATTTTATGTGTGCTATGTTTTAATATCGTATTTTTTTTAAAAATATATGTTTTAATATGTTGTTTTATGGTTGTTTGTAATGTTGTATTGTGTGTTTTTATTATTTTAGTTTTTTTTTATGTTTTATTATTTTATGTTTTGTCATTTTATGTTTTTATTATTTGATGATGTTTTGTTTTTTTTACTTTATAATGTTGTGTTATTTTATCCTAAGAATTAACATAACTTATGTTTGATTTTATTTCATTTTTGTAGGTTCAAGCCTCCTCCATGTTGATGCAATCCGACCACTTTTGGAGCAGCCCTCCAACCATTCTCGGCCAGCCTACCTCACAAGCAGCCCTCCTTGATGATGCAACCCGAGCCCACATGAAGAACTAGCCCCTCACAAGCAGCCCATGCAACCCGAGCCACATGGAGCAGCCCCTACATGCTACCCAAGCCCAATGCAAGCAGCCCATTAAAGCCCCACTCATGTCAAACCCGCCACCCTTCATTAATTACATACATGCATCTCACCTTGAAGTGGCCGGTTCCCTCTCTTTGCCCCTTCTACACACTTCCATTCATTCCCCTTGATATTTTAATATTCCTATTTCCATTAAATTGCATACAATGAACCTTCCCTCTCTCTCCATCATTAAATGCAATTCATACACCTCTCCCACACATGCATGGTCGGCCACACTCATGCCTCCCTTCATATCCTTCTATTTTCTAGAATCTTCCCTCCTCATCTATAAAAAGAGCCCCATGTCTCATGCTTTAGAGGTTGGCTTTTGGAGAGAGCAAGTGGAGAGTGCAAGTCAAGAGAGCTTTTATAGTTTTATTTCTTAGTTAAACTTGTTGTAATCTCTTTTCGTTTTAGTAATATAATTGTTTTAGCATTGCGTACTCTTCTCTTTTTATAAATCAATGCAAATGAATTTTCTTCATCTTATTGTGATTTTCCTTTCAATCATGCGTAGCTAATTTTTCTTTTAGCATTTGATCGTGAGGAGCCATGAAGTGAGATGATGGTTATTTTTATTCCTTAGTTTTAATTTTGTCTAAATTATTATCGGTCTTTTTTTGATTTATTATGTGCCGACTCCGTATTTCCGGTATACGGTAGTAGGCCTTTGATCTCATTTCATAGTAGTCGAGAGACTCGTTGATTTGAAAGATCACTCAAAGAAGGAAGGAGTTGCACGCAATCCTAGAGATAGGACAACGTAAATCCTCCAGATTGGAGTCAAATCCAATAGTGTGGATCACCTCGATAATGTAACTTCAGGCTTCTTTGATTTGTAAAGAGATTTCGATCAAAGCGTCTATAAGTTAGGAGACCTAATGCTCTAGCGAGATTTTGTCTTATTTTCGGATCCGTCACGGCCGAATTTAATTTGCAAATTTAAATCTATATTTCATTTATCCCTCTCGTCTCATTTCATGGTGAATCATTGATCGAATGCTAGCTTTTTTATCATAAGTTTTCATTAAAAAATTATCTTTAGTTTTAATTTAAAAATTCTCAAAACCCACTTTCTTTCGGTAGGATAATAGTTCAAGCGTGAGTAGCAGTACTTGACAACCCCGTGTTTAAATATGACCTTGATACTACAATTCGACAGGTACACTTGACTGTTTGGGTTTTAGCCCACCACTTTACTAAGCCATTATCGAAGGTGCCTTTTCAGCGGCTACGGGGTCTACTGGGCTTGATTACCACTTCTCACTTCAAGGGGGAGTGTTTAAATTTGTGAAGTAAAAGTGGGTGATCGGGCAGTCCGGGCGGCCTGGGCGGACAGACCGCGCAGACTGATTAAGCAGTCTAGCAGTCTGTTGTTGGCGACCTATGGAGTTTTCTGGTGGCTGCTGTGCAGGTTGGAGTCTACGGACTGTGGTTTTGGAGTCCGCGAGATCGACAATGGTCCTTGCCTTAGATCTCTAGAGTTGTTGTGGGTGAGCCGCATTCTTGGTGACAGACTGTCCTTGGAGCTGGCGATCTGACTTAGTGTCCGCCGAGCTCGCGCCATATCATTTGTGGGTTGCTGGACTTGGTCACACACAGTGACAAGTCCAGGATGTCCGCGTTGTCCGCTATTGATTGGGAGAAATGCCTGTTGGTCGTTGAAATGTTGCGGGCTGCTTTGGTGTTCGCAGAGTCCGCTAAGTCCGCTGTGACCGGGTGGTCTGCCTGTTGGTCGTGTACTTATGCTTGTAGACTGGTGCGGTGTTCGCTACTCTGTGCGGACTGGCTTCTTGCCTTAGTGCTTGGTGGTTTTTGCTGATGTTTGGCTTGTCCTTGCGGACTGGGCGGACTACCTTATGCGGACTGGCATCTGGCTAGCAGGTCTGCTATGGCGGCGGTCTTGCACTTGATGGTTAGCAGATTGTTCACGAGTCCGGCATTGTTGATTCGGTCAATGCGGACTCGGCGGACTGGCTGTGCTAGCTGCAATCAAGGAGTGGTTAGCCTATCTTATAGTGCCTGTGACCACACTCCTCACCCCGCCTATAAAAAGGACCCCTCGACACTTCATTTGTAACTGAGTGAACAGTAAGTTGAGCATAGATTAAAAGTTACGGTCTAGATATTCTTGTCCGCGCGGGCTGAGTTGAGAAGTTTTAATTGGTTGCTGTTTGCAGGTTGTGCAGCCCGCTCTGTGAAGCCAGTAGTCTGGTTCTGACTGCGGTCAAGAAGCAGTGGAGTTGCGGATTCAATCGGCGGTTTCAGTGGGCTGTATTTGTGGCTAGCCAGTTTTCTCTACTTCAGTTTTATTCCAAGTTCAATAACCTGTCTACCGGCCTAGGTGGATAAGGTGGTTTGTTCTCCAGTTCGACAGCAGGCAGAAGTAGTTCAGCGAATATGGTGTGTCCACGCAACCTCGCGGTCTCGGCGGACTCCGTAGTTCAGTTCTGCTTCAGCAGTAGTTCAGGCAGTTTCTGCGACTTCTGCGGACAGGAGGTTTCAGCAGTCTCCAGTTTTTGTCCGCCCGAATTGTTTTTTGTTATTTTTCTGTTTTCCGTTGTACTGGCGAAATCAAGTCTCGCCACGTATACCTCGCCCTGTAAAGAAGATTGATAAATATATGATCTACTTGTCTCTGTCTTTGCATCTGGTTGATTGAGTTTACTTCCTGGTTTTCGCTTGGTCAAGTTATTATCTGGATAGTTCTGAAGATAATAATTTGGTGTTTAGACTATCTTGCTGAGCTTCTTGAGAAAATTCAACATGACCTGAGTATAGGGGATCAGCTAGCATCCCCGAGGAAAGTTTTTTGTTGGAAATCTGAGTGTAGGATCTCGAACTAGGGGGATCTGAGGTAGGAACTAGCTAGTGCCTCTATGGTAGAAGACTTTGTATCTAAGTTATAAGACCTGCAAATCTAAGTTGATTTGGTTGAAGTTTGTCAAGGCTAGCTATTTATTAAATAGGCAAAGAGGGAATGTGAACACACCCAACTCAGGGAACCACAATATTTTCTGTGTATTTGTGGTGATTGTTGTGCTTAACTTATGATATACTTTTAATTTTGCAAATAATCTGAAAAAAGTAGACATCACCTATTCACCCCCTCTAGGTGAATTAGACATCTCATTACTTACACATATAGCCATGTGGAATGTAACAACCCCATCCATCACGCAGAATGTAACAGAAGGTCTGGCCGGGGCCCCACGCTATATTCCACAGACAGCCAATGGAGTTATGTATTGAGACCATAAACCTTTACGCATCCTAAGTCAGAGTACATTCTAGCGAAAGATAAATTATTTACTTGGAACCCAAGCACAGGAAAGTCCACTACCACAAAATAGAAATGATAAACCCAATACACAAATTATCATGTCCTTAAGGCCTTATAAAAGTTTCTTCAAATAGAAGTGTTTTACATACTTCGGCAAGCAGGCCGGCCACACATGAGTAGTTAAAGTAAACACACTTAGCTTTGACGTTTGAGGGCCGACATAGCAACCATGGGCTTCAGCCCGCTATTTTCCTGCTCGACTCAGCTACACCTGCATGAAGACATTCTACCCCAAAGGTGGAAAACAAAGCAACGGTCAGCATTAGCTGAACAAATTATAACGACCCCACCCCTCACTCAGTGTGGTGGTGCTCCTTCCTTGCATGCATTTACCATAGATATAATGGCAATCAAAATGTGCAACTTAAGCACCATTCACCACAGACGTTGGCACTACCGTCCAAATGCCCCGTGCACTCAGGGAGGATTCTCGGTGTACCAGACATAACCAGGTTCACACCTCCATACTCAACGATAGTCAGCATAATTTGAGCATTCCTTAGTCTTTCCGGGCCGAAGCCAAAGAATCTCTCCTATGGCTACGACAAAGTCATGGTGATTGTCACAACCCACATTTTCTCCACATTAAATAATTCATCAGAGTAAGAGAAAATGCATGCCCTGATGCCACACCATGTAGGTGAAAACCGCAGATGCTTAGGCAAGAACCTACCCCTAATACTTTTCATGAAATTCACAAATTGTTAAGATTATAATATAGTTTGAGTTTAAGTTTTGATGGTCGTGTCCCTCGGCTCAGTGAATCAACTAGTCTATGTGTAAAAATATACATATGCACAATGGAAAATACTTTATTTAGTTCATTTATTATCCTATATAAGCATGGAGATCCAATAGAATAATTCATGTTATGCACACCTCTAGATTTAATATAAGTACTAAAAGAGCTTTTATGTTCGTTAAAGTAGAGTGACAATTGATTTAAAAAGATGTTATGAGTATGAGATACAATTAGTGATCTTTTTGAAAACAACTAACATGCAACCTAACATAAAACCATCTCAAAGAATAGTAAAACAAACCAGCAAGAAAAATAGCATAATAGCTAGCAAATAGTCTAACATCTTCAATAATTCACTGTGAGCGTCAACAACCTCACACGAACCCACATAACAAAATGTATGTCTGAACCAAAATAAGAACAACAAAACTACCTCATAGATGTGAGAGAAGAACCAATGCTACTACTATAGAATGCCTGAGGCCACCGACTCTAGCTGCTCAGACCGTTACTGCTCCGAGCCCGAGGCATTCAAAAGAAAAGAATGTCTCAGCAAGAATGTACAAGTGGCAACAAATATTAAATCAAGTAGTTCGACAAATTAAGAGGTTTACCAACCCAAACAGATTAGCTGTCATACCACAACATCTAAATCATAAAATAGTAAGCATTGAAGAGTTCAAAGAATTTTAAATATGAGAAGTTGCACCAAGTGCATTTTAGAGCTATGCTTCATTAACATCTGCAAGAGTATGCATATAAATATATGTATATATATAAGAAAAGACTGAGCAGTTTTAAAGCGTGAATCATTAAAACCGGCAAAAGAAACACAACACTGAGGCGGTGGCCACTTGTCCAACACAAACCATCAGACTGAACATCTCAAAAGACACTATGGTGGTGATTATCTATCCAATATAAACCAATAGTCCATAAGATGAAAAGAAAACCTACTAGGTGTAATGATTCACAAACCGACACTGAGGTGGTTGTCCTTTATCTACTTAAACATACAAATATACTAATAAACAAAAAGAAACTCTAGACTTAGCATCGAATTTACACAACAACACAAAGGAAGGAAAACAAAAAATTTCCTAAGGAATACTCGGCGAATCACTATTCACTCGACAAATTGGAAGGTCACTTGACGAAAAAGTTCTAAGTACGCACAGATTCGTCGACAATACTCGACAAATGGGAAGGTTTCTCGACGAATTCATCGAAGGCATTCACAAACTTCTAAGTCCTCTCGACAAATATCACGAGCCTCTCGAGAATACTCAACGAATTGACTTGACCACACATCGATACTCAACGAATCTTACTTGACGTAGAATCGAATTCAACCAAAACCTAGTTACTTAGCGAATTTAACTAAAACTTATTGATACTCAATGAATTTAACTTGGGTCCACAGAATTATCCAATGAGTTACACTCGCAATCCCGACGAATTTTTCTTGACTCGATCGAAAGTTTACAAAAGTAAAGTCGACAGTTTTCAAAGACCTACTAAGGGATAATAATAAGGAGGAATTAATGAAAAGAATGGTGCAATGGTGACAAACCACCACTTGCCTCAAATCTTCAGAAAACCGGCCTCAAGTGCTCAGTTTCAAGAATCGGCTGCAAGAACTCCTCATCTGCGATCTCTGAAACTTTTCTAGGCAAAAATAAGGGTTAGGCTACTACCTCCACCCCAAAAATCCACGAAGCAAAAAATCTTACCGCGCGTGTGTAGAGCTCGGCAAGAGCTTTCTGGATCTATGCTTTGTCAAAGATTTCGCCCACCGAAGCTCCCGATACGACGTCTGGAAGTTTTACAAAGAAGGGTCAACGTCTCTTCTTTCCGCTCTCAGGACCGAAGTTGGGCAAGATGAAGAATAGGGTTTTTTTGTAAGTATATATATATATAATATTATTTTATTAATATAATAACTAGGGAAAAACTCAAACGACGAGAGTGGCCAAATCACCTCGTTTTCAATGAAAATCGCAAAATCCAACGGCAAAGTCAAAATCTGAATGCGATGAGCCAAACTTGAGATAAAAATTCCCGAAATTAAATCAACAAAAATCCTTATAAAATTTACCGATACTCCAATTAAGCCTTGATCACAGCGAAACTTCACAAGCACGCTTAAAATTAATCACTTTAATTTTCCCAAGTCAAAACTCTAATTCTGATGAGTCTAAAAACTGGCCGACTCGCCCCAACGAACAAAATCACGTAGTAACGACGACATACCGTTAACTATATTTCAACGTAACGCCCTTATGTCATTATTATGACACTAAGGAGATTAAAATAAATGTCAAAAATTCAGGGGTGTTACAGTCACCCTCATAAAAAGAAGTTTCCTCCCAAAACTTGATACCAGATCAAAACAGAAATAAAAAAGAAAGAATCAAAGGTTATCGAATGGAAATACTTACCAATGGAATCTAGGAGAAAAGGTGAGGATGAGACTCTCTCATAGTCGATTCCAACTCCCAAGTCGCACTCTCGATGTCTTGGTTTCGCTAAAGAACCTTGACCATGAGTATCGTATTCCTCCACAACACCGGATCCCAAGCCTCCAAAATACGAATAGGCTCTTCGACGTAGGAAAGATTAGGCTACAACTGGGGCATCGAGTCAAGGACAAGTCGGCCACTAAGCACACATTTTCGCAACTTGCTCACATGGAACACATCGTGAACACCAGGGAAAGTAGCGGGCAAATCCAGCTTATAAGTGTACAACCCCATATCCGACGAGTAGTGGTCGAAAGGAGTCGAATCGGCCAAAGTTTAGCGGTCTGGCTCGTCCAAGTGGAGTGGATCATTTAAGAGGCGAGTGGAGCGGGTCGGCTCGCACTCGCCCCAGGGGTTCCGCGAGCAGCGGGCGAGTGGAGTGGGTTGGCTTACACTCGCCCCCCCCGGGGGGGGGTGTCGGTGGTCAACGTGCAACATGCGAGTGGGGCAGGCCGGGCCCGCACTCGCCCAGGTCTGGAAAAGGCAGCGAGTGCCAGCTCCATCGAGCAGTCGCCCCCCCCGACGAGTAGAGGTTCCATAGGGCCACTCGCCCAGTCTCTTGTGATGAGTTTTTACTACTTTACCCCCGTTGGCATGTCTATAGCCTGTTGGAACAACGAAGTTGCGTTGTTGGCAGACCCAGTTGGGCTTCATATTGCTATTTGGAACAACGGAGGTTGGCTATTTACAGGCCGTTTTCAAAAATCTATAAATAGACCCGAGGGGGTACCTCAAATGGCATGCTTTTTTGTACCCCAGTCTTCTTGCGGTTTCTGAGATACCCTTAGCTCGACATTTGGCTAGGGATGGAAAATGCTCTAAGATCTTCTGGGTGTGTGGTGGGACCTCCACGCCGAGCCCTCGGGTCTATTCCCTATTCTTTTCCCTTAGTCATTTGGCTCGCGAGAGAGAAGTAAGTGTGTGATCACCCCTTCCACAAGGGTGAACTCCACGGAGACCGAGTTTTCGGTTTCAATAATAAGCTGACACTCCGATGCGCTCAACAATCTAGAAAATTCCCACAAACCTGGGATCCAAATTGCAATTCCTTCCAAATCTCTTAACACGCGGCATCAGAGAAACCTTGAGAAAAACCATGTTCCCAACTGTGAACTCCAGATCAACCCTTCGCCGATTAACATACTTTTCATAACGCTCCTGAGCTATACGAAGCTTTTCATGAATATGCGTTATAACATTACTCATTTCTTCCAAAGCATCTGAACCTAACTGCGGTCTCTCACCAACCTCAGCCCAAAATAAGGGAGTTCGACAATGCCTCCCGTACAAAGCCTCAAAGGGGGCCATTTGCAAACTTTCCTGATAACTATTATTATAGGCAAATTCCATCAGTCCAAGACGGTCTTCCAAGGCTCCACCATGGTCCAGGATATAACACTTAATCATATCTTCAAAACCCTGATTAACTCTCTCCGTCTGACCATTGGTCTGCGGATGATAAGCGGTTAAATACCTGAGGTTAGTGCCCAAACCTTCTTGCAGACTTTGCCAGAAACGTGACATAAATCTGGAATCTCGATCTGACACAATACTTACCAACGCTCCATGTAGTTTGATTACTTCATCCAAATACAATTCTGATATTTTATTCATGGAATAACCAATCTTAAAGGGCACAAAGTGAACATGCTTTGTCAATCTATCAACTATGACCCACACAAAATCATGCCCTCTGGGAGATCTCGCCAAACCGATAATAAAATCTATAGAAATGCTCTCCCACTTCCAACTTTGAATATCCAAAGGCTTTAGCTTGCCACCAGGCCTTCCATGATCTGCCTTAATGCGCTTGCAGGTGAAACACTCAGACACGAACTTAGCTATATCGTTCTTCATCCCATACCACCAAACAATCTGCTTCAGATCCCTAAATATCTTCATAGAGCCAGGGTGGTAGGCAACGCTAGAATCACGCGCTTAACTACATATCTTTGCTCGAATGTCCTCAATAGTGGGAATACAATACCTACCACGGTACTTCAAGGTACCCACATCATCAATCGAAAATTACGATAATTCCCCCTTTTCAGTTCTACTCAGGATATGCTCAAAATCAGGATCATCCTTATGATGTAGCCTTGTAAGCGTAATCCATGAAGGCTTTGCCACTTTCAAGCTACTCGGCGAGTCGCTATTCCCAACAGTTATGTTCATTAATAAGAAATCTTCCACCAAGGATTGCATAGAAAGGTTAAAGATCCGCACGGTCTTTCTACTCAAGGCATCGACTACCACGTTAGCTTTGCCCGAATGATGAAGGATATCAATGTCATAATATGCGACATACTCCAACCATCTACGCTGACACAAATTCAGCTCCTTTTGAGTGAAGATTTACTTCAAGCTCTTATGATCTGTATAAATCTTGCACAACGTGTCATACAACAAATGTCTCCAAATCTTCAGAGCATAAATTACTATTGCAAACTCCAAATTATGCATAGGGTAATTCTTTCCATGAATCTTCAATTGCCTCGACCCATACGCAATAACTTTTCCCTCTTGCATCAAGACGCATCTATGCCCGACACGCGATGCATCCACATAAATAATATACTCCACTCCTTTGGTAGGTAAAGTCAACACCGGAGCAGTACACAATCTCTTTTTCAATTCCTAAAATGCTCCTTCGCACTCATCGCTCCACACAAACTATGCATTCTTCTGCGTAAGCTTAGTCATAGGTGCAGAAAAAATGGAGAATCCTTCCATAAACCTCTTTTATAGCCTGCAAATCCTAGGAAGCTCCTTATCTCCATAGATATAGTAGGTCTTTTCCAATCCGTCACAACATCTATCTTTTCTGGGTCAACAGAAATTCCATCTTTATTCATAACATGACCCAAAAAGGACACAAGAGGAAGTCAAAACTCGCACTTACTCAACTTCGCATACAACTTTTGTACTCTTAGAGTAGACAGAACTAGGCCCAAGTACTGAGCATGCTCCTCGGTACTTCGAGAATACACAAGAACATCGTCAATGAAAATGATCACAAAATGATCCAGGAAATCTTTAAACACTCTATTCATCATGTCCATAAAAGCAGAGTGCGTATTTGTCAGTCCAAAGGACATCACCAAGAACTCAAAATGTCCATGCTGAGAACGAAAAGCGGTTCGCGAAACAGCCGACTCACGGATTCTCAGTTGATGGTAGCTTGAACGAAGATCAATCTTCAAGAACACCATACTACCACACAACTGATCAAACAAATCATCTATCCGTGACTAGGGATACCTGTTCTTGATGGTTAACTTATTCAATTTCCTATAATCAATGCACAATCTCATGGAACCATCCTTCTTTTTTACAGATAAGATGGGAGCACCCCAAGGAGAAGAACTTGGCCTAATAAAACCACACTATAATAATTTATCTAACTTGGTACGCAACTCTTCCAGCTTACGCAGGGCCATACGGTATGGTACCTTAGCAATAGGGCGAGTACCCGGCTCAAGATCAATAACAAATTCCACTCCTCTCTCAGGCGGAAGACCGAGAAGACTAACTAGGAAGACATCGAGAAACTCTCGCACTACAGAAATATCCTCGATGCGTGAAAAACTAATAATAGTTTCCAAAATAGAAACCAGGTAAGCAAAATTACTAGAATCTTAGAGTTTCCGAGCACATACCACAGAAATAATCGGGGAATCCTGGCGTGGAAAACCATACACACTCATGGGGTAGCTATTGTCCATCTTGAAGTCCAAATGCTTTACCATGCATTAAATAACATCGTCATATCTGGACAACCAGTCCATGCCCAAAATCACATCGAAGTCCTCCAAGTCTAGAACCTTCAGATCGACAAGAGCTAGGAAGTCACCTACATGGATATGACAACTCTGGATTCCCTGGTTCGACACTACCAGTCACCAGAGGGAAACTTAATGCGAATCTGATTGCCAATTTGATCGAGAGTCAGACGATGACGTTCTACGAAAGTCCTAGCAATGAACGAGTGGATAGCACCGGAATCAAAAAGAATGCGTGCCTAATGGTTCTTAAAATCATATATGTAACTAACCGAATCAACATCAAAACTATAGCTGAAATCTAAGAACTAACTTATGATCTAACCTAAGATCACTTGGGTGGAAGTCTGCGCTTCTTCCATGGTCACCATATTCAACTTGCCCTTCCCTTTATCAAGATGCTGCGACGGCGACGACAAGGCTTGAAGTGGAACTGGTTGTAGCGGGGGCTGAGACCGCGGGCACCTAGATTTCAAATGCCCTTTTTGCCTACACTGGAAGCAGACCTTATCCTTTGACCAACAATGGGAAACATCATACCCCTTCTGCTTACACGAAGCACAGACCGGGTCTCCTTTGGGTGTGCTCTGAATTGCAAGCACTTGATGCTACTTCCGAGCTCCCAACCTCTTGAAACATTTCTCGAAGGGATGGCCTGGCCGACCACAAAAACTACACGCTTCTTTGCTTCCTTTCTTCAAAGCAGGGCCAGGTGCCCGAGAGCTTCCACTATCATCAGACTTTCTCTTGACCTTCCTCGCCTACATCCTATGATTCTTTGCATTATCTATCGCCTTGACCTTCAGGGCAGCTTCTACCACTTCAACATAACTCTCTGATATATACGCGCTAGACAACTGCTGTATGTCGCTACAAAGTCCTCCCAGAAACCACTTTACTCTACCTGCCTTAGAGCCTACCAAGTCTGGAGCAAACCTGCTCAATTTGCTGAATTCTATCTCATACTCACTAACCATGAGCTGTCTCTGTTTTAGGTACATAAAATTATTCATCAGACGATCTTGATCGACCGATGGCAGTAATTTACTGAGAAACATCTCCTTGAAATATTCCCACAAACACCCCTCTGTGAGGCTCTCTTTCTCTCAAATCCACCAGCTCTTAACAAGGCCCTTTAGCTAATAAGAGGCGACCATCACCTTCTGGTCTGCGGAGATCACCGAATACAAAAACAACTCTTCGATGACAATGATCCAATCATCTAAGGCCATGAAATCAGCTCTCCCATCATACGTAGGAGGTCCTAATCGCTGGAAGTGTGAAATGAAATTCATCTCCGGCGGCAGCAGTGATCACGATTCCTTTCGACGAAGCGTCGAGTGATACTCGATGCATACGGCGCTTGTACTTAGAATGTTATCGGCCAGTGGGATTCATCGAAAAGCGTCGAGTGATCACGATGTCTTTCGACGAAGCGTCGAGTGATACTTGACGTATATGATGTCTGTACTTAGCAGATTTTCGGCGAGGCTTTATTTACGGGTTTATACTTACGGGTTGAATCGAGTTCAGGATATGTGCTGAATGACTATTTATGACCGGTATTTTCAAGGAAACTTATTTAATGTAATAATGGATGGTCCAATGATAGAATGGCACGTGGTGAAGTAACTTAACCCTAATATTTCCTTATAAAAAGAGATGATCAAAAACCCTAGCCATTTTGTTCTTCCTTGTTGAATCATGCCGAGCTCGACGAGAATGGAGAGATCGCTGGTGCTGGACTTCCTGGAGAAACTCTGAAGTCATCTCTCTCAGTGTTCCTTGTCTCTAGAAGAGTGATTGGAATAAGATCTGACGTCGTCATGCCGCCAAGAAGAAGAACGAGATCTACGGCTGAAAATAAAGTGAGCTTCCTACCCTCTCCCTTGGTGCTAGATCTTTAGTTATGAAATAGGAGAGATGTCGGTTCAAAAGATATTGACCTTGGCGTGAAATGAAGATCTCTTAGGAAGAGACCACGCTAGGACTTTTGTCCTAACGTTTTGTTGTATTCAACCTTTCCTCTCTTCATTATGAAGACGATGGACTTGGTTTCGTGAAGAATTGTGGTCTATTGAGGGTGAATAAGGGAGAAGGAAGAGCTGAATGTAACTTTGCAGGAATTGGTAGAGGAATAAGACGAACCGATGTCGTTCATTTGACATTAAGATGCACGCAAAAATCTGTTTTCTGTACACAACAGACTTCATGCTCGATTCAAGCCATGATTCGAGCACTTCTAGGTCTAGGACTGAACACGAAAGTTGTAGCCCTCGAGAAGAACTTTCCAACAAATGATTGCCCATTGTTGGGGAAGTTCTATAGCCTCGGGAATGTTCAGTCAAAGTGGTTGTGTTGTAATGTATTATGTGTAGGTTGTGATTTGTCTAAACTAATATAAGGTCGGAATATGCTTTCTGTTTAAGTAAGTTGTGTTAACCGTGTGTAAATGTTTTTTTAGGATAGAGAGTGACCTATAGGGGGTGGGGGTGGGGGGGGGGGTGGGAGGTGGGGTGGAGTGAATAGGTCCAATTTAATTCTAGGCTACTTTTTGGATTCTGAGAATTACTTTTTTTTTATATTTACTACCCCAATCAGATAAAACAAGAAAACTATTCAGCAATTAAAACCATCACAACACATCAATCACAATATATTATTCACAGATTTATTGTGGTTCCCCAATTTATGGGTACATCCACTTTCCCCCTTCACATATCTAGCAATGAACTAGATTCGGCCAAACTCCTTCTTTCTTTACTCAGATTCTCAAATCTTACATCTCAGAGCCTAGCTGGATCCTATAACTCAAACTATACAAGTCTTACCACTCAGATCACTAAGATCCTACACCGTAAGTTCTTCCCACGAACTCTACCTCAGAGTGAATCTACACTCCTACTCCTCTGGCAACTCCTGCCCTATAACTCAGAACAATCAGTTCCTACACCTCAGAGAAATACCCACTTCTCCTACTTCAGGCAATTCCTACCATATCTCAGCCTTTATAACACAGGCTTATAACTCAGAGAAATTGATTCCCCTACACTCAGATCTACAAGTAGATCTTACAAGATTAATAATAGTGAAAATAAATTAATTCAGAATTAGTTACCCAGCAAGAGAGAAACATGTGACTGCTTCTTGAACTGAACTTGATAAGTCAGCTTCCCTTGATCCTTATTGTAATTGATTTGATCCGACCCTTCTTATCTTTTCAAAGCTTCTTGAAGTTGAAATTAGGGTAGATCTAGGCTGGAGAATGTTGAAGACGATTCTTGATCAGGCTTCTCTCCACCTTCTTAATTCTACCAGATTACTTCTTAGATTTGGCTTCTCCAATTTTTTACTACTCTTCTCTCTTTTCTCTGTAGAGTTGATCTCTTTAAATAGGATCTGTCAAGAGTAACTGGCTGATCCGGTTAATAACTGACATCTTGTAGTTCTGACAGTTGTCAGGACCTCTGGCTTGATTTCTGCACTTAGGAAACAATTCTGCTTGAAGTGTTGAAACTTGACTATTGGATGTGTCGACACTAGTCCTGGGCGTCGACACTACTCTTATAGCGATGTCGACATACTTCTGAATATGTCGACACAACCTTCATCTTATCTTAACACAGCTTGTGAAATGTGTGTCGACACTAATCCTGAGTGTCGACACAGTTGCTTTCTTGTATCATAGTGTCGACCCAAGTCCTGGGTGTTTACACAACTTTCTCTTTGACTCAGCACTTCTTGTTTAAGTATGTAGACACTAGTCCTGAGTGTCGACACAACTACTTCTTGTCTCAGAACAACCTTTACAAAGGTGTCGACACTTGCCTAGTGTCTTGACGCTTTTGTACTTAACTTTATTTGCCGCACACAAGAACTTAACATTCATCAAATAAAACTATGTGTATATCATTGAGCTAAAAGGATTTCTTCAAATCAAGTACATTGTAACCAATGTACCCAACAATCTCCCCCTATTTGGAGAAGTCATAACCCCAATTCAATGATATACAACATGATACCAAAATATGATGACTAAGACATTAAGATTATAATGCCGTGAAATATGTGAAATAACACAGATAAAAATACATATTTTATTAGACATTAACAATAATAATGCTGAATAGAAAGTAAAGCAAACAATTGCAATCCTAATTAATAGCACAAGAAATGTTATGCAAACCAAAATTTTCACTAATTTTTTGTTAAAAGGTTTACAGCTATATACTTTGGTCATTCAAAATTTACAGAACAAATTTAACATGATATTCAACACTAAGAACATCCTATGACAACTCTAGTTCTCTAATGACAATGTCCTTTCCAGATTGGACTGTGGCTATAATCTCAGGCACCTTGTCATCAGCTATCGTTTTCCCTTTATCATTCTTAGCCTTTGCAATTCCTTCCTCTTTTAGCCTTTGTCTTTCAAAATAATGGTAAGGCTTTGGGAAATATTTACTGGGCTCAATTGACTTAGCAGGTATCTTCCCTTTCTTCAAATCATGTCTGAACTTCTGGATAACCTCTTGCTGCTTTAAATGTTTGGCCAATTCCTGTTCTGAATACCATTTACCTCTGTCTATCACATTTGCATTGGCTGCCTTCCATGCAGTGAGGATTATTGATCTGGAGGTTGGACTCCACTGCTCAAAATATGGTCTAGCCTCAGCTTGTTCTCTAAACCTTTTCTTTGAAAGCTGAGCTTCTTTTTCTTTAATCAGAGCAGATTCAGACATCTCCACCTCTTCACATATAACATTTTGAACCAATGGTGGAGGACTGTACATGTGTTAGATAGCTGCTTGGATAGCCTCAAATGTAACTTGTATTGCAGGATCGTACATGGTTTGCTAAATAGCATGAGTTCCAATAGTATGACGTGCTTTAAGTTGAGCTGGTTGACAACAAGACTCAACAATTTGATCTCCATCATATCATAGGGGAGGATGACCTAAAGTGTCTCTGATATTATTAGATATCCAGGTAGCATGTTCAGAACTAACCCTGATCATTACCCACTCTCCCTTTATGACTTCTCTTGCAACATGATCTCTCAGATCATTCTTGTGAAACCTTACCCGTTCATCTAAGTAATTGATACTTGAAGTTATAGTGTTCTTCACTCTCAGTAAATTGTTGTCCAAACTCTTGTCAGAAGCCTTTATATATTTAAGCAAGGAGGCTGAATGGTTTGTCAACTTAGTTTCCATGGCCTTTGTAGCAGCATTTATTTTGTTTTCTAACTCAGTAGTCTGCTCAGTCAGCTTAACCATTGTTTCTGTATACAAAGTAGTCATATCTCATCCAAAAGTCTTTAATTTTCTAGGACATAGCCTTGTTTGACAACCATTTCATCTGTAGTTGTCTTTGCTTCTTGCTGATGTTTAGCAATATAGACTACAACATTAGCTCCCTTCTCAAAGAAATTAGTCATGTCTGTTTTCAGGAGATTTACTTCAAATCGTATGGACTTTATATCCCGAGCCAGTTAAAATTACAGTTCTTTGTGACTTTCATCTACATACTTTTCTAGATCCTTCCTTTGCTTATCCAACATTATCTGAAATTGTACTAGCAGAGAGCTAGTATCTCCTGTAGAAGCTGCTGGTGTCCTAGATTGTAAATGCTTTTTTGTAGCTTTTGATCCTCTTTTTAATTTTAGATAACTTCCTTTTCTTCAGCTGAGACTCTTCTTCTTCTTCAGATTCAGAAGAACTTATCTCTTTAACTGGTGGTGTCTCTTTGGTTTTGATAGTATCTTGGGACAACTCCCCCTCGTCTCTTTTACCTTTCTCATAAATATTGATACTTTCCAAGCTAACATCTGTATGCTGAATTTCAGCATTAAGAACTTCAATCTAGGGAAAATCAGCTATCTCCCCCTGGATGTTAAATTCTTTAGACAAAAGAATTTCTTCTTCAGTCTCTTTTGAAATTTCATCTGCCATCTCTCTCTCAGACATTTCTTGTTTAGGAACCTTTGATTGTTCCAGTTCCTGTACAACATCCAAATTATAGTAGTAGCTGTATCCATTGGAAATTCAGTGAGGTTCGCCCCCTCAATTGGTTCTTTTTCTAGAATGTTCTCCCCCTACACCTGATCACTTATTCCAGGTGAGAGTCTTGGAGATCTTCTTTGTTCTTCCTTAGCATCCTTATCTGAACTGAACTCCACTTGTTCTTCAGAATCACTTGAAGACTCAACTTCCTCTACCACTGCTTTCTTATCTTTTACCTCCTTTATCTTCTTGGGTTCTGGAGTCTCTTTAGACAAGACTCTATCCCATCTTGACAAATTTCTTAGGTCCATTCTCTTCATGTGGTTGATCTTTGTTCTAACTTTCTAGTTGATCTTTGTTCTAACTATATGGAATTGTCTTAACTAAATACAAACTAACAATTCTGCCCATATTGGGCTTCTTAATCCCTTCTGCAATCTTATCAAACACAACCATGTTCCAATCAGTCTTGATCCTGAAAATAATTCTTGTCATCATGCTAAACATGAAAGTTGAAATCCTGTCATGTGCTCCAGCCTTGTAGAGGAGCACCTTTCCTACTACTTCAGACAGAAACTTGCCCTGGGAATTCATTCCCTTCCTGTTTAGTGAACTACCAAACCTAGTGGTTGGAGCCAGTCCACACCACTCTAAGGCCTCTGCAGTCTTGTTGGGATCCATTTCATCTTCCTGAGCAGTTCTAGGAATTTGAAGGACTTTAGCCAGCCTTTTGATTGCAACCTTTACTCTTTCCCCCATTTACACTTGACTTAATCTTGGCTGTCTTTGGGTTTAGTGAACCATTGAAATAGAACTCAAATACTTCTCTCTTCCATATCTAGGTTGGTTCAGAAAGTAGATACTCAAGACCTGCCTAATTGACAAGGTCTATAACATTCTTGATTTCTTCTTATGTGGAGCCGAGTGCGTTTCACACCAGCTCATAACCCTCCTTGATGTTGATGTCCATCTTGGGTGCCATTTGAGTTGAGAGAGCTTGATATTAAGAGGTGTCGACTAAGGATTTCTAGGTCTCAACACTTAAGGAATAGTCTCTCAAGTTTTCTGGTAAGCGTAGTCGACAAATCCTTGTACCCCCTATTTATAGTAATTGTATGCAGAAGGCGAGAAGGCGCGCTACATTTAGAATTTTCTGAATATTTGGGAAATGTCTAGTGTCGACATGGAAAACCTACACAGTCGATATGTGTCGACTTAAGTCGACACAAGGTTCATGTCTCTCAACACAGACCTTAGGGTCTCGACACCCTTATGTCTCGACACTAATTTTTAATGTCTCGACACATGACTATCTATTGTGTCGACACACATTCTGGTGTCTCGACACAATACTGCCTATAATGACGACACACACTATGGTGTCTCGACACAATTCTTTGTCTTAGACAAAATTTGTGTTCTGAATATAATTTCTTGACTTATATCAAGTCTTTCTTTGTTATTTAGTTTTGTTGACCTGGTTAGTCATTTTCTATAAGTTGTACGAACTTTTGTTGTTACTAATTTAAAATGTTTACTCAATGTTCAACATACCTAGTTCAAATTTAAAGCAATTGAACTTGCTTTCATCTAGGGGTTTTGTAAAAATGTCAGCAACTTCTCTTTCTATTGGAGTATACTAAAAGCTAATATTTTCTTTTTCAACATTCTCTCTGTGAAAGAGATTTCTAATTCTATATGTTTAGTTCTACTGTGTGAAACAGGATTATTTGCAATAGAAATTGCACTAGTCGAATCACAAAACATAACAGATTTACTTAGCTCTACACTGTAGTCCAATAGTTGATGTTAAATCCACAGCAACTGAGCACAGTAGCTTCCAACAGATATATACTCAGATTTTGCTATAGAAATTGCAAAACTTGTTTGCTTCTTGCTACTCCAACTTATGAGTCTTTTGCCTAGACACTGATAAGTTCTAGAAGTACTCTTTCCGTCTTCTTTACACCATACAAAATCTGCATCTGTGTACCCGGTGAGTTCAAAATCACTATCCCTAGGATACCAAAGCCCAAGGTTGGGTGTGCCCTTAAAATATCTTAATATTCTCTTTACAGTAGTGTAATGAGACTCTTTAGGGCATTCTTGGTACCTAGCACAGACACATGTTGAGAACATAATATCTGGCCTACTAGCAGTCAAATACAGGAGTGATCCAATGATGCCTCTATACAAGGTTTCATCAACTGGTTTCCCAGATTCATCCTTGTGTAGTGACATAGAAGAACCCATTGGAGTTCTCATGATAGAAGAATTCTCCACACCATACCTCTTAATCAACTCCTTAGTGAACTTAGACTGAGAGATGGATATACCATCTTCAGATTGTCTAACTTGGAATCCCAAGAAGAACTTTAGCTCACCCACACTGCTCATTTCAAACTTACCTTGCATAAGCCTGAAAAATTTTCTACACAGCTTCTCATTAGTAGACCCAAAAATTATGTCATCTACATATATCTGGACTAGGATACTTGATCCTTTAATGTCCCTAAGGAATAGTTTCTTATTCTCTATGAGAAAGGTAGATAGGGTCTCATACCAGGCTCTAGGTGTCTGTTTTAGCCCATAGAAAGCTTTGTGCAATCTAAAGACATAGAAGTTGAGTTTAGGGTTAACAAAACATGGTGGCTGCTCTACATAGACTTCCTACTTCAGTGTACCATTAAGGAATGCTGACTTTACATCCATCTGGTAGACCTTGCATCCTTTGTATGCTGCATGAGCTAAAAACAATCTCATGGCTTCTAGCTTTGCTACAGGTGCAAAGGTTTGGTCAAAGTCTATGCCTTCCTCTTGTCTATATCCTTTAGCCACTAATATAGCTTTGTTCTTAACTATAACTCCATTCTCATCTAGTTTATTTCTATAAATCCACTTAATGCCTATGACATTTTGATCACTAGATCTAGGAACTAGACTCCAGAATTTATATCTCTCAAATTGATTGAGATCTTCTTGCATAACAATAATCCAGTTGGGGTCTAAATTAGCTTCTTCAAACTTTTTAGGTTCTACCTGAGAGAGAAAGCTAGAGTATAGAACCTCATTGTGATATCTACTCCTAGTAGTCACTCCAAGACTGACATCACCTATTATTTGATCAATATGATGATCTCTAAGGTGTCTAACTGCTACTAGCAGGTGCCTACCATCACCTAGATCTGCAGGAGGATTAGGATGATTCTCTTCCCCCTAGGAAGTTACTGTATCTTCTATATGAATTTCTACATTGTCTCTAGTGTGTAACTCTAGATAAGGTGAATCACCTATATTTAACTTCTCCATCCTAGATTCAACATCACCTAGACTAGAGTTATTAGAAATCTCATTAAACAGTATAAAAAGTTTCATTAAAAACTACATTAATTGATTCCTCTACAACTTGATGTTTCAAGTTATAGATCCTGTATGCTTTGCTGTGTACACTATACCCTACGCAGATTTCTTCATAGGATTTCTCTGAAAACATAGTTAGATAAGTTTTCCTATTGTCCAATACATAGCACTTACTGCCAAAATTTTTGAAGTAGGACAGATTTGGTTTTCTGCCTTTCATTAGTTCATAGGGAGCCTTGCTGTGATTCTTGTTGATCAAGGCCCTATTTTGAACATAGCATGCTGTGTTCACAGCCTCAGCCCAGAAATATTCTGGGAGAGATGTATCACTCAACATTATTCTAGCTGCCTCAATAAGAGTTCTATTCTTCCTCTCAGCAACTCCATTTTGCTATGGTGTTCTTAGAGAAGAGAAGTCCTGAAAGATCCCTAGTTCTTCACAAAAGTTTGTCATCTTTTCAGATTAAAATTCTATACCACGGTCACTTCTAAGTTTGACCACAGAACATCCCATCTCATTCTGAACTTGTCTGACAAAATCAACAAGGATATTTAGTGTTTTAGACTTTCTCCTTAGAAAGTATACCCAAGAAAACCTAGAGTGATCATCCACAATCACATATGTATAAGACTTCCTACCCAAACTAAGAACTTGCATAGGACCAAGTAGATCCATATGAAGTAAGTAAAGACACCTCTTAGTGTCTTTGGACGGAATGCTCTTAAAGGGGACTTTTGTCTGTTTGCATTTTTGACATGCAATACGTAAGCCTTCTTTGGAGCATTTGAGCTGGGGACTGTTTCTAACTAAGTCCATAGAGAATAGCTTGCTCAATGCTTTATAGTTTAAGTGAGCCAGCCTCTTGTGCCATTGCACACACATTGAGTCTTTCTCACTAGCTACTAGACATACAAGTGATTTCTCATTTACACTTAAGAAATTTAGAAAATAAATATTCCCACTCCTAGTGCCTGACAAGATGATCTCTTGATCACTTGAATTCCTTATCAGACACTTGTCATTGTGGAAAACAATTTCATAACCTATATTACAAAGCTGACTTATGCTTATCAGATTGTGGTTCAATCCTTCCACATAAGCCACCTTTGTGATGGAAATAAGGTCATTAAAAATGTTACCATATACCTTGGTGAGTCCTTTATCTAACCCTCCAAAGATGACCTTTGGTCCATTCCTAACTGGAGTGCACTCCCTTAGAAGATGAAAGTTATCTAGTGTCAACTAACTTCACCTATGGCGGGGGGGGGGGGGGGGTGGGGAATAAGTGATTTGCAGTCTTTTGCGGAATAAAAAATAACCTGCACAAGAAAACAACCACAACACAGAAAAGCACAAAAGCAATTATAGTGGTTCCCCGATTTGGGTACGTCCACTCTCCCCCTTCGACCTATCTCCCAATAAGGGACGACTCGGTCACTTCACCAAACGGATTGAAATCCAATCCTCACACTATGGAGGAAACCCTTCCACCCGAAGGAGTCACTACTCCTCCACCACGGGTTGCACCCAACCCTTACAACTAGGAATCACTATTCCTTTACAACAACACGAAAATTAGAATGTATAAAAAATACAAACTTCAAGTATGGAGAACCCGATGTCCCTCTTCGTTCGTTGATGCGTTCTTGATGAAGACGAAGAGTCCACGGCCGGAGCACTCTCTTGGAGGGGATCTTCCCGAGATCGGCAACGACAAATGATTGCGGCGACGATGCTCTGTAGATCCAAACTTCTTGATGAAGCAAGCAAGGTCTACCAACGATCTTACTCGGATCGATCGCCTCAATCGGTTCTGAGGGGGAGAAAAGTTACCGTTCAACAAACCGAGAGACAAGGGATCTCGAGAGAGAAATGTGAGACGCGTTACTTAGCTTCGGTTCTGTCGTCGGGAGATCACTCAAGATCAGCGATCTGCAACGGCGACTACTTAGCGAGCGGCGACGGCGACGAAAGATGATTCGCGATCCGCTAGGTTACGCTCGGCGGCCGTATGCCTTTTTTCCGTTTCTGTTTTATGCCTTCGTAACTTCAAAATAGGCGAGTATATATACTGTAGATCATCCCTACAAGACCGTTGTGGGCCCCACAATAAGAAACCCTAAGCCCGGTCTAATCAGTGCCTGTTATCTTGGTTCGGTCCAGCGAGCAGATAAAAATCACCTAAGGCAAATTCGGCGGGAATCATTGGTGATTCCCGTCGAAGTTGGCGGGAATCACTCATGATTCTCTTCGAATTATCCTTGGTAGAATTTCAGCTGAAAAGATTGCCATCCGGAGGGAATCGATGAGAATCAAGACCATTCTCGACGAATCGGCGAGAATGCAAAGTCATTCTCGACGATTCGGCGAGAATCAGTTAATGATTCTCGTCGATTCTGACTTAGCAGAATTCTTAAAGGCGAACTGTCAGCCGGATGAAGTTGGCGGGAATCGGCGAGTATTCTCGACGATTCGGCGGCGTCGAATCGGCGAAAATCACTTAGTGATTCCCGTCGATTATGACTTAGCTGATTTTTCTACTTTCTTCCCATGACTTGGTCTTTGACCCATCCTTGCTCCTCCTCTGCTCTTGAATTATCTCAACCCTGTACTTGAAAATAAATACACTCTAATAGAGAGAGCACACAGGAGTCAACACACTGATCTGCTCAACGAGGGATTACGTTGCGCAGACCCGTGCATATTGACCCACTGCACCCTGACATTGGTGTGTACTTAGCGTAGAATAACTGCAAGCACAATCTTGAAGAAATATCGTCAAATACATTGTCAATTCACCTTAGCTGGTTCAGGGGCTTCTTCAAATCAGGTACATTGTGGATACAATACCCAACAATCTACCCCTATTTGAAGAAGCCTAAATCCTACAAGCTAAGGTGAATAAAATAGATGGGAACAAAACATAAACTGAACAATCAGTTGAGAATGAAATTCATTACCAGTTTCCTTAGAGCAGACTTAGCACCTTAGCCGAGAGGGTAATCTCCCCCTTTTCGGCTTCTGCAAATCTGGGACTTTAGCACGTGAGACACAATGCTCCCCCTTAGGTCTTGCATCTGTGCTCTCTCTTGAGTTCCTTGCGGATGCTCCCCCTTGATCCAAGAGCCTGGAGCCCCTGTAGTCTTCATTCCTCATAGTTTAGCATACCGAGTTCAGTTTTGAAGAGACTGAACTTGTCCTCGTCTAGGGGCTTCGTGAAGATATCTGCAATTTGCTTATCCGTGGGGACATAGCAGAGAGAGATATCTTTGTTTTCCACATGCTCCCGATGCTTCGTTCTGCTGTGTGACACCTGATTGTTTGCAATGGCTATAGCACTTGAGGAGTCGCAGTATATTGGTACCTCTCTGAAATGAAGGTCATAATCTTCTAGCTGATTTCTGATCCATAGAAGTTGTGCGCAATAGCTGTCTGCTGAGATGTACTCAGATTCAGTCATGGAGGTTGCGACACAATTCTATTTCTTACTATTCCATGAAATAAGCCTTCTTCCGAGGAATTGACACATCCCGAAAGTGCTTTTCCTATCATCCCTGCTTCCTGCAAAATCAGCATCTGAAAAGCCTATCAGCTCGACATCATTGTTTCTTGGGTACCATAGGCCAAGATTTGGTGTACCTTTAAGGTATCTAAGAATTCGCTTTGCAGCGACATAATGAGATTCCTTAGTGTTCACCTGATATCTGGCACAAACGCATGTGGAAAACATAATATCCGGTCTACTTGCAGTAAGGTAGAGCAGGGACCCAATGATGCTTCTGTATTTGGTTTCATCAAAAGGTTTCCCTTTCTCATCCTTGTCCAGAGACATAGTGGATCCCATTGGATTCCTCATAGAGGTTGCATTCTCCATTCCGAATTTCTTGAGGAGTTCATTTGTGAACTTTGTCTGAGGAATGAAAATTCCATCCTCAGACTGTTTCACTTGAAGTCCCAAGAAATACTTTAGCTCGCCCATAATGCTCATTTCAAGCTTTCCTTGCATAAGTTTGGAAAACTTTTTGCAAAGATTGTTGTCCGTTGAGCCGAATATTATGTCATCGACATAGATTTACACCAGCAAAATCTTCCCTTTGACTTCCCTAAGAAATAATGTCTTATCTATTTTTCCTCTCGAGAATTTGTTCTCAAGAAGAAAACTAGACAGAGTCTCATACCAAGCTCGAGGAGCTTGTTTTAAGCCATATAATGCTTTATTAAGAAAATAAACATGATTAGGGAATGTAGGATTAACAAAACCTGGGGGTTGCGCGACATATACTTCCTCTTTCAATTTTCCATTGAGGAATGCAGATTTCACGTCCATCTGATAGACAGTGAATCCGTTATGCGAAGCATACGCCAGGAGCAATATGATCGCCTCGAGCCTTGCAACTGGTGCAAAGGTCTGGTCGAAGTCAATCCCCTCCTCCTGTCTGTAACCTTGAGCCACCATCCTGGCCTTGTTCTTTATGATGACACCGTGTTTATCCAGTTTGTTTCTGAAGATCCACTTGGTGCCGATCACATTCTGGTTCTTTGGTCTGGGAATAAGCGTCCAGACGTTGTATCATTCAAATTGATGCAGTTCATCTTGCATGGCCAATATCCATGCTGCATCTTTGTTCGCTTCGTCGAACTTCTTTGGCTCAACCTGTGACAGGAAACTAAGGTGCAAAATCTCGTTAATTGTACCTCTCTGAGTTCTGACACCGTCACGAGGATCTACGATGATATGATATCTGGGATGATCCCTTACGTGTCGGAGCTCTAGGAGTCTGGAATCTGGAGCTCTGACATCTTCTCGGGCTTCTCCTTCTTCTAGGAGATTTTATCCATCCTGATCTTCAACTTCTCTAGTTTGCGTTGAGGTGGAAACCTTGATGTACTTGGGAGTTACATCTTTAGCGATCTCATCGAGACTTAGCTGTTCAAGTCTTGCACCTGCATCTTCAAGAATGCCACTGGAAGAATTGCTATGAAGCAAGCTTCCTTTATAAAAAACAACATTAATGGACTCCGGCCTCTACCACTAGGGTTTTCTTATTGAAGACCCTATATGCCCGACTATGGATGCTATAGCCCATGAAGATGCCTTCGAAGCATTTTTCTCCGAATTTAGTACGTGGGTACTTCCCATTATTGAGTACATAGCATCTGCAGCCAAAAATCCTCAAATAGGACATGGTCGGTTTCCTGCCTTTCAATAGCTCATAAGGCATCTTGCGATGATTCTTGTTGATCAATGCTCGGTTTTGTACATGACAAGCCGTATTGACAGCATCTGCCCAGAAGTACTCTAAAAGAGAGGCGTCATTCAACATTGTCGTACATGCTTCAATGAGCGTTCTATTTCTCCTTTCCGTATCTCCGTTTTGTTGCGGAGTACACGGGGAGGAAAAATCATGAAAGATACCAAGTTCTTCGCAAAATTCTGTCATAACACCAGACTCGAATTCTGTTCCATGGTCACTTCTGATTTTGACCACTGAGTAGTTAAGTTCGTTCTGAATCTGCTTGACAAAACTCGTGAAGATATCAAACGTATCTGACTTTCGTTTCAAAAAGAACACCCACGTAAATCGAGAGTGATCATCAACAATCACTAGCGTATACGATTTGCCTCCTAAGCTATGAACTTGCACTGGACCGAACAAGTCCATATGCAGAAGATAAAGACATCTGGAGGAGTCTTTTTCTGCAATGCCCTTAAAGGTAGCCCGAGTCTGTTTGGCCTTCTGGCATGCGGGACAGGGGCTATCTTTGATGCACTTAATAGTAGGGGCATCCCTTACCAAGTTCTTAGAAAATAACATATTAATTGTTTTGAAATTAATATGTGCTAATCTTTTGTGCCATTGTTCACAAAGAGACGCACTGCCTTTTGCTACTAGGCACATAGGGGTAGAGGAATCTACACTAAGAAAATCTAAACAAAATATATTTCTCCTCCTAATGCCAGTTAATACCGTCTCTGAAGAGGCACACGATATTATCAAGCATTTATCCTTTCAGAACTTAACATCATATCCTTTATCACACAACTGACTTACACTGATCAGGTTATGATTTAACCTTTCAACATAGACTACGTCGGTGATAGAGATTATACCGTTGGAAATCATACCGTAACCTCTAATGATTCCTCGATCTGATCCTCCAAAGTTGACTTTGGGTCCATTTTCGACTGGAGAGTAATCACGCAGCAGGCTTCTAGTCCCAGTCATATGCCGGGAACATCCACTGTCCAAGTACCAGATAGGCGTTTTGATTGCCTTTGGACATACCTGCAAAACAGAATCAGTTTCCCTTAGGAACCCAATCGAACTTGGGTCCTAGATTCTTTGTTAGCATACTCCCCCTCGGGTGGTTAACCCTACGAGTGGTCGGCCTCATATTGCTAACATGAGGAGTCTCGTTGTATCTTGGATTAAACCAGCAATCCACGACAAAGTGACCAACTTTGCCACAGCACCAACAATCAAATCTGTTGTACCTTTTCCTAGGCTCCTGCTTAACCCTTGGAACGGTGGGTCCAGCCGGGGCCTTGGATCTGGAGGTGGAGACATCATGATGACAACAGTCACATGATTTCTTCACCTATATAGCAGGCTTGGCTTTTGGTGTCTGCTTCCTATTATGGCCGCTAGAGAAGTGGCCATAATCCTCAACTTGGATTTCCTCATAAGGTGCCTTGAAGACACTCTCACCGTAGTTGCGGGGGAAGGCCCAACCATCATACCTGCTCTTGGTCTTTTCAACCGAGGGCCGGAAGAAGTGGCCATAGGTTGACTCAAAGTCCTGTTCATTGCAGGGAAAGCCAGGCTTTTTGAATACAACAGCGAGTGGGGCATTTCCCTTTTCTGCAGCAGAGGCCTTCTTAGCAGCCTTATTTTTCCTCTGCTTTCTGTTTCTCCTGGATGATTTACCAGGCACACCCACATGCCGCAAGCCAGCCCCCTTAGCCTGAGCAGAGAATTCATCAACCAGGGGAAGAACGGTCTTGGGAATGGAAAAGCTTTTGATAATCTTCCTTTCTGCCGCAAGCTGTTCTTCCAACTTGTTGATTTCTTCCTGTTTTAGGTCAAGGAGCCTTAGAGACTCTGAGTGCTCAGAAGTTAGGCCCAGGTGTTCCTGTCGGAGAGAGATCATGCTAGTGATCTCTTCTCTTAGAGACACACCCTCAGCCTTAAGGAATTTGACTTCCTTTTTCTGAGCCCTCAACCTCTTGCGGCATTCCTCAAAGGTATTGAGCAGAAGCTCATACTTTTCGAGGAGCTCAGCTTCACGGGCAGATGGGCTGTCCTCGAGATCATCATCAGGAGACTTATAGTCAGAGTCAGAGAGGGGGGTATGACCTTTTACCTTCCCAGTAAATGGGGGGCAGTCTCCTTCTAAGTCAGAGCGACCCACTAGCTCGAAGTAGGCTTCCTCATCATCACTGGAGTCTGAGGAATACGAATCACTCAGTGTCTTTGGCTTTTTGGCTATATAGCTCCTCTCCTTCTTCTTATCCCTAGAGGACTTGTGCTCCTCTCCCTTCCCCTTATCTCTCTTGCCTTGGTGGTAGTCAGCAATGACATGACCTGGCTTATTGCATCCAAAGCAAATAATGTCATTAGAGCGATGTTTGTTCGGTTTGGATTCATACCTGTCAGAAGAATAATTCTTCTTCTGATGTTTGGAGGAGGAGCCGTCTCTCTTTCTTTGATTCCTCAACTTGAGGAACTTCTTAAACTCCCGAGTGATGAGGGAGAAGTCTTCTTCAGATAGCTCTGAGCCGGAAGAGCATGGCTCAGAGTCTTCTTCCTCATCCATTTTCCGAGAACGAGACGAGGCAGCACCCTTGCCTTTCCTTGAGTGATTGGCTTTTTAGGCCACAGTCTTCTCTCTGGCAGCGGCTTTATCGGCTTATTCTTCATCTTTTCTGGTGTTCAGTTGAAGCTCATAGGACAGAAGTTTCCCAAACAGAATCTGGGGATCTGTTTCTGCCAGCCTGCCAAATTCTCTGATGGCGCAGATCTTGGTGTCCCATTCCTTAGTAAGGGATCTAAGGAATTTGTCATTTAGTTCACCATCGATGAACACTCTGCCATAGCCCTTCAGGGCATTGACGATCTTCAGGAAGTTCTCGAATGTCACTCCGATTTCTTCCTTGGGGCCTTTTCCTGAAGGCCTCGTACTTCTGGTTCAGAAGGGATCTTCGATCATCCCTTACTTCATCAGTGCCTTCCATCAAGATGATCAGGCAGTGCTAAATGTCCTTGGCAGTCCTGCAGTTATAGAAGACCTGCATCATGGAATCATCGACGGTGCTCACCAGAATGTTCTGAGCTTTCTTGTCAAGTCCGACAAGCACCATCTCATCCTTATCCATTTCAGATAGTTTCTTTGGCACTTTCTTGGTTGGATCAATGGTGGAGGCCTTAGTGGGGATATAAGGTCCCTCCTCCACTATCATGAAGAGTCGTGGGTCGACTGCTTCTATGAAGTACCTGATCCTTTCCTTCCAGATAGGAAAGTTCAGCTTGGTGCACACTAGGATCTGCCCTGAATACTTGAGTCCTTCCATTTCAGAGATCTTCTTTCTTCTTGACATTAGATGCGGGAACTTACTCAAGGTGTTAACCTTATTGTTGAGCAACCTCCTTATGATACCACTTGAAAGTTATCTAGTGTCAACTAACTTCACCTAGGGGGGGGGGGAATAGGTGATTTGCAGTCTTTTGCGGAATAAAAAATAACCTGCACAAGAAAACAACAACAACACAGAAAAGCACAAAAGCAATTATAAAGGTTCCCCGATTTGGGTACGTCCACTCTCCCCCTTCGACCTATCTCCCAATAAGGTACGACTCGGTCACTTCACAAAACGGATTGAAATCCAATCCTCACACTATGGAAGAAACCCTTCCACCCGAAGGAGTCACTACTCCTCCACCACGGGTTGCACCCAACCCTTACAGCGAGGAATCACTATTCCCTTAAAACAACACGAAAATTAGAATGTATAAAAAATACAAACTTCAAGTATGGAGAACCCGATGTCCCTCTTCATTCGTTGATGCGTTCTTGACGAAGACGAAGAGTTCACGACCAGAGCACTCTCTTGGAGGGGATCTTCCCGAGATCGGCGACGGTAAATGATTGCGGCGGCGATGCTCTGTAGATCCAAACTTCTTGACGAAGCAAGCAAGGTCTACCAATGATCTTACTCGGATCGATCGTCTCAATCGGTTCGGAGGGGAGAAAAGTTCCCGTTCAACAAACCGAGAGACAAGGGATCTCGAGAGAGAAACGTAAGACGCGTTTCTTAGCTTCAGTTCTGTCGTCGGGAGATCACTCAAGATCAGCGATATGCAGCGGCAACTACTTAGCGAGTGACGACGATGATGAAAGATGATTCGCGATCCGCTAGGTTATGCTCGACGGCCGTATGCCTTTTTTTTGTTTCTGTTTTATGCCTTCATAACTTCAAAATAGGCGAGTATATATACTGTAGATCATCCCTACAAGACCGTTGTGGGCCCCACAATAAGAAACCCTAAGCCCGGTCTAATCAGCGCCTGTTATCTTGGTTCGGTCCAGCGAGCAGATAAAAATCGCCTAAGGCAAATTCGGCGGGAATCATTGGTGATTCCCGTCGAAGTTGGCGGGAATCACTCATGATTCTCGTCGAATTATCCTTGGTAGAATTTCAGCTGAAAAGCTTGCCATCCGGAGGGAATCGGCGAGAATCAAGACCATTCTCGACGAATCGGCGAGAATGCAAAGTCATTCTCGACGATTCGGTGAGAATCAGTTAATGATTCTCGTCGATTCTGACTTAGCAGAATTCTTAAAGGCGAACTGTCAGCCGGATGAAGTTGGCGGGAATCGACGAGTGATTCTCGACGATTCGGCGGGAATCACTAGTGATTCCCATCGATTATGACTTAGCTGATTTTTCTACTTTCTTTGACCCATCCTTGCTCCTCCTCTGCTCTTGAATTATCTCAACCCTGTACTTGAAAATAAGTACACTCCAATAGAGAGATCATACATTAGTCAACACACTGATCTGCTCAACGAGGGATTACGTTGCGCAGACCCGTGTATATTGACCCACTGCACCCTGACATTGGTGTGTACTTAGCGTAAAATAGCTGTAAGCACAATCTTGAAGAAATATCGTCAAATACATTGTCAATTCACCTTAGCTGGTTCAGGGGCTTCTTCAAATAAGGTACATTGTGGATACAATACCCAACATCAGACTCCTTGTTCAGTCATGTGCCTGGAACACCCACTATCCAAGTACCTTACTGGCCTTCCCGTGGTACTTCGTTCTACCTATAAACACAAAATTAGATCACCTTAGGCACCCAAATAGTTTTGGGGCCTTGGTTCCTGTTAGGCTTTGTTGTGTGAAACACTGCAAGCTTTCTAAATAAAATTGGTTGAGTCTTATATGAAGGTGCTGTTGGATTATACCAACAATATAGGGCAAAATGCCCAACTTTTCCACAACACCAACACTCAAATCGGTTGTATCTTTTCTTTGGTTGCACATTTGAAGTTGTTCTTTTGTGCAACTTAGACTTGACATCCAACTTCCAAGGTAGTGGTGCAAATTTTACACCCTTACCTTTCAGGTTTTGGTGTGGTGTACTAGGACCAGCTCCAAGAATTCCTTGGCTTCTTGGATTGATCACCCTTTGTGGTGGTTTTTTGCCTTTATTCCCTTTAGATGTCTGTCCCTCCCAGCAAGGCTCTTTATTGACATTGCTGGTAGTGCACTCAGAACTGATGTGTCCAGGAACACATGATCCATTGCATCTGTTAGAAGTCAGATGCTTGGGAGGTAGCTTAACTGGACCCATTGGGGCTTTACCCTTAGGTTCAGACTTCTTAATATCCTTTTTATTTTTTCCAAACCCTACACCACTTCTAAATGGTACAGAAAAGGTATCTATGATAGGTAGCACTGACTTGGGTTTTGAGAATTGAGTCAGGAGCTGTCTTTCTTATGTGAGCTTTGCTTCCAGGTCCTTGATAGTCTTGACCTGTTCTACTATTACTTCTGCCTGGCTATCTATCTTATTAGTTAGATCTATAAGCTTCAGTTTTTGTTGGTCCAACATTATGTTGGTCTTCTCCAACTGAAAAGATACTCCCCTCAGAGATTCTAATTCTCTTACTTGGTCCTTTGCAAGATTTTTTGCTTGCAATCAAGGCCTTTAGTAACTTCCCATATCTATTGATAAGGGTGTTGAAATCAGCTTCAATGTCTAAATCATGTTCTCTATTATTAGAGGAGTGTGAACATGATTCATTTTCTGATGCAGAAAAAGAATCTAAGGCTAAACTATGAGAGATTGGTTTTACCTTAGCAGGATCTAAACAATCCTGATCTCCTTCTCCTGATTGGGTCTCCTCAATAGCCATCAGGCCCATGAGAGCCTCCTCCTCTTCTTATTCTGATGAATCAGACTCACTACCAGACAATATAGTATGTCTCTTTGCCAAAAGGCTTTTGTCAGCCTTCTTGTGCTGTTCATCCTTCTAGTTCTCTCACTTTTTCTCCTTTTTTGTTGGGCAATCATCTATTACATGCCCTTTCCTATTGCAATAATAACACACAATATTAGTCTTAATATATTTGTTCTGTGAAGAACCATACCTGTCCCCAAATTTCTTCTTCTTGGGTTTATTTGGATGATTGGTCTTCTTGAGAGAAGAGTCTCCAGCTGGACCATTCCAGCTGCCCTGCCTTCTTCTCCCCAACATCTTCTTGAACTGTCTATAAAAGAGAGATAATTCCTCCTCAGTCAGGTCTCCTCCTGATGAGGATGATTCTGAACACTCAGAGACTGTGTCTTGTCTCTCTGAGTGTGTTGACTTTTCTCTGACCTTCATGGAAGTCTCAGCCTTTAGGGTCAAGGAATTTTCTCTACTGTGTGCTCTAGCTGAATCTTCTTCAGACTTTCTGAGATTGAGCTGTAACTCATGGAACAATAGCTTGCCAAATAGAGCCTGGGGGTCTATGTTGGCTAAATTACCCATTTCTCTTATTGCACAGATCTTGATGTCCAATTCCTTGTTCAAGGACCTCAAGAACTTGTCATTAAGTTCATAGTTAGTAAAGCTCCTGCCATAAGTCCTCAGGTTTTTTACAATTTTGAAGAACTTTTCAAAACATTCAGTCACTGAGTCTTTCTTATCCTGTCTGAAGGCTTCATACTGTTGGTTTAGTAGAGATTTTCTATCATATCTTACCTCATAAGTTCCTTCCATATAGATAATCCATGACTCCCACATTTATTTAGATGTTTTATAATGAATCAGGTTTTGAAAAGTGGAATCATCTATTGCACTGACTTTAATTTTCCGAGCCCTCTTATCCATAGAGGCTAGAATGATTTCATCCTTATCCATCTCCATATAGGTCTTTGGTGTCTTAATGTTTGCATCAAGAACTGACACTTTCATGGGAATGAAAGGTCCTTCAACCACTGTGATGTATATTCTTGGATCTTCTACCTCCATGAATAATCTTACTCTCTCCTTCCAAATTCCAAAATTTTCTTTAGAGCAGACTGGGAGCTTGATGGAATTATTTTCCCTCTGAGCCACGATTTATCTTTCTCTACAATCCTTTGGATTCTCACTAGGCTGTTGTGCCTTCTCAATGAACCTCCCTCTGATACCAATTGTAAATGTTTGTTTTAGGATAGAGAGTGACCTAGAGGGTGGTGTGTGTGGGGGGGGGGGGGGGGGTGAATAGGTCCAATTTAATTCTATGTTACTTTTTGGATTCTGAGAATTACTTTTTTTATATTTACTACCCTAGTCAGATAAAATAAGAAAACAATTCAGCAATTAAAACCATCACATCACATCAATCACAACACAGTACAAACAAATTTATAGTGGTTACCCAATTTATGGGTACATCCACTTCCCCCTTTGCCTATCTAGCAATGAAATAGATTCGACAAACTCCTTCTTCTTTCTTTACTTAGATCATCAGATCTTACAGCTCAGAGCCCAGCTAGCTCCTACAACTCAGACTATACAAGTCTTATCACTCAGATCACCAAGATCCTATACCTCAAGTTCTTCGCAAGAACTCTACCTCAGAGTGAATCTACAGTCCAACTCCTCAGGCAACTCCTGCCCTACAACTCAGAATAATCAGTTCCTACACCTCAGAGAAATACCCACTTCTCCTACCTCAGGAAATTCCTGCCCTATCTCAGCCTTTATAAAATAGGCTTACAACTCAGAGAAATTGATTTTCCTACACTCAGTTCTACAAGTAGATCTTAAAAGATTAATAACGGTGAAAAGAAATTAATTTTGAACTAGTCACCCAACAAGAGAGAAACGGGTGACTTCTTCTTGAACTGAACTTGATAAGTCAGCTTCCCTTGATCCTTGTTGTAATTGCTTTTCTAAGCTTCTTGAAGTTTAAATTAGGGTAGATCTAGGCTGGAGAATGTTGAAGACGATTCTTGATCAGGCTTCTCTCCACCTTCTGAATTCTAGCAGATTACTTCTTATATCTGGCTTCTCTAATTTTTTACTACTCTTCTCTCTTTTCTCTGTAGAGTTGATCCCTTTAAATAAGATCTGTCAAGGGTAACCGACTGATCTGGTTAATAACTGACATCTGACAGTTCTGACAATTGTCAGGACCTCTGGCTTGATTTATGCACTTAGGAAGCAATTCTGCTTGAAGTGTTGAAACTTGACTGTTGGATGTGTCGACACCAGTCCTGGGCGTTGACACTACTTTTGTAGAAATGTCGACATACTTCTGAATGTGTCGACGTAACCTTCACCTTGTCTCGACACAGATTAAGAAATGTGTGTCGACACTAAATCGGAGTGTCGACACAGTTGCTTTCTTATATCATAGTGTCGACCCAAGTCCAGGGTATCAACACAACTTTCTATTTGACTCAGCACTCCTTGTTTAAGTGTGTCGACACTGGTCCTGAGTGTCGACACAGCTACTTCTTATCTCAGCACAACCTTGACAAAGGTGTCGACACTTGCCTAGTGTCTTGACACTTTTGTACTTAACTTTATTTTCCTGCACACAAGAACTTAACATTCATCAAATAAAACAACGTGTATATCTTTGAGCTGAAAGGACTTCTTCAAATCAAGTACATTATGACCAATATACCCAACACCGTGCATCCAAATGTTGGGTTAAATAGGAAGATCGTAGCTAAATGATATATTAGATTGGGTGAATTTATTATATGTAACCATGATAAGCTAATGTTTTTGGATAAACCTTGGTTATATAAATAATGTATTCATGAAATCCGATGAAGATGCACATGATAACAATGCGATGAACGTTATGAGTTTTGGAATAATTTGTGATGCATGTTGCATGAATGTGTAGTCTATAGCTATGTGGTGATTTACAATTATTGGGAGAACATGTAATGTATTCCTTGCAAAGTTATGTTGATCATGTTGAAGCTTAAAGTGTTTAATGAAATATAATTTGGGGAAGGATGTGTGATTTGATATACAGGTGCAAGCTAAATTGTAAAAGAAGGGCTAGATGAGAAAATGCCCTTGGACATGCAATGTGTTAGTCACTTAACTCAGGTAATGAAGATATGATGGGATTGATAACTAAGAGGATTAGTCCCCCATGCTAAGTTAGGCCTTGCGTGCTTTGAGCACCAGACTGGCATGATGATAAGAGACTTAGTGTGGAGACCTTGAGTGCTTTTGAGCGCTGGATTGGTAATGATGAGAAGGGACTAGGTTGGAGCCCTTGGATGTTTGATGGCATGGATAAGTGAAATTGCATGTGGTGTGTGTTGACACACGGTGTCATAATCCTGGGTTAAGGGTAGTGTGGCAGGTCTATGAGATCTCTAGTCGTCACACCGACGGGAGTTGACAGATAAACCTTGCAGTTGGGCTTGGTCCTCGGTGCTCATTACCGAGGCTCCTTCAATGCCAGTGGACGGTTGCGCTTAGTCCTTTGGTGATATGCTCCCAGAGGCTCCTTCTGTGCCACAATGATAAACCAGTTAGGCTGTGTTCTTGGTGCACATCTACTCGAGACCCCTTCTAAGCCGTAGTACGCAGAGGCTCCATTGTTGTGTTCTTAGCATAGAGGCATACAGAGTACTAGGCCTGGTAGTGTGGATACCCGCCTAGTAGTGGAGACGCCCGCACCACTGTCACCGTTTGACCACGACGGATGATGCTTGAGAGGTTAGCTACCTAATCAAAAAGTGAGAACTAGAAGACTATGCCGACATAACAAAGTAGAGTGTGTGAGTTGCATGGGTACATAATAAACCATCATTGTATTACATAAGATCCTCATCATATAAATTTGTATGGGCACTTTTATATGATGAGTTACTCTCTGTTAAGCCGATCCTTAACTTATAAATCTGTATAGGCATTTTTATAAGTTAAGTTATATTTCTATTATAGATTTATATGCTGTAGTTACTTACTTTTACCTTTACTGAATTGCTAAAAGTAGAATGATGTTACTACTTGTTATATACTACTATTGCTACTCTAATGATGAATATAAATATACTACCTGCTTGTACTCGCAGTTTTTATATATATATATATATATTGTACCTTCTCTTCTTTCTCCCGCCTGATGCCTAAGAGTCGATGGAGTGGGAGGATGAGATAGCCACTTAGTCTTTATGACTAACGGTTGCTACGAATACCTTTTTAGGAGGACAACCAATGGATAGAGCAGCCGCAATAGTAGGTTATGCTGGAGGGCAACTAGGCTAGGGAGACAGGGCCTGATACGATGATACCCTCACTGTCATCAGTGAGCATTGTGAGTTTGAGAATTATGGTGTAGCCTTCGAGCAATTTTCTATTGTATTCTGATATTAAAGGAACCGATGTAGTTCCTTATTATTCATGTACTGTGTTTGGACATTTGCTTATTATGATGATATGACTTCTGTACTTTCTTTATGTTGGGTTAGCATGGATGACATTATGAAGAGCTGGCAGAATATGTGTCTTGTAGTTCCGGTCGACTCGTGTGTTGACGCTACCGCAAGACGACTGTTCTGGGCATATGTCCTCCTTCGGTCATGTTGTTGGGTACATTGGACACAATGTAATTGAATTGAAGAAGCCCTTTCAACTCAATGATATACACAAATATGTATTTGATGTATATTTCAGTTCATGCTTGCAGGTTGCCTATGTCATATTGATTTGACAGGTAGTCCAAGTTACATTAACAGGTTTGCTCTAAGTAGCTGACTAAAAAAAGTGAAGAAAATTATCTAAGTACAAAGGCGTCGAGTGAAGTCAGCAAAGTGCTGAGTGAAGTCAGCACAGTCAGCATCTAGCAACTTGCAGTGCAAAAAATTTGCTAAGTACAAAAGTGTCGACACACTTCAACAATGTTGACACCTTCGCAGAAGTTGTGTTGAGACAAGTCTGTTATCCCGACACTTTGAAGGCTAAGTCAGTAGTGTCGAGACAAGTCAGCTAACTCGACACTTTAAAGGCTAAGTCAGCAGTGTCGAGATAAGTCAGCTAACTCGACATTTTTATGGCTAAGTCAGCAGTGTCAAGATAAGTCAGCTAACTCGACACTTTGAAGGTTAAGTCAGCTATGTCAAGACAAGTCAACTGTCTCGACACAACGAAGACTTAAAAATTATATTAAGTAAAATAGTGTCGAGATAAATCAGCTGTCTTGACACAATGAAGGATTAAACCAAGTATAAAAATGTCGACACTGATAGACTGGAGTATTGAGATAATTCAACTGTCTCGACACAATGAAGAAATAAAGCAAGCATAAAAGTGTCGACACCTAGCAGACAGTTGCGTCGAGACAATTCAACTGTCTCGACACAGTGCAGATTTACAGATGTCGACACAGATGACAGTTGTGTCGAGACAAGTCAACTGTCTCGACACTTTCAAGTTCAGCCTGAAAATTTTTCTAAGTAAAATTGTGTTGAGAATGCTAAGATGTCGAGGCACTTTGGACATCTTGACACTTATGTTTCTGAAGATGTGTAGAGTCAACACAAAAGTGTCAAGACAAGTCAGAACTATCACATTAGCTATAGTAACGTGGTATCTCAACAGAAATAGTTTAAAGGAGAAATTGAAGTATGATGTCACATGCTGATGTCATCAATCAGAAACCAGCAATCCACGAAGGCTATAAATAGAGGGGTTGTCTATACAGAAAGTGACAATCAGACAAATCATTCCATTCTCTCATTCTAATTTTTCTAAGTCAGAGGAGGGCGACAATCCCGAGAAGGAGAAGCAAGACAAAAGTCTTCAAGAAGATCTTCTGATCCTTTCATCAAGTGGATCTGTTTTACAAATTCTTCAAGGAAATCAAGCCGATCATCAAGAAGATTGTAGATCCAAAGAAGAAACTCTTCAGCCATATTATTCATCAAGATTTGTTTCTTTGCAGCTGAATTGAAGAATCTGAATTCAATTAGATAAGTAAGATTATAGATTTGTTTTCTAAATATTTTGTAAAATCTCCCTGAGATCTGAGTGGGTAGGAGAGTTTATCTTTGAGTTGTAAGCCTAATTTATAAAGGCTGTGGTAAGGTTCTTGAGGGACCTGAGATAGGTGATTTGAGTGGGATCAATGAGGTGTTAGCCTGTGTTATAAAGGCTGAGGTAGGGTTCTTGAGGGACCTAAGGTAGGAGATTGGGTGAATCTCTGAGATAGGACCTATTGGTATGAGTATAGGTTTCTTAACTGAAATTGAGTCTGTAAGATCTTTGGATCTGAGTTTAAGAGGAGGAGCTATAACCTTATTTAGCACATTGCTAGTGAGGAAGAAGGGGGAAAGTGGACGTACCCTAGATAGGGGAATCACTATAAATTCTTTATGTGCTGTGTTCTGAGATTTGCATTTGCTGTGTTCTGTGATTCAATTGTGCTGAGTTATTGTGAAGCTAATTTCTCAAGTATATTATATGCTGAACATTTAATTGAAAAAGAATTGATAAAGTATTTTAAAAGACACCTATTCCCTTAGGTGATTATCTATCCATAGGATTAACTTTCAAGTGGTATCAGAGGGAGATTATTCAAGAAAGATCTAACAGTCTGAAAAAGATACAAAGGGTAGTTGAAAAATATCAGATCTAATGGCTTCTTAATCTCACAGAGAACTCAGCTATATGAAACTGCCAATATGTACTAAGGATAACTCTGCTATATAAAAGCAGAGAGTGAGATTGTTTATGAAGGCTTCAGATCCAAGAATCTTTGTCACTGTACAAGAAGGACCATATATTCCAATGAAGATATCTATCCTAGATGCAAATGTTCAAACTCCTAAGAAACTATCTAAAATGAAAAAGGATGAGGCAGTTTTTGCAACCATGGATAAAAGAGCTCAAAATAAAATTGTCAGTGCAATAGATAATTCAACTTTTCAGAATCTAGTTCACTGTAAAACATCCAAGGAGATGTGGGACACTCTGATATTCTATATGGAAGGCACAGAAGAAGTAAGAGATGACAAAAAGTCTCTACTAAATCAGTAGTATGAGGCATTCAGACAAGGAAAGACTAATTCTATAGAACTATGTTATGAAAAGTTCATTAGAATAGTAAACGACTTAAAAAATTATGGCAGAGAATTCTCAAATTATGAGCTTAATGACAAATTTCTGAGATCCTTAAATAAAGAATGGGACATCAAGATTTGTGCGGTAAGAGAAATGGGGAATCTGAGAAACATGTTACCCCAAGGCTTATATGAGAAGCTATTATCACATGAGCTTCAGCTAAATTCTAGAAAAGCTGAAGCTGAATCTACTAGATGTTCAACTCAGACTAAATCTGCGGCCTTCAAAGAAAAAACATCAAAGAAGTATAAAAGAGAAATCCCATCATCACCTAGAAGGGATGACGATACAGATAGCATTGGAACCTGTTCTTCATCAGAAGAATTATCAGATTATGAATTGGCACTATTTACCAGACAATTCAAGAAAATGATGAGAAGAAGAAAGCAGTGGAATAAGAAGAAATCTACTGGACCAAGTTCCAATAAAAGCAAAAACAAACATAGAGACAAATCTGTGGTCAAGTATGATTCTCATCAGAATAATCAATTTAAGACTGACATTATCTATTATTGCTGTAACAAGCCTAGGCATGTCATTGCTGACTGTCTAGTAAAAAGAAAGGAGACAAAAAGTTAAAAGAAAAGAAGTTCTATAAAGACAAGAAATAAGAAAAGAGTCTGATGGCAATGAAGCCAAAGACCTTATCTGATAGTGATACTGATTCAACTAAATCAGAAGAAGAACATGCTGGACAGTTCTCCTATGAAGAAGAATTCATCAGAGAGGCCATATATGAGGGCAATAACTCCACAACTTCATCACACCATGGTGATTCTGAAGATGATATGAAGGTTAATTTGATGGCACTATCTGATAATCCAGATAAAGAAATTGCTAAATGTCCGGATACTCAGGTAATCTTTGACAATTCCTGTTGTTCTACAAATTCTATTCTTGAGACTGTGGATGAGCTAGACTAAAATGACTCAAAGCTTGATTCACATAAGTCTAACCCTGAGACTGAACATCATCAGCTCACATTCAAATTTAGAAAACTATTGGAAGCTCTTATAAATAGCAAGAAGCTTGTCAAATAACAAGCCATAGAGATTGCATCACAAAAAGGTCTTGAGTATCATCATAAGATGGATACTCAGAACATAGGTCTTCAAAGTTCAAAGTTAGCAAAGCTGACTAAGATCATTGATGATCAAATTATGTTGATAAAACAAAAATATGCAATCATTCAGGAGTTAGAACTCAAACTCTGAATGAGAAAAGACTAGTACAAATATTTTCTAAACCTAAAACTGCGCTGCTCATTATAGATACCTTCTCAGAAATACCTGGAAGTGGACTTGGTTATGTTAAACCTAAGAAAAGAAGATGCAAAAGGATGACAAGAAAAAAGGGTCCAGTCATTCCACAACCTGTGTTTCAGACTAAGGGAAAAGAAACCCAAAAGTATGGACCAGTTGAACCAAGTTCATATGTGAATAGGAAAGCTTTTCTTAATGTGCCTACTCCAAGGAGAATTGTTGTAACTGAGAGACAAAATAACCTTTTTGCTCCAAGTAAAAATACAACTGTCAAGTTTGCTGATTCCCGCTCTAAGGAATGTCATCACAAAGTTCCTTCTGTTCCTCTAAAGAGGAGGTACAACTGATATGAATGCTGGTGTTGTGGGAAAGTATGACACTTTGCCTTGGACTGTTGGTTCAATTACACTATGTCTCATGTTTAGAAAAGGTATCCAGTTACGAAGTTCACAGGTGTTCTCAATGGAGCCACAACTAATAAGAACATAGGACCCAAAATAATTTGGGTTTCTAAGGAAAAATAAATTCTTATTTTGTAGGAATGTCCAAGCACCAGAGATAGACCAATTTGGTACTTGGATAGTGGGTGTTCCAGACACATGTCTGGAATAAGGTGCAATTTGAGGGAATTTATCCATATGAAGAATGGACCAAAGGTGATCTTTGGTGAAGCTGACAAAGGAATTACCAAAGGTTATGGTAAGATCACAAATGGATTAGTCACTTTCACCAAAGTAGCTTATGTGGAAGGGTTGCAACATAACCTTATAAGCATAAGCCAACTTTGTGACCTTGGCTATGAAATTTTATTCCACAAAGATGAGTGCCTAATAAAGAAGTCAAGTGACCAAGAGGTCATCTTGACATGCACTAGATGTGGGAATGTGTATTGTTTGAATTTTCTTTGTTTAAAGTCAGACTCATCCTTATGTCTAGTTGCAAATGAAAAATTCTCACACTGTGTCAAATGGCACAAGAGGCTAGCTCATTTGAACTACAAGTCCATAGGCAAACTTTTCAGTAAAGAGCTAGTTAGGAATGGTCCTAACACTAAATGTTCTAAGGAGAGCATTTACTCTGCATGCCAAAAAGGCAAGCAGACCAAAGCTTCATTCAAAAGTATTAAAACCAAAGACTCAATGAGGTGTTTATACCTCTTGTATATGGACTTGTTTGGGCCTATGCCAGTTCATAGTATAGGAAGGAAAGTCTACACTTTTGTGATTGTTGATGATTATTCCAGTTTTACTTGGGTTTTCTTTCTAAGCAAAAAGTTTGAAACTCCTGATGTCTTCAAGACATTTTTTCAAACAAATACAGAATGAATTGAACAATTCTTTGGTTAAAATCAGAAATGATCATGGAACTGAATTTCAATCTGAATGCATGATAAAGTTTTGTGAAGAACTCGGGATTCAGCAAGAGTTTTCCACTCCAAGAACACCCCAGCAATTGGAATTGCTGAGAGAAAGAACAGAACTCTCATTGAAGCTGGAAGAACCATGCCGAGTGATTCTTCTCTCCCAAAATATTTCTGTGATGAAGCAATTCCCATAGCATGTCATGTTCTTAATAGAGTTTCAATCAAAAAAAGGTTGAATAAGACTCCTTATGAACTAATGAAGGGCAGAAAACCAAACTTTGCCTATTTTAGAATCTTTGGATGTAGATGTTTTGTACTAAATAATGGGAAAACATACATAACTAAATTTGCTGAGAAGTCCTATGAAGGTATATTTGTTGGTTATAGTAACCACAGTAAGGCCTATAGGGTCTACAACTTGAGGGGTCAAGTTGTGGAGGAGTCAGTTCATGTTGTATTTTATGACAGTTCTTTGTATTACAATGATAAGCCATGTACATCAAGCACAATAGGAGAAGACTTGAAGCTACATGAGTTGTTTATAGAATGTTCAGTTCCAGCAAGCCAAAATATATAAGATGGAGTCAACAATGTTGAAGAAGTGCTTGCACAGGAACAACCAGAAGAAGAAACTCAACAACAAAATGTAGCTGGTTTAAGAGATGTAGTCACATTTCCTGTAGCTATCAGACATCTAAGTGATCATACAAGGGAATTGATCATTGGAGATGTAGCTCAGGGTGTAACCACAAGAAGAAAACATCACAACATTGTGATGTACTTAAGTTTTCTATCTCAAATAGAACCATAGAAATTTGAAGAAGCCAATATAATCAATTTTGGATAGGTGCAATGCAGGAAGAATTAAACCAGTTCAAGAGATGTAATGTTTGGAAGCTGGTTCCTAGACCAGATGACTGTAACATCATAGGAACCAAGTGGATCTACATGAATAAATTGGATGAGAATGATATTATAGTTAGAAATAAGGCTAGACTGGTTGCAAAGGGCTATAGACAAGAAGAGGGTATAAAATTTGATCAAACCTTTGCACCAGCGGCTAGATTGGAGGCTATTAGACTCTTTCTTGCATATGCAGCCTACAAAGGATTCAAAGTTTACCAAATGGATGTGAAGTCAGCCTTCCTAAATGGTAACCTTAAAAAGGGGTCTATGTTGAGCAACCATCAGGTTTTGTTGACTTTACTAAATCTAATTATGTATATATTTTATTAAGAGCTCTCTATGGGTTAAAACAAGCACCAAGGGCTTGGTATGAGACTCTGTCTAAGTTCCTTCTAGAGAATAAATTCTCAAGAGAGAGAATAGACAAAACACTATTCCTAAGGGAAGTCAAAGGCAATACCATCTTAGTATAAATATATGTAGATGACATTATATTTGGTTCTACTGATGAGTCACTTTGCACTAAGTTTGTCAAACTTATGCAAGGTAAGTTTGAGATGAGTAGCATGGGTGAACACAAATTTTTCTTGGGTCTCCAAGTTAAGCAAACTATAGATGTACTTTTCATTAGTCAGTCTAAGTTCACCAAGGAGTTAATCAAGAAGTATGACATGGAAACAACCACTTCAATGAGAACTCCTATGAGGTCCAGTATGTCTTTAAACATGGATGGTGTTGGCAAGCCAGTTGATATAACCTTGTATAGGGGCATAGTTGGATCACTGCTCTATCTAACAGCTAGCAGACCAGACATAATGTATGCCACTTGTGTCTGTACTAGGTATCAAGCATGCCCTAAAGAATCTCACTATACAATAGTTAAAAGAATATTGAGATATTTAAAGGGCACACCTAATCTTAGCTTATGGTATCCCAGGAATAGTGATTTTGAACTAACATACTTTTAAGATGCTGATTATGCAGGATGTAAGGAAGACAGGAAGAGCACATCAAGTTCATGTCAATTTCATGGGAGAAGGCTAGTATCTTGGAGTAGCAAAAAACAAACAAGTGTAGCAATATCCACTACTGAATCTGAGTACATTTCAGCTAGAAGTTACTGTGCATAATTGCTTTGGATCCAGCATCAATTACAAGATTACAACATAAGCTAAGTAAAATTCCTTTATTTTGTGATTCTACTAGTGTTATTTCTATTGCAAACAATCCCATGTCACATAGTAGAACAAAACATATTGAAATTAGATATCACTTTATTAGGGAGCATGTAGAAAATGAGGATATTAGTTTAGAATTTGTTCCAACAAATAAACAAATTGCTGATATTTTTTCTAAGCCCCTAGAAGAAGACAAATTTAATTTCGTTAAGTTTGAACTTGGAATGCTGAATCTTGAGTAATTGATGCACACATAAAAAATGATATAAAATTAGAATAAAGTAATTAGTTAGTAATTAACTTTACTTATTTAGATATCAAGGATAGACCTCATAAATGTCAAGTATCTTTAACTTAGAGAACAAAATTTTGTCTAAGTTAAAAGTTGTGTCGAAACACCAAAGAATGTGTGGAGACATCTAAGAAATTGTCGAGATACCAGAAAGTATGTTGACACTATAAATAATAATGTGTCGAGACACCAAAAAGTGTCGACACAGCATAACTGTAAAGTGTCGAGACACTAAAGTAAGTGTCGAGACATAAGGGTATCGAGACCCAAAGGCATATATCGAGACACATTATCCTTGTGTCGACTTGTGTTGACACATCTCGACAAATAATTTTTCCCTGTGTCGAGACTAGGTAATTACCTTAAAAATTTGGAAAAGTCTAAATGCAGCGCACCCTTTCATCTTCGGGAAAGATTAGACTATAAATAGAGTGTGAGAGTAGGAGTCGACTACGCTTTTTGATTTCTCGTGCTTTTGATTCCTGAGTGTCGAGACCTAGAATCCTGATTAGTCGACACTTGTCAATCCTTTCTCTCAACTCCAATGACTCCCAAGAATGACGATAACATCTTTGAAGGTTATGAACTCATGTGCAATGGATTCGTCTCAGCGCAAGAAGAAATTAGGAACGTCATTGACCTACTCACTTTGGAAGGTCTGTAATATCTACTTTCAAAACCATCAAAAATCTGGAACGTGAAGTTTCAGAGTTCTTCTCAAATGCTAAACTAGATTCAAACTCAACAAAGATAAAGTCTAAAGTCAATGGAGCTAAGGTTAAACTCACAACCAAAAGACTGGCAAGGATATTTCACATACTAAGAATCGATCAGGAAGAGGACATAGACTCTGCCAGGAATGCAGAAGCATTGGTGTGGTTTTGCCCCAACCACTAAGATTGGAAGCACCTTGAACTGGAAGGGTGTAACACCCCAAAAACCATAAATCCCAAAATGGGGTCAGGCTGGGTGACACGGCCTAGGACACGGGCGTGTCCAGTGCACACGACCTGGGACACAGGCATGTCCCAGGGCATGTCCTTTACGGTGGGCGTCGAGTCGAGTTCTCGAGATAGCACGGTCGACGATCATCGAGAGGCGATACGACCTGGGACACAGGCGTGTCCCAGAGTGTGTCCTGCTCGGGTGAATAACTGGGTAGCGTTGAGTGGCGAGCGCGACCTGTGACATAGGCGTGTCACAGGGGCATTTTTGGTACACGACTAAGGATACGGGCGTGTGCCTTAGCTGTGTTCTTCTCGGGTGATTTGGTCCTGTGTTGAAAAGGTGATACAGCCAGTCACACGACCGTGTCAAGTTGACACAGGCGTGTCTACCCTGTGATACGGGCGTGTTGGAGGCCGTGTTTTATCTGGTTTGAGTCGGTTTGTGCATCGCTTGGAGTATGTGGCCTGTGACACGGGCGTGTCACAGGCCGTGTTAAGTCAAATTTGGACTTTTGGGCAGATCTTGGCCATCCAATTATTTCTATTTGGATCCAATGGCCCAGGTGCTTTCCTGCAGTGATAAGACTGGGGGTTGGCATCTTCTCTCATTCATACCAAGAGAGAAAAAGGGAGAGCTTAGAGGAAGGAGGAGGAGAAGGGCAAGCCATTGGTGGAGCTCCCGAGGTCTGATTCGAGATCCGATGCTAGTTCTGTGGAGGCAAAGCTGCTGCGGTGCTTTTCAACTGACCAGATTTTCGATGGCTCCCAAGAGATTGTCAAGGGTAACGATCTTCTTTCTTGGACATGTGAAGTCCTCCTTTATGCATGTGTAAGGAATCCTCTCCACCAAAAGGTGGAAAGAGTGGGTGATTCCGGTGGGTTGATAGTTTCTATCCCCCGTTGAGTCTGCATCTAGACCCGGAAGTGTGTAGTACGGGATAGGTACGCTGTGTGAAGCCCATCTGGACATGTTATTATGGATTGGTGATGTTGCATTTACGCACCTGAGAAGACTCCGTGTATACTCGTGTAGTTAGTGGGGTCGATTGGTTGTGCCTGTGAAGGGGAGTAGCAGGAAGTACTGGAATGTGGAATTCCAGGAAAACGCCCTTGTGTTGTGGCTACGGTGTCAAGTCAAATTTGCACTTTTGGGCAGATCTTGGCCATCCAATTATTTCTATTTGGATCCAATGGCCCAAGTGCTTTCCTGTAGTGATAAGACTGGGGGTTGGCATCTTCTCTCATTCATACCAAGAGAGAAAAAGGGAGAGCTTAGAGGAAGGAGGAGGAGAAGGGCAAGCCATTGATGGAGCTCCCGAGGTCCGATTCGAGATCCGAGGCTAGTTCTGTGGAGGCAAAGCTGATGCAGTGCTTTCCAACTGGCCAGATTTTTTATGGCTCCCAAGAGATTGTCAAGGGTAATGATCTTCCTTCTTGGACATGTGAAGTCCTCCTTTATGCATGAGTAAGGAATCCTCTCCACCAAAAGGTGGAAAGAGTGGGTGATTCTGGTGGGTTGATAGTTGCTATCCCCTATTGAGTCTGCATCTAGACCCAGAAGTGTGTAGTATGGGATAGGCATGCTGTGTGAAGCCCATCTGGACATGTTGGTCTGGATTGGTGATTTTGCATTTATGCACCTGAGAAGAATCCGCATATACTCGTGTAGTTAGTGGGGTCGATGGGTTGTTCCTGTGAAGGGGAGTAGCAGGAATTACTGGAATGTGGAATTCTAGGAAAACGCCCTTGTGCTGTGGCTACGGTGTAGCCAGTCCTTGATGGACAATACCGCCAGTCCTATTTGGACATTGTGGCTATTGTGAAGCCAGTCCTTGGCAGACGTTATGGCTAGTGTGAGCTGCGAGCTCTTAAAAAGGATTCGTGCCGAACAGGAAAGGTGAAACCGACCCGCGTCTTTAGTGTAGCCTCGAGTATGCTGTACTTGGTGTTGGCAAGGCGCTTTGAGCAACAGGGGGTGGTTGATCTGTACCTACGTTATATCTGTCCGATGGGAGGACCTGAGTGATGGTCATGTTGGAGCACATAATGAGAGTCTTAGGCCTGCGCGCCATTAAGACTAAATGCTCAATACCATGTAAACGGTGGTGTTGACCCTGGTTCGCCGGTGCATCAAGAATGTGCCCTGAGTGCACGGATCGTCGGGCCGTATGGCTGGCGATTGTGTTGGATTGAATGTGCGTGAGAGCACAATATATGCTATATTGATGATGTATGGCTTTGCAGGGAAGGAATGCCACTGCCCCGGGAAAATTGGTCAGCTGAATGCTAACCGTTGCCTTGTTTGCCACCTTCTGGGTGGATTGTCCCTATGTTGGTGCTGGAGAGCCGAGCGGGAAGTGAAGGGCTGATGCCCCTGCTGCTGCTGTTGCTGCTCTTGCTGTTACTGTTGCTGTTACTATTGCTGCTAGCCCTTGAAGGCTAGCTAGTTATGTTTTCTTTTATTTATGTATGGCCAGCCTGCGCGCCGATGTCTGTAATCCATACTGTACAAAGAGGAACTGTAAGGCCTTAAGGCCAAAATGTGGTATTTGCTATCCCCTCGTTTGAGTGGTTGTATATATAACTTTGGTAATATATATAGTGGATATTCCTGGTATGAGTTCAGCCTACTGTTTATTATTCCGCTAGCATGCTCTGAGTTAGGGTGCGTTGGTGGTATTAACCTATGACCTCACCGTCGGTTTATGGCATATAGTGTGGGGCCTCGGCCAGACCTTCTATTATATGTTGTTTAATGGGTGGAGTCATTACAATGGGTATAAATTCACAAGGAAAGTTTCTGTCTGAAATAATTGGGAAGGTGATGCTGTGTAGAACAGGAGCACATGACAGGATATCTGCTCAGATGTTTGAGCATATGACAAGAGTAATTTTCAAAATCAAGACTAACTGGAGTAGGTTGGTCTTTGACAAAATTGCTGAAAGTATACAGAAGCCCAATATGGGCAGAATTCTAAGTCTATACTTGGTTCATGCCATTTTAGATAGCATCAACCTCAAGATTAGATCCAAGAACAATCATATGAGGAGAATGTATGTGAGAATATTAGCTAGGTGGGATAGAGTCCTATCCAAAGAAACACCTGTAATTGAGAAGAAGAAAGATAAAAAGAAAAAAGCTGTAATTGTGGAAGAAGATTCTTCCAGTGAATCTGAAGAACAAGAAAGTTCAAGCACTGAAAAATAGGATGATACAATAGCTGAGAATTCTCCAAGGCCCTCACCTGGAACTGGTGATCAGGTGCAGGGTGAGAATGTACAGGAGAAGGATCAAATTGAGGGGGGAGAACCTCAATGTACTGCCATAAATAGATCTGGATGGTGTTAACACTATTGTAATGGAAGTAGTATAAAAGCTAGACGCAGCTCTGAAGCAAGCAGAGGTTCCTGACCAAGAAATGCCTGACAGAGAGATTGAGGATACAATCTCTAAGGAAACTGAAGAGGAAATTATTCTGAATACAGATCTAGATATCCAGGGGAAGATAACTGCTACTCCAGGGGACCCTGTTCCTGATACTGAAGTTCAACCAGATGAGGCTAACTTGGAAAACAATAATATTGATGAAGAAGGTGCAATGGTTGAGGGGGAGTTAGCAGTTTAGGCCCCAACTACTAACACAGCTAAAGAGACTAAATCTGCTGAGGTGGTTAGTGTAAGACCCTCCTCCCAGAACACAAAACACGGCACGAGGGGAGTCTTATACCCAGAACAGCCACCTTGCGGTAGTGTTAGAGCACGGGCTAACCTGTACTACAAGACGACCATCCTGCCGACTATAATCCATATCAAACATTGCCAACCCAACCAAGCATATAATATGAAGCCAAATCTACACATAAGTAATGATCCAAAAGTACAACATATAAAGAAGCTACAACTAGCATATATAGTATCAGAGTATGAGTAAAACTTTCCCAAAGGGGCTATATCACGAGTCTCTCAAACTCACATCGGTCACTGACAGTAGCGAAGGCACCGTC